>CM048748.1:482036632-482636632 GCA_026315105.1 Locusta migratoria
TAAACAAACGGCGAATAAATTGGATTACCATATAGAAACAACAAAATAAAATATTTTTCCCAAAAAAAATGAATTTAGGGGCTGTAAGCGTCAAAAGCAGTGAAAAACGCGTTATACGCTAGTTGAACTAATCTGTAGTGTTGCGACCTGAGCAGCATTGTGGCCAGGGCGGCCAGTGCGGGTCGGTGGTGCAGTACCTAATGCTCCCTGGCCCATGGTAACTATATACAACCAAAATCATTTGCTCCTTGAAATTATGATTACTTTACTTAAACAAACGGCGAATAAATTGGATTACCATATAGAAACAACAAAATAAAATATTTTCCCAAAAAAAATGAATTTAGGGGCTGTAAGCGTCAAAAGCAGTGGAAAACGCGTTTATACGCTGGTTTTGAACTAATCTGTAGTGTTGCGACCTGAGCAGCATTGTGGCCAGGGCGGCCAGTGCGGGTCGGTGGTGCAGTACCTGATGCTCCCTGGCCCATGGTAACTATATACAACCAATATCATCTGCTCCTTGAAATTATGACTACTTTACTTAAACAAACGGCGAATAAATTGGATTACCATATAGAAACAACAAAATAAAATATTTTCCCAAAAAAAAATGAATTTAGGGGCTGTAAGCGTCAAAAGCAGTGAAAACGCGATATACGCTGGTTGAACTAATCTGTAGTGTTGCAGCCTGAGCAGCAGTGTGTCCAGGGTGGCCAATGCGGGTCGGTGGTGCAGCACCTGATGCTCCCTGGCCCATGGTAACTATATACAACCAAAATCATCTGCTCCTTGAAATTATGACTACTTTACTTAAACAAACGGCGAATAAATTGGATTACCATATAGAAACAACAAAATAAAATATTTTACCAAAAAAAATGAATTTAGGGGGCTGTAAGCGTTAAAAGCAGTGGAAAACGCGTTATACGCTAGTTGAACTAATCTGTAGTGTTGCGACCTGAGCAGGCATTGTGGCCAGGGCGGCCAGTGCGGGTCGGTGGTGCAGTACCTGATGCTCCCTGGCCCATGGTAACTATATACAACCAAAATCATCTGCTCCTTGAAATTATGACTACTTTACTTAAACAAACGGCGAATAAATTGGAATTACCATATAGAAACAACAAAATAAAAATATTTTCCCAAAAAAAATGAATTTAGGGGCTGTAAGCGTCAAAAGCAGTGAAAACGCGTTATACGCTAGTTGAACTAATCTGTAGTGTTGCGGCCTGAGCAGCAGTGTGGCCAGGGCGGCCAATGCGGGTCGGTGGTGCAGCACCTGATGCTCCCTGGCCCATGGTAACTATATACAACCAAAATCATCTGCTCCTTGAAATTATGACTACTTTACTTAAACAAACGGCGAATAAATTGCATTACCATATAGAAACAGCAAAATAAAACATTTTGCAAAAAAAAAATGAATTTAGAGGCTGTAAGCGTCAAAAGCAGTGAAAACGCGATAATACGCTAGTTGAACTAATCTGTAGTGTTGCGGCCTGAGCAGCAGTGTGGCCAGGGCGGCCAATGCGGGTCGGTGGTGCAGCACTGATGCTCCCTGGCCCATGGTAACTATATACAACCAAAATCATCTGCTCCTTGAAATTATGACTACTTTACTTAAACAAACGGCGAATAAATTGGATTACCATATAGAAACAACAAAATAAAATATTTTCCCAAAAAAAATGAAATTTAGGGGCTGTAAGCGTCAAAAGCAGTGAAAACGCAATATACGCTAGTTGAACTAATCTGTAGTGTTGCGACCTGAGGAGCAGTTGTGGCCAGGGCGGCCAATGCGCGTCGGTGGTGCAGCACCTGATGCTCCCTGGCCCATGGTAACTATATACAACCAAATCATCTGCTCCTTGAAATTATGGACTACTTTACTTAAAAAACGCGAATAAAGTGGATTACCATATAGAAACAGCCAAATAAAACATTTTGCCAAAAAAATGAATTTAGGGGCTGGTAAGCGTCAAAAGCAGTGAAAACGCGATATACGCTAGTTGAACTAATTCTGTAGTGTTGCGACCTGAGCAGCAGTGTGGCCAGGGTGGCCAATGCGGGTCGGTGGTGCAGCACCTGATGCTCCCTGGCCCATGGTAACTATATAACAACCAAAATCATCTGCTCCTTGAAATTATGACTACTTTACTTAAACAAACGGCGAAAGAATTGGATTACCATATAGAAACAACAAAATAAAATATTTTCCCAAAAAAAATGAATTTAGGGGCTGTAAGCGTCAAAAGCAGTGAAAACGCGTTATACGCTAGTTGAACTAATCTGTAGTGTTGCGACCTGAGGAGCAGTGTGGCCAGGGCGGCCAATGCGCGTCGGTGGTGCAGTACCTGATGCTCCCTGGCCCATGGTAACTATATACAACCAAAATCATCTGCTCCTTGAAATTATGACTACTTTACTTAAAAAACGCGAATAAATTGGATTACCATATAGAAACAGCCAAATAAAACATTTTGCCAAAAAAATGAATTTAGGGGCTGTAAGCGTCAAAAGCAGTGAAAAACGCGATATACGCTAGTTGAACTAATCTGTAGTGTTGCGACCTGAGCAGCAGTGTGGCCAGGGTGGCCAATGCGGGTCGGTGGTGCAGCACCTGATGCTCCCTGGGCCCATGGTAACTATATACAACCAAAATCATCTGCTCCTTGTAATTATGAACTACTTTACTTAAACAAACGGCGAAAGAATTGGATTACCATATAGAGACAACAAAATAAAATATTTCCCAAAAAAAATGAATTTAGGGGCTGTAAGCGTCAAAAAGCAGTCAAAACGCGATATACGCTAGTTGAACTAATCTGTAGTGTTGCGGCCTGAGCAGCAGTGTGGCCAGGCCGGCCAATGCGGGTCGGTGGTGCAGCACCTGATGCTCCCTGGCCCATGGTAACTATATACAACCAAAATCATCTGCTCCTTGAAATTATGACTACTTTTACTTAAAAAACCCGAATAAATTGGATTACCATAAAGAAACAGAAAAATAAAACATTTTGCCAAAAAAATGAATTTAGGGGCTGTAAGCGTCAAAAGCACTGAAAACGCGATATACGCTAGTTGAACTAATCTGTAGTGTTGCGACCTGAGCAGCAGTGTGGCCAGGGCGGCCAATGCGGATCGGTGGTGCAGCACTTGATGCTCCCTGGCCCATGGTAACTATATACAACCAAAATCAACTGCTCCTTGAAATTATGACTACTTTACTTAAAAAAACGCGAATAAATTGGATTACCATAAAGATAAAGCAAAATAAAACATTTTGCCAAAAAAAATGAATTTAGGGGCTGTAAGCGTCAAAGCAGTGAAAACGCGATATACGCTAGTTGAACTAATCTGTAGTGTTGCGACCTGAGCAGCAGTGTGGCCAGGGTGGCCAATGCGGGTCGGTGGTGCAGCACCTGATGCTCCCTGGCCCATGGTAACTATATACAACCAAAATCATCTGCTCCTTTGAAATTATGACTACTTTACTTAAACAAACGGCGAATAAATTGGATTACCATATAGAAACAACAAAATAAAATATTTTCCCAAAAAAAAATGAATTTAGGGGCTGTAAGCGTCAAAAGCAGTGAAAACGCGATATACGCTAGTTGAACTAATCTGTAGTGTTTGCAGCCTGAGCAGCAGTGTGGCCAGGGTGGCCAATGCGGTTCGGTGGTGCAGCACCTGATGCTCCCTGGCCCATGGTAACTATATACAACCAAAATCATCTGCACCTTTGAAATTATGACTACTTTACTTAAACAAACGGCGAATAAATTGGATTACCATATAGAAACAACAAAATAAAATATTTTCCCAAAAAAAATGAATTTAGGGGCTGTAAGCGTCAAAAGCAGTGAAAACGCGATATACGCTAGTTGAACTAATCTGTAGTGTTGCAGCCTGAGCAGCAGTGTGGCCAGGGGTGGCCAATGCGGGTCGGTGGTGCAGCACCTGATGCTCCCTGGCCCATGGTAACTATATACAACCAAAAATCATCTGCTCCTTGAAATTATGACTACTTTACTTAAACAAACGGCGAATAAATTGGATTACCATATAGAAACAACAAAATAAAACATTTTCCCAAAAAAAATGAATTTAGGGGCTGTAAGCGTCAAAAGCAGTGAAAACGCGTTATACGCTAGTTGGAACTAATCTGTAGTGTTGCGACCTGAGCAGCATTGTGGCCAGGGCGGCCAGTGCGGGTCGGTGGTGCAGTACCTAATGCTCCCTGGCCCCATGGTAACTATAAACAACCAAAATCATTTGCTCCTTGAAATTATGACTACTTTACTAAAACAAACGGCGAATAAATTGGGATTACCATATAGAAACAACAAAATAAAATATTTTCCCAAAAAAAATGAATTTAGGGGGCTGTAAGCGTCAAAAGCAGAGAAAACGCGTTATAACGCTAGTTGAACTAATCTGTAGTGTTGCGACCTGAGCAGCATTGTGGCCAGGGCGGCCAGTGCGGGTCGGTGGTGCAGTACCTGATGCTCCCTGGCCCATGGTAACTATATACAACCAAAATCATCTGCTCCTTGAAATTATGACTACTTTACTTAAACAAACGGCGAATAAATTGGATTACCATATAGAAACAACAAAATAAAATATTTTCCCAAAAAAAATGAATTTAGGGGCTGTAAGCGTCAAAAGCAGTGAAAACGCGATATACGCTAGTTGAACTAATCTGTAGTGTTGCAGCCTGAGCAGCAGTGTGGCCAGGGTGGCCAATGCGGGTCGGTGGTGCAGCACCTGATGCTCCCTGGCCCATGGTAACTATATACAACCAAAATCATCTGCTCCTTGAAATTATGACTACTTTACTTAAACAAACGGCCGAATAAATTGGATTACCATATAGAAACAACAAAATAAAATATTTTACCAAAAAAAATGAATTTAGGGGCTGTAAGCGTTTAAAAGCAGTGAAAACGCGTTATACGCTAGTTGAACTAATCTGTAGTGTTGCGACCCTGAGCAGCATTGTGGCCAGGGCGGCCAGTGCGGGTCGGTGGTGCAGTACCTGATGCTCCCTGGCCCATGGTAACTATATACAACCAAAATCATCTGCTCCTTGAAATTATGACTACTTTACTTAAACAAACGGCGAATAAATTGGATTACCATATAGAAACAACAAAAATAAAATATTTTCCCAAAAAAAATGAATTTAGGGGCTGTAAGCGTCAAAAGCAGTGAAAACGCGTTATACGCTAGTTGAACTAATCTGTAGTGTTGCGGCCTGAGCAGCAGTGTGGCCAGGGCGGCCAATGCGGGTCGGTGGTGCAGCACCTGATGCTCCCTGGCCCATGGTAACTATATACAACCAAAATCATCTGCTCCTTGAAATTATGACTACTTTACTTAAACAAACGGCGAATAAATTGCATTACCATATAGAAACAGCAAAATAAAACATTTTGCAAAAAAAAAAATGAATTTAGAGGCTGTAAGCGTCAAAAGCAGTGAAAACGCGATATACGCTAGTTGAACTAATCTGTAGTGTTGCGGCCTGAGCAGCAGTGTGGCCAGGGCGGCCAAATGCGGGTCGGTGGTGCAGCACCTGATGCTCCCTGGCCCATGGTAACTATATACAACCAAAATCATCTGCTCCTTGAAATTATGACTACTTTACTTAAACAAACGGCGAATAAATTGGATTACCATATAGAAACAACAAAATAAAATATTTTCCCAAAAAAAATGAATTTAGGGGCTGTAAGCGTCAAAAGCAGTGAAAACGCAATATACGCTAGTTGAACTAATCTGTAGTGTTGCGACCTGAGGAGCAGTGTGGGCCAGGGCGGCCAATGCGCGTCGGTGGTGCAGCACCTGATGCTCCCTGGCCCATGGTAACTATATACAACCAAAATCATCTGCTCCTTGAAATTATGACTACTTTACTTAAAAAACGCGAATAAAGTGGATTACCATATAGAAACAGCCAAATAAAACATTTTGCCAAAAAAATGAATTTAGGGGCTGTAAGCGTCAAAAGCAGTGGAAAAACACGATATACGCTAGTTGAAACTAATCTGTAGTGTTGCGACCTGAGCAGCAGTGTGGCCAGGGTGGCCAATGCGGGTCGGTGGTGCAGCCACCTGATGCTCCCTGGCCCATGGTAACTATATACAACCAAAATCATCTGCTCCTTGAAATTATGACTACTTTACTTAAACAAACGGCGAAAGAATTGGATTACCATATAGAGACAACAAAATAAAATATTTTCCCAAAAAAAATGAATTTAGGGGCTGTAAGCGTCAAAAGCAGTCAAAACGCGATATACGCTAGTTGAAACTAATCTGTAGTGTTGCGGACTGAGCAGCAGTGTGGCCAGGGCCGGCCAATGCGGGTCGGTGGTGCAGCACCTGATGCTCCCTGGCCCATGGTAACTATATACAACCAAAATCATCTGCTCCTTGAAATTATGACTACTTTACTTAAAAAACCCGAATAAATTGGATTACCATAAAGAAACAGAAAAATAAAACATTTTGCCAAAAAAAATGATTTAGGGGCTGTAAGCGTCAAAAGCAGTGAAAACGCGATATACCGCTAGTTGAACTAATCTGTAGTGTTGCGACCTGAGCAGCAGTGTGGCCAGGGCGGCCAATGCGGATCGGTGGTGCAGCACTTGATGCTCCCTGGCATATGGTAACTATATACAACCAAAATCAACTGCTCCTTGAAATTATGACTACTTTACTTAAAAAACGCGAATAAATTGGATTACCTTAAAGATACAGCAAAATAAAACATTTTGCCAAAAAAATGAATTTATGGGCTGTAAGCGTTCAAAAGCAGTGAAAACGCGAAATACGCTAGTTGAACTAATCTGTAGTGTTGCGACCTGAGCAGCAGTGTGGCCAGGGTGGCCAATGCGGGTCGGTGGTGCAGCACCTGATGCTCCCTGGCCCATGGTAACTATATACAAACCAAAAATCATCTGCTCCTTGAAATTATGACTACTTTACTTAAACAAACGGCGAATAAATTGGATTACCATATAGAAACAACAAAATAAAATATTTTCCCAAAAAAAATGAATTTAGGGGGCTGTAAGCGTCAAAAGCAGTGAAAACGCGATATACGCTAGTTGAACTAATCTGTAGTGTTGCAGCCTGAGCAGCAGTGTGGCCAGGGTGGCCAATGCGGGTTCGGTGGTGCAGCACCTGATGCTCCCTGGCCCATGGTAACTATATACAACCAAAATCATCTGCTCCTTGAAATTATGACTACTTTACTTAAACAAACGGCGAAATAAATTGGGATTACCATATAGAAACAACAAAATAAAATATTTTCCCAAAAAAAATGAATTTAGGGGCTGTAAGCGTCAAAAGCAGTGAAAACGCGATATACGCTAATTGAACTAATCTGTAGTGTTGCAAGCCTGAGCAGCAGTGTGGCCAGGGTGGCCAATGCGGGGTCGGTGGTGCAGCACCTGATGCTCCCTGGCCCATGGTAACTATATACAACCCAAAATCATCTGCTCCTTGAAATTATGACTACTTTACTTAAAAACGCGAATAAATTGGATTACCATATAGAAACAACAAAATAAAATATTTTCCCAAAAAAAATGAATTTAGGGGCTGTAAGCGTCAAAAGCAGTGAAAACGCGTTATACGCTAGTTGAACTAATCTGTAGTATTGCGACCTGAGCAGCATTGTGGCCAGGGCGGCCAGTGCGGGTCGGTGGTGCAGTACCTGATGCTCCCTGGCCCATGGTAACTATATACAACCAAAATCATTTGCTCCTTGAAATTATGACTACTTTACTTAAACAAACGGCGAATAAATTGGATTACCATATAGAAACAACAAAAATAAAAATATTTTCCCAAAAAAAAATGAATTTAGGGGCTGTAAGCGTCAAAAGCAGTGAAAACGCGATATACGCTAGTTGAACTAATCTGTAGTGTTGCAGCCTGAGCAGCAGTGTGGCCAGGGTGGCCAATGCGGGTCGGTGGTGCAGCACCTGATGCTCCCTGGCCCATGGTAAACTATATACAACCAAAATCATCTGCACCTTGAAATTATGACTACTTTACTTAAACAAACGGCGAATAAATTGGATTACCATATAGAAACAACAAAAATAAAATATTTTCCCAAAAAAAATGAATTTAGGGGCTGTAAGCGTCAAAAGCAGTGAAAACGCGTTATACGCTAG
Source organism: Locusta migratoria (assembly GCA_026315105.1). NCBI lineage: Eukaryota > Metazoa > Arthropoda > Insecta > Orthoptera > Acrididae > Locusta > Locusta migratoria. The sequence continues at coordinate 482,044,833 of CM048748.1, forward strand.
TTGAACTAATCTGTAGTGTTGCGGCCTGAGCAGCAGTGTGGCCAGGGCGGCCAATGCGGATCGGTGGTGCAGCACTTGATGCTCCCTGGCCCATGGTAACTATATACAACCAAAATCATCTGCTCTTGAAATTATGACTACTTTACTTAAACAAACGGCGAATAAATTGGATTACCATATAGAAACAACAAAATAAAATATTTTCCCAAAAAAAAATGAATTTAGGGGCTGTAAGCGTCAAAAGCAGTGGAAAACGCGTTATACGCTAGTTGAACTAATCTGTAGTGTTGCGACCTGAGCAGCATTGTGGCCAGGGCGGCCAGTGCGGGTCGGTGGTGCAGTACCTGATGCTCCCTGGCCCATGGTAACTATATACAACCAAAAATCATTTGCTCCTTGAAATTATGACTACTTTACTTAAACAAACGGCGAATAAATTGGATTACCATATAGAAACAACAAAATAAAATATTTTCCCAAATAATGAATTTAGGGGGCTGTAAGCGTCAAAAGCAGTGAAAACGCGTTATACGCTAGTTGAACTAATCTGTAGTGTTGCGACCTGAGCAGCATTGTGGCCAGGGCGGCCAGTGCGGGTCGGTGGTGCAGTACCTGATGCTCCCTGGCCCATGGTAACTATATACAACCAAAATCATCTGCTCCTTGAAATTATGACTACTTTACTTAAACAAACGGCGAATAAATTGGTATTACCATATAGAAACAACAAAATAAAATATTTTCCCAAAAAAAATGAATTTAGGGGCTGTAAGCGTCAAAAGCAGATGAAAACGCGATATACGCTAGTTGAACTAATCTGTAGTGTTGCAGCGCTGAGCAGCAGTGTGGCCAGGGTGGCCAATGCGGGTCGGTGGTGCAGCACCTGATGCTCCCTGGCCCATGGTAACTATATACAACCAAAATCATCTGCTCCTTGAAATTATGACTACTTTACTTAAACAAACGGCGAATAAATTGGATTACCATATAGAAACAACAAAATAAAATATTTTCCCAAAAAAAAATGAATTTAGGGGCTGTAAGCGTTAAAAGCAGTGAAAACGCGTTATACGCTAGTTGAACTAATCTGTAGTGTTGCGACCTGAGCAGCATTGTGGCCAGGGCGGCCAGTGCGGGTCGGTGGTGCAGTACCTGATGCTCCCTGGCCCATGGTAACTATATACAACCAAAATCATCTGCTCCTGTGAAATTATGACTACTTTACTTAAACAAACGGCGAATAAATTGGATTTTACCATATAGAAACAACAAAATAAAATATTTTTCCCAAAAAAAATGAATTTAGGGGGCTGTAAGCGTCAAAAGCAGTGAAAACGCGTTATACGCTAGTTGAACTAATCTGTAGTGTTGCGGCCTGAGCAGCAGTGTGGCCAGGGCGGCCAATGCGGATCGGTGGTGCAGCACTTGATGCTCCCTGGCCCATGGTAACTATATACAACCAAAATCATCTGCTCCTTGAAATTATGACTACTTTACTTAAAAAACGCGAATAAATTGGATTACCATAAAGATAAAGCAAAATAAAACATTTTGTCAAAAAAATGAATTTAGGGGCTGTAAGCGTCAAAAGCAGTGAAAACGCGATATACGCTAGTTGAACTAATCTGTAGTGTTGCGACCTGAGCAGCAGTGTGGCCAGGGTGGCCAATGCGGGTCGGTGGTGCAGCACCTGATGCTCCCTGGCCCATGGTAACTATATACAACCAAAATCATCTGCTCCTTGAAATTATGACTACTTTACTTAAACAAACGGCGAATAAATTGGGATTACCATATAGAAACAACAAAATAAAATATTTTCCCAAAAAAAATGAATTTAGGGGCTGTAAGCGTCAAAAGCAGTGAAAACGCGATATACGCTAGTTGAACTAATCTGTAGTGTTGCAGCCTGAGCAGCAGTGTGGCCAGGGTGGCCAATGCGGGTCGGTGGTGCAGCACCCTGATGCTCCCTGGCCCATGGTAACTATATACAACCAAAATCATCTGCACCTTGAAATTATGACTACTTTACTTAACAAACGGCGAATAAATTGGATTACCATATAGAAACAACAAAATAAAATATTTTCCCAAAAAAAATGAATTTAGGGGGCTGTAAGCGTCAAAAGCAGTGAAAACGCGATATACGCTAGTTGAACTAATCTGTAGTGTTGCAGCCTGAGCAGCAGTGTGGCCAGGGTGGCCAATGCGGGTCGGTGGTGCAGCACCTGATGCTCCCTGGGCCCATGGTAACTATATACAACCAAAATCATCTGCTCCTTGAAATTATGACTACTTTACTTAAACAAACGGCGAATAAATTGGATTACCATATAGAAACAACAAAATAAAATATTTTCCCAAAAAAAATGAATTTAGGGGCTGTAAGCGTCAAAGCAGTGAAAACGCGATATACGCTAGTTGAACTAATCTGTAGTGTTGCAGCCTGAGCAGCAGTGTGGCCAGGGTGGCCAATGCGGGTCGGTGGTGCAGCACCTGATGCTCCCCTGGCCCATGGTAACTATATACAACCAAAATCATTCTGCTCCTTGAAAATATGACTACTTTACTTAAACAAACGGCGAATAAATTGGATTACCATATAGAAACAACAAAATAAAATATTTTCCCAAAAAAAATGAATTTAGGGGCTGTAAGCGTCAAAAGCAGTGAAAACGCGTTATACGCTAGTTGAACTAATCTGTAGTATTGCGACCTGAGCAGCATTGTGGCCAGGGCGGCCAGTGCGGGTCGGTGGTGCAGTACCTGATGCTCCCTGGCCCATGGTAACTATATACAACCAAAATCATTTGCTCCTTGAAATTATGACTACTTTACTTAAAACAAACTGCGAATAAATTGGATTACCATATAGAAACAACAAAATAAAATATTTTCCCAAAAAAAAATGAATTTAGGGGCTGTAAGCGTCAAAAGCAGTGGAAAACGCGTTTATACGCTAGTTGAACTAATCTGTAGTGTTGCGGCCTGAGCAGCAGTGTGGCCAGGGCGGCCAATGCGGATCGGTGGTGCAGCACTTGATGCTCCCCTGGCCCATGGTAACTATATACAACCAAAATCATCTGCTCCTTGAAATTATGACTACTTTACTTAAAAAACGCGATAAATTGGATTACCATAAAGATAAAGCAAAATAAAACATTTTGCCAAAAAAAAAAAAATGTAGGGGCTGGTAAGCGTCAAAGCAATGAAAACGCGATATACGCTAGTTGAACTAATCTGTAGTGTTGCGACCTGAGCAGCAGTGTGGCCAGGGTGGCCAATGCGGGGTCGGTGGGTGCAGGCACCTGATGCTCCCTGGCCCATGGTAACTATATACAACCAAAATCATCTGCACCTTGAAATTATGACTACTTTACTTAAACAAACGGCGAATAAATTGGATTACCATATAGAAACAACAAAATAAAATATTATCCCAAAAAAATGAATTTAGGGGCTGTAAGCGTCAAAAGCAGTGAAAACGCGATATACGCTAGTTGAACTAATCTGTAGTGTTGCAGCCTGAGCAGCAGTGTGGGCCAGGGTGGCCATGCGGGTCGGTGGTGCAGCACCTGATGCTCCCTGGCCCATGGTAACTATATACAACCAAAATCATCTGCACCTTGAAATTATGACTACTTTACTTAAACAAACGGCGAATAAATTGGATTACCATATAGAAACAACAAAATAAAAATATTTTCCCAAAAAAAATGAATTTAGGGGCTGGTAAGCGCCAAAGCAGTGAAAACGCGTTATACGCTAGTTGAACTAATCTGTAGTGTTGCGGCCTGAGCAGCAGTGTGGCCATGGCGGCCAATGCGGATCGGTGGTGCAGCACTTGATGCTCCCTGGCCCATGGTAACTATATACAACCAAATCATCTGCTCCTTGAAATTATGACTACTTTACTTAAAAAACGCGAATAAATTGGATTACCATAAAGATAAAGCAAAATAAAACATTTTGCCAAAAAAATGAATTTAGGGGCTGTAAGCGTCAAAGCAGTGAAAACGCGATATACGCTAGTTGAACTAATCTGTAGTGTTGCGACCTGAGCAGCAGTGTGGCCAGAGTAGCCAATGCGGGTCGGTGGTGCAGCACCTGATGCTCCCTGGCCCATGGTAACTATATACAACCAAAATCATCTGCTCCTTGAAATTATGACTACTTTACTTAAACAAACGGCGAATAAATTGGATTACCATATAGAAACAACAAAATAAAATATTTTCCCAAAAAAAATGAATTTAGGGGCTGTAAGGCGTCAAAAGCAGTGAAAACGCGATATACGCTAGTTGAACTAATCTGTAGTGTTGCAGCCTGAGCAGCAGTGTGGCCAGGGGTGGCCAATGCGGGTCGGTGGTGCAGCACCTGATGCCTCCCTGGCCCATGGTAACTATATACAACCAAAATCATCTGCACCTTGAAATTATGACTACTTTACTTAAACAAACGGCGAATAAATTGGATTACCATATAGAAACAACAAAATAAAATATTTTCCCAAAAAAAATGAATTTAGGGGCTGTAAGCGTCAAAAGCAGTGAAAACGCGATATACGCTAGTTGAACTAATCTGTAGTGTTGCAGCCTGAGCAGCAGTGTGGCCAGGGTGGCCAATGCGGGTCGGTGGTGCAGCACCTGATGCTCCCTGGCCCATGGTAACTATATACAACCAAAATCATCTGCTCCTTGAAATTATGACTGCTTTACTTAAACAAACGGCGAATAAATTGGATTACCATATAGAAACAACAAAATAAAATATTTTCCCAAAAAAAATGAATTTAGGGGCTGTAAGCGTCAAAAGCAGTGAAAACGCGTTATACGCTAGTTGAACTAATCTGTAGTGTTGCAGCCTGAGCAGCAGTGTGGCCAGGGCGGCCAATGCGGGTCGGTGGTGCAGCACCTGATGCTCCCTGGCCCATGGTAACTATATACAACCAAAATCATCTGCTCCTTGAAATTATGACTACTTTACTTAAAAAACGCGAATAAATTGGATTACCATATAGAAACAGCAAAATAAAAAAATTTTCCAAAAAAATGAATTTAGGGGCTGTAAGCGTCAAAAGCAGTGAAAACGCGATATACGCTAGTTGAACTAATCTGTAGTGTTGCGACCTGAGCAGCAGTGTGGCCAGGGTGGCCAATGCGGTTCGGTGGTGCAGCACCTGATGCTCCCTGGCCCATGGTAACTATATACAACCAAAATCATCTGCTCCTTGAAATTATGACTACTTTACTTAAACAAACGGCGAATAAATTGCATTACCATATAGAAACAGCAAAATAAAACATTTTGCAAAAAAAAAAAATGAATTTAGAGGCTGTAAGCGTCAAAAGCAATGAAAACGCGATATACGCTAGTTGAACTAATCTGTAGTGTTGCGGCCTGAGCAGCAGTGTGGCCAGGGCGGCCAATGCGGGTCGGTGGTGCAGCACCTGATGCTCCCTGGCCCATGGTAACTATATACAACCAAAATCATCTGCTCCTTGAAATTATGACTACTTTACTTAAACAAACGGCGAATAAATTGGATTACCATATAGAAACAACAAAATAAAATATTTTCCCAAAAAAATGAATTTAGGGGCTGTAAGCGTCAAAAGCAGTGAAAACGCAATATACGCTAGTTGAACTAATCTGTAGTGTTGCGACCTGAGGAGCAGTGTGGCCAGGGCGGCCAATGCGCGTCGGTGGTGCAGCACCTGATGCTCCCTGGCCCATGGTAACTATATACAACCAAAATCATCTGCTCCTTGAAATTATGACTACTTTACTTAAAAAACGCGAATAAATTGGATTACCATATAGAAACAGCCAAATAAAACATTTTGCCAAAAAAATGAATTTAGGGGCTGTAAGCGTCAAAAGCAGTGAAAACGCGATATACGCTAGTTGAACTAATCTGTAGTGTTGCGACCTGAGCAGCAGTGTGGCCAGGGTGGCCAATGCGGGTCGGTGGTGCAGCACCTGATGCTCCCTGGCCCATGGTAACTATATACAACCAAAATCATCAGCTCCTTGAAATTATGACTACTTTACTTAAACAAACGGCGAATAAATTGGATTACCATATAGAAACAACAAAATAAAATATTTTCCCAAAAAAAATGAATTTAGGGGCTGTAAGCGTCAAAAGCAGTGAAAACGCGATATACGCTAGTTGAACTAATCTGTAGTGTTGCAGCCTGAGCAGCAGTGTGGCCAGGGTGGCCAATGCGGGTCGGTGGTGCAGCACCTGATGCTCCCTGGCCCATGGTAACTATATACAACCAAAATCATCTGCTCCTTGAAATTATGACTACTTTACTTAAACAAACGGCGAATAAATTGGATTACCATATAGAAACAACAAAATAAAATATTTTCCCAAAAAAAATGAATTTAGGGGCTGTAAGCGTCAAAAGCAGTGAAAACGCGATATACGCTAGTTGAACTAATCTGTAGTGTTGCAGCCTGAGCAGCAGTGTGGCCAGGGTGGCCAATGCGGGTCGGTGGTGCAGCACTTGATGCTCCCTGGCCCATGGTAACTATATACAACCAAAATCATCTGCTCCTTGAAATTATGACTACTTTACTTAAACAAACGGCGAATAAATTGGATTACCATATAGAAACAACAAAATAAAATATTTTCCCAAAAAAAATGAATTTAGGGGCTGTAAGCGTCAAAAGCAGTGAAAACGCGTTATACGCTAGTTGAACTAATCTGTAGTATTGCGACCTGAGCAGCATTGTGGCCAGGGCGGCCAGTGCGGGTGGGTGGTGCAGTACCTGATGCTCCCTGGCCCATGGTAACTATATACAACCAAAATCATTTGCTCCTTGAAATTATGACTACTTTACTTAAACAAACGGCGAATAAATTGGATTACCATATAGAAACAACAAAATAAAATATTTTCCCAAAAAAATGAATTTAGGGGCTGTAAGCGTCAAAAGCAGTGAAAACGCGATATACGCTAGTTGAACTAATCTGTAGTGTTGCAGCCTGAGCAGCAGTGTGGCCAGGGTGGCCAATGCGGGTCGGTGGTGCAGCACCTGATGCTCCCTGGCCCATGGTAACTATATACAACCAAAATCATCTGCACCTTGAAATTATGACTACTTTACTTAAAAAACGCGAATAAATTGGATTACCATATAGAAACAGCAAAATAAAAAATTTTTCCAAAAAAATGAATTTAGGGGCTGTAAGCGTCAAAAGCAGTGAAAACGCGATATACGCTAGTTGAACTAATCTGTAGTGTTGCGACCTGAGCAGCAGTGTGGCCAGGGTGGCCAATGCGGGTCGGTGGTGCAGCACCTGATGCTAGCTGGCCCATGGTAACTATATACAACCAAAATCATCTGCTCCTTGAAATTATGACTACTTTACTTAAACAAACGGCGAATAAATTGCATTACCATATAGAAACAGCAAAATAAAACATTTTGCAAAAAAAAAAAAAATGAATTTAGAGGCTGTAAGCGTCAAAAGCAGTGAAAACGCGATATACGCTAGTTGAACTAATCTGTAGTGTTGCGGCCTGAGCAGCAGTGTGGCCAGGGCGGCCAATGCGGGTCGGTGGTGCAGCACCTGATGCTCCCTGGCCCATGGTAACTATATACAACCAAAATCATCTGCTCCTTGAAATTATGACTACTTTACTTAAACAAACGGCGAATAAATTGGATTACCATATAGAAACAACAAAATAAAATATTTTCCCAAAAAAATGAATTTAGGGGCTGTAAGCGTCAAAAGCAGTGAAAACGCAATATACGCTAGTTGAACTAATCTGTAGTGTTGCGACCTGAGGAGCAGTGTGGCCAGGGCGGCCAATGCGGGTCGATGGTGCAGCACCTGATGCTCCCTGGCCCATGGTAACTATATACAACCAAAATCATCTGCTCCTTGAAATTATGACTACTTTACTTAAACAAACGGCGAAAGAATTGGATTACCATATAGAGACAACAAAATAAAATATTTTCCCAAAAAAAAATGAATTTAGGGGCAGTAAGCGTCAAAAGCAGTCAAAACGCGATATACGCTAGTTGAACTAATCTGTAGTGTTGCGGCCTGAGCAGCAGTGTGGCCAGGCCGGCCAATGCGGGTCGGTGGTGCAGCACCTGATGCTCCCTGGCCCATGGTAACTATATACAACCAAAATCATCTGCTCCTTGAAATTATGACTACTTTACTTAAAAAACCCGAATAAATTGGATTACCATAAAGAAACAGAAAAATAAAACATTTTGCCAAAAAAATGAATTTAGGGGCTGTAAGCGTCAAAAGCAGTGAAAACGCGATATACGCTAGTTGAACTAATCTGTAGTGTTGCGACCTGAGCAGCAGTGTGGCCAGGGCGGCCAATGCGGATCGGTGGTGCAGCACTTGATGCTCCCTGGCATATGGTAACTATATACAACCAAAATCAACTGCTCCTTGAAATTATGACTACTTTACTTAAAAAACGCGAATAAATTGGATTACCATAAAGATACAGCAAAATAAAACATTTTGCCAAAAAAATGAATTTAGGGGCTGTAAGCGTCAAAGCAGTGAAAACGCGATATACGCTAGTTGAACTAATCTGTAGTGTTGCGACCTGAGCAGCAGTGTGGCCAGGGTGGCCAATGCGGGTCGGTGGTGCAGCACCTGATGCTCCCTGGCCCATGGTAACTATATACAACCAAAATCATCTGCTCCTTGAAATTATGACTACTTTACTTAAACAAACGGCGAATAAATTGGATTACCATATAGAAACAACAAAATAAAATATTTTCCCAAAAAAAATGAATTTAGGGGCTGTAAGCGTCAAAAGCAGTGAAAACGCGATATACGCTAGTTGAACTAATCTGTAGTGTTGCAGCCTGAGCAGCAGTGTGGCCAGGTTGGCCAATGCGGGTCGGTGGTGCAGCACCTGATGCTCCCTCTCCCATGGTAACTATATACAACCAAAATCATCTGCTCCTTGAAATTATGACTACTTTACTTAAACAAACGGCGAATAAATTGGATTACCATATAGAAACAACAAAATAAAATATTTTCCCAAAAAAAATGAATTTAGGGGCTGTAAGCGTCAAAAGCAGTGAAAACGCGTTATACGCTAGTTTGAACTAATCTGTAGTATTGCGACCTGAGCAGCATTGTGGCCAGGGCGGCCAGTGCGGGTCGGTGGTGCAGTACCTGATGCTCCCTGGCCCATGGTAACAATATACAACCAAAATCATTTGCTCCTTGAAATTATGACTACTTTACTTAAACAAACGGCGAATAAATTGGATTACCATATAGAAACAACAAAATAAAATATTTTCCCAAAAAAAATGAATTTAGGGGCTGTGAGCGTCAAAAGCAGTGAAAACGCGATATACGCTAGTTGAATTAATCTGTAGTGTTGCAGCCTGAGCAGCAGTGTGGCCAGGGTGGCCAATGCGGGTCGGTGGTGCAGCACCTGATGCTCCCTGGCCCATGGTAACTATATACAACCAAAATCATCTGCACCTTGAAATTATGACTACTTTACTTAAACAAACGGCGAATAAATTGGATTACCATATAGAAACAACAAAATAAAATATTTTCCCAAAAAAAATGAATTTAGGGGCTGTAAGCGTCAAAAGCAGTGAAAACGCGTTATACGCTAGTTGAACTAATCTGTAGTGTTGCGGCCTGAGCAGCAGTGTGGCCAGGGCGGCCAATGCGGGTCGGTGGTGCAGCACCTGATGCTCCCTTGCCCATGGTAACTATATACAACCAAAATCATCTGCTCCTTGAAATTATGACTACTTTACTTAAAAAAACGCGAATAAATTGGATTACCATATAGAAACAGCAAAATAAAAAATTTTTCCAAAAAAATGAATTTAGGGGCTGTAAGCGTCAAAAGCAGTGAAAACGCGATATACGCTAGTTGAACTAATCTGTAGTGTTGCGACCTGAGCAGCAGTGTGGCCAGGGTGGCCAATGCGGGTCGGTGGTGCAGCACCTGATGCTCCCTGGCCCATGGGTAACTATATACAACCAAAATCATCTGCTCCTTGAAATTATGACTACTTTACTTAAACAAACGGCGAATAAATTGCATTACCATATAGAAACAGCAAAATAAAACATTTTGCAAAAAAAAATTGAATTTAGAGGCTGTAAGCGTCAAAAGCAGTGAAAACGCGATATACGCTAGTTGAACTAATCCGTAGTGTTGCGGCCTGAGCAGCAGTGTGGCCAGGGCGGCCAATGCGGGTCGGTGGTGCAGCACCTGATGCTCCCTGGCCCATGGTAACTATATACAACCAAAATCATCTGCTCCTTGAAATTATGACTACTTTACTTAAACAAACGGCGAATAAATTGGATTACCATATAGAAACAACAAAATAAAATATTTTCCCAAAAAATGAATTTAGGGGCTGTAAGCGTCAAAAGCAGTGAAAACGCAATATACGCTAGTTGAACTAATCTGTTGTGTTGCGACCTGAGGAGCAGTGTGGCCAGGGCGGCCAATGCGCGTCGGTGGTGCAGCACCTGATGCTCCCTGGCCCATGGTAACTATATACAACCAAAATCATCTGCTCCTTGAAATTATGACTGCTTTACTTAAACAAACGGCGAATAAATTGGATTACCATATAGAAACAACAAAATAAAATATTTTCCCAAAAAAAATGAATTTAGGGGCTGTAAGCGTCAAAAGCAGTGGAAAACGCGATATACGCTAGTTGAACTAATCTGTAGTGTTGCAGCCTGAGCAGCAGTGTGGCCAGGGTGGCCAATGCGGGTCGGTGGTGCAGCACCTGATGCTCCCTGGCCCATGGTAACTATATACAACCAAAATCATCTGCTCCTTGAAATTATGACTGCTTTACTTAAACAAACGGCGAATAAATTGGATTACCATATAGAAACAACAAAATAAAATATTTTCCCAAAAAAAATGAATTTAGGGGCTGTAAGCGTCAAAAGCAGTGAAAACGCGTTATACGCTAGTTGAACTAATCTGTAGTGTTGCAGCCTGAGCAGCAGTGTGGCCAGGGCGGCCAATGCGGGTCGGTGGTGCAGCACCTGATGCTCCCTGGCCCATGGTAACTATATACAACCAAAATCATCTGCTCCTTGAAATTATGACTACTTTACTTAAAAAACGCGAATAAATTGGATTACCATATAGAAACAGCAAAATAAAAAAATTTTCCAAAAAAATGAATTTAGGGGCTGTAAGCGTCAAAAGCAGTGAAAACGCGATATACGCTAGTTGAACTAATCTGTAGTGTTGCGACCTGAGCAGCAGTGTGGCCAGGGTGGCCAATGCGGTTCGGTGGTGCAGCACCTGATGCTCCCCTGGCCCATGGTAACTATATACAACCAAAATCATCTGCTCCTTGAAATTATGACTACTTTACTTAAACAAACGGCGAATAAATTGCATTACCATATAGAACAGCAAAATAAAACATTTTGCAAAAAAAAAAAATGAATTTAGAGGCTGTAAGCGTCAAAAGCAATGAAAACGCGATATACGCTAGTTGAACTAATCTGTAGTGTTGCGGCCTGAGCAGCAGTGTGGCCAGGGCGGCCAATGCGGGTCGGTGGTGCAGCACCTGATGCTCCCTGGCCCATGGTAACTATATACAACCAAAATCATCTGCTCCTTGAAATTATGACTACTTTACTTAAACAAACGGCGAATAAATTGGATTACCATATAGAAACAACAAAATAAAATATTTTCCCAAAAAAATGAATTTAGGGGCTGTAAGCGTCAAAAGCAGTGAAAACGCAATATACGCTAGTTGAACTAATCTGTAGTGTTGCGACCTGAGGAGCAGTGTGGCCAGGGCGGCCAATGCGCGTCGGTGGTGCAGCACCTGATGCTCCCTGGCCCATGGTAACTATATACAACCAAAATCATCTGCTCCTTGAAATTATGACTACTTTACTTAAACAAACGGCGAATAAATTGGATTACCATATAGAAACAACAAAATAAAATATTTTCCCAAAAAAAATGAATTTAGGGGCTGTAAGCGTCAAAAGCAGTGAAAACGCGTTATACGCTAGTTGAACTAATCTGTAGTATTGCGACCTGAGCAGCATTGTGGCCAGGGCGGCCAGTGCGGGTCGGTGGTGCAGTACCTGATGCTCCCTGGCCCATGGTAACAATATACAACCAAAATCATTTGCTCCTTGAAATTATGACTACTTTACTTAAACAAACGGCGAATAAATTGGATTACCATATAGAAACAACAAAATAAAATATTTTCCCAAAAAAAATGAATTTAGGGGCTGTGAGCGTCAAAAGCAGTGAAAACGCGATATACGCTAGTTGAATTAATCTGTAGTGTTGCAGCCTGAGCAGCAGTGTGGCCAGGGTGGCCAATGCGGGTCGGTGGTGCAGCACCTGATGCTCCCTGGCCCATGGTAACTATATACAACCAAAATCATCTGCACCTTGAAATTATGACTACTTTACTTAAACAAACGGCGAATAAATTGGATTACCATATAGAAACAACAAAATAAAATATTTTCCCAAAAAAAATGAATTTAGGGGCTGTAAGCGTCAAAAGCAGTGAAAACGCGTTATACGCTAGTTGAACTAATCTGTAGTGTTGCGGCCTGAGCAGCAGTGTGGCCAGGGCGGCCAATGCGGGTCGGTGGTGCAGCACCTGATGCTCCCTTGCCCATGGTAACTATATACAACCAAAATCATCTGCTCCTTGAAATTATGACTACTTTACTTAAAAAAACGCGAATAAATTGGATTACCATATAGAAACAGCAAAATAAAAAATTTTTCCAAAAAAATGAATTTAGGGGCTGTAAGCGTCAAAAGCAGTGAAAACGCGATATACGCTAGTTGAACTAATCTGTAGTGTTGCGACCTGAGCAGCAGTGTGGCCAGGGTGGCCAATGCGGGTCGGTGGTGCAGCACCTGATGCTCCCTGGCCCATGGTAACTATATACAACCAAAATCATCTGCTCCTTGAAATTATGACTACTTTACTTAAACAAACGGCGAATAAATTGCATTACCATATAGAAACAGCAAAATAAAACATTTTGCAAAAAAAAATTGAATTTAGAGGCTGTAAGCGTCAAAAGCAGTGAAAACGCGATATACGCTAGTTGAACTAATCCGTAGTGTTGCGGCCTGAGCAGCAGTGTGGCCAGGGCGGCCAATGCGGGTCGGTGGTGCAGCACCTGATGCTCCCTGGCCCATGGTAACTATATACAACCAAAATCATCTGCTCCTTGAAATTATGACTACTTTACTTAAACAAACGGCGAATAAATTGGATTACCATATAGAAACAACAAAATAAAATATTTTCCCAAAAAATGAATTTAGGGGCTGTAAGCGTCAAAAGCAGTGAAAACGCAATATACGCTAGTTGAACTAATCTGTTGTGTTGCGACCTGAGGAGCAGTGTGGCCAGGGCGGCCAATGCGCGTCGGTGGTGCAGCACCTGATGCTCCCTGGCCCATGGTAACTATATACAACCAAAATCATCTGCTCCTTGAAATTATGACTACTTTACTTAAAAAACGCGAATAAATTGGATTACCATATAGAAACAACCAAATAAAACATTTTGCCAAAAAAATGAATTTAGGGGCTGTAAGCGTCAAAAGCAGTGAAAACGCGATATACGCTAGTTGAACTAATCTGTAGTGTTGCGACCTGAGCAGCAGTGTGGCCAGGGTGGCCAATGCGGGTCGGTGGTGCAGCACCTGATGCTCCCTGGCCCATGGTAACTATATACAACCAAAATCATCTGCTCCTTGAAATTATGACTACTTTACTTAAACAAACGGCGAAAGAATTGGATTACCATATAGAGACAACAAAATAAAATATTTTCCCAAAAAAAATGTATTTAGGGGCTGTAAGCGTCAAAAGCAGTCAAAAACGCGATATACGCTAGTTGAACTAATCTGTAGTGTTGCGGCCTGAGCAGCAGTGTGGCCAGGCCGGCCAATGCGGGTCGGTGGTGCAGCACCTGATGCTCCCTGGCCCATGGTAACTATATACAACCAAAATCATCTGCTCCTTGAAATTATGACTACATTACTTAAACAAACGGCGAATAAATTGGATTACCATATAGAAACAACAAAATAAAATATTTTCCCAAAAAAAATGAATTTAGGGGCTGTAAGCGTCAAAAGCAGTGAAAACGCGTTATACGCTAGTTGAACTAATCTGTAGTGTTGCGACCTGAGCAGCATTGTGGCCAGGGCGGCCAGTGCGGGTCGGTGGTGCAGTACCTGATGCTCCCTGGCCCATGGTAACTATATACAACCAAAATCATCTGCTCCTTGAAATTATGACTACTTTACTTAAACAAACGGCGAATAAATTGGATTACCATATAGAAACAACAATATAAAATATTTTCCCAAAAAAATGAATTTAGGGGCTGTAAGCGTCAAAAGCAGTGAAAACGCGATATACGCTAGTTGAACTAATCTGTAGTGTTGCAGCCTGAGCAGCAGTGTGGCCAGGGTGGCCAATGCGGGTCGGTGGTGCAGCACCTGATGCTCCCTGGCCCATGGTAACTATATACAACCAAAATCATCTGCTCCTTGAAATTATGACTACTTTACTTAAACAAACGGCGAATAAATTGGATTACCATATAGAAACAACAAAATAAAATATTTTCCCAAAAAAAAATGAATTTAGGGCTGTAAGCGTCAAAAGCAGTGAAAACGCGTTATACGCTAGTTGAACTAATCTGTAGTGTTGCGACCTGAGCAGCATTGTGGCCAGGGCGGCCAGTGCGGGTCGGTGGTGCAGTACCTGATGCTCCCTGGCCCATGGTAACTATATACAACCAAAATCATCTGCTCCTTGAAATTATGACTACTTTACTTAAACAAACGGCGAATAAATTGGATTACCATATAGAAACAACAAAATAAAATATTTTCCCAAAAAAAATGAATTTAGGGGCTGTAAGCGTCAAAAGCAGTGAAAACGCGTTATACGCTAGTTGAACTAATCTGTAGTGTTGCGACCTGAGCAGCATTGTGGCCAGGGCGGCCAGTGCGGGTCGGTGGTGCAGTACCTGATGCTCCCTGGCCCATGGTAACTATATACAACCAAAATCATCTGCTCCTTGAAATTATGACTACTTTACTTAAACAAACGGCGAATAAATTGGATTACCATATAGAAACAACAAAATAAAATATTTTCCCAAAAAAAAATGAATTTAGGGGCTGTAAGCGTCAAAAGCAGTGAAAACGCGATATACGCTAGTTGAACTAATCTGTAGTGTTGCAGCCTGAGCAGCAGTGTGGCCAGGGTGGCCAATGCGGGTCGGTGGTGCAGCACCTGATGCTCCCTGGCCCATGGTAACTATATACAAACAAAATCATCTGCTCCTTGAAATTATGACTACTTTACTTAAACAAACGGCGAATAAATTGGATTACCATATAGAAACAACAAAATAAAATATTTTCCCAAAAAAAATGAATTTAGGGGCTGTAAGCGTCAAAAGCAGTGAAAACGCGTTATACGCTAGTTGAACTAATCTGTAGTGTTGCGACCTGAGCAGCATTGTGGCCAGGGCGGCCAGTGCGGGTCGGTGGTGCAGTACCTGATGCTCCCGGGCCCATGGTAACTATATACAACCAAAATCATCTGCTCCTTGAAATTATGACTACTTTACTTAAACAAACGGCGAATAAATTGGATTACCATATAGAAACACCAAAATAAAATATTTTCCCAAAAAAAATGAATTTAGGGGCTGTAAGCGTCAAAAGCAGTGAAAACGCGTTATACGCTAGTTGAACTAATCTGTAGTGTTGCGACCTGAGCAGCATTGTGGCCAGGGCGGCCAGTGCGGGTCGGTGGTGCAGTACCTGATGCTCCCTGGCCCATGGTAACTATATACAACCAAAATCATCTGCTCCTTAAAATTATGACTACTTTACTTACACAAACGGCGAATAAATTGGATTACCATATAGAAACAACAAAATAAAATATTTTCCCAAAAAAAAAATGAATTTAGGGGCTGTAAGCGTCAAAAGCAGTGAAAACGCGTTATACGCTATTTGAACTAATCTGTAGTGTTGCGACCTGAGCAGCAGTGTGGCCAGGGCGGCCGATGCGGCTCGGAGGTGCAGCACCTGATGCTCCCTGGGCCTTGGTAACTATATACAACCAAAATCATCTGCTCCTTGAAATTATGACTACTTTACTTAAACAAACGGCGAATAAATTGGATTACCATATAGAAAAAACAAAATAAAATATTTTTCCCAAAAAAAATGAATTTAGGGGCTTTAAGCGTCAAAAGCAGTGAAAACGCGATATACGCTAGTTGAACTAATCTGTAGTGTTGCGACCTGAGCAGCAGTGTGGCCAGGGCGGCCAATGCGGTTCGGTGGTGCAGCACCTGATGCTCCCTGGCCCATGGCAACTATATACAACCAAAATCATCTGCTCCTTGAAATTATGACTACTTTACTTAAACAAACGGCGAATAAAATGGATTACCATATAGAAACAACAAAATAAAATATTTTCCCAAAAAAAATGAATTTCGGGGCTGTAAGCGTCAAAAGCAGTGAAAACGCGTTATACGCTAGTTGAACTAATCTGTAGTGTTGCGACCTGAGCAGCATTGTGGCCAGGGCGGCCAGTGCGGGTCGGTGGTGCAGTACCTGATGCTCCCTGGCCCATGGTAACTATATACAACCAAAATCATCTGCTCCTTGAAATTATGACTACTTTACTTAAACAAACGGCGAATAAATTGGATTACCATATAGAAACAACAAAATAAAATATTTTCCCAAAAAAAATGAATTTAGGGGCTGTAAGCGTCAAAAGCAGTGAAAACGCGTTATACGCTAGTTGAACTAATCTGTAGTGTTGCGACCTGAGCAGCATTGTGGCCAGGGCGGCCAGTGCGGGTCGGTGGTGCAGTACCTGATGCTCCCTGGCCCATGGTAACTATATACAACCAAAATCATCTGCTCCTTGAAATTATGACTACTTTACTTAAACAAACGGCGAATAAATTGGATTACCATATAGAAACAACAAAATAAAAATATTTTCCCAAAAAAAATGAATTTAGGGGCTGTAAGCGTCAAAAGCAGTGAAAACGCGTTATACGCTAGTTGAACTAATCTGTAGTGTTGCGACCTGAGCAGCATTGTGGCCAGGGCGGCCAGTCGGGTCGGTGGTGCAGTACCTGATGCTCCCTGGCCCATGGTAACTATATACAACCAAAATCATCTGCTCCTTGAAATTATGACTACTTTACTTAAACAAACGGCGAATAAATTGGATTACCATATAGAAACAACAAAATAAAATATTTTCCAAAAAAAAATGAATTTAGGGGCTGTAAGCGTCAAAAGCAGTGAAAACGCGATATACGCTAGTTGAACTAATCTGTAGTGTTGCAGCCTGAGCAGCAGTGTGGCCAGGGTGGCCAATGCGCGTCGGTGGTGCAGCACCTGATGCTCCCTGGCCCATGGTAACTATATACAAACAAAATCATCTGCTCCTTGAAATTATGACTACTTTACTTAAACAAACGGCGAATAAATTGGATTACCATATAGAAACAACAAAATAAAATATTTTCCCAAAAAAAATGAATTTAGGGGCTGTAAGCGTCAAAAGCAGTGAAAACGCGTTATACGCTAGTTGAACTAATCTGTAGTGTTGCGACCTGAGCAGCATTGTGGCCAGGGCGGCCAGTGCGGGTCGGTGGTGCAGTACCTGATGCTCCCTGGCCCATGGTAACTATATACAACCAAAATCATCTGCTCCTTGAAATTATGACTACTTTACTTAAACAAACGGCGAATAAATTGGATTACCATATAGAAACACCAAAATAAAATATTTTCCCAAAAAAAATGAATTTAGGGGCTGTAAGCGTCAAAAGCAGTGAAAACGCGTTATACGCTAGTTGAACTAATCTGTAGTGTTGCGACCTGAGCAGCATTGTGGCCAGGGCGGCCAGTGCGGGTCGGTGGTGCAGTACCTGATGCTCCCTGGCCCATGGTAACTATATACAACCAAAATCATCTGCTCCTTAAAATTATGACTACTTTACTTACACAAACGGCGAATAAATTGGATTACCATATAGAAACAACAAAATAAAATATTTTCCCAAAAAAAAATGAATTTAGGGGCTGTAAGCGTCAAAAGCAGTGAAAACGCGTTATACGCTATTTGAACTAATCTGTAGTGTTGCGACCTGAGCAGCAGTGTGGCCAGGGCGGCCGATGCGGCTCGGAGGTGCAGCACCTGATGCTCCCTGGGCCTTGGTAACTATATACAACCAAAATCATCTGCTCCTTGAAATTATGACTACTTTACTTAAACAAACGGCGAATAAATTGGATTACCATATAGAAAAAACAAAATAAAATATTTTCCCAAAAAAAATGAATTTAGGGGCTTTAAGCGTCAAAAGCAGTGAAAACGCGATATACGCTAGTTGAACTAATCTGTAGTGTTGCGACCTGAGCAGCAGTGTGGCCAGGGCGGCCAATGCGGTTCGGTGGTGCAGCACCTGATGCTCCCTGGCCCATGGCAACTATATACAACCAAAATCATCTGCTCCTTGAAATTATGACTACTTTACTTAAACAAACGGCGAATAAAATGGATTACCATATAGAAACAACAAAATAAAATATTTTCCCAAAAAAAAATGAATTTCGGGGCTGTAAGCGTCAAAAGCAGTGAAAACGCGTTATACGCTAGTTGAACTAATCTGTAGTGTTGCGACCTGAGCAGCATTGTGGCCAGGGCGGCCAGTGCGGGTCGGTGGTGCAGTACCTGATGCTCCCTGGCCCATGGTAACTATATACAACCAAAATCATCTGCTCCTTGAAATTATGACTACTTTACTTAAACAAACGGCGAATAAATTGGATTACCATATAGAAACAACAAAATAAAATATTTTCCCAAAAAAAATGAATTTAGGGGCTGTAAGCGTCAAAAGCAGTGAAAACGCGTTATACGCTAGTTGAACTAATCTGTAGTGTTGCGACCTGAGCAGCATTGTGGCCAGGGCGGCCAGTGCGGGTCGGTGGTGCAGTACCTGATGCTCCCTGGCCCATGGTAACTATATACAACCAAAATCATCTGCTCCTTGAAATTATGACTACTTTACTTAAACAAACGGCGAATAAATTGGATTACCATATAGAAACAACAAAATAAAATATTTTCCCAAAAAAAATGAATTTAGGGGCTGTAAGCGTCAAAAGCAGTGAAAACGCGTTATACGCTAGTTGAACTAATCTGTAGTGTTGCGACCTGAGCAGCATTGTGGCCAGGGCGGCCAGTGCGGGTCGGTGGTGCAGTACCTGATGCTCCCTGGCCCATGGTAACTATATACAACCAAAATCATCTGCTCCTTGAAATTATGACTACTTTACTTAAACAAACGGCGAATAAATTGGATTACCATATAGAAACAACAAAATAAAATATTTTCCAAAAAAAAATGAATTTAGGGGCTGTAAGCGTCAAAAGCAGTGAAAACGCGATATACGCTAGTTGAACTAATCTGTAGTCTTGCGACCTGAGCAGCAGTGTGGCCAGGGCGGCAAATGCGGGTCGGTGGTGCAGCACCTGATGCTCCCTGGCCCATGGTAACTATATACAACCAAAATCATCTGCTCCTTGAAATTATGACTACTTTACTTAAACAAACGGCGAAAGAATTGGATTACCATATAGAGACAACAAAATAAAATATTTTCCCAAAAAAAAATGAATTTAGGGGCTGTAAGCGTCAAAAGCAGTCAAAACGCGATATACGCTAGTTGAACTAATCTGTAGTGTTGCGGCCTGAGCAGCAGTGTGGCCAGGCCGGCCAATGCGGGTCGGTGGTGCAGCACCTGATGCTCCCTGGCCCATGGTAACTATATACAACCAAAATCATCTGCTCCTTGAAATTATGACCACTTTACTTAAACAAACGGCGAATAAATTGGATTACCATATAGAAACAACAAAATAAAATATTTTCCCAAAAAAAATGAATTTAGGGGCTGTAAGCGTCAAAAGCAGTGAAAACGCGTTATACGCTAGTTGAACTAATCTGTAGTGTTGCGACCTGAGCAGCATTGTGGCCAGGGCGGCCAGTGCGGGTCGGTGGTGCAGTACCTGATGCTCCCTGGCCCATGGTAACTATATACAACCACAATCATCTGCTCCTTGAAATTATGACTACTTTACTTAAACAAACGGCGAATAAATTGGATTACCATATAGAAACAACAAAATAAAATATTTTCCCAAAAAAAAATGAATTTAGGGGCTGTAAGCGTCAAAAGCAGTGAAAACGCGTTATACGCTAGTTGAACTAATCTGTAGTGTTGCGACCTGAGCAGCATTGTGGCCAGGGCGTCCAGTGCGGGTCGGTGGTGCAGTACCTGATGCTCCCTGGCCCATGGTAACTATATACAACCAAAATCATCTGCTCCTTGAAATTATGACTACTTTACTTAAACAAACGGCGAATAAATTGGATTACCATATAGAAACAACAAAATAAAATATTTTCCCAAAAAAAATGAATTTAGGGGCTGTAAGCGTCAAAAGCAGTGAAAACGCGTTATACGCTAGTTGAACTAATCTGTAGTGTTGCGACCTGAGCAGCATTGTGGCCAGGGCGGCCAGTGCGGGTCGGTGGTGCAGTACCTGATGCTCCCTGGCCCATGGTAACTATATACAACCAAAATCATCTGCTCCTTGAAATTATGACTACTTTACTTAAACAAACGGCGAATAAATTGGATGACCATATAGAAACAACAAAATAAAATATTTTCCAAAAAAAAAATGAATTTAGGGGCTGTAAGCGTCAAAAGCAGTGAAAACGCGATATACGCTAGTTGAACTAATCTGTAGTGTTGCGACCTGAGCAGCAGTGTGGCCAGGGCGGCCAATGCGGATCGGTGTTGCAGCACTTGATGCTCCCTGGCCCATGGTAACTATATACAACCAAAATCAACTGCTCCTTGAAATTATGACTACTTTACTTAAAAAACGCGAATAAATTGGATTACCATAAAGAAACAGCAAAATAAAACATTTTGCCAAAAAAATGAATTTAGGGGCTGTAAGCGTCAAAGCAGTGAAAACGCGATATACGCTAGTTGAACTAATCTGTAGTGTTGCGACCTGAGCAGCATTGTGGCCAGGGCGGCCAGTGCGGGTCGGTGGTGCAGTACCTGATGCTCCCTGGCCCATGGTAACTATATACAACCAAAATCATCTGCTCCTTGAAATTATGACTACTTTACTTAAACAAATGGCGAATAAATTGGATTACCATATAGAAACAACAAAATACAATATTTTCCCAAAAAAAATGAATTTAGGGGCTGTAAGCGTCAAAAGCAGTGAAAACGCGTTATACGCTAGTTGAACTAATCTGTAGTGTTGCGA
This sequence comes from Locusta migratoria, assembly GCA_026315105.1. Lineage (NCBI taxonomy): Eukaryota > Metazoa > Arthropoda > Insecta > Orthoptera > Acrididae > Locusta > Locusta migratoria. Next base: position 482,066,300 of record CM048748.1, read on the forward strand.
CCTGAGCAGCATTGTGGCCAGGGCGGCCAGTGCGGGTCGGTGGTGCAGTACCTGATGCTCCCTGGCCCATGGTAACTATATACAACCAAAATCATCTGCTCCTTGAAATTATGACTACTTTACTTAAACAAACGGCGAATAAATTGGATTACCATATAGAAACAACAAAATAAAATATTTTCCCAAAAAAAATGAATTTAGGGGCTGTAAGCGTCAAAAGCAGTGAAAACGCGTTATACGCTAGTTGAACTAATCTGTAGTGTTGCGACCTGAGCAGCATTGTGGCCAGGGCGTCCAGTGCGGGTCGGTGGTGCAGTACCTGATGCTCCCTGGCCCATGGTAACTATATACAACCAAAATCATCTGCTCCTTGAAATTATGACTACTTTACTTAAACAAACGGCGAATAAATTGGATTACCATATAGAAACAACAAAATAAAATATTTTCCCAAAAAAAATGAATTTAGGGGCTGTAAGCGTCAAAAGCAGTGAAAACGCGTTATACGCTAGTTGAACTAATCTGTAGTGTTGCGACCTGAGCAGCATTGTGGCCAGGGCGGCCAGTGCGGGTCGGTGGTGCAGTACCTGATGCTCCCTGGCCCATGGTAACTATATACAAACAAAATCATCTGCTCCTTGAAATTATGACTACTTTACTTAAACAAACGGCGAATAAATTGGATTACCATATAGAAACAACAAAATAAAATATTTTCCAAAAAAAAATGAATTTAGGGGCTGTAAGCGTCAAAAGCAGTGAAAACGCGATATACGCTAGTTGAACTAATCTGTAGTGTTGCGACCTGAGCAGCAGTGTGGCCAGGGCGGCCAATGCGGATCGGTGTTGCAGCACTTGATGCTCCCTGGCCCATGGTAACTATATACAACCAAAATCAACTGCTCCTTGAAATTATGACTACTTTACTTAAAAAACGCGAATAAATTGGATTACCATAAAGAAACAGCAAAATAAAACATTTTGCCAAAAAAATGAATTTAGGGGCTGTAAGCGTCAAAGCAGTGAAAACGCGATATACGCTAGTTGAACTAATCTGTAGTGTTGCGACCTGAGCAGCATTGTGGCCAGGGCGGCCAGTGCGGGTCGGTGGTGCAGTACCTGATGCTCCCTGGCCCATGGTAACTATATACAACCAAAATCATCTGCTCCTTGAAATTATGACTACTTTACTTAACAAATGGCGAATAAATTGGATTACCATATAGAAACAACAAAATACAATATTTTCCCAAAAAAAATGAATTTAGGGGCTGTAAGCGTCAAAAGCAGTGAAAACGCGTTATACGCTAGTTGAACTAATCTGTAGTGTTGCGACCTGAGCAGCATTGTGGCCAGGGCGGCCAGTGCGGGTCGGTGGTGCAGTACCTGATGCTCCCTGGCCCATGGTAACTATATACAACCAAAATCATCTGCTCCTTGAAATTATGACTACTTTACTTAAACAAACGGCGAATAAATTGGATTACCATATAGAAACAACAAAATAAAATATTTTCCCAAAAAAAATGAATTTAGGGACTGTAAGCGTCAAAAGCAGTGAAAACGCGTTATACGCTAGTTGAACTAATCTGTAGTGTTGCGACCTGAGCAGCATTGTGGCCAGGGCGGCCAGTGCGGGTCGGTGGTGCAGTACCTGATGCTCCCTGGCCCATGGTAACTATATACAACCAAAATCATCTGCTCCTTGAAATTATGACTACTTTACTTAAACAAACGGCGAATAAATTGGATTACCATATAGAAACAACAAAATAAAATATTTTCCCAAAAAAAATGAATTTAGGGGCTGTAAGCGTCAAAAGCAGTGAAAACGCGTTATACGCTAGTTGAACTAATCTGTAGTGTTGCGACCTGAGCAGCATTGTGGCCAGGGCGGCCAGTGCGGGTCGGTGGTGCAGTACCTGATGCTCCCTGGCCCATGGTAACTATATACAACCAAAATCATCAGCTCCTTGAAATTATGACTACTTTACTTAAACAAACGGCGAATAAATTGGATTACCATATAGAAACAACAAAATAAAATATTTTCCCAAAAAAAATGAATTTAGGGGCTGTAAGCGTCAAAAGCAGTGAAAACGCGTTATACGCTAGTTGAACTAATCTGTAGTGTTGCGACCTGTGCAGCATTGTGGCCAGGGCGGCCAGTGCGGGTCGGTGGTGCAGTACCTGATGCTCCCTGGCCCATGGTAACTATATACAACCAAAATCATCTGCTCCTTGAAATTATGACTACTTTACTTAAACAAACGGCGAATAAATTGGATTACCATATAGAAACAACAAAATAAAATATTTTCCAAAAAAAAATGAATTCAGGGGCTGTAAGCGTCAAAAGCAGTGAAAACGCGGTATACGCTAGTTGAACTAATCTGTAGTGTTGCGACCTGAGCAGCAGTGTGGCCAGGGCGGCCGATGCGGCTCGGTGGTGCAGCACCTGATGCTCCCTGGCCCATGGTAACTATATACAACCAAAATCATCTGCTCCTTGAAATTATGACTACTTTACTTAAACAAACGGCGAATAAATTGGATTACCATATAGAAAAAACAAAATAAAATATTTTCCCAAATAAATGAATTTAGGGGCTGTAAGCGTCAAAAGCAGTGAAAACGCGATATACGCTAGTTGAACTAATCTGTAGTGTTGCGACCTGAGCAGCAGTGTGGCCAGGGCGGCCAATGCGGTTTGGTGGTGCAGCACCTGATGCTCCCTGGCCCATGGTAACTATATACAACCAAAATCATCTGCTCCTTGAAATTATGACTACTTTACTTAAACAAACGGCGAATAAAATGGATTACCATATAGAAACAACAAAATAAAATATTTTCCCAAAAAAAATGAATTTAGGGGCTGTAAGCGTCAAAAGCAGTGAAAACGCGATATACGCTAGTTGAACTAATCTGTAGTGTTGCGACCTGAGCAGCAGTGTGGCCAGGGCGGCCAGTGCCGGTCTGTGGTGCAGCACCTGATGCTCCCTAGCCCATGGTAACTATATACAACCAAAATCATCTGCTCCTTGAAATTATGACTACTTTACTTAAACAAACGGCGAATAAATTGGATTACCATAAAGAAACAGCAAAATAAAACATTTTGCCAAAAAAATGAATTTAGAGGCTGTAAGCGTCAAAAGCAGTGAAAACGCGATATACGCTAGTTGAACTAATCTGTAGTGTTGCAGCCTGAGCAGCAGTGTGGCCAGGGCGGCCAGTGCGGGTCGGTGGTGCAGCACCTGATGCTCCCTGGCCCATGGTAACTATATACAACCAAATTCATCTGCTCCTTGAAATTATGACTACTTTACTTAAACAAACGGCGAATAAATTGCATTACCATATAGAAACAGCAAAATAAAACATTTTGCAAAAAAAAATGAATTTACAGGCTGTAAGCGTCAAAAGCAGTGAAAACGCGATATACGCTAGTTGAACTAATCTGTAGTGTTGCGGCCTGAGCAGTAGTGTGGCCAGGGCGGCCAATGCGGGTCGGTGGTCCAGCACCTGATGCTCCCTGGCCCATGGTAACTATATACAACCAAAATCATCTGCTCCTTGAAATTATGACTACTTTACTTAAACAAACGGCGAATAAATTGCATTACCATATAGAATCAGCAAAATAAAACATTTTGCAAAAAAAATGAATTTAGGGGCTGTAAGCGTCTAAAGCAGTGAAAACGCGATATACGCTAGTTGAACTAATCTGTAGTGTTGCGGCCTTAGCAGCAGTGTGGCCAGGGCGGCCAATGCGGGTCGGTGGTGCAGCACCTGATGCTCCCTGGCCCATGGTAACTATATACAACCAAAATCATCTGCTCCTTGAAATTATGACTACTTTACTTAAACAAACGGCGAAAGTATTGGATTACCATATAGAAACAACAAAATAAAATATTTTCCAAAAAAAAATGAATTTAGGGGCTGTAAGCGTCAAAAGCAGTGAAAACGCGATATACGCTAGTTGAACTAATCAGTAGCGTTGCGACCTGAGCAGCAGTGTGGCCAGGGCGGCCAGTGCGGTTCGGTGGTGCAGCACCTGATGCTCCCTGGCCCATGGTAACTATATACAACCAAAATCATCTGCTCCTTGAAATTATGACTACTTTACTTAAACAAACGGCGAAAAAATTGGATTACCATATAGAAACAACAAAATAAAATATTTTCCCAAATAAAAATGAATTTAGGGGCTGTAAGCGTCAAAAGCAGTGAAAACGCGATATACGCTAGTTGAACTAATCTGTAGTGTTGCGACCTGAGCAGCAGTGTGGCCAGGGCGGCCAATGCGGGTCGGTGGTGCAGCTCCTGATGCTCCCTGGCCCATGGTAACTATATACAACCAAAATCATCTGCTCCTTGAAATTATGACTACTTTACTTAAAAAACCCGAATAAATTGGATTACCATAAAGAAACAGCAAAATAAAACATTTTGCCAAAAAAATGAATTTAGGGGCTGTAAGCGTCAAAGCAGTGAAAACGCGATATACGCTAGTTGAACTAATCTGTAGTGTTGCAGCCTGAGCAGCAGTGTGGCCAGGGCGGCCAGTGCGGGTCGGTGGTGCAGCACCTGTTGCTCCTTGGCCCATGGTAACTATATACAACCAAAACCATCTGCTCCTTGAAATTATGACTACTTTACTTAAACAAACGGCGAATAAATTGGATTACCATATAGAAACAACAAAACAAAATATTTTCCCAAAAAAAATGAATTTAGGGGCTGTAAGCGTCAAAAGCAGTGAAAACGCGTTATACGCTAGTTGAACTAATCTGTAGTGTTGCGACCTGAGCAGCATTGTGGCCAGGGCGGCCAGTGCGGGTCGGTGGTGCAGCACCTGATGCTCCCTGGCCCATGGTAACTATATACAACCAAAATCATCTGCTCCTTGAAATTATGACTACTTTACTTAAACAAACGGCGAATAAATTGGATTACCATATAGAAACAACAAAATAAAATATTTTCCTAAAAAAATGAATTTAGGCCCTGTAAGCGTCAAAGGCAGTGAAAACGCGATATACGCTAGTTGAACTAATCTGTAGTGTTGCGACCTGAGCAGCAGTGTGGCCAGGGCGGCCGATGCGGCTCGGTGGTGCAGCACCTGATGCTCCCTGGCCCATGGTAAATATATACAACCAAAATCATCTGCTCCTTGAAATTATGACTACTTTACTTAAACAAACGGCGAATAAATTGGATTACCATTTAGAAAAAACAAAATAAAATATTTTCCCAAAAAAAAATGTATTTAGGGGCTGTAAGCGTCAAAAGCAGTGAAAACGCGATATACGCTAGTTGAACTAATCTGTAGTGTTGCGACCTGAGCAGCAGTGTGGCCAGGGCGGCCAATGCGGTTCGGTGGTGGAGCACCTGATGCTCCCTGGCCCATGGTAACTATATACAACCAAAATCATCTGCTCCTTGAAATTATGACTACTTTACTTAAACAAACGGCGAATAAAATGGATTACCATATAGAAACAACAAAATAAAATATTTTCCCAAAAAAAAAAATGAATTTAGGGGCTGTAAGCGTCAAAAGCAGTGAAAACGCGATATACGCTAGTTGAACTAATCTGTAGTGTTGCGACCTGAGCAGCAGTGTGGCCAGGGCGGCCAGTGCAGGTCGGTGGTGCAACACCTGATGCTCCCTGGCCCATGGAAACTATATACAACCAAAATCATCTGCTCCTTGAAATTATGACTACTTTACTTAAACAAACGGCGAATAAATTGGATTACCATATAGAAACAACAAAATAAAATATTTTCCCAAAAAAAAAATGAATTTAGGGGCTGTAAGCGTCAAAAGCAGTGAAAACGCGATATACGCTAGTTGAACTAATCTGTAGTGTTGCGACCTGAGCTGCAGTGTGGCCAGGGCGGCCAATGCGGGTCGGTGGTGCAGCACCTGATGCTCCCTGGCCCATGGTAACTATATACAACCAAAATCATCTGCTCCTTGAAATTATGACTACTTTACTTAAACAAACGGCGAATAAATTGGATTACCATATAGAAACAGCAAAATAAAACATTTTGCCAAAAATTGAATTTAGGGGCTGTAAGCGTCAAAAGCAGTGAAAACGCGATATACGCTAGTTGAACTAATCTGTAGTGTTGCTACCTGAGCAGCAGTGTGGCCACGGCGGCCAGTGCGGGTCGGTGGTGCAGCACCTGATGCTCCCTGGCCCATGATAACTATATACAACCAAAATCATCTGCTCCTTGAAATTATGACTACTTTACTTAATCAAACGGCGAAAGAATTGGATTACCATATAGAAACAGCAAAATAAAACATTTTGCCAAAAAAATGAATTTAGGGGCTGTAAGCGTCAAAAGCAGTGAAAACGCGATATACGCTAGTTGAACTAATCTGTAGTGTTGCGACCTGAGCAGCAGTGTGGCCAGGGCGGCCAGTGCGGGTCGGTGGTGCAGCACCTGATGCTCCCTGGCCCATGGTAACTATATACAACCAAAATCATCTGCTCCTTGAAATTATGACTACTTTACTTAAAAAACGCGAATAAATTGGATTACCATAAAGAAACAGCAAAATAAAACATTTTGCCAAAAAAATGAATTTAGGGGCTGTAAGCGTCAAAAGCAGTGAAAACGCGATATACGCTAGTTGAACTAATCTGTAGTGTTGCGACCAGAGCAGCAGTGTGGCCAGGGCAGCCAGTGCGGGTCGGTGGTGCAGCACCTGATGCTCCCTGGCCCATGGTAACTATATACAACCAAAATCATCTGCTCCTTGAAATTATGACTACTTTACTTAAACAAACGGCGAATAAATTGGATTACCATATAGAAACAGCAAAATAAAACATTTTGCCAAAAATTGAATTTAGGGGCTGTAAGCGTCAAAAGCAGTGAAAACGCGATATACGCTAGTTGAACTAATCTGTAGTGTTGCTACCTGAGCAGCTGTGTGGCCACGGCGGCCAGTGCGGGTCGGTGGTGCAGCACCTGATGCTCCCTGGCCCATGGTAACTATATACAACCAAAATCATCTGCTCCTTGAAATTATGACTACTTTACCTAAACAAACGGCGAATAAATTTGATTACCATATAGAAAGAGGAAAAAATATCATTTTGCGGAAAAAGGAATGTAGGGGCTGTAAGCGTCAAAAGCAGTGAAAACGAGATATACGCTAGTTGAACTAATCTGTAGTGTTGCGGCCTGAGCAGCAGTGTGGCCAGGGCAGCCAGTGCGGGTCGGTGGTGCAGCACTTGATGCTCCCTGGCCAATGGTAACTATATACAACCAAAATTATCTGCTCCTTGAAATTATGACTTGTTGTTGTTGTTTGTTGTGGTCTTCAGTCCAGAGACTGGTTTGATGCAGCTCTCCACCCTACTCTATCCTGAGCAAGCCTTTTCATCTCCTCATAAGAACGACAACCCACATCCACTTGAATCTGCTTACTATACGCGTCTCTTGGTCTCCCTCTGCGATTTTTACCCCATACTCTTCCCTCCAACGATAAATTCACAATGCCTTGATGTCTAAGAATGTGTCCTACCAACCTATCCCTTCTTTTAGTCAAGGTGTCCCAGAAATTTCTTTTCTCCCCAATTCGGTTCAGTACCTCCTCATTAGTTACGCGATCCACCCACCTAATCTTCAGCATTCTTCTGTAGCACCACATTTCAAAAGCCTCTATCCTCTTTCTGTCCACACTGCTTATCGTCCATGTTTCACTCTCATACAAGGCAACACTCCATACAAATGCCTTCAGAAAGGACTTCCTTAGGCTTAAATCAATATTCGATGTTAACAAATTTCTCTTTTTCAAAAACGCCTTTCTACCCATTGCCATTCTGCATTTTATATCATCTGTACTGCGACCATCATTTGTTATTTTACTGCCCAAGTAACAAAACTCATCTACCTCCTTTATTGTTTCGTTACCTAATCTAATTCCTTCAGCATCACCTGATTTTCTTACACTGCACTCCATTACCCTAGTTTTACTCTTGTTAATGTTCATCTTATATGCACCTTTCAGCACACTGTCCATTCCGTTCAATTGCTCTTCGAGGTCCTATGCTGTATCTGACAGAATTACTATGTCGTCAGCAAAGCAGAATGTTTTTTATTCTTCACCCTGAACTTTAATTCCTTCTCCAAATTTCTCCTTGCTTTCCTTTATAGCTTGCTCAATGTACAAATTCAACAACATTGGGGAAAGGCTACAACCCTGTCTTACTCCCTTTCCAACCACTGCATCCCTTTCATGCCCTTCAACTGTGACAACCGCTGTCTGGTTTTTGTACAAGTTGTAAATAACCTTACGTTCCCTATATTTTACTCCTGCTTGCTTCAAAACTTGAAAGAGTTTATTCCAATCAACATTGTCAAAAGCCTTCTCCAAATCTACAAAAGCTAGAAATGTTGGTTTGTCTTTTCTTAATCTATCTTCTAGGATAAGCCGTAAAGTGAGTATTGCCTCCCGTGTTCCTACATTTCTCCTGAACCCAAACTGATCCTCCCCGAGGTCGGCTTCTACCAGCTTTTCCATCCTTCTGTATATAATTCGTGTTAATATTTTGCAACCATGACTTATTAAACTGATGGTTCTGTAGTTTTCACACCTGTCTGCACCTGCTTTCTTAGGGATGGGGATTATAACATTTTTCTTAAAGTCTGAGGGTATTTCACCTGTCTCATACATCCTAGACACCAGTTCAAACAGTTTTGTCATGGCTGGCTCTCCCAGAGACTTCAGTAGCTCTGACGGGATATCATCTACTCCAGGGGCCTTGTTTCGACTTAGATCTTTCAGTGCTCTGTCAAATTCATCTCTTAGTATAGTATCTCCTATTTCATCATCATCTACATCCTCTTCCCTTCCTACAATAGTGTCTCGAAGTTCATTTCCTTTGTAGAGCCCCTCTATATACTCTTTCCACCTTTCAGCTTTCCCTTCTTTGCTGAGAACTGGTTTTCCATCAGTGTCCTTGATATTCATAGAGCTGTTTTTCTTATCGCCAAATGTTTCTTTTATTTTCCGGTAGGCTGTATCTATTTTTCCCCTATTTATACATTCTTCTACAGATCTGCATTTGGCTTCTAGCCATTCCTGCTTAGCCATTTTGCACTTCTTGTCAATCTCATTTCTTAGTCGTCTGTACTCCATTTTGCCTGTTTCATTTACTGCATTTTTATACTTTCTCCTTTCATCGATTAAATTTAGTATCTCCTGTGATATCCAAGGATACTTTGTAGGTCTTGCCTTCCTACCTATTTTGTCCTCTGCTGCCTTCACTATTTCATCTCTCAATTTTACCCATTCCTCCTCAACTGTTTTATTTTCCCCTGTATCTGTCAATTGTTGCCTGAAGCTCCCTCTGAAATTCTTAAGAACTTCAGGTTCCTTCAATTTATCTAGGTCCCATCTCCTTATTTTCCTACCTTTCTGTAGTTTCTTCAGTTTCAGCCTACAGTTCATAACCAACAAGTTATGGTCAGAGTCTATGTCTGCCCCTGGGTATGTCCTACACTTCAAAACCTGGTTCCGAAATCTATGTCTTACCATTATAAAATCTATCTGGTATCTCCCGGTGTCTCCTGGTCTCTTCCACGTATACAACCTTCTTTTGTGATTGTTAAACCAGGCGTTTGTTATAACTAAATTATGTTCCGTGCAAAATTCTACCAAGCGGCTTCCTCTTCCATTCCTTTTGCCCAGACCATATTCACCCACTATCTTCCCTTCCCTTCCTTGTCCTACTACCGAATTCCAGTCTCCCATAACAATTAAGTTTTCCTCTCCCTTAATTGTCTGAATAATTTCCTTTAGCTCCTCATATATTTCTTCGATCTCCTCATCATCGGCAGAGCTAGTTGGCATATAAACCTGTACTACTGTTGTCGGTGTTGGCTTCGTATCTATCTTGACAATGATAATGCGATCGCTGTGCTGGTCATAGTAGTTTACCCGCATTCCTATTTTCTTATTCATTATCAATCCTACTCCTGTGATACCCCCAACTGATTTTGTATTTATAATCCTGTACTCACCTGACCAGAAATCCTGTTCATCCTGCCACCGAACTTCACTAATCCCCACTATATCTAACTTCAACCTATCCATTTCCCTTTTTAAATTTTCTAATTTTCCTACTCGATTAAGGGATCTAACATTCCCCGCCCCGACCCGTAGAATGCCAGTATTGTCTTTCCTGATGATCACATCCTCCTGAGTAGTCCCCGCCCGGAGATCCGAATGGGAGACTATTTTACCTCCGGAATATTTTACCCGAGAGGATGCCATCATCATATGTTCATACAGTAGAGCTGCATGTCCTCGGGAAAGGTAACGGCTGTAGTTTCCCCTTGCTTTCAGCCGTTCGCAGTAGCTGTGTGGCAAAGCCACATTAGCTGATGTTACAAGGCCAGCTCAGTCAATCATCGAGACTGTTGCCCCTGTAACTACTGAAAAGGTTGCTGCCCCTCTTCAGGAACCACACGTTTGTCTGGCCTCTCCACAGATACCCCTCCGCTGTGGTTGCACCTACGGTACGGCTATCTGTATCGTTGAGGCACGCAAGCCACCCCACCTCGGCAATGTCTGTGGTTCATGGGAGTGGAAATTATGACTATTTTACTGAAACAAACGGCGAATAAACTGGATTACCATATAGAAACAGCAAAATAAAACATTTTGCCGAAAAAATGAATTTAGGGGCTGTAAGCGTCAAAAACAGTGAAAACCCGATATACGCTAGTTGAACTAATCTGTAGTGTTGCGGCCTGAGTAGCAGTGTGGCCAGGGCGGACAGTGCGGTTCGGTGGTGCAGCACCTGATGCTCCCTGGCCCATGGTAACTATAAAATCATCTCCCCCTTGAAATTATGACTATTTTACTGAAACAAACGGCGAATAAACTGGATTACCATATATAAACAGCAAAATAAAATATTTTGCCGAAAAAATGAAGGTAGGGGCTGTTGGCAGCTACTGTTCCTATCATGCCTAATTAATTCACTAAGTAAATTGATAAATATTTGGGTATCTCAATGTATTGAAGAAGTGGGGAAAAGTGGGTTGTACCACTACGACTGGGAGACACCTCAGAGAAGGAAAACATACTTGTATTTGCTGGTGGTTTAGAGATATTTTTGAAAGGATCTGTGATGAAGTAATATCAGGTTTCATGATTGAATTTCCTACTTCTACAGATTTAATAAAAAAAATCATTGCATTTTTGGGGAGTTACATTAATTCTCATGTTAGCAACATTGTTAATTAGTTTCTATGCAGCTTTAGATTTATTGGTGGAATTCTCTATGATGCTGAGAATGTGTGCTTTCATGGCTTCCACAGTGGCTTTTTTATACTCATTCTTAATTTTAACATTGGCTGATCTGGCATGGTCAGTCTTCAGATTTTTATGTATATTGTGCAAGAGCATAACTTGGTTTTAATATTTGTCAGTTGAATGGTGTACCATGGATTTTGCTTATTTTTACCCTTACTGCTGTGGTCTTTGTTACTTATTTTGCACTGTGGGATTACAGTCATTAAATTGTGTTATAAATGCTTTAAAAAACCTTTCAAATATTAGCTTTGGTGGCAAACCATTACGTATACTATGTGTGACATGGCGAAACCAGTCACTGTCGCTTAGGGACTGACAAAATCGGACAATTTTGTCATCTGTGACAGATATGGTGATCACCACCTTTGGACATACATTTCAATATGACTCTTATCAGCACAAAATCTACTAACATACTTTAAAGGTACAGGATCAAGTTTAGAGAATGGGAACACTGTTACTTCATGCCACGGTTTGCCTTCCGGCAACGCAAAGTCTGCCAAACAGACGCGCGCATGCCCACAGAGCCGCTCCAGCCAGCAGCAGCATTTTGACGCACTTATTGGTTCGCGGCCGCACCAGCAGTCGGCAGCACCGGCAGTAGCGCGCGCAGTTCAACAGCAGTGAAGGCGTTACGCAGGTGCGGCGTAACTAGTTCGCTGCGCAAACCCCGGCGAGCACTGAAGAAGCACTCAGTGTTCAACTTGCCGTACGTCACTGCCAGCCGACCACAGGAGAGGCATGGCGCTGAGAGGGAACCGACACTAAGACTCCGCGATGCACTGATCTTTCCGCCAGGTGGGGAACGGCCGGCTTAAATAGACTGGTGGTGCTACGGCCAGACATCTCAATCACCAGTGGCCCATCAGACAGCTTCACCAACAATGCCACCTTTCACCCACTTTGACAAACAGAAGGAGTCATGGCAAAGCTACATAGTCAGGTTGGAGCATCACTTCACTACTTATGGTATTCGAGGTGAGTATCAACGTAAATCATTTGTTTTGGCCCAAGCAGGTCCCTTCATTTACAAACTGGTAGCACAACTCTAACCAGATGCAAAACCCGAAGGTTTGACTTACTGACAGATTAAACTCAGCCTGGAGGAATATTTTGATTCTCAGATTCATGTGGCCGCAGCCCACCACAGTTTCTTTAACTGTAGGAAAGACCCTAGTGAGTCCTATCGAGAGTGTGCCAAAAAACATACTCCTCAGCCTTGGTAAGGGACACGGTGTTAGTACATGTACCAGACGATGCATTACGTCACAACCTGCTGAAACTCAAGGATCCTAGTTTGGAATCCTGTCTCCCGATCATTAGGGCCTTTGAACAGTCCCAAGATTGATCGGAGCCATACGGGAGCTATAATTATTATTCCAGAACAAGACATTCCCACCCCGACAAAGACAAAGCAGGCAACCACTGGCTACCACTAGTGAACAAAGATGACCACGACTACCATCATGTAAACAATGCTTTATTAAACATGACAGGCAGGTTTTCCGGTTCCGCAGAGCCATGTGCAACCTATGCCGAAGAAAAGGACACAAAGCTGAAGTCTGTAAGTCCAAAGATAGCATGGGGATAGATATAACAGAGGAAACACAGTCAAATGCTGAATCAGTAGACCAGGAAGTAGCATTTGTCCAAGCCTTGCTGCCCCCATCAGGGCACAAAATGCTAATCACAGTACAAATTAACAACAAGGAAATTTCCCTGCAAGTCGACACAGGCTCAGCAGTTACCATAATCAACAGAGACATGTACAAGCAATTGGGATCTCCACCTGTAACATCATTGAACCTCTGGCTGAAAAGTTTCACTAATCATATGATCTCCGTCGGTGGAGCATTCACAGCCGACATACAATGCAAGGATCATGCCATTCACGGACAAATCCTAGTGGTTCCCAGCCACACATCAACTAACATCCTATGGCTCGATTTGTTCCACCAATTAGGACTGCAGATGCATGATGCAATGCCCTCTGTGGATTCAGTTCAGCATCAGGAAGTTGCAGATTTCTTTCAAGCAAAATTTCCAGAAGTCCTTCAGACACAACAAACAGGGGTCCACAACTTTAAAGCTCCCACAGACCTGGTCCCACAGGCTATGCCTAAATACTACAAAAGGAGAACTGTGCCTTTCGCGCTCAGAGAGAAACTCAAGGCCAAACTGCAGAGGCTCCAAGATGAAGTAATTATCTCTCCCATATCTAGTACTAGGTGGGCAACACTGTTAGTCTTGGTAGAAAAACCCAATGGAGCTCTCAGGCTATGCAGAGACTTCAAACATACTGTCAACTCTCAAGCTATAGCAGACACATATCCGATCCCGAGGTTTGAAGATATCATGGCAAGCTTAGCCGGCAGAAAGATTTTTGCAAAAATCGACCTGAAGGACACCTACCTACAACTGCCACTTGATTAACAGTCCAAAGAGATCTTAGTGATCTACACCCAGTTCGGACTGTATCAATATAACTGATCGCCGTTCAGAATATCTAGCACTCCATCAATTTTCCAAAAATTCTTGTTACAACTCCTTCAGGGAATTCCAGGGACAATCAATTACCTGGACGATATCATTGTCACAGAAAGATCAAAAGCCGAACTAATGCAGTGCTTGACCGACGTGTTCACAGTTTTTCAGTCAGCAAATTTAACAAGCAACTTGAAAAAATGTGTCCTTGGTGTACCCCAAGTTGAGTACCTCTGGCACATGACACGGCTGAAGGCATAAAACCAACCCCAGCCCACATAAGGGGTTCGCAAAGCTTGGGGTCTCCTACAAATAAGCCCCAACTTAGATCTGCACTGAGCAACCTAACTACTATAGGAGGTTCATCCCACATGCAGCCACAGTAGCGAAACTGTTACACCAGCTGCTACATAAAGGCATGTCCTGGTACTGGTCTCCAAAATGTGAGAACACATTCAAGGCACTCAAAAATGTGCTTCTTACTTCAACTTGCCTGAGCACGTAAGACCCAGCAAAGCCACTAGTGATAGCAGCCGATGTCTCAGATCATAGAGTGGGAGCATTAATGGAGTCAAATGGCCCATTGCGTTCATCTCCAAGTCACTGACCAAGGCTCAGCAGAACTACAGCCAAATTGAAAAAGAGGCTCTGGCTATTGTATTCACGGTAAAGAAATTTCACAACTATGTGTATGGTCGTAAATTCACGTTGCAGACCAACCACAAGCCACGCATCCCACTTTTTTGTACATTTGCCACAATACCAACAAGGACGGCCAGGCGGCTACAACGCTGGGCACTTTTTCTTTCAGCCTACAATTATGACATTCAGTACCACTCCTCAGAGAGACATGCAAATGCTGATTTTATGTCTTAGCTACCCTCCCAAGACGATCCAGAATTCAATCAAGATCCACTAGTTTGCAATCACCTAGATGCAGAGGAGCAGGAAGCTATAGAACAGCTGCCACTGTATGTGGAGGTTGTGGCACAACATATGAAAGACAATCCAGTGCTTTCAAAACTTCTTCGCTTCACGGCAACAGGGTGGCCTGGAAACAAAAAACGGTTGCAGGATCAGGAACTTTGAGCCTACAGGGACCGCCAGCACAAAATCTCCACTCAGACTGGTTTGCTCATACTCAGGAGCAACAGTAACATCCAAAGAATCCTAATTCCAGCCTCCCTACAACCAAAAGTACTTCAAATGCTGCACCAAGGGCACTGGGTATTGTGCTAACCAAACTGCTAGAAAAATGCCACATATATTGGCAGGGCATGGATAAGGCAATCTCAGAGACAGACTTGCCAACAACACCAAACCGCTCCACCAAAGAAATTCTTCTCATGACAACCACTGACGAACCATGGGGGAGAATCCATGGCAAATGTGACTGATAGTGGTGGACGCGTGCACTGGATTCCAATATGTTTCTCCGATGGCCTCCACGACTGCTACTTCCACAATACAGGACCTCGCCAGAATATTTTCCATCGAGGGCCTACCTGCCACCATAGTTTCGGATTATGGACCACAATTCATGTCAGAAGAGTTTAACAGCTTTTGCAAAACAAACGGCATCAACCACATTTTCACGGCTCAATTCGATCCCGTTTCATACTGGCTGGCAGAAAGATATGTGCAAACATTCAAAACCCAGATGTCAAAGCTGACCAAACATCATAATGTCTCTGCAGCACTCTCACTCTTTTTCTTGTCCTACAGGGTTCGAGTCACCAGAAACGACACGTGGTTCAGATTCTACATTAAGCTGTAGGTCCCCTTTCCCTGGTTGGATACCTGGGGTAGGCTAGGGACACGCAAGTCACCAAAGTGGCGTCCAATTTAAAGACTTGCACCAAGCCAATGAGCCACACAAAATTATTATTATTACTACGGGATGGAGGTACAGCAGCAGAACGCCTGCGTGGTCGACAGCCCATATCGGCACTGTCCTTGCTGCACACAACCAAGCCGCAGCGCAAACCCCAGTGCGCACTGCGGAAGCACTCAGTGTTCAGCTTCCGTACGTCACTGCCAGCCGACCACAGGAGAGGCGTGACACTGAGCGGGAACCAACACCGAGACCCTGCGGTGCACAGATCTTTCCGCCTGGTGGGAAAATAGCCCACTTAAATAGACCGTTGCTGCTACGGCCGGGCATCTTCGACCACCAGCAGCCCGTCATCGCGCTACTCCTGACCTCGCAGCTGCAGCACGCCACGTCTCCGCCATGCTCGTTTGACTTGTCGCACGCCCTAGCTGTGGAAGGACGGAGCGATACTCGGCCCACACAGAAGACGTCAGTTCTTCTTTTCATTTGTAAATTATCTTCTCATACTTGTGTTGACATCAAGCTTACTAACTTTAGAAGAGTATTCAAGTTTTAATTTCCTCAGAAGAAGTGTTTTTGTTAGCAAGTTATTTGTAATTGGCGTGGTACAGCTCCACGTAATAAAGTTTCATTGCATGGAAATGATGATTCTGTAGTTTCAAAATTTACAAATATATATCAAGACATAAGCATGTCTTGATAAATATTTGTAAATTTTGAAACTTCATCTCTTGTGGGTCTAGTGTTGATAAAGTGTAAATTGTACCGACTTAGAATATTTTTGTGCTCAGTGACACTATGTTTGGTGGTTGTTACATCAAAATCTGCATTCAGATCACCACCTACTAGGCTATTACTATATCATAATGTTACCCTTTTTCTCACTAAATATCTCTAGCAGCATGTCCAGTTTTTCTAGAAAGACACTAATGATACGCTTAGTTGACCTGTACAAGGATATTATTATTAACCTAAAATTGTTAATAACTATTCCAGTAACCTCAAAATTCTTTTCATCACATAAATAATCTAGATCCAACTTCAAGATGTAGATTGCCACACCACCTGTTACATACAATTTTCTACTGTAATCATTTGCTAGATTATAGTTATCAAATTTAAGTACATAATGTTCACTATCTCTAGCCCATTGTTCACTCAGAGAAAAAATATCTATGTCATTATTTAAACCAAATGTATTTACAATTAATTATTTTTTCTTTTAGCCCTTGAATGTTCAGGTAGCATATTTTAAGATCAAAATGTTCTTTTACTTTAGAATGAACATTTGGACTAGAAATCCTGGTAACATTTACACTGCTTATTTCATGGGTTTCTTCATCTTGCTACGTTCTACTAAAAAATCATGTAGACGGAGAGGAGGCACTGTTTTCTGCTTACCTACAACACTTAATACTTCCTCCACTGTAGTTCTCTTCCCTCCTTTTGGTGACAATGTAGCTACTGTTGCTGTTGGAACTTCTGTCATGACTAGTGATGGTGTTGCCTCAGTTGGTTCATCTTCTAATGCAGGTTGTGATGATTCCACTGGTGATAGTGATGCTTCCCAAACTGATACTGATGTAGGCCTATGACTAATTTCTTCAGGAGGTGTAGCCAGAGATGTATCTTCATTGTGTGCTGTTGGTGCATTCTCCTTTTCTTTTGTCATTGACAGCGAACCTCTTGCAGGAAGTGCAATTTTTTGTCAGTGCTTACACTTGCTGTTTTTATTGCTTGCAAAATTTCTTTGGCCAACACTATCTTGCCTAGCTGGTTCCTGTGGAGCCCATGTCTTGTAAAATGTTCTTTGATAGAACTGCTTGCCTCAATAAAACTTGTGTGCAGAAAACTGCTACAAATCTTTCTTAATTTTCTGTTTGTTGCTGAGATTTCTCTATTTACACATGAGTTTTCCATTAAGTCGTGTCTGTGGGGATTGCTTACACACATTCGGCTGTGGCATTTTTGCTAGCGATTATCTCAATGCTCTTATAGCCAGGCTACTCTCGTTTTTATATATACCATTGCCTCCACCAATTATAACACAGTTCACGCCACTTTTTACTGTAGTTTCACAATTTTTCAGTACTTCTTGCAAAGGTGCTCCAGGCTTTGAAATTTCTGTTGCGTAATATTCTGACTGAATATCCTGCATTATTTTTGCCAGTCCCTTGCCATGACTCATTGACAGAAAGTATATTTCTTATTTTAATTTTAATGTTTCATTTCCTGTCTTGTGTCTCTTACAGTCAGAAGCTACACTAACACGACTTTTGTGTTGAACAGTACATGGCACTTGCGAGTTTGCACTTTCACTTTTTTTATCTGCAGATCTACCTGAGCAGTTTCCCACATCACTTAAATTTTCTTTTTGCAGTTTTTCATTGTCTGCAGTTAGGACATCATGTCTGTTCATTAGTGGACCACAAAAATCGTTCATATTTAACACAGGGCGGCAGAACTTATTAGGCCTAATAAACATACTCTTGCATCTCTGTGGAAATATCCACACACTGAATCAGACTTTTTAGCATTTGAGCATATTGTCTGGCTTTAGTTAAGTCCTGCCGTTCTTCCTTTAATACTTATTTTGAGTTTTGAGTCCAGCATTACACATATCTAAAGCAGCTTCAAGACTGCTACACTCACTTCCGCAATCGCACGATATTTTGCCGATTCCTGTTTCCATGAAACAACACAAATGATACCATTTATGCATCACTACACATATTCTGATGCCTTTTATGACTTTTTATTACACAGTAGAAAATTTACTGATGGTAATTTACAGATATTTATGGAGCGATTTACCAGTACATCCATATACACCGCCATCTTGCATATTGGTGCAAAAGCCTTTTTAGCTGTTCTTTCTGCTTGTAGTCTAAATTGTCAGCTTCATCAACCTTACTATCTATTAAATTGACATATCCCTGTATTACATCATTCTACTCAGCAGTATCTTCATCATACATACAATAACCTTTACTACAACTTACTCATCATCATCATCATCATCATTAGAGACTGATTATGCCTTACAGCGTTCAGTCTGGAGCATAGTACCTCTAATAAAATTCCTCCATGATCCCCTATTCAATGCTAACATTGATGCCTTGTCTGATGTTATGCCTTTTACTTCAAAATCATTCTGCACCGAATGGCTCATGGTGTGGGTTCCTGTAGTCATGTTCAAGTTCATGAACCACGGGCAACGTATGAGTGGCCAAGTAAGTGGTCCTGACAGTTGGGATACCAGTTACTTTGGGAAAAGGTTGGGCATCTCAGACATATTTTGAGTCGTGGCCACCTTTGTGCTCAGACGGCAAAGACTACCAAATCCACCAGTTAGTCCCTCAACCGTTAGGGGTAAAACCCAGTGGGGCCCGGGGCAAGTAAGGCTAGCATCCTGCTTCCCAGGTACTCCAATATCATGCTGGCAACAATCAGAGCAAAATGCCTCGGACCTTTGGAGGTGACGGAGTCCCACCTCTAATTGACAGACCAGGGACTTCTCAGATACGACTTGGCAAACGATACAACTCACTTTTTTCAATCAAATTACTAGTATTTATACAATTATGTATAAGTAAGTCTGTCTCCATACAGATTTTACTACATGGTTCAATCATAGTTAATTTCTTGTCAACACAGTTGAAATTCAGATTTACTTTAGTTAAGCAATCTGCTCCCATGACAACTGATTCACTCAGGTCCGGTATTACAAGACATCCTTGTGTAAATATGACATTTTCGATAGTAAAGGTAAGCAACACTTGTGATTTTATGACCTTACTACTTCTCCCAGTTGCACCTTTTATCTTTACACCTACAACAGGTACTTCAAGAAAGTCACGATCGTTACTTATTTTGTCTCTTAATTTTTCAGAAATAGCACAAATAGGACTGCCAGTAGCCAATAAGCACTCTCCTTCCAAATTATTAAGCTTAACATAACTATAAGGACTACCAGAAGCTGTGTTTTCCCTTTCTGCAGCACTCCCATACAGTAAGTCATGTACAATTTTGTTAAAGTCCATGCCATTAGCATCACTACCTTTAGATTTATCAATACACAAGTTACCATTGGGTTTTATTTCTATTACATGACACATTTTGGATTCAACAGTGTTAGAATTGTCTTCCACCTTACTCTCATCATTTATTTTGTTTATAATCATGTGACTTCTCTATTCTATGTTCTGTCTCCCCACATTCGTCTTTTAAGTTTTCTATCACCCTTTTCTTATCCTCATAAACTTGTACACCTTGTTGACATCAATCACCACTACTTCCACAAACATTGATCATATTTTTAAGCACTTGTTCTAATATTTTGTCATAACTTATAACATTCTTAGAGTTAGGTTTACCTTCTAATACAGCCTCAATCTTAATAGCTACTGGTTGGTTCTCATATTCACAATAACTATGGTTCTCACTGTCACTCTCAACATTCCAAAGTAGACTGTCTGTTTCATTCATGTCCTCCTTAAGTTCTACATATGTCATACCATCTAATTCACCCACAAACTCTGCAAAATCTACATCCTCTTCTCCTGTTACATTCAATCCCCAGTCATAACTACAATTGTTGTTATTTTCAAAGTCACAATCTTTTTGATGCTTTATATTTCCTATACTGATATGTCCTTTACTAGTCACAAAGTTTTGATTGCACAATTGTCCTCATCAAGGAGCTCAATAAGATTAAACATATTACTTTGTCTATTATCTGTACTACTACACTCGTCATAAAAAGTAGAAATAGTATTAGTATCAAGTAATAGTTCCTCACATTGAATTTTCTTATCACTATATATATTTTCATTTACATTTACGTTCATAAAATTCCAGAATTGTTCATCAAAGATTATCTTATTTACAACATGATTATTACTATAATTATAACTATGTAAAAGTTAAGTATTGTATAAATTCTGTGCAATATATATCTCGTTGTAATTTACTTTAGTGTTTCTAGTTTCTGCTGTCCTACTGGCTGCTCCCCTCCGTACCTGCACAAGCGTGCTACCTTTATTCCTGTGTCGGTCTTCCTACTCGGCCACCGACACCTACGACGAAAACGAGACACAAAAGCGGCGACGAAGCTGGGACACAAAAGTGACGACGAGGAAGGGATACAAAAGTGGCGACGAGGAGTGAAGAACCGTGGAACAGCTCACTTGCAGCAGCCAGACAGCAGCAGTCGGAGCACGCAGAAATTGCTCCCGCCCACCCACCCTTATTATAAGATTTTTGGGGGATCATTTCAGTTACGTGTTTTGTGGACATTTTTGGTTGCAGATAGAGCGTCGTCTTTCCTATTGCATTTGTGTTTTCTTATAAGTTACTTGTATGCGCGGCGCCTAATCGGTCAGCATGGCCACTACCCCGAACCCAAACTTAATGGAAATTATTCAGTTACAGACGGCGCAAATCACACAACTCCTGCAGGCAGTGTCCCAGCTAACAGCGCAAGCAGCTAACCAAAAACAACAGCCGCCGTCACATCAGCAGCCCACACCTGCCGCTGCACCGCTTCCTACATTTCGCCAGTACAGGTACAACGAACGTGAGGAAGAATGGAGCGACTATTTCGCACAGTTTCAAGAACTCGTCGCGGCTCATCAACTTACAGGTCAGAGAGTGAAGAACCTTTTCTTATCAATTGTGGGCCCCAACACCTTCATGTTACTGCAGAAACTTTTCCCGCACGCATCTCCTCGTGATGTAGACTTTCAACAAATTGTAGATGCACTGAATGCTCATTATGAGAGAAAAGTTCTCGTAGCTGCGGCGCGGTACCGATTTTTCAGACTTAAAAAATTACCTGAGCAGTCACACCAGGAATGGATCACTGAGTTGAAGGGCTTAACCCGCAAATGTAAATTTACTTGCTCTTGTGGACTGTCTTATAGTGACGTGATGTTGAGAGATGTAATTATGCAGAACATTCAGGATCCCAGAATTAGGGCAGCAATTCTAAAAGAGTCTGATCCCTCATTAGACAGTGTACTGCAGCTTATTGAAGCACATGATACCTTTAACTTAGCAGACGTAGAAATGCAAAGCCACAGTGTAAATTCAGTGTGTCGCAACGGACGCTTTCCTAGCCGTAGTTCTCAGTATAGCACTAGTGATTCTTTACATTCTACCGGCCGTGCTGAACAGACAGTGAACATTAGCCAGTGTAAAAGTGCGACGCAAAGGTCGCCCCGTCGTGTTAGAAACAATAATTTGAATAACGGGCGCCAACGCTCATTTCAGAAAAATGTACGTAAATCTTGCCCCCAGTGTGTATCTCGCCACAAATGTGCGCAATACCCTAGTCGGAACGCAACCTGTTATCAATGTGGGAAATTGGAACATGTGCAATCAGTGTTTATGCAAAACGGAAATTCAAAGAACGGTGCCGTTCGGAACAGTGCTTCGCACAGTGCAAGACCGGTTCTTACTGAAAATGTCATACACGCTGTGGATTTGGACAGTGTTTCTCTTGATTCTCAAATGCAAGAAAATTCTTCTGCGCCTACTGCAAAACTATGTAGTGAGCCACGTCGCAAGCGTCGACGAGCGCGTAAAACTGTGCAAAACGGGTTCGGGACAAGCAAAATGACAATGTACAGTGCAATCCTGTAGTGAACCTAATGCCTTCTGCAACTTCTTGTAAAAGTGCCCAGTACTGTGTAGTTGGTGACAGTACATTTAGTGTAGCTACTCAAAGTAATTTTAGTACAGTAGACTCGCATTGCGCGGACACCAATCCGGCGGTAGTGCCATCTAGTGACAGTGCTATTAATCTGTGCCGAGTCTGCGCTGCTTCCTGTCACACGCAGCCTGCGCAAGCCCAGCAAACAAACCGTAGCAGACGTTGCCCACATTCGTGCACCTGTCGTGCGCCAGAAGCACAAACTTTTTGTAAATCTCTCCATAGTTAATAAGACTGTGCAATTTCAGCTTGATACTGATTCCGCTGTTACATCAATTAATAAAGACACTTACGAACTTTTGGGTTCGCCAAAACTGTCGTCGTGTCAGCAAGTGTTAACAGCTTATACAGGTCAAAATATTCCCGTGCTAGGAATGTGTAGCCTGCCCGCCTCTTTTCAAGGTGTAACAAAAACAGTTGCTTTTGTAGTTCTTCAGTTCTTCAGGCCAAATCTACACAGAACATTTTTGGACTAGATGCTTTTGACTTGTGTGGATTATCAATTCAAAGAGATGTGCTTCAAATTTCGTCGGTAGTGCCTCAGGACAAAATAAATGCATTGTGTGAAAAATACAGTGACTTGTTTTCGTCGGAACTAGGTTGTGCAAAAGACTTCGTGGCACATGTATCTTTGAAGGAATCTGCAGTTCCAAAATTTCGTAAAGCTAGACCAGTGCCTATCGCAATTTGTGATAATGTTGCCGAAGAACTTAAACGTTGGCAAGATAGTGCAGTGATTTCTCCTGTTTGTGCGAGTCAGTGGGCCTCGCCTTTAGTAATTATAACCAAGCCGTCAGGAAAACTTCGCCTCTGTGAGGACTTTAAATCAACAGTAAACAGTCAAACAATTGTAGACACATACCCTCTGCCCAGACCTAAGGAACTGATGGACAAATTAGGACAGTCTCGCATCTTTTCTAAGATTGATTTAGCAGAGGCATACTTACGGATTCCGTTTGATGACGAGTCAAAAAAGTTTTTCGTCATTAATACTCACATGGGCCTTTTTCAATTTCAACGCCTACCCTTTGGCAGTTCTTCCGCCCCCGCTATTTTCCAGCGCTTTTTGGAACAGCTGACAGTTTCTGTACCGTGTTGCTCGAACCATTTAGATGATATTGTGGTATCCGGACGTACAGTTGAAGAACATTTAGCAAACCTGGAGTGTCTTTTCAAAGTGTTGACTGCAGCAGGTCTATGTTGCAATAGAGCAAAGTGTTCGTTTTTTCAAACTGAAATAGAGTACCTAGGCCATGTGATTAATGCCCAAGGCATTCATCCCTTACAGTCACATCTTAGAGCAATCAACGACTTGCCTCCTCCTAAGAATGTGCATGAATTGCAAGCAGTAATGGGAAAACTTAACTATTATTTCAGGTTTATTCCCAACGCCTCTCAGATTGCAGCTCCACTGCATCGCTTACGTAGGAAGAATGTTCCTTTTGTATGGTCTAAAGATTGCCAGGTTGCCTTTGACAAATTAAAGTCTGCACTCCTCAGTGATGCATGTTTGATTCCCTTTGACCCACAGAAGCCTGTAGTGCTAGCAGTCTATGCCTCGTCGTACGGTCTGGGTGCAGTTTTGTCACATCGCATTGGATCTCACGATCGTCCTATTGCCTTTGTGTCCCAGCTACTGACGCCAACGCAACAGAATTGCAGTCAGATAGAAAAGGAGGCCTTAGCAATCATTTACGGCGTCACAAAGTTTCATCATTATCTCTATGGCAGAAAATTCTATTTTTTGACAGACCACAAGCCTCTCACGTCGTTGTTCTCACCCACAAAGCCAATTCCGCCACGAACGGCACAAAAGCTTCAGAGATGGTCCTTAACACTGCCTAATTATCAGTATGAGATTTTGTACCGACCTACCACTAATCACGCCAACGCGGACACACTTTCCCGACTTCCGGTTGGCCAGGATGTGTCATTTGATTCTTCAGAAATGGCGTGTTGTCAGATAGACTCCAGAGATGCTTCCGCTGTCGCAGACTTTCCTTTAAACCCTCGTCGGGTTGCACAGGAAACAGCTGCGGATGCAGACTTAGGTTTGGTAGCACATTTTGTTCACTCAGGGTGGCCTGCCAGAGCCAAAGACATTGTTTGGCCTCTGGTTCGACGTTATTTTGAACAACGTCATGCATTATCTTTAAGTCAGGGTGTTCTGTTGTTACATACGGACAACGACCAAACAAGAGTGATTGTTCCTCATTCCCTGCAACGAGAAGTATTACGCCTCCTGCATAAAGGACATTGGGGTATTGTTAGGACAAAGCAACTGGCCAGATGTCATTGTACCTGGGTTGGAATGGACGCTCAGATAGAGAACATGACATCACAGTGCCCGGTTTGTGCGGAGCATCAGGCGGCTCCTCCGACGCAACGTTTCTCAGACTGGCCACGCCCCAAGGGACCATGGCAACGTTTACACATTGACTTTGCCCGACCTTTCTGGAATACGCGCTGGTTAATCGTTGTAGACGCTTTCAGCAAGTTTCCTTTTGTGATTGCCATGAACTCAACGACAGCGTCTAGTACCTTCAGTGCCTTAACAGCAGTGTTTTGCATCGAAGGTTTGCCTGAAACTATCGTCAGTGACAATGGACCTCAGTTTGTCAGTGCGGAATTTCAACAGTTTTGTCGTGTGAACGGCATTCAGCATATCACCACCGCACCTTTTCACCCTCAGTCCAATGGTGAAGCAGAACGTTTCGTTCGAACATTCAAGTCTCACATGGAAAAGATGAAAGGTCAGCACTCCAGGCAGCAAGCTCTTCAAATTTTCCTGTCTACGTATCGGTGTATGCCACGTGACGACCCATCTCCTGCCGAGCTGCTACACGGCCGCCGTCAACGCACTCTCCTTCACCTGCTGCAGCCTCCCACGGACCGAGTCAGTTCGTATGGCGCTACGCGTTTTCTGGTTTCCACGCCGGTGCTGTACAGGGTGTTTGCTGGCAACAAGAAGACATGGTTGCCGGGCACCATTCAGCGCGTGCTCGATCGCAATATGTATGTTGTACGTTCTTCCACAGGGTCGGAGCTGCGGCGCCACGCAAACCAATTGCGCTTGCACAGGCCAGGGAGCACAGCCACATCGCTCGCCGCCGGGCCCAGCTTCCCCGGGCTACGAGATTCCGATGGATGTCGACGCGCCTCCTACGCAGTCCACCCCTCCGCCTCCGTCGCCGCCTCAGCTGACAGCGTCACCGAGAGGGACTCCGGGACCGTGTGTGCCCCCGCCGCCTGGGCCACGCACCTCAGAAGAAGATGATCTGCTCAATATGGGTGGAAGCGTGCGCCCTTCCACTGGTTTTGGCGGGTTTTCCGGCGGATCGCAAGGTGTATACCAGGGTGCGGACGGCGTCTCGATCCCAGCCTCAGCCACGAGCGCCCTCTGCTACAACTCCGCTTGTGGCCACCACTGAACGACATCGTTCACTTGGGACTGAGATAGGAACCAGTTAACACTTCGGAATCAGATAGGCACCAGTAAAGACATGGCTATCGGACAGGCACTAGGCAGGCCTCTAGCTCAACTAGGTATCAGCATTCTGCCGTACTGAACTATGTAAAAGTTAAGTATTGTATAAATTCTGTGCAATATATATCTCGTTCTAATTTACTCTAGTGTTTCTAGTTTCTGCTGTCCTACTGGCTGCTCCCCTCCGTACCTGCACAAGCGTGCTACCTTTATTCCTGTGTCGGTCTTCCTACTCGGCCACCGACACCTACGACGAAAACAAGACACAAAAGCAACGACGAAGCTGGGACACAAAAGTGGCGACGAGGTTGGGATACAAAAAAATCAATCAAAAGTGAAGGCTGTAAACTCCACAAAATACCTAGGAATTACTATTACTTCAGACTTAAATTGGAAAGAACACGTAGATAATGCCGTGGGAAAGGCAAACCAGAGACGGCATTTTATTGGCAGAACCCTTAAAACATGCAACAGAACTACAAAAGAAACTGCATACACTACACTTGTCCATCCATTTTTGGAGTTTTGCTGCCCAGTGTGGCATCCTTATCAGGTGGGTTTAACAGAGGTCATCAAAAGAGTCCAAAGAAGGGCAGCTCGTTTCATATTGTCACGATACAGAGGAGACACCATTACGGAAATGATACAGGATCTGGAATGGGAATCATTACAACAACGGCGCTGCGGCGTGGGCTACTTACGAAACTCCAATTGCCAACATTCTCCTCCGAATGCAAAAATATATTGTTGACTCCGACTTACATAGGTAGAAATGATCATCAGAATAAAATACGAAAAATCAGGGCTCCAATGGAGAGATTCAGATGTTCTTTCTTCCTGTGCACTATTCGAGAATGGAATGGGAGAATAGTATAATGGTGGTTCGATGAACCCTCTGCCAGGCACTTAAATGTGATTTGCAGAGTATCCCATGTAGATGTAGATAAAATCTTTCTACGTGATGAAAATTAAATTACTTTCAATGTCTGTACAATAAATTTTGGTAGTGCATTTCATCAATAGTTATAAAAAAAATCGCTGATGTGTAACAACAAGGAAATTTCTATCTTTGTACAAGGTAAAAGAGCTATTGTCCGACAAGATAGGACCACAAATTATACGTCAAAACACATTGTTTTGAAAGAAATTTCTTGTGTTCACTCAGAATAAAGCAAATATATATATTATAGAGGAAAAACTCCTAACATGAAAAATATATGTAAAAAAATTGATGAAGTCTACTTACCAGGCGAAGGAGCACAGGCAGTGATAGTAACAAATACACACACACACACACACACACACACACACACACACACACAAATCCTAGCTTTCGCAGCCTAGCTGTTTCATCAGGCAGAAGGGAAGGAGAGGGAAAAGGAAAACCCTCATCATTTCCTGCCCTGAAATGAGATCCTTCCTTAATGACATCCTTCCGATTCCACGAAGAGTGTCTTTCCGCCGCCCACCTAACCTTCGTAACCTCTTAGTCCATCCCTATGTAATCCCCAAACCACCTTCCCTACCCTCTGGCTCCTACCCATGCAACCGCCCCCATTGTAAAACCTGCCCTATGCACCATTTCACCACCACTTACTCCAGTCCAGTAACCCGGAAGGTGTACACGATCAAGGGCAGAGCCACTTGCGATAGCACCCACATGATTTCCTAACTGACATGTTGTTGTTGTTGTTGTGGGTTTAGAGGGGACTAAACTACATGGTTATCAGTCCCCTGTTCTGTATAAGGCAATACATCCAAGTAGGTAAAAGTAAAATATAGTTCAATACCCAGAAGAGAAGCGTAAGGGCACACAGTGCCAATGAACAACACTGAAGTAGACGGGAATAAGAGAGACCAAATGTTGAACTAAGCTAAAATAGAGTAGAGAACAGTGGCTGGCTGATCACAAACAAATACAAGATGAGCCAGTCACTCTGCACGGACTGAAAACTGAAGTACAAACAGGGTAGAAGTAACAAAAACATCAGAGTAAAATATGAGAGGTGGGAGCCTGAGACACCATGCACAAGCCCACCACTAAACAGAATGTTAAAATCCAGCTGCGTGTATAAAACTTAAAACTCGGTCAGCCATAGAAGCATTGTCAGATAAAATCAAGGCAGGCGCATTAGGTAGATTAAAAGATTGCCGCAAGGCGGCTAAAAGCTGACAGTCCGACAGGATGTGGACCACTGTCAACAAACTTCCACAACGGCAATTTGGTGGGTCCTCTTTACGTAAAAGGTAGCCATGTGTCAACCACGTATGGCCAATACGTAGACGACACAGGACAACAGAGTCCCTACGGGAAGGCTGGAAAGACGACTTCCATACGGCCGTAGAGGACTTGATCGCTTCGAGCTTGTTGGGAGTGCTCAGTGTTGTCCATTGTGTGTTCCAAGCCTCAAAAACCTTGTGGCGCAAATCCAAACGGATATCCCATTCTGGGATACCAATATCCAGTGGAGGAGCGGTGGTGACGAGCTTAGCCAGCCGATCGACATGCTCATTCCCTGGGATGCCAATGTGGCCGGGGGTCCAAATAAAGTCCACCGAACAGCCAGACTTGACGAGTAAAGCGATGGCATTTTGGATGGATTGCACCAAAGGATGGAAAGAGAAATAGTTGGAAACGGCTTGCAGGCCACTAAGGGAGTCGCTGCATGCGACATACGACTTCCGGGGGCACGTTTTGAGGTGGTCAAGAGCATGAGAAATGGCGATCAGTTCAGTTGCAAAAATATTACAGCCAGGTGGCAGGGACCGTTGTTCTGTGTGGTCGCCATGCACAAAAGTGTAACTGGCTCTGCCATTTACCAGGGAGCCATCAGTGTACAGGACTTCTGCATCATGGTGAGTAGCAAGAAGTGCCAGAAACTTGCAACGGAGTGTCAGTGGTGAAACTAATCCCTTTGTATCGCAGGACAATTGCAGGTGGAGCTTCAAACAGGGCATGGACCAAGGAGGAAGATGGGATGGGCAGGAAAAAACGTCAGGGAGAAGTAGGGAATTAAGTGAGGAAAGGAGTGTATGAACCCGGATCACGATTGGAATACCTTATCTAGGTTGACCTGCTGGAAAAGGAGGGGTAACAGTCGAAAACAGAAGCCTGTGATTTGGATGGTGTGGCATGGCATGGACTCGAGCAACATAGCTAGCGAGAAGCTGCTGCCGGGGGAAGTGTAATGGAGGAATCCCTGCTTCGGCAAGAAGACTTGGCACAGGGCTGGTGTGGAAGGCCCCAGTCGCCAGCCGGATACCACTATGGTGGATGGGATCAAGGATCCTCAAGGCGGATGGTGCTGCCGAGTCGTATACCAGGCACCCGTAATCAAGCCTTGATTGTATCAAGGACTTGTACAACTGCACGAGGGTGGAATGAGCAGCGCCCGAAGCAGTACGGCTCAAGCAGTGGAGAATATTTAGATGTCTCGAGCATTTTAGTCGCAGCTGACGCAGATGTGGCATCCAAGTAAGCTTGTTGTCGAATACCATTCCAAGAAACCTATGCGTCTCTTCGACGAGGAGCAATTCACCACCCAGATATAACTCGGGGTCCATGTGAACTGCCCGACGGCGACCGAAGTGTATCACACAGGTTTTCTGCGCTGAAAACTGAAATCCATCGTTAGAGGCCGATGATTCAGCTTTTCGGATGGCTCCCAGTAGCCGCCGCTCAGCGACGCTAATACTAGCCGAACTAAAATACAGACAAAAGTCATCAGCAAACAAGCTAGAACAGACACAGGATCCCACAGCCGTTGCAAGCCTATTTATGGCGATTAAAAATAAAGGCACACTGAGGACGGAGCCCTGTGGGACACCATTCTCTTGGATGTGTGCGGAACTAAGGGTGGTACCCACCCTAACCCTAAAGGAGCGATGGTAGAGAAAATTCCTGATAAAGACCAGAAGTGGGCCCCGTAAGCCCCACTGGTACAATGTAGCCAGTATGTGGTGGCGCCAGGTTGTCGTAAGCTTTCCGGAGATCGGAAAACACAGCAACAAGGTGTTCACATTGGGTAAAGGCTGTACGAATAGCTGACTCCAATGACACAAGATTGTCAATTGTGGAGCAGCCCTGACGGAAACCCCCTTGTTGTGTTACCAAAAGGCCCCAGTCTTCGAGGATCCACATAAGCCGCCGACTCACCATACATTCAACGAGCTTACATAGAACATTTGTGAGGCTGATCGGACGGTAAATGTCAGCCACCTGTGGGTCAGCGCCAGGTTTTATCACTGGGATGATGGTGCTTTCCCGCCATTGGGAGGGAAAAACATCTTCTGCCGAGAGATGGTTAAACAAGGCGAGCAGTTGGTTCTGAGCGTCCACAGGAAGATGCCAAAGAAACTGGCTATGGACATGATCTGGTCCTGAACAAGTATCGGGGCATGCAGCAAGGGCACTTTGAAACTCCCACTCGCTAAAGGGTGCATTGTATGGCTCCTGGTGACATGTGTGAAACGACAGTGGCTTCCGCTCAACTCGGTCTTTAATGGCGCGGAAGGCTTCACTGTAAGCTTCAGTTGAACTGATGCCTGTATAAAACTGTGCCATGTGCTCGGCGACAGCAAGCGGTTCTGAGCAGACAGTACCCTGTAAGTGAAGACAGGGGATTCCTGCTGGTGGGCGGTACCCAAAAAGACATCGAACCAGAGTCCACACCCAAGAAGGTGAGGCATGAGATCCAATAGAGGCGACGTACCTCTCCCAACAATCTTGCTTACTTTGCCGTATAAGCCGTCAAACTCGGGCCCGGAGCCATTTAAAAGCAATCAGGTGATCGATGGTGGGATGTCGCCGGTAGTGCTGAAGTGCCCTACGCCGATCCCGAAAGGCTTCAGTGATTTCTTGTGACCACCGAGGCACAGATTTGCGCCGAGGGGACCCTGAGGTGGTTGGAACAGCGGCCTCAGCAGCAGAAACAATGGCAACAGTCACCTGTTGGACCGCCACATCCACATCGGCTGGCAGTTGGGCAGGAATGACAATAGCAGAAGTATAACGGTGCCAATCAGCTCTATGGAGGGACCATCGAGGCAGTTGTTCCGCCTGTTGAGACTGTGGGATTGACAAAAAGATAGGACAATGGTCGCTCCCGCAGAGGTCATTGTGGGCCCTCCAAGTGAGATGTGGAAGAATGATCGGGCTACACACCGAGAGATCGATGGCGGAAAAAGTGCCATGTGCAACACTGAAGTGCGGCAGAGAACCAGTATTTAGAAGGCAGATGTCTAGTTGTGCGAGAGTTTCAACTTCCCTACCACGTCGGGACGTCTCTGTTCCGCCCCAAAAAGGGTGATGGGCATTAAAGTCCCCCAAAAGAAGAAACGGTGGGGGCAGCTGTGCTGCCAGAGCAGCAACATCAGTGGGCGAAACGTCCCTGTCTGGAGGAAGATATATTGAACAGACAGTCAATTCTTGCATAGCCCGAAGGTGAACAGCAACAGCCTCAATAGGTGTGTGGAGAGGCACAGCAATACTGGGAACAGTGGCAAGGGTGTATATACAGACACCACCAGAGGCTCTGTCACAATCGGCATGGTTGTTGAAGTAGCCCCGATAGCCACGAAGGGCTGGGGTCCGCTGAGCAGGAAACCAAGTTTCCTGCAGAGCTATACACAGCACTGGGAAATGGCACAACAACTGCTGCAGCTCAGCTAGGTGGTTGAAAAACCCACCGCAATTCCATTGAAAAATGTGATTCATTATTTGCTGGAAGACCATGATGGACTGCAGATTGTCAGTCCGAAGATTTGCGGTCTGCTAGTTGCACATCTACATCATCTAGGAGCATTGGTTCAAGTGTCTTAGTGAGGGCCAGATCCTCGAGAGATGCGAAGATCTGATCCTCATCCTCCGAAGTAGATGATGTAGGAATGGACTTTGAAGTCACAAAGGAGACTTTCTTCTTATGCTTCTTCTTCTTTACCTCCCGCTGCCCTTTCGGTCTTAAGGGCAAGGAGGACTTCTCACGAGTGGTTTCTGGGCCTAATGTCGATCGGGAAGCCCATCGACTGGGGGCAGGTGGATCCTGCAGCCTCTGGCTGGGACCCTCCAAGCCACTCGTGGAAGCCTCAGGAGGGGGTGCCACAAGGGACTCCTCCTGGGCGAGAGGGGCCAGGGAAGACTGTTGCTTCCCCGGCTGGGGAGTTGGGACTGGAGTCCCCGATGATGTGGTGGATATTGCTGCCATAGGTGTTGGGGGAGCATGGAATATAGATGGTCCCCCACCCATCGAAGGGGTAGTAGAAGATTGTTGGCCCATAGGGCCCACAGATGGAGAAGACACTGGTGCCATTGATTGTATTGGAATTGATGCAATTGTGGCAAAAGATGATGTCATCTTAACAGGGTGGAGTCGCTCGTAATTCTTGCATGCTTCAGAGAAAGTGAGCCGGTCCAGGGGCTTTATTTCCATGATTTTCCTTTCCCGATGAAGAACAGTACAGGTCGGCGAGCATGGCGGATGATGTTGCCCACAGTTTACACAAACAGGAGGTGCGGTCCATGGGGTGTCCAGGTGCGATGGCCACTCACATTCCCTGCAGTTTGGGCTGGAAGTACACCGGGACGAGATGTGCCCGAACTTCCAGCTCTGGAAACACCGCATAGGGGGAGGGACATATGGCTTTACATCAACGCGGTATACCATTATCTTGACCTTCTCAGGCAGTGTATCGGCTTCGAAGGCCAAGATAAAACCCTGGTTTCCTTAGGTCCTCTGTACACTCGATGGACGAAATGAACACCTCGACGCTACAGGTTAGCTCGCAACTCTTCATCGGTATGGGACAGCAGGTCTCTATGGAAGATTATGCCCTGGACCATGTTTAAACACTTCTGGGGCGTGACACTTACTGGGATCTCACCCAGCTTATCGCAGGAAAGTAATGCGTGCGATTGGGCTGGGGACGCCATCTGTATCAGTACAGCCCCACTTTTCATCTTTAAAAAAGACTCCACTCCGCCAAACTGGTCTTCGAGATGTTCGACAAAGAACTGTGGCTTAGTGGACATGAAAGACTCCATCAGTACGGGCACACACCAAATATTGTGTCGAGTATGGTTTGGTTCAGCGAATTCCTCTACATTCCTCCCATGGGATGCCAAGGGAAGGGATCGTCTTAGGGTCGTATGCCGTTGCATCATATTCTGTTTTACCACACTTTGAGATGCCAGGTTTGTGTGTGGCAATGCTATTGTTTGCTTGTTTCATTCTGGTCCCACGAGCAGCTAGGGAACTAAAGGTCCACCCAGGCAGAGCCCCACTTGCCTGGGTAAGCCTTGTACAACTGAGGTGCGGCAGGTTCCTCAGAGGTTGCTCGCTAGCGGCTGTTCAACCACAACAGCCATGCATCTCCTCGGCAGGTAGCACACCTTGAGATTGAGGGGTGTTTATAGAGGTTTGTACCGTCCTTGCGACCTGGGCGATTAAGCCAAGATCCCCGGGTTCCAAAACATACAACTTTCCACAGTCGCACCGAACGATGGTTGCTTAAGGTGTAGAGGACTGTGGGCGTGACACAGCCCACAGCTCAGGAACCCGGGTTCGCCAAGCCGTACTCAGCAAATTAATGCTGAGCCCCTGAGGGCTGCACTGTGAAGCATTCTATGTGGGAATGACCAGCAACAAACTGTCCATTCGCATGAACGGTCACAGGCAGACAGTGTTTGTTGGTAATGAAGATCACCCTGTGGCTAAACATGCCTTGGTACATGGCCAGCACATCTTGGTGCAGTGTTACACCGTCCGACACCAACCTTTCAGAACTCCGGAGATGGGAACTTGCCCTTCAGCTTATTCTCTCCTCCCATTGCCCACCTGGTCTTAACCTCCACTATGTTCAAATTCCCGCCCACCATCTTTAGCATCTTTGCCTCGCTTCTGTGGATAGAGCCTCTGCTTCAAGCGATATCTCTGTCCAACTTCTTTGCTTTTTACAAATGTATGTCTAGGTGTGTGTGCGCCGGCCGCGGTGGCCGAGGTGTCTGAGGCACTCCAGTCACGGTCAGCTCGGCCACTACGGTCGGGGGTTCGAATCCCCCCTCGGGCATGGATATTTGTGCCGTCTTTAGTCTTAGCTACTTCATAAGTAGTTTGTAAGCTTAGGGACTGATGACCCCATAGTTAAGTCCCATAAGTTGTACAAACATTTGAACATTTTTTTGTGTTTGCGTTTGGATATGTGTGAGTGTGTGTGTATTTGTTTACCTTCCTTTTTGTCCCCTAAGGTAAGTCCTTCCACTACTGGGAATGGAACGACTCCGTTTCCACTTCCTTATAACCCATATCCTTCCCTTTCTCCTCTCCTTTCTCCCTTTTTTTCCTGACGAAGCGACCAACGGTTGTGAAAGTTTTTATGTGTGCTTGTATATGATTTTTGTGTCTATCGACGAGCCGGTCCTTTGGGTAAGTCCTCCGTTTTCTATTTTTTTATATTTGTTTACCCCACCAGGAAAGTTTCCTTCTATAATTTTCGTTTCATCAATTTGAATCTAACAATCATGATCGTTTCTTATTGCTCTGTTACCTTTCAAAATCTTTTCTGTCCAATTACTTTCTTCTTCTGTTTATGCTGTACATAGTATTTTCACACTATTTTTTATCTCCCTTCTCAGTTTACAATTCATTTTTCTCAGGCTAATTAGACTACATACAATAATCAGTATTAACTTCTGAACCTAACCTAACAAAATGACCAACGTCTTTATTATTTTTTATTCAATTTTTTTATTCATATTCTCGCAGATACTGCCTTCAAAACTGCATCTCGATAATATCCCCCATTAATCTACATTTCTCATTTTACTGCGTTAACATCATCTCAGAACTTCAGTTTACTATAACCTTTAATTGTCATTTCATAAAAATTTTTGGTATTTCGTTGCAACTTCGCCATTATTTCCATTGCTGTTTTTCGATATTTCCGACTGTTCTTCCGACATTTCAGATCTTTTTTCTACAGGTTTTCACTTCTATTCATTCGTCAGATTATTTTTACCCTCCAGCCATATTGTGCCACTACAGAACAAATCCTTATAGTACACTTTTCTTTCGCCCTCACACGGTTTGCAATACTTTTCCAGATTTTCTTCACTCAATAAACTGTTTGGACGCCCATACAACCGCCACACCCCTGTGCATCACTTTGTTGACTAACTGTGATTGATTACAGTTTCAACAACGTTTTTCTTCTACTACTCTCTCAAACAACTTTTTCTATTTTTTCCTATCTAAACAATTCCTTTTGCTATCTGATCACCTTTATATCTCTCCCATATATATATATATATATATATATATATATATATATATATACGTAAAAAATAGATGAAGAACACTTACCAGGCGAAGGGGCACAGGCAGTAATAGCAACAAATAAACACACAGACACCCACACACTCAAAAATGCTAGCTTTCGCAGCCTAGCTGCTTCATCAGGCAGAAGGGAATGAGAGGGAAAAGGAAATGATGAGGGATTTAAGGAAGGGGGTAAGGAGCCATTCCAATCCCGGGACAGGAAAGACTTACCTTGGGGGAAAAAATGGAAGGTAAATAAATGCACATACACCCACACATTTACACAGACACAAGTACACTTAGGCAGACATACTGTAGAATATACTGTAGAATATACTGTATACATACTGTATATATATATATATAGTATAAAATAAAGATTTTTGACTTACCTAAAGTACAGGCTGGTCGATAGGAACACTAAACACACACAAAAACACACAACCATTCGAGCTTTCGCCACCAGTGGTGGCTTCTTCGGGAAAAAGAGGGAGGAAGGAGAGGAGAAAGGGAAGGATACGGGTTTTAAGGAAGTGGAAAAGGAGCCATTCCAATCCCAGGAGTGGAAGGACTTACCTTAGGGGACAAAAAGGAAGGTAAACAAATACACACACACTCACACATATCCACATCCAAACACACTTAGGCAGACATCAAAATGTCTGCCTAAGTGTGTTTGGAAGAACTCCTCTCCAACCTCAACTCCTTTGGTCCCATCAACTTCACCTGGTCCTATTCCATATCCCATGCCACTTTCCTCGATGTCGACCTCCATCTATCCAACGGCCAACTTCACACATCCGTCCACATCAAACCAACCAACAAACATTACCTCCATTATGACAGCCATTCCACATCAAACATTCCCTACCCTACAGCTTAGGTCTTCGTGGCAAAAGAGTCTGCTCCAGTCCCGAATCCCTGAACCAGTATACCAATAACGTAATAACAGCTTTCACATCCCACGGCTATCCTCCTGATCTGGTACAGAAGCAAATTTCTAGAGCCACTTCCTCATCCGCCCAAATTCAGAACCTTCCACAGAAGAATCCCAGAAGTGCCCCTCTTGTCACCGGATACTTTCCGGGACTGCAGTGGACTCTGAATGTGGCTCTCCAGCAAGGATACGACTTCCTTAAATCCTGCCCTGAAATGAGATGCATCCTTCATGACATCCTTCCCACTCCACCGAGAGTGTCTTTCCGCCGACCACCTAACCTCCGTAACCTCCTAGTCCATCCAAATGAAATCTCTAAATCACCTTCCCTACCCTCTGGCTCCTACCCTTGTAACCAACCCCATTGTAAAACCTGCCCTATGCACCCTTTCACCACCACTTACTCCAGTCCCGTAACCCGGAAGGTGTACACGATCAAGGGGAGAGCCACTTGCGATAGCACCCACAAGATTTACCAACTGACATGCCTGCACTGTGAAGCATTCTATGTGGGAATGACCAGCAACAAACTGTCCATTCGCATGAACGGTCACAGACAGACAGTGTTTGTTGGTAATGAGGATCACCCTGTGGCTAAACATGCCTTGTGCACGGCCAGCACATCTTGGCACAGTGTTACACCATGTGGATTATCTGGATACTTCCCACTGACACCAACCTTTCAGAACTCCGGAAATGGAACTTGCCCTTCAGCTTATTCTCTCCTCCCGTTGCCCTCCTGGTCTCAACCTCCGCTAAATTCGAATTCCCACCCACCATCTTGGGAGGTTGGTGGTTCAAATCCACCTCCGACCATCCAGATTTAGGTTTTCCGTGTTTTCCCTAAATCATTCCAGGCAAATGCTGGGATAGTTCCTTTCAAAGGGCACAGCCAATTTCCTCCCCAATCCTTACCCAAAACCCCGAGCGTTAGCTCTGTCTCTAATGACGATGCTGTCGACGGGACATTAAACCCTAAGCTTCCTTCCTCCTACAGTCTCTAGGCCCTGTAGTGCATGTAAGAAATGCACTTTCTTGGGGATTTCCTCATCAGATTCCTCCTCCTTCTCATCGTCTTCTTTCTTTCTAGCAGTACAATGATCTTTTACTATTTTTTCAGCAGAAACGATTTCACACACACTTAAATTTTCGTCATACGAAACATATTCTGTGAAATCTATGTCTGCTGATCACACCGTATTCCAGTCTTTTCCTTCTTCTTCGTCCAGTAGGCTTACATTAGACATGTCAGTAGTGTCTCCCACAACAAGGAGATTAATCTTCAGTGTAGAAGCATCTCCAAGTAGTCCTCCATCAATCATTGCAACTGTTTTCCGCACTAGTTGCTTTTGGTAATTACATTTGAAAATATGGATAATGCCCAAATCTAGTGGCTGCAAGTGGCTTGTGCAATTGGGTGGGAAAAATGTTATTTTAATATTTCGAAGGTTACCAAAATTCTTCAGGTGTGCAACACACTGAATGATGAATAGAATAGTTTTTCTATTTTTTGCCCCCCTCTACTGATCTAATCAAATAAGAAAATCTTCATAGTCATCCAGGAATTTGAATTTTCTGTGTATTTTGTGGGCAACTTTTTAATATTTTTCAGGCAGTGTGGTTTTTTAAACTTTCCAGTTAAATGCGGTGGCAGTTTCTCCGAACCATCAGCATTGCAGCACAGCAAAACTGTGACTCTGTGTTTTGATTTGGTGCCACCATGACAAACGTCTCCCTCGTACGACAAGGTTTTATTTGGTTACAGATTAAAGAATAATCCCATTTTGTCTGAACTGAAAATGTCTTTCAACTTGTAACCCTCAATCAACTCCCTCAGCTCATTTTTCCAGTCAGAAACAGTTCTTCGTCAACACTAGCACTTTCACCACACAATGTTTTATACACCAGGTTATGGCAAATTTTTCCATCTGTCTATCCATCCATTGGATGCGTGGAAATCGACAAACCCCAAATGAGCAACAATATGCAGTGCCTTTTCTTTTAAGACAGTGCCATCTGTAGCAATGTTCGCTGTGCGGGCTTGTTTGAACCACATCACGAGTATTGTTTCAAGTTTTTCAAGCAGCAATGATTTCATGGATTTCCTTAGAAGACGATGATCCACAATGGTAGAAATTCTTCTCGATCTCTTCACATTGCTTCACAATTGTGTTTAAAGAATCCCCAGAGAAGCAGCAAGCTGAACATGTGTCCCTACATTTTAATCCACTTGTTTCAGAATCTGCATCTGTTCTTCCAAGGAAAACGATTGGCATTTTTCGTTCGAATTATTGTTCATGACTAAAAAAACGTTTTTGCCTTGCAAGACTCATGAACGTACATCACAATAGTATACAGAACAATGAACTTCTAACAACTCATATTTTGCTGTTTATCACATGTTGGCTCGGTCCAGAATACTTCATGTCTACAGAGTACTGTCCTGTTTCTCCTTTACTGCAACAACATGGCAGACTTTGCACAGTGCAGCCAAATGTTGTGAATTTTTCCGGCAATGCTGATTGTGGATTTTGTCAGCATATCCTCTCTCATGCTTCATGTCTGCCATTTCCATTGAGAGCGAGACTTCATGTAAAAACGTAGAATCGAGGAAAAACTTGCTAGGAAGAAACATAAAATTGAGGAATTTTTAGCACTGATATTATGGATTATTCACAGGGGCTACGAACTTATGGTGTAAAATCATGAAAAACGTAAAATTGGAGAACGTAAAATCGAAGTTTCACTGTAGTTCAATTGAATCATCAGGTCCATAATCTAACCCCTTTTGTATTTTTCATGGTAATTTTCTCTGTAAGGCATTGATAACGGTAACATCATCTAAAGGTTGATCAATATGCAATAATTATTAAGCTGCTTCTCACAAAACTCCTTCATGGTACCATCACTCTCCTTATACATGGGCCTATTTAAAAAGGAACTTTTAATCCTAGCCTATTCTCCCTTAGACCAATATTTGTCAAGGAATTTCCATTCAAATTCTGCATAAGATAGATTTGACTCAGTGATCTGATTAGCCCTTTGATAAGTACCTTTATCAAGAAGCTTTTAGACAAATTTTATCACATCATTGTCACTCATGTCATCAGTAAAACTATCTGAAAAATATCTTATGAAATCTTTGGGATGAATGCTTCCATCACTGGGGTAACATTTCATATGCACACCATTAAAATTACATAGACTATTATTTAAAAGCTACCTTAGTAACAATATTGACTTGTAGCTGAACTACTTTCTTACTTAGTTCTAAAACATTGCCAACAGAGTTATTTACACTTTCGTGCACATGTTTCTTTACATGAACAATTTTTGTGTTTAAATTCTCAACCTTAGATTGTGTGTCACGCTTGTGTTCTTGTAACATTCATGACTTTACTCTCCAGATTGTCAACATGAGCATCAAACTGGATTTGCTTTGTTTTCACAGATACTTTAACTTCAGTAATTTTGTGAGATAGCAAATTTAATTTAATGTGAAATTTGACTTCAAAATTCAACAACTGTTCATTTGCCCTCATTACGCTTTCTGTAATTTGACTGTCAATCTCTTTATTAATGGCATCGAACTTACTGTCTATATCTTTGAACCGACAGTTTATTTCACTTATTATTTCACCGAACTGCTTGTTGATAGTGGCGAGTTGCTGTAAAACTCCCATTACTAGATCTACTTTAACTTCAGACATTTCATCATCAGTTGAATAGTTTTCTTTACTATCCTCACCATTTTAAGTTTTCATATCTAGTCTATTCGTAATATCATTGGT
This sequence comes from Locusta migratoria, assembly GCA_026315105.1. Taxonomy (NCBI): domain Eukaryota; kingdom Metazoa; phylum Arthropoda; class Insecta; order Orthoptera; family Acrididae; genus Locusta; species Locusta migratoria. Next base: position 482,106,224 of record CM048748.1, read on the forward strand.
ATTTGCCATAATTATTGTTTTATAGATAACATCAACACTTATATAAAAATTTTGTCACACGCCTGTGACGACTCAGTTCGTTACCAAAGAAAAATATAATATAGGTTACTTATCAGTTTTATTTTTTTTCCCTTGCTGTGCATAGATTGTGGTCTTCTTCACATCCAGTATATTATCCCAGTCTTTATTTACATGCACAGTCGATTGTTCATTGCTTATATTTTTTCTACAACTCGTAATACCACAGACAACACAGTTATTTATACATACTTTGCTTTTGTCCTGAAACATAAAAGACATTAATACACTGTTAGAAATGCCAGCTCGCTTCCACCAGTTGTAATGTTCCATTTTATTTTGGTTAATTATTGGAATACTACAATACAGTTGCATTGAAAATTAAATTCTTTACACATAAATTATTCTTAATATACTTTATACGTATCTTGGTGAGATGATCACTGAGTGAATAATTGAAACACTATTTTGGTCTCAACTTCTTTTATTAAAATTTGGTTTCATCGAACTGATGAACATCGAGAAAAACCTCACAAAATTTGAGTTGAATTCTCTCGAACTAACATGGACTTGAACTTGAACTAACTTCACATCAGTCACTTGCTTCTATATATACATTTTTGACAATATGATGTGTTTATACATTATTGTGATTGATTACAATTAGTACTTTTTTAATTAAAATGAAAATTGTTGATTACAGTCCAATTTCTCATTAATAAATTATTCTTGAGTTATTAATTATATATACCATAAATCACTTAAAATGTTTCTATTACATAAACTGATTGTGACATTGATAATTATCAGGATGTACATTCAAAAATGTTCATCATCAGCAGCAAAATATATAGAGGTGATTTAAAGATACACTTGTGATCTTTCTTACATAGATTTTGGGTTTGAATTAATTTTTTATGATTTGCTTAATTAACAAATGTGTCAATTATAACAATGCGGTATTAATAGAATTTCTACATGGTGCGAAAATTGGCAATTGACACTAAATAAAGAAAAGTGTGAAGTAATACACATGACCACTAAAAGAAATCCACTGAACTTCAATTACGCGATAAATCAGTGAAACCTTAAGGTCATAAATTCTACCAAATACATAGGAGTTACAATTATGAACAACTTTGACTGGAGAGAACACACAGAAAATATTGTGGGGAAGGTGAACTTCAACCATAGATATAGGTAGATTGGGCAAGCTGTACTGAGGCTAGCGCTCGACGTGGCTCCAACATAAGTCACGTGTTTGTTGGCAGAGCGTCGGCGGCAATTCAAATCAGCACTTGGTCTTCCGGTTTTTGTAACCTGTTTTACCCAGATTTCTTAATGGAATACTGTATATCCGGCCGAAAACTCTTTTTCTTTTATGAAAAATTAAGTGAGAGGCATATGCATATCTGACCTGAATTTGTTGCCATTGTAGTGACAAATGCTAACAAATACATCAGATATCACTCGTGTGGGCATCGAGCCGAAAATACGAGATAGACCATTAATTAACCAAAATTGCACTGAAGTTCTTAAAAACAATAAGAAACCAAAAATAATAGATGGCGATCTTTTAGCCATGGACACTTAGAAAACAAACGATTGATATATGACAATTGTCCACGAAAAAAAAATGCAAACAGGAATGGAAGTTAAGCATTGTGATAAACATCGTTAAAAACGCGAAACTGAATTCCGTGAATCAATGCAAAAACTACACATACACTGAAAACCTTTAAGTTGAGAACTCCAAAAGCAAACTGCTTACAGTTTCAGGAAACCTTAGTTGTGGATTTATAAATAAATTAAAATGCCCTTACTAGGCAAATTTTAGTGGTAACAGAGCGCAAAACATTCCGCTCTCTGGAGTAAAATGCAGTAAGGACATAGAATTAATCATAACGTTTAAGATGTTCTAATTACTTTTGCAAAGTTAAACTGTCTTTCATATACTTTGTTAATAACATTCATGTACAACATTGTTTCTGGATAAAGCACATGGAGGGCAGTTTACATTAGTTATGGAAGAAAGTTAATAAACTATAGACTACTTCTGGAGATAGCCTTTCTGTGGAGAAACTGAAAGAGCACAGTAGTTTACATCAAGTAATATGTTAATATAATTTTGACAATACATTACCAAAGCTATTTGAAGGGGCCCCTTTCCAGTTCTAATATTGCAAAGCTATGATGAATTTCATTCAGCCTAAGAGCTATGTCACAGACATGGGCACCCATATCTCTCAGGAAAAGGAGAACATTGTTTAGACAAATGGTTTTCTTTTTTTTTTTTTTTAATGGTTTAAAACTCTTTATTTTAGTAAACATTCTAAGTTTTTTACCGAGTCAGAACAGGGCTTGTTTTATAGCTACTAAAATTTGGCATTTGTAGATAAATAGCAACAGGCAAAGAAAAATAAAGGGAAAGGAAGCCTTGTAGACAATGCAGCATATACAAACAAGAGATAAGAACTAACAGACATGTAGTCACATCAAATGGCCTAAATATAAACACCCTCCCTTTTTAAAAATTAATAGCTCTTGACTTTTCAAGAATTATTTCTGTTTTACACAATAATACAGCATATTCTCTTCTTTTTATAGATCTTATTTCCAAGGGTGCATTGAGTGAGAAGCATGAAGAACAGACCCTCCAATTTTGAAACATACGCATTCTAACTAGCCATTGAGGCTTAGCAGAAGGTTTGAGGGAAATACACAACTGTCCACTTCTGGCAGAAGATAGCCGTTCTGTGGAAAAACTCAAATAGCAGAATAATACATCAAAAGGGCACCTTCAACTCCAAATATCATAAAGATACTTACTTCATCTCTTTCAAAGACCATATAACAGAGTACTAGCAATTACACATCACTTTCAACAAGGGAAACTTGTCTGCTCATTGCTCAAAATAAAGCACGTCCTAAAACACGTGGCATTCCTTTTTTAACCGATGGAATATGGGCTCTTATTTGGGGGAAAATACTGTAATGTCATTGGAGGAATCATAGTGCAAGTACTCTATTTTCATAACTTTCAGACCAGAAATAAAATTCCCTTCTAAGCAATTTTAATATGTACACAAATTAAGAAACACATGTACATGTCACCAAGTCAGTGTACTACACCTATTGCTTAGAGACCGCCAGTTGTCAGTACATAAGACCAGTTCTGCTTCTTTATATTAATAACAGTACCATTGAACACAGCACCACTACCAGTACAATCTTTGCAGTTGATACCAGTATCGTTATTACTAGCAGAAATAAACATCAGATTAAAAAGCCCATAAATGAAGGTTTAGACAAGTTGGATGATTGATTTGACAGAAATAATCTGATAGTAAACACTTTGAAAACACCTACCTGAACTTCTACCTGAAAGTCAAGGATTTAAGCCCAATATGGAACTGCATGGCTCTGAAATATTTCCCATACCAGAAGCAAGATTTTAACGCTTGTGTATCCAGGATTAGTTAAAAAGGCAAACCCAAGTAAAGAGAATAGTAATCTGAATTAAGTGAGCTACACATTACGTATCCTCACATACTACAAATGCGTAGACATTTGCACTGCCTGCTGCCTATTCTGGGGAAAGTATACATGTAGCTCAGACATTGTTCTCAACTCACACACAGGAGAGATCTGCGAGAGTAATGGAAAGAGCAAAATCAACTGACGGTGCAGACCTCTCTTCCAAAAACATTTTTTTTCTACCTCTTCAGAACTTCTACATATTACAAGTATGTAATGTTGTACATGTAACATTAATTTTAACAAAAATATGAATGTCCATTATTGTGCATAAGACAAAATGAAACTATGTACAAAATGTGCATACTTCACTGCCTTCAAAAACAAACCATTTAACCTAGGCATTCAACAAGTCTGTCAAGAGAAATACGATACAGGAATTCTGTCTTCATTGAGTAAGACTCCACAAACCACCTTATTCAACCATTGCTTTTAAGCTGTATCTGACTTTTGGAAAGAAACAACAGATTACAGGGATCTTTGTAAAAGAGATAAAAACTAAAGTAAAATGCGTCAGTGAAGTTCTGTATTTATATAATTTACAACAATGCAAGTGTGGGTAAGAGTCCAGAGCAAGTTGCCAAAGTTGCTTAGTGATATTTATGTTGGTAATATCTAACATGAGTGGTGATAGGAAACTAAGGTTGTGGAACAGATGATTTGTGCAGCTGATACCAATGTTGAGTTCATTACTTCCCTTTTGAAGATAACACTGTGGCTATACAATGTGTGGTAGCAACACAGAATCACATGATTATTAGCAAAATATCGGAGGGAAGTCAAGCCAGTATTGTGGCTTCAGATTTCTTTACCAGTATTTCTCAACAGAATGCATGCTAACAATACTACTTTAGATGTTGCTTGTTTAAACATGATTTAGTGGTAAATTACTGTTTAAATAGTGTGCACATTTAGTTTTACAGCAGTTCCTTATCAGTGAACTTTGCAAACCTGAAAGAACGTTCGACATCTATATGTTATTCTTGTGTCCATAACAATAAAATGTAATTATCGCAAATGGTTCAGTATTGGATTTCAGATGTATACTCCATTAATGACAGATGCTATGCACACTAGGAAATATACTATTGCATATCGGTAGTGACTAGTCAGAGAAAATGTCAAATGTTTGTAAAGCTTATGCGGCTTTGACTGTTGGGTCATCAGTCCCTAAACGTACAAGCTATTTATGAACTATGTTATACTAAAGACGGGACAAACATCCATGCCCAATGGGGGATTCGAACCCCCAACAGGAAAGAAAATGTCTATTGTGTAAACAATACCTACACTACACAAATTGGCATAAACCAACAAACCTGTAACTTCTCCACATTTGTTTTTGTAGCATGTAATGAATTCAACCCACGAAATGTAGAGCAGTTTCAATTGAAAGCTCTTGTCTGGTTAAACAGTTTCAAGAAAATGTAACAATAGCAATTCTTGTTCATAAATTTCTTGTTATCTCAGAAAAACTATGAAGGCCTCCATCAAATTTTGTACACATATCAAATTATGCATTTTTACCTTACCTGTAAAGGTGTCATATAAACAATCTTACGCATTTTGGACATCAAATGAAGGCTACATATGTTTTTATTTGGTTACACCAAATAACTTTTAGTTTAAGCATTTGTAGCCATACTTGCACTTTTTCAATGACTGTAGTTTCTATATTGCAAAATAGTTACATGTGATAAGCATTTTCTTCAAAATACCAGTGTTACAGAAAACTTCCTGATCAACACTGTCACCAAATATATATTTTGTGTAAGTCACAACTTTGTACTGAAAGCTGTAAATGACTCGAGACACTAACAAAGATTACATTTTAACTGTTACTCAACTATAAGGAGTAGGCCATATGAATACCGAAACACTAACCATTTAAGTGCTCCTTCTGATTAAAAAATATGTTAGGCATTTTGTTAATTGAAGGCATTCTGGAAGGAGAATAACAATCTTGAATGAGAAAGGGATGAACAGAAAAAATATACTTTTTTTCTATTAGAACTTTATTTCACAAGAATACAATATTTACAGTTAACAGAGCATGTAGTATTTACTTACAATGAAATACTTGTACAAGGTTGTGCAGGAGATTAACCTGCAAACATATGTAAAAACACTACTACGGATTCTCTACAATATGCACATCAGGTATCAGCTACTACACAGAGAATACTAATTAAATAATATTGTAGGTTAGCATAACTATTGCTGTAATAAGACATGCCACAGAAACCATTTCTATATGTAAGACATTTCTCCACATTCCAAGGACAATTATCCCTCAATATGTTACAAGTAGGACTGTAGTGCCATTTTATTTCATTGTATAGTATGTGTGCCATGACAAAATTGTTGCCATGACAAAATTTTATTTGCCATTTTATTTAATTAATAATAATAATAATAATAATAATAATAATATTTATTCAACATCGAATAATACATATACATTGACATTTTACAGATTATTCTTCTGAATACGTCAGTTTCATAAATTATAAACTAATGATTACTGTTTCATATAGACATTATTTCTTTTATACAATTAAACATATTACATGTTTAAGTCTTTATCTGATAATTAAACACTTAACTACAGCATTACATGTTTTAAGTCTACTTGACAACTAAACAGTTAACTACAGTACATACTTGTCTTGGTTAAGAAACATTTTTCATATGGTCATAGAATTCATCTAGAGAATAGAATGCATTTTCAATTAGGATCCTTTTTAGTTGGTCTTTTAATTTATTTTTAGGAAGGGCTGCAAGGCTTTTTGGTAGTGCATTGCTAAGCTTCAGGCCAACATGAAGTCCATTTTTTTCATATAATGCTGTTCTGTGGCTGTTTAAATGGTATCTTAGTTTTTGTCGTGTATTGTGTTGATGTAGATCACAATTTAGATCTGGATTGATTGTTTTCACATACATTATTATTTTTAATATGTATACACCAGTAATGGTAAGTATGCCCAATTTTGGAAAGAGATTCCGACATGATTCTCTTGGTTTGGCCCCACAGATAATTCTGACCGCTTTCTTCTGTAGTATCAACAAAGTGTTAATGTTAGCTTGTGATGTTCCACCCCAAATTTCTATTCCATAGTTTGTGTTGGATGCAAATAATGCATGGTATGCAGTCTTAAGGATATGCATATCTTTACAATATTTGCTGATCTGGTTTATGGCAAAGATATTTTTAGACAGCTTTTTGGCTAGGGAATCTATGTGCAAGTCCCACTTAAGGTTGTCTTGAATTGTGATACCCAAAATTGTATAGTGAGTGTGCCATGACAAAATTGTAGCCATGACAAAATTGTTTCACCGGGTGTGTAAGATGTATGGGACAGGTGAAGTACCCTCAGACATTAAGAAAATTGTTATAATCCCCATTCCAAAGAAAGCAGGTGCAGTTAGGTGTGAATCTACAGAACCATCAGTTTGATAAGTCATGGTTGCAAAATATTAACTCGAATTATTTACAGAAGGATCAAATAGCTGGTAGAAGCCGACCTCGGGGGAGATTAGTTTGGGTTCAGGAGAAATGTAGGAACTCGGGAGGCAATACTTACTTTACGACTTATCCTAGAAGATAGATTAAGAAAAGGCAAACCTACATTTCTAGCTTTTGTAGATTTAGAGAAGGCTTTTGACAATGTTGATTGGAATAAACTCTTTCAAGTTCTGAAGCAAACAGGAGCAAACTATAGGGAGCGTAATGTTATTTACTACTTGTACAAAAACCAGACAGCGGTTGTCAGAGTCGAAGGGCATGAAAGGGATGCAGTGGTTGGAAAGGAAGTAAGACAGGGTTGTAACCTTTCTCCAATGTTATTCCATTTCTACGTCGAGCAAGCTATAAAGGAAAGCAAGGAGAAATTTGGTGAAGGAATTAAAGTTCAGGGGGAAGAATTAAAAACATTGCGTTTTGCCGACAACATAGTAATTCTGTCAGATACAGCAAAGGACCTGGAAGAGCAATTGAACGGAATGGACAGTGTGCTGAAAGGTGCATATAAGATGAACATTAACAAAAGCAAAACTAGGGTAATGGAGTGCAGTCTAAGAAAATCAGGTGATGCTGAAGGAATTAGATTAGGTAATGAAGCAATAAAGGAGGTAGACGAGTTTTGTTATTTGGGCAGTAAAATAACAAATGATGGTCGTAGTACAGAGGATATAAAATGCAGAATGGCAATGGGTAGAAAAGCGTTCTTGAAAAAGAGAAATTTGTTAACATCGAATATTGATTTAAGCCTAAGAAAGTCCTTTCTGAAGGCATTTGTATGGAGTGTTGCCTTGTATGGGAGTGAAACGTGGACAATAAACAATGCAGACAGGAAGAGGATTGTGGCTTTTGAAATGTGGTGCTACAGAAGAATGCTGAATATTAGGTGGGTGGATCGCATAACTAATGAGGAGGTACTGAACAGAATTGGGGAGAAAAGAAATTTCTGGCATACATTGACCAAAAGAAGGGATAGATTGGTGGGGCACATTCTTAGACATCAAGGAATTGTAAATTTAGCGTTGGAGGGAAGTGTGTGGGGTAAAAACCGCAGAGGAAGACTGAGGGATGGATACAATAAGAAGATTCAGACAGATGTAGGTTGCAGTTCTTATGTGGAGATGAAGAGGCTTGCTCAGGATAGGGTATTGTGGAGAGCTGCATCAAACCAGTCTCTGGACTGAAGACCTTAACAATAACAACAGCAGTTTGGGGAATTTGAACCAACAGCAGGCATTAATCAGAAACAAATTCAGTGCCCCTTAAACAATATTGTTTTTGTTAACAAGCTCCTTACACTTCCTGTCTGAAAGTTTTCTGTCGCAGTCTTTCCCAAATGATGGTTCCTGATTTTGAAATATTCATATAAAATGCATTTTATAAGTGTAGTGCAGTGGTTTTCTGCAGGTTCAATGTTCATAATGTGGTCACTAATAGATGTAAATATACTGTTATCAATTTCTGCTATAGCACATGATAAGAGCACCAACATCACATTTTTCTTCATCAGCATACCTCTTGCCTGCTGCAAGCGATAGGCTTGCTCTCCTATTTTACATATTTTGATAACATCCCTGGACGGTGTTACCAATCCTCCAATATTTTTTCTCATGAGTAGCTCACTCCCACTTTCTAATGTGCCAGATAATGAATTTGCACATTCTGCACAATTTATGGTTTTAAGTAATTTACGCACAATAAATCCTGATATGTATACAACTACATTTGTTACATACTTTGATAACTGTTCAAAGCAGGTAACAGGTATATCATAACAATGATCATGAGCCACTGTTTCAACACCCACAATTTCAGAATGAAAATTTAAGCTTGAAACAAATGGATTTGTTTGTACCGTACCCAAACCAGAAGATACATTCAGAATTGAACACTCTCCAGTATCCAAGCAAGTTCCAAAATCTGAGCCTTTAACCTGCTGGCGAATTAATAATCTCTTGTAAGCAGCTTTAAATTGAGTTGCAGTAGGGTTATTGTTATCGCCCCCATACCTCCTAATCGAACTGAAAAACGTTTCTATATGATCTTGCAACAACTTGTGTGTCAATAAAAATTTGAGTTTCAGGGAAGGACTACTTGTCAAAGAACCATATAATCTTCTCAAACTCTGAATGGAGACAATAAAACCAAGGAAACCAGTCTTCCGGTTTGTATATAAAACAGAAGGACCATTTGCTTCTAATCTTAATTCCTTTATATACGTTTCCGTTTCATCCAACACGGACAAAATGTGGTTAGCTGTCTGCAGTGACAAAGGTGATTTGTACCCCTTGGCTAGTAAATTTCTACTGTTGAAACAATCAAAAGTATTGTTCATGCACCTTACGAACCTAACAGTTGCTTCAGACCCTTTGAAGTCTTCCAGCTGCAAGTCTTTGTTAAGAAACTCAATAGCATTAGCCACACTGTTGGTTAAAGTCTGTGCAGCAATTCCCAAATTCATCTTATGGCGATACCATTCAATATGCTTCATTCTTATTTTCGTAGCAAGATGAAGAGCCTCCTCCATTTGCAGATCATGCAATTTAAGTATATATTCCCATTTAATAGGATTTTTATGGCCATCTAAAATTGTCCCCTTACCAGCTAATGTATTGCGGACTAACTTTAACATGTGGCATGGGTCCAAAAAGATACATACCTGATCATTACATATCGGATGCTTAAAAGAGGGTTTCATGTTGGCCACTGAAAGGGAAGCACCTAATTTTTCAATCATTACAGTATTTACATGTTTTCCGTCAAAAGTCACGGATATCACCTCAACACCCACATCAAATGTAAATTTTAGGGCCTCAGTTAATAGATTACATTTCTCAAGAGCAGTTAGCCCATTTACTAGAAAGTAACCAATTGGAAGCTTCCAGTTACCATAAATGTTAGGGCCTCATTTGCAACAGGAAGGTTGTCATGGTCGAGTTCTGCTCCATAATCCACATACCCAACAAATTTGTTATCACAGAATTCAATATGTTTCCGTATAGCAACTTCATCAAACGACATCACACATAGCAATTTCTTGCCACTGTTCAGGAATTCTTGACTCTTCATCTGAAGAGCCACTGCTGCCTTTTTACTAAACCCAGGATTTCCATCTACTACACCATACCACCTTCTCAGCGTTCGTGGATGTGGCAGACACGTTTGGAAGTTTTTTCTTACATAGTTATAAGACTTGCTGCTGTAAAAGTTGAGAGTCAAGGCGAATGTCCGAAGAGCTGGAGGGTATTTTTCTCTCGTCTGACCTCCATTGACGCGGTTCAACAACTCTGCAGTACCTGGTGGCAGCATCTGAAAACAATATGACACTTGCAGGAAAGAACTGTAGGAACAAAGACATCACATGCCAAACATTATTGCAAAATTGCCCTCCAACCATTGTCTGTTCTCCCATTTCCCGCAGTGTTTATACTAGAACTCTGTAAATAGGTTACAAAAATTTTAATGAACATATGCATCATAAGACGCTGGTACTACAAGTAGAGCAAGCCCATTTTCAGATACCAGTAAATCAATTTGTTAGTACATTGCTGCAATACAATGTGTGTGTGTGTGTGTGTGTGTGTGTGTGAGAGAGAGAGAGAGAGAGAGAGAGAGAGAGAGAGAGAGAGAGAGAGAGAGAGATTTTTTTGGAGGGGGCAGAATTATGCACAATAATTTTACTATGTCCTACAAACAAAGATGTAGCCTAACAAAATAAAATTGTCTACAGAAGGAATAAAAAAACACACACTGCTTGTACTGTATGTTAAATTTAACATCTTGATACTTGTCAAAACTGCCTACATTTGTGGTAACAGTCTTGCTCACAGTCAAATATGCTACATGTATACAGTCACCTAACAGGTACAGTACAAGACTAGATTTTGTAAAAAGGCAGTTTGGAATATTTTCAGTTTTACTTATAAGAAATTGTAAGCAATGCATGTAGGCCTATGTAGTAGCCTATCTTACCTTAAGTAAACTGCCCATTGAATCATTTATAATATTACTCTTTTGAAGATCGCTGATTAACTGATCCATATTCAATATTTTCTTCCTCATTCTATTGGCTGATCGCTGCAAATTTTTCAGTGCTCTGGATTTCTTCTTCAGCTGTTTTTTGCGACATTTGCCACTTTTGTTGCTATACCAGGTATAGCCAAATCATGTTCTCTGAAATCTCCTATATATCTAAAACGTTTGGTTGTACCTTCAATTACTTCAGAGTGTTGTAAACTAACTGTAAGAGAAAGTACCAGCACACTAAAAGACAATGTCGATAAAAGACAACAAATTTCTACACTTAGTCCAAACCATATTACGACAATATTAATTCCAATTACTACAGTCACAATTTCACTAAGTAAATAGGAGCAATGTAAACCTGGTACTTACGAGAATTATAAGAAGACTCTGCACATGAAGTTTCCTCCAATGAACACCTCTCACTGGGAGGCTTCCGAAATCTGGGCCTTTTCACTTTAAGATGTTCGGGAAAATCAAATATTGTAGGTACAGCACAACTACGAAGCCAATTCCCTCCAGTTTTTTCTCTGTCGAAACAATTTTCTTCAAAATGCTTCGAACAGAGTCTTGTGTGGGCAGTTGGCTTGAAATCTTTCCTTTTCAATGCTTGTACCCAGAGTTGCCGACGTGTTCCATCCTTAGCAAACCTAAAGAGATGAATAAAAGCACGTTCGTAACCTAATATTTCAAGACATAATGTTAGACTGTACAGTGCTGCTGGAAACACATGCTTCACTTTAAACTGGTAATTTATGTGGCAGTGCATTCTTTTATATGGAAACGATACGTAGAATGGTTTATCAGAGTTCAGGAAATGCCGTCGCATTAAAATAATAATGCTTACACGTGAAATTTTACGGTACTCCGTTTCACAAATCGCTCTGTACACCCGTAAGCACAACACGACACAACCACGTTTTGCCAACACTCACGTGATATAGCTGTGGAGATGTTGGTGCCACGAAAATGACGTCATGCCCAGTCTACCTTTATCTATGGTCGAAGAAGGCGAACCAAAGGTTACGTTTCATTGGCAGAACGCTTCGAAGATGCACCAGCTCCACGAAAGAGACTGCCTACATCACACGTGTGTGTCCTCTCATGGATTACTGTTGCCCCTTGTGGGACCCTCACCAGATGGGACTGACGAAAGACATTGAGAAGGTTCAGGGAAGGGCAGTTCGTTTTGTTTCATCACGTTACAGGGGGAAATGTTGCACGAATTGGGATGGAAATCATTAAAAGAATGATGTTATTAATTGCGGCGTAATCTGTTCGCGAAGTTTCAATCACCAACTTTTACTTCTGAATGTGAAAATATTTTGCTAGCAGCCACCTACTTAGGGAGACATTACCATCCCAATAAAATAAGAGAAATCAGATCGAAAACGGGACGATAGGTGTTCTTTCTTCCTGCACACTATTAGAGAATGGAACGGTAGAGAAAAGTTGTGAAAGTGGTTAATGAACCAGGCACTTAAATGTGATTTGCAGAGAATCTATGTAGATGTAGATGCTGAAATCGTTAAGTTAATGAGCATTATACTTTTCTTAAATGAAATGGGACATGCTGTTAATACAACAGATAGTGCTATGTTATAAATAAAATGCTAAAACTGGAATGAACAGAGGACAGAATAATTGGTATCGAGTAGTTACATAAAAATTGTGTATTGGGTGATTACATATAGATTAGATATCAGGTGGTAAATTAAAGGACAGAATCGTAAAGTACAATTGAATATCTGCTTTTACCATTACATTACGAGGTTCTGTTTACAGCATCAAGATGGTTGCATCTGTGTTTGGCAACATCGCGGTGAACGCACAATGGAAGCGTGTATTCGTCATCACCATATTGGCGTATCACCCAGTGTGATGGTATGGGGTGCCATTGGTTACACCTCTCAGTCACCTCTTGCACACATTGATGGCACTTTGAACAGTGGGCATTACATTTCAGATGTGTTACGACTCATGGCTTTACCCTTCATTTCAGCAGGATAACGCACGACTGCATGTTACAGGTCCTGTACAGGACTTTATGGATAGAGAAAATGTTTGACTGCTACCCTGGCCTGCACATTTTCCAGATCACTTACCAATTGAAAACGTCTGGTCAATGGTAGCCGAGCAACTGGCTCATCACAATACGCGACACTACTCTTGATGAACTGTGATATCGTGTTGAAGCTGCATGGGCATCTGTACCTGTACACGCCATCCAAGCTCTTTTTGACTCAATGCCCAGGCGTATCAAGGCCGTTATTATGGGAAGAGCTGGTTGTTCTGGGTACTGATTTCTCAGGATCTAAGCACCCAAATTGTGTGAAGATGTAATCACATGTGAGTTGCAGTATAATATATTTGTCCAGTGAACACTCATTTATCATCTGAATTTCTTCTTGGTGGAGCAATTTTAATGGCCAGTAGTGTATGTGAATGGCTCAAAGACTAGTTAAGCACAGACAGCTTTTCTGCTCAAGGAAAATTACTATATTAGAACTGAGAATATGTTAAAGAATTCTACAGCAAACTGATGTTAATGATATTGATCTGTAAGTACATGTGTCCCTTCTTTTGCCTTTCTTATACATGGGAGTCATCTGTGCCTTTTTTAAGTTACTGGAACTTTGTGCTGGATCAAAGATTCATGATAAATGCAAGCTAAGTAATGAGCCAATGCCACAGAGTACTCTCTGTAAAACCAGATTGGTACCCCATCTGGACCTGGTGATTTGTTTGTTTTCAACTCTCTCAGCTATTTCTCTGTGACAGTTATGCCTATTACTATGTCTTCCATTTTGAAATCAGTGCAATCATCAGATGAACTAAGTTTGCATGGTCCTCCTGAGTGAATGATTTATTAAAAGAACTGGCCTTCATTTTGTTGTCTACTATCTCCACCCCAGAATTATCAATGAGTGACTAGATAGAGATCTTTGATCCACTTACTGATTTTACATAGGACCAGAATTTTTTCAGGTTCTTGGCAAGATCTTTTGCTAAGGTATGATGGAGGTAGTTATTGTATGCTTCACACTTCTCTCTTTTTACAGATGAGTGAATCTCTACTAACTTTTGTGTGATTTGATTTGCTTGACCATTTTTAAACTGAGAGTGCAACTGCCTTTGCTGCAAATTTTGAATATTATTATTGAACCATGGTGGGTCTTTACCAACCTTAAGCCACTTTGTTGGCACATATATCTCCAGCACTTTATTTACAATGTATTTAAATTTTGCCTATTATTCCTCTACATCCACCATACTGGAACTAGATTAGATTAATACTTGTTCCATAGATCATGAATACAACACTTCGTAATGATGTGGAATGTGTCAGTTAAATGAAATGTGTCAATACATAATATTACATGACACTCAATATTTGAATTTTTTAAATTTTTTTATTATTATTTTTATTTTATTTTTTCTCCTAAAGTACTAACTTTTATCTAGAAATTCATCTAATGTGTAGAAGGAATTGCCATTCAGAAATTCTCTTAATTTATTTTTAAATGCTAGTTGGCTATCTGTCAGTATTTTGATACTACTTGGTAAGTGACCAAAGACTTTTGTGACAGAATAATTAACCCCTTTCTGTGACAGAGCTAAATTTAACCTTGAATAGTGTAGGTCACCCTTTATATATATATATATATATATATATATATATATATATATATATATATATATATATATATATATATTTTTTATTGTGAAGCTACTATGAAGATTCCTAGATCCTTAAATAAATTTCTGCAGGATGATCTTGGGTGGGCTCCAGCAATTATTCTGATGAACTGCTTTTGGGCAATGAATACTTTCTTACTAAATGACGAATTACCACAGAATATGATGCCATAAGAAAGCAGAGAATGAAAATAGGCATAGTATGCTAGTTTATTGAGTTGTACATCACCAAAGTTTGCAATCACCCTAATAGCATAAGTAGCTGAGCTGAAACGTTTCAGCAGATCTTCAATGTGTTTCTTCCCATTCAATCCCTCATCAATGCAAAAACCTAAAAATTTTGATTATTCAACCTTAGCTATAGATTTCTGGTTGAAGTCAATATTAATTAATGGTGTGATGCCATTTATTGTGTGAAACTGAATATACTGTGTCCCTTTTTTTTTTTTTTTTTTTTTTTTTTTTTCAAAATTTGAAGAGTGTCCATTTACAGAGAACCACCTAATAATTCTCTGAAATACTTCATTGACAATTTCATCAGTTAATTCCTGTGATTTGGGTGTGTTAGCGATACTTGTATCATCAGCAAAAAGAATTAGCTTGGCATCTTTATGAATATAGAAAGGCAACTGGGGAAACAGTTCTCAAATACTCTTACAAATGTATCATGAAATAAGTTGTATTTACAATTAGCATCAGGTTCCTTGTACACTTCGTCCCAATCTAACTGCTGAAGACTTTCTGTGAAAGTTCTAATTGTCGAATCATTAATAGAACATACATCTTTGGAGGACTGATTCAAATTACTGAAAGGAGCTATATTATATAATGTAACTATCTGTGCACCATGATCAGAAAGACCATTCTCAACAGGACATGTTGTTAAACCTATCTTGGTCTATAAAAAAAATGGCTATCAATGTGCTGCTGTTCCTTACTACCCAAGTAGGAAAATCAATAAAAATTGAAAGAACTGAGTAAGATTTCCAGGTCATTCTTCTTATTACACTCATCAGTGAATCAACATTGAAATCCCCACAGATAATAATTTGCTTCCCCCTATCTGACAGATAGCACAACAAGGCATCCAAGTATTCCAGGAATAAATGAAAGTTTCCATACACTATGACAATTATAAAAGAACCACCCTTCAGTTTAAGTTCACAGGCACATGCTTCTATATGTTGCTGTATATAATTTTTTTTGTTTCTTAATTTTTTACACTGTGACAACTTTTGACATAAATGGCAACTCCTCCCCACACCTTCTTCTCTCTACTTACATGTGCTGCTAGTTTATACCCACTAATATTTACTTTATTCATATCAGTGACAATGTGATGCTCAGACAGGCATAGTATATCTATTACATTGTCAGCTTCTATAGTTTCTAAACAAATCAGGAGCTCATCTACTTTATTCTTTAAACCCCCAATATTTTGATGAAAAATACAAACAGTATTTTTTAATTTACTATTGTTAGAATCTTGTAATATTTTAACAGCTTTATTACCTGCCTGTCTGGACTTCTCATTGGACACTGAACCTATCCTAAAAAAGAGTTGCAGTGTCCCCTGTTATAGATTTTCCTATCAACTCAGCCAGTTTTCCTTTCCTTTTCCTACTGAGGTGCAGGCCATGCCTAGTAAAGTCCCACCTATCAATAGCATCAACAGGAACCAAACCAATGTCCGACAGAGTGTACATTGGACACTAACAATTGCTTACCTGCTCTTACTAGCACAAACACACTACTAGTCTTCTTGACCTTCATGGACCATTGTCACCATGATGACATCATGATCACTAACCCCTGTCTCTAAAATGACATCACTGACAAGGTCTGGCCTGTTTGAAGCTATAATATCTAAAATATTTCTAATGCATGTGGGATGATGATTTAGCTGCTCAAAGCAGTGTTGGCAAATGTCTTCAACAGCAGTTCAGAAGACTGCTTTTCTGTACCCCCTGTAGTACAATTATAGAGAGCCCAGTCTATATTTGGCAGGTTAAAAGTTGCCGCCAACTAATAATGCACGGTCTGGCTACCTTCATGCTATTGGGTTAAAACATTCTTTGTAGCACTGTGATGGTGGAACTGGAGGCTGGTAAAAGCACCCAACCATTACCTTGATTTTGCTTATACCTGTTATACACATCAAGATAACTTAACAGTCACTCTCTATTTGGACCTCAGTAGAAACAATAGTTTTGTTGACTGCAGTGAACACATTCCATTCAACTGTACCTAATCTATCTTTGTCAATAATTGAGGATAGATAACAACTCACCTTAAAGAGGCCCACTGAGCTGTTGGCAGACACAAAAATAGATAATCACATTCACACTTCTTAAATTTTCGGCCATGCCTTTCATCAGAAAAAGAAAGACATGCATTGATGCAATCACTCAGACAATTATATGCTCACAACCACCATGTCCGGCCACTCCAGCACCTCAAGCATATAGACTGTAAGGGAGGTGATGAGTGGAGGGGGGAGGATGCCATGTGAAGGTGGGGATGGAAAGTTCCGCATTGCATGATGGACTGTAAAGGCTCTGATAGGTGGGAATTTCAACTGAGGCAATGAACACAGTGATGGGAAGGGGTGAGAAAGGATAAAAGGAAGGTGCAGAGAGGTGTGAGAAGTGGGGTAATTTGAAACGATAAGAATAATAAGAGAAAATAAAAATAGGATGAAAAGGAAAAATTAAAATAGGAAAAACAGGAAAAGATAGGAAAAATAAGTAAAAATAAAAAGTAATTAATTAAGGGGATATTGTAAGTGGCAACAAACAGTTGCAAAGACGACATGTGATACAGGATAATGAGTGGGGAAGGAAGAGGGGGAGGGGGGGTTGTTAGGCATGGGGTGTAGGGGTGGGAAGTTATCTTAAGTTGAGGCCAGGATGGTTGCAGGACCATAGAATATGCTGAAGGGACAACTTCCATCTGCATAGTTCAGAAGAACTGTGGTGGAGGGGAGGATCCAGATAGCTCAGGTAGTGAAGCAGCCATTAAAATCCATAGTGTTGTGTTCAGCTGCATGCTGTGACACATGGTGGTCCATCTTGCTTTTTGCACAGTTTGGCAGAGGCCATTCATTCTGATCGACGGCTGGTTTGTCGTCAAACCAGTATAAAATACAGTGCAATGATTGCAGCTGAGTTGGTGTATCACATGCTTTCACAGGTAGCCTGACCTCTGATGGGATAGGATAAGCCTGTGACAGAATTGGAATAGGAAGTGCTGGGTGGGTGGATTGGGCAGGTTTTGCATCGGGGTCTTCCACAGTGAAATGATCCCTGTGGTAACGGGTTGGGGTTGGGAGTGGCGCAAGGATTGACTAGGATTTTGTGGAGGTTGGGTGGGTGACAGAACACTACTTTAGGAGGGGTCAGAAGGATCTTGAGTAGGATGTCTCTCATTTCAGAGCATGATGACAGACAATCAAAGCCCTGTTGAACGATGTGATTTAGTCGTTCCAGTCCAGGATGGTATTGGGTGCTTACTGAGGTTGGAGGAAGGATTGGTACTGTGTTGGGAGGGCATGGGATATCTGTTTGCAGAATAGGTCAGGAGGGTAATGTATGTCTCTGAAGGCCTTTGTGAGGCCTTCAGCATAATGGGAAAGGAACGTCTCATCACTGCAGATATGCCTTCCACGAGTGGGGAGGCTATATGGTAGGGGTTTTATTATATGGAATGGATGGCAGCTATCAAAGTGCAGGCACTGTTGGTAATTAGTAGGTTTACAGTGGATGGAGGTGTGAGTGGAGCTGTCAATTAGGTGGCGGTTAACATCCAGGAAGATGACTTTCCGGGTTGAGGAGGACCAATTGAAACTGATGGGGGAGAAGGAGTTGAGGTTGTGAAGGAACGAGTCCAAATCATGAAAAATCATGATTTTATATTTTATTCTTTTTATATTTTATAATAACCAGACCAGGGGTTTGAGGTTTTGGGATGCTAGGAAGGTTTCCTCTAGATGCTCCATAAATAGGTTGGCATTGGAGAGTGCCGTAAAGGTGCCCATGGTTGTGCCGCAGATTTGCCTGTATATTTTGTCATAAAAGGAAAAGTAAGTGTTTGTTAGGATATAATTGGTAACCGTTATAAGGAGTGAGGAACTGGTCTTGGAGTCTGAAGGACGGTGAGAAAGGTGGTATTCGAGAGCAGCAAGACCATGATCATGTGCGTTATTGGTGTACAGCAAAGTGGCATCGACAGTGACAAGTAAGGATTCAGGAAGTAAAAGGGTGGGGATGGTGGAGAGCCTGTGAAGGAAATGGTTGGTATCTTGGATGTGGGAGGTGTTGAGGTGCTCATCAACAAGGGCTCAAATTCTTGCTGTGGGAGCACAGTAACCAGCCACATGTGGGCGTCCAGGATTGTTAGGTTTATGGATTATTGGGAGCAGGTAAAATATAGGATGCAGGTTGTTGTACAGGTGAGGAGGGAGATGGATTCTGGCGAGAGGTTCTGGGAAGGGACATAAGATTTTAGAAGGGATTGTAGGTCATTTTGGACATGCCCATGGCCTTGCTGCTCTCGAACAATATCTTTCTCAATGTCCTTCAGACTCCAAGCCCAAAACCTCATTTATTATAGTCCTTAGCAATTACATCATAACAAACAATTACTTTTCCTTTGAAGCAAAAGTATAAAACCAAATCTGCAGCACAGCCATGGGGCACCTATATGGCACCCTCCTATGCCAACCTATTTACGAGCTGTCAAGAGGAAACCTTTCTAGCCTGGCAAAACCCTAAACCACTGGTCTGGTTCAGGTTCATTGATGAAATTTTCATTATTTGAACTGAGGGCCAGGACACCCTATCCTCGTTCCTTCACAACCTCAACTCCTACTCTGCCATCAGTTGCAGTTAGTCCTTCTCAACCCAACCTTCTTGGATGTTAACCTACACCTCCCTCCACACTAAACCTACTAATTACCAACTGTACCTGCACTTTGATAGCTGACATCCATTCCATATCAAAAAATCACTCCCTTACAGCCTTGTCACCCATGGACGGTGAATTTGCAGTAATGAGAAATCCCTTACCCATAATGCCAAAGGCCTCCTGATCTAGTCTGCAAACACATTTCCTGTCCCAACACACAACTAATCCTCTCTCCAAACCCAGTAACCAGTCACAATGGAGTGTCCTTCATGTCACCCAATACTACCCCGGATTGGAACAACTAAATTAGATCCTTTGTCAGGGCTTTGATTATCTGTTATCATGCCCTGAAATGAGAGACATCCTACACGGATCCTGCTGACCCCTCCTAAAGTGGTGTTCCATCAGCCACCCAATCTCTACAACATCCTAGTCCATTCCTATGGAACTCCCCAATCCTTTACCACGGAGATCATATCCATGTGGAAGTCCCCGATGTAAAACCTGCCCAACCCATTCACCCAGCACTTCCTATTCCTATCCAATCACAGGCTTATCCTACCCCATCAGAGGTCAGCCACCTGTGAAAGCAGCCCTGTAATATACCAAATTTGCTGCAATCATTGCACTATGTTTTATACTGGTTATGATGATGAACCAACTGTCCGTCAGGATGAATGGCCACCACCAAACTGTAGCAAAAAGCAAGATGGACCATCCTGTGGCGCAGCATGCAGCTGCACACAGAACTATGGATTTTAATGGCTGCTTCACTACCCAACCCATCTGCATCCTTGCCTCCACCAGCAACTCTTCTGAACTGCAAAAATGGGAGTTGTCCCTTCAACACATTCTACAGTCCCAAAACCATCCTGGCATCAACCTAAGATAACTTCCCAATCCTGCATTCTATGCCTAACATCTACCCCTCCTCCCTTTCCTTCCCCACTAATTATCATGTATCACATGTCTTCCTTGCAACTGTGTGTCACCATTTACAACATCCCCTTAATTAATTAATTTTTATTTATCATCTCCAAGGAGAATATCGATCATTATTCAAACTTTTTATTTTCACTTATTTTTTATTTTTTTCCTATCTTTTTAGTTTTTCCTACTTTAATTTTTAATTTTTATCCTATTTTTATTTTCCCTTATTATTATCATTTCAACCCCTCCCCCCACTCCCTCTTCACAACCCTTTCCCCTTACTTTATTCATTGCTGAAATTCAAATTTGCACCTACCAGAGCCTTTATAATCCATCATGCAATGCGGAACTTCCCCCTCCCCCCCCCCCACACACCTTTACCAGGCATCCTTCCCCTTCCACTCTTCACCTCACTCATAGTCTAGATGCTAGCAGTGCTGGAGTGGCCGGACATGGTGGTTGTATGGGTATATAATTGTCTGAGTGATTGCGTGGATGTATGTGTTTCTTTTTCTGATGCAGGCCATGGCCAAAAATTTAAGTATTGTAATGTAATTACCTATTTTTGTGACTGTCAACAGCTCAAAGAGCCTCTTTACGCTGAGTTATCTGTTGTTGTCTTCAGTCCATAGACTGGTTTGATGCAGCTCTCCATGCTACCCTGTCATGTGTAAGTCTCTTCATCTGAGAATAGGGTCGGCAACCTACATCCTTTTGAAACTGGTTACTGTATTCATCCTGCAGTTTCTGTCTACAATTTTTACCATACACACTTCCCTATAACGCTAAGTTGACGATTTCTTGATGTCTTAGAATGTGTCCCACTAACCTATTCCTTCTCTTAGTCAGGATATGCCAGAAACTCCTTCTCTCCTCAATTTGGTTAAGCACCTCCTCATTAGTTACATGATCTACCAATCTAATTTTCATCAATTGTTTGTAGCACCACATCTCAAAAGCTTCTATCATCTTTTCGTCTGAATTCCTTACTGTTCATGTTTCACTCCCATACAAAGCTACACTACAGACAAATGCTTTCAGAAAGGACTTCCTAACATTTAAATTAATATTGGATGTCAACAAATTTCACTCTGCATTTTATATCTTCTTTATTTCAGCCATCAGAAGTTAATAACAAAACTCATGCACTACTTTTATTGTCTCATTGTGTAATCTAATCCGTTCAGCATCGCCTGATTTTCATCTTATATCTTCCTTTCGAGACACTGTCCATCCCGTTCAGTTACTCTTCCAGATCCTCTGCAGTCTCTGACAAAATTACTACAATTTTTTTTTTATTTCTTCTCCCTGAACTGTAATTCCCTCTCCAAAATTTCTCCTTGCATTCCTTCACTGCTTGCTTAATGTACTGATTGAACAACATTGGGGAAAGGCTACAACCATGTCTTACTCCATTCCCAACCTCTGTATTCCTTTCATGCCCTCTACTCTAAACCTCTACTCTGGTTTTTGTATAAGTTGAGTATAGCTCTTCACTCCCTATATTTTATACCTGTTACCTTCAGAATCTGAAAGAGTTTATTCCAGTCGACATTGTCAAAAGCTTTCTCCAAATCTACAAATGCTAAAAACATAGGTTTGCCTTTTCTGAGGCTATCTTCTAAAATAAGTGTTAATGTCAGTATTGCCTCCCCTGTTCCTACATTTCCCCTAAATCCAAACTGATCTTTCCCAAGGTTGGATACCACCAGTTTTCCATTAATCTGTAAATAATTCATGTTAGTATTTTGCAACTATGACTTATTAAACTGATAGTACTGTAAGTTTCACATTTGTCTGCACGTGCTTTCTTTGGAATTGGAATTACTATATTCTTCTTGAAGTCAGAGGGTATTTCCCCTGTCCAGTGGCGCAAACAGGATTTTTTTTCGGAGGGGGCCCACTCATATATAATGATATATTTGACATTGAGTGCTGAGGCACACACACATGACATTTCGGGAGGGGCCAGGGCACGGTGGGCCCATAGCTAGTTGCGTTTATGCCCCTGTCTTATACATCTTGAATACCAGGTGGAATAATTTCGTCATGAATGGCTCTCCTAAAGATACCAACAGTTCAGGCCGAATATCATCTATTCCAGGGGCCTTGTTTCAACTCAAATTATTCTTGCAGTATCACATCACATATCTCATCTTTTTCTATTTTGTCGTCCATTTCTAGAATACTGTGCTCAAGTTTATTTCCTTTGTAGAGCCGTTCTATATATTCCTTCCATGTTTCAGATTTCCTTTCTTTGCTTAATATTGGTTTTACATCTGAGTTCTCGATTTTCGCACTGCCACATTTCTTGTCTCCAAATGTCTCTTTTATTTTCCTGTAGGTGGTATCAGTGTTACATTCTTCTATGATCTTACATTTCTCCTCAAGCCACTCGTTCTTAGCTAGTCAGCACTTCCTGTCAAACTCACTTTTCAGACGTCTGTACTCCCTTTTTCTGCTTCACTTGATGCATTTTTATATTTTCACCTTTCATCAATTAAGTTCAGAATCTCCTGTGTTATCCAACGATTTCTATTAGGCCTTGTTCTTTTGCCTATATGATTCTCTTCGGCCCTCACTACTCTATGTCTCAGAGCCACCCATTCTTCTTCTGCTGTATTACTTTCCTCTGTTTCAGCCAGTCTTTGCCTAATGCTCCATCTGAAACTCTCAACCACATCTGGCTCCTTCAATCTGTCCAGGTTCCATCTCGTTAAGTTCCTACTATTTTACAGTCTTAAGTTATTATCTAGAGTTCATAACCAATAAGTTATAGTCAGAGTCTATATCTGCACCTGAGTATGTCTTACAGTTTAAAACCTGGTTTTTAAATCTATTCCTCACCATTATAAAGTCAATCTGGTAGTGTCCAGTGTCTCCTGGGCTCTTCCATGTATACAGCCTTCTTTCTTGATGTTTAAACCAGGTGTTGGTGATCATTAAATTGATTAAATTGAGCTCTGCACAAAATTGTACCACACAGTCTCCTCTTTCATTTCTTTTCCCCAATCCATATCCCTCTACATTTCCTTTTCTTTCTTTGCCTATTACCGAGTTCCAGTCACCCATCACAATCAAGTTTTCGTCTCCCTTAATTTTCTGAATAATTTCTTTTATCTCCTCATACATTTCTTCGATGTCCTCATTATCGGCAGAGTTAGTTTACATATCTATCCTCCATTATAGGTAAATGGATTTTTCATATTTAAAATAATCTATCTTTGTGATACATATTCTGCTCTGCATTAATATTTTGGAACTTCCTATATCAGGTTTCAACTGATTCTCAGTGCCAAGGATTATTTGAGAGCAATAAATTTCCTGCTATGCCGTAAATTTGGGAATATTATTTCTAATACTTTGAAAATTCATTGCTAATATTTTGACAGTCAAAGAGTTCTTAATGCAGCTGGATTTCACTGTCTGCTTATCGACTAACAAGTGTTCATCAGAACTATTGCCTAGCCTAAATAAAAAAAAAAAAAAAAAAAAAAAAAAAAAAACAATGTGCTTTCCACAACTACTATGCTATCCAGGGCCGGTGCAAGGGGTTTTTCCTGAACATGCGAGAGTAATTTTTGGCACCCCCCTCCCGCCCTCCCAGCATCACCAACATATTATATACAATCAAATTAAAATTCAACATTGAACAAAAATTATAAAAATATAAGTAAATATATTTTCTGCACACACACACACACACACACACACACACACACGGCCTTTTAGACCTTAAATAAAGGTAGGATAAAATGCAAAATAAAGTGGTAAGTGAAATATTGAAAACACCAAACTAATCATATTACAATAGTTATTTTAAATTTCTTTAATTTTAACATCAAAAGGTTTTATTGTAAGATTAATATTACAATATCTCACACATACAAGAAAAGTGGCTTAACTGAACAAAAGAGAATAACACTAAATTCACACTTTTCTTGCCTTAATTGTGGCAAAGTCTCTCAAAATTGTATCAGTGTCCAATGAGTTCAGAATGTTGTTCTCAATTGCCAGTGTTGCCAATGCACTAAGTCGTTCTTGAGAAGTGGCTGGACACAGGTAGTTCTTGATCATTTTGAGTTTTGGAAAACTCCTTTCTCCATTGCCCACTCAGACTGTGAGCGTAAGAAGAATTCTCAAGGCACTAAATAAGTTTGGGAAAAGGTCAATCATTTCATTTTTAGTCAGATAACTTAGTGTTCCTTCAGTTTCAGGCGAGTTATCTTTAGGTAGTAAAGGTGCTAGCACAACGATATATTTACTTTATTGATAATCCATTTTATAATTTACATGATGTTGGATTTGTGACAGTTTTGTCATGACAACATAGATTAAAAATACAGAAATGGAACATGTATGTTTTACATTACAACATTCTATACGGTACATTATATTACATATATGTGCAACAAATCTACAAATACTTAATTTATACATTATTTTGCATGTGGATATGTGTGAGTGTGTGTGTATTTGTTTACCTTCCTTTTTGTCCCCTGAGGTAAGTCCTTCCACTCCTGGGATTGGAATGGCTCCTTTTCCACTTCCTTAAAACCCGTATCCTTCCCTTTCTCCTCTCCTTCCTTCCTACTTTTCTGAAGAAGCTGCCAGTGGTGGCGAAAGCTCGAATGTTTGTGTTTGTTTTATGTTTCTGTTGACGAGCCATTACTTTAGGTACCGGTAAGTCAAATATCTTAATTTTATACATATTTTTCCCCAGGAAAGTCTCCTTCTATAATATTAATTTATACATTACGTATATATTATTACAAATCTACAATAGGCTACTTAATTTATACGTTTCCTGAATTTTGTTGAATTTATGTATTCTTCAACACTGTAGAAGCTTGCATTCATAAGCATTTTCTTTAGCTCAACTTTAAATGTGTGCAGAAATAAAAATAGAAAAGAGATGACTTACCAAAAGGACCGGCTCGTCGATAGAAACAAATAAAATAAATAAGATCACACACAAACACACATACAAGCTTTCGCCACCACTGGCAGCGTCTTCAGGAAAAAGAGGAAAAAAGGGGAGGAAAAAGGGAAGGATATAGGTTTTAAGGAAGTGGAAAAGGAGTCATTCCAATCCCAGGAGTGGAAGGACTTACCTTA
Source organism: Locusta migratoria (assembly GCA_026315105.1). Taxonomy (NCBI): domain Eukaryota; kingdom Metazoa; phylum Arthropoda; class Insecta; order Orthoptera; family Acrididae; genus Locusta; species Locusta migratoria. The sequence continues at coordinate 482,131,974 of CM048748.1, forward strand.
GGGGAAAAAAAGGAAGGTAAACAAATACACACACACTCAGACATATCGAAACGCAAACACACCTAGACAGACATTTGTCAAGACAGACAGATGTCTGTCTAGGTGTGTTTGCATTTCGATATGTCTGAGTGTGTGTATATTTGTTTACCTTCCTTTTTTTTCCCCTAAGGTAAGTCCTTCTATTCCTGAGATTGGAATGACTCCTTTTCCACTTCCTTAAAACCCATATCCTTCCCTTTTTCCTCCCCTTTTTTCCTCTTTTTCCTGAAGAAGCTGCCAGTGGTGGCGAAAGCTTGTATGTGTGTTTGTGTGTGATTTTATTTATTTTATTTGTTTCTATCGACGAGCCGGTCCTTTTGTTAAGTCATCTCTTTTCTATTTTTATTTTTGTTTATCCCACCGGGAAAGTTTCCCTCTATAATTTTCGTTTCATCAATTTAAATGTGTGCAGCTTAGATATTGTGTTAATTTTTGCAGGAAGCATCCTAAATAGCATAATTGGAAAATATATTACACTGTTGTGTAATTGAGCTTTCTTGTGTATTTCTCTGTGAAAGTCGTTTTTGTGCCTGGTGTGATACTGATGAGTGTTACTGTTTAAACAAATGGATTGGGGATGAGTTTTCAAAAAGCATATGCTTTCAAAAATATAAATCGATGGTAGAGTAATAACATTCATCTCTTTGAAAATTTCTCTACAAGACTCCCTAGGTCCAGCCCCTTTGATAATTCTCAATGCTCGGTTTTGAATAACAAAGCATTGTTTAGCAAGATTTGTATTGCCCCAGAATATGACACCATATCGCAATAGGCTATGCGTGAATGCATAATAGGCACACAGTACAGCTTCTTTGCTGCAGCAATTTTTGTGCATTCTCAAAACATAACAACACATACTTAGTTTTTGTTTAGAGAATCAATATGTTCGTCCCATTTTAAAGACTCATCTAACCAAATTCTTAAAAATTTTGTGTTCGGTGTTTGTAGTATTTCCTTTCCACCTAACTTTACAATTGTATACTGTTCTTCTTCATTAGATATGTGCCTAAAATTCATCCAGAGTGTTTTTGTCTCATTTACTAACAGACTGTTTTCTTTAAGCCATTTACTTGCTTCTTCTGTTCTTATTTATTTTTTGTGTAAGTCAGATATATTTGTAGCTTTGATAAAGGGGCTAGTATCATCGGCAAATGATACAGAATCAGCTTGCGTTAAATTAATTGGCAAGTCGTTTATAAATATTATAAACAACAAGGGCCCCAGTATGGATCCCTGTGGCACTCCATGAGTAATTTTCTCATATCCTGAAGAGTAAGATTTCCCTTCATGAATTATTTCTACTTTTTGGTATCTGTCAGTAAGATGTGTACCACATATGGGCAGTACCTCTGACTCCTTGGAAAAGAGTTTGTCAAGCAATATCCTATGATCAATGACATCAAATGCCTTAGATAGGTCTAAAAACAGTACACAGTTCACTTCGTTATTGTCAATTGAAGTTAGCACTAGTTTTAGGAATTGATATATAGCAGTTTCGGTTGATCTATTTTTTCTAAAACAATTTTGTTCATTAGCAAATATTGCACACTGCTTTAGGAAAAAGAAGACTTTGATACATTATTCTTTTAATAATTTTAGAGAAGCAAGATAACATTGATAAAGGTCTATAGTTTTTTACATCATAATGATCACTATTCTTATATAATGGCTTTATAATTGATAGTTTGAGGTCTCTAGGAAAAGTACCAGTGCAGAAAGAGGTATTAATTATATCTAAAAGTACATGAGTAACATGTTTACTGTGTTTAATTACTTTATCAGGAATTCCATCAGTACCACAGAAGAATGTGTTTTTTTAATTTACTGAGTGCATTCTCTAGCTCATGTACTGTAACGGGATACAAAAACATAGTTTTTGTATTTGCAGATATGTTATGCATAGTCTTTATGTGCCTTCAGGTTTGTATCAGATTTTGTACTCAATCGTGTAATGGTTATTAAATATGGTGGCAATATGTGTAGGATTGTTTATAATTTTGCCTTCATTTTTGATAACCATGTTCATGTTTTTTGGTTTTGTTTTGATATTCCATACTGATTTAATTTTTTACTACCTTTGTTAATGTTGATGTATGTATCGTTGTTTAATATTTAGAACGCAGTACGTTGTTCTCGACGGCGAGTGTTCATCAGAGACGAGTGTATCGTCAGGCGTGCCCCAGGGGAGTGTGATAGGACCGCTATTATTTTCTATCTACATAAATGATCTGATGGACAGAGTAAGTTGTAATTTGCGGCTGTTTGCTGATGATGCTGTGGTGTATGGGAGGGTGTCGTCTGTAACTGACTGTAATAGCATACAGGTTGACTTAGACAAAATTTCTAGTTGGTGCAAAGAATGGCAGCTAGCTCTCAATGTAGAAAAATGTAAGGTGATGCGCATGAGTAGAAAAACAATCCTATAATGTTCGAATACAGCATCAGTAGTGAGCTTCTTGATGCGGTCGCGTCGTTCAAATATCTAGGCGTAACATTGCAGAGCGATATGAAATGGAACGAGCATGTAAGGACAGTTGTGAGTAAGGCAGACAGCCGACTTCGGTTTATTGGGAGAATTTTGGGAAGATGTACTTCACCTGTAAAGGAGACCGCGTATAAAACGCTTGTACGACCACGTCTTGAGTATTGCTCAAGTATTTGGGACCCGCAGCAGATCGGTTTGAAGGAAGACATAGAGGCGGTTCAGAGGCGAGCAGCTAGATTTGTTACCGGTAGGTTCGACCAATGCGCGAGTGTCACGGAAATGCTCAGGCAACTCAATTGGGGATCGCTGGAAGAAAGACGACGTTCTTTTCGTGAATTTCTGTTAAGTAAATTTAGAGGGCCGGAATTTGAAGCTGAGTGTAGTACGATCTTGCTGCCGCCTACTTACATTTCGCGTAAAGATCACAAAGACAAGATAAGAGAAATTAGGGCTCGTACGGAGGCATATAGGCATTCTTTTTTTCCTCGTTCAATTTGGGAATGGAATAGGAAAGGAAATGCCTAGTAGTGGTACAGTGTACCCTCCGCCACGCACCTTACGGTGAATTGCGGAGTATGTATGTAGATGTAGATGAGAATATTTTCACTGTTCTAATGACCTTCCTGTATACTTTCCTGTAGGATTTAACATACTGTTCAAGAGCAGGATTTTGTCTGGCTCATCTACTTAGATTCCTGAGTACCTTGGAAGATTTTCGTATGCCTTGTGTTATCCAAGTGTCAGTTTTGGTTTTTACAATAATTTTCTTGAGAGGGAATGCAGTTTCATATATATGCTTATAGCAAGCTAAAAAAGTTTCAAATTTCATATCTACATTATCCAAATTATACAGATCCCAGTTAGCATTTTCTAGTAAAGAATTAAAAATTGCCATGTTTTCTTCATTTATACATCTTCTGTAGATGTATTTTTCCATTTTGCTGGAATTTGTGCTGGGTACATTTCTTTCACTAAATTTCACAGCTTCATGATCAGAGAATCCTGTGTCGATTACTTCTACATTATGTTCAAGTGACTGCAAGTTGAAAAATATTTGGTCTATTGTAGTTTTGAAAGTCTTTCCAAATCTGGTGTATTCATGAACAGTTGGTGATAAATTATAATTACATAATAAGTTATTCAAGTTAGAGTCGTTTGGACAGGTTGTTTTGAAGTCTACATTGAAATCTCCAACAAGAATAATATTTTCTTTAAGGAGCCATAATTCACTAAAGAGTGTTTCTAAGCTTTCTAGAAAAGCCATAAAGTTCTCAGATGGGGAACAGTAAAGGCATACAATAATTATTTTTAGTTCATTAAGTTTACAAATACAATATTCAAAAACCTTATCAATTCTTTTAGCACTGCTGAACTTAATTTCTTTGCTTTTGTTGGCTTTCTTGACATATATGGATGTTACTCCACCTAGAAAATTTTCTCTACAAAAAGTACTAATTCAAAACTTGGTATTTGAACAGTAGAAGCTTGTTCTTTGTTTAGCCATTGTTCAGTTACACACAAAATTGAAATGTTCTTTAGCAAATCACTCAGAAGCACTTCTAATTCAGTAATCTTGTTAGTTAAACCCTGAAGATTTTGGTAAAACATTACTAGTGTTTCTTTGTCCTCAGCTGTTACGCAGTTTTTCTTAAGAGATAAGGTCTGAGTGTAGTTACTTACATTATGTTCACTGTCAATAGGCCTACTTATCTTAATTGCTTCCTTTTGGCCGGTTCTCATCTTATTTTGCGACAAAACCATAGAAGATCGATGTCTCATTTCCTGTGAATTTACGTCTCCTGCAAACTTGTGTTAATTTTCGGACCAGTCCCTGATGGAATTGGTCCGTTGTAGATGCTACCCTGTAGCGAAGAACCCAGCTCAATGACTGGCTTGTTTGTGGTGTTTTTCCCTCGGAAAATTTCTTCTGTAGCCTGGATTATATTTGTGGCAAGCTCCCCTTTGCCACGCCGATTCATGTGCATTCCATGTCCAGTGAAATAGCGTCTTTTGTATTTTCTTATGTCCAGTAGTTTTACGTGTGTAAATTTGGTACAAAAGTATGTCAGATTTTCGTTTGTTCGCCTAATTTCTGCGTTTACACATGACCAATCAGGCAGGTCATGGCTAAGCGGTAAGGTTGTAACAATAACATTGGTGAAATGTAGGTATTGAAGTACCGAGATTAATTTCTTTATGAAGCTGCTGGCTTCATTTTTGTGGACATTGTTAGATCCTCCAACCAACACTACACAGTTGTATTTTGTGAGATTTAAGCATTCACTATTTATATCAGCAGTAACTGAGTCGAAATTTCCCCCCAGTTTTATTTCACTGTAAACACTTGTATTGTTTCTGATATCTAGTGTGACTTGTTTTGAAATGTCTCCAAATAATTTTAACTCATGTTTATGAGAAGACAGCTGAATTTTCATTTTGGTTTTTACGCATCTCTTTGTTTTATTTGTCACGATTTTATTGCTTACACTTCTGTTGTTCTCCTGTAGATTACTCAAAAATACGTTGTTCATTAGATGGTGGAGTGTATCCATACTTGAAGTGTTTGAGTCACTCACTTTACCACGCAGTCTCTTTCCTAAGTCCCTATATTTTTCATTGAGAGCACTGTAACTGTTATTTAAAGCATGAATATTGTTCTGAACCACTTTTATTATTGCTTCTTTGTCCCTGACGGCATTTCTGATTTCTCTTTCATGTATTTCAGCGATACAGGTACAGCATGCCCATTTAAAGTCATTCGTTATGAATTCTACACATACTTTCCCGCATTTCTCATGAAACCAACGTCGACACTCGGTGCACTGAACCCCTTTCAATACCTTTTTGGTACACACTTTACACTTTTTATCACTTTTAATATCACTTTTGTCACAATGATTTTCACTACTAACGTTAAGCGGTGCCATCTTTTCTGATCTTTCAGGTCCTCTCCACTTGTCACTATTATTAGCTGCTGTCAATACTGCTTCCAGGTTCTTGCACTTTTCTATAACTTCTCCTTTTTTCAGTTCCTCTACCTGTTTTAAATCATAAAGAAACTGTAAATGGTTGCCATGCTTCTGTAATAGTTTGAATCTTTTATCCAGAGAGTTTATTGCCTCGTCTAAAATAACAAAAAAGAAATCTATTTTAAAGGACCATTCAGAATCTCTTGACTCTTCCAATGAGTTTGAGAGAACTTGGGATATTGATTTCTTTTTTCTGAAGTATTTTACTAACCAAGTTTACTCTATACAAAATCTCATAACAGTTAATTAAGGAGCAGAGAAATTGGAAATCTGTTAACTTCTTGGCAATACCAATAGCTTTACTCTTCCCAAAAAACATCGTTCTTGGCATCAGTGGTTGCTTCATATACAGCATCGTTCACTTGATCAATGTAATATTTCAATGGCTCAAGAGGATCCATGCTACTTTCCCAGCGGGTTTCTCTCAGAGGCTTCTCAGTCAAGTTTGTGACGTGCTTAGTTAATATATTCCACTTATTGATCGATCGTGAAAAGAAAGTATAAATTTGTTGAACAAGACTGAAAAACCTTACAGCTGCCATGAAAGAAAGTGTCACGTCATTCACACTGAGGTTGAGGGAATGACTGCCACAAGGAACGTAAAAGGCTCTTGGATTAAGGTCATGGATCCGTTTCTGGACTCCTACGTGCTTGCCATTCATATTAGAGCCATTGTCATATCCCTGACCACACATATTTTGCAAAGGTATTCCTCTTTTTTCCAGATCCTCTAATAAACAAGTAGTTAAGCCTCTGCCAGTTGTATCTGTCACCTGAATAAACCCAAGAAAGTGTTCACTTACAATGACTTCTTTTCCTGGTACTGAAGTAACAAACCTAAGCACCATCGTCAATTGTTCTTGGTGACTGACGTGTGGAGTGCACTCCAGAATGATGCAATAATATTTCGCTTTCTGCAGTTCAATCAGTATGGGTTCATTAACTTTACTAGAAAGTAGAGCAATCACTTCATTTTGAATTTGTTTGCTTAAATAATGAACATCTTTTTTAATGTTACTCTTTGGGGATGTCTGGAGAGAACAGTGTCAAATTTAGAAATATGCTCCACTAGCTTTAGAAAGTTTCCATTGTTTTCTTTAAAGACTGTATCGTTTGTGCCACGAAAAGCTAATACTTGAGATCCTAAAAATTGCACTATGCAAAGCAGACACTTCAAAAACTTGATACCAGTGTTCACTTTCAGATTTGATTATTTGTTGGTTCTGATCATCAATTGTTTTGCCTAACTGCAGCTTTCAGAAAAGTTCAGGATAAGAGAGAGAAGTTTTAACATGTGACGGAGACTTTTCATGGTGACATAGAAACGTAGACATATTTTGCCAATCTGAACATCCTTCTGTTCCAGACAAGGAAACATTATCATTACTAAAAAGTCTGCTACTGAGTAAACAAGCCACTCTCGGGTGATTTCCTCTCCATTTGTCATTTTCTTTCGTAATTGGCAACCGTGAATCTTCTACCCGAAATGCTATCTATAGGGAAATTGAAGTTTTTAACCTGTATAGGTCCTTTTTTGACGAGTATTTGGCGAACTTCATCCATAATTCTGGGTTGCCATTTTCCACAATCTTCAAGTGAGTTGCACATTGATGGAGATACCTAACACGAATCCTGAAACTTGTGAATTGGAAACCTGAAACAAGTTTACTTGCAAAAATACTAATTTGATACAGTAAAATATTTTAATGAGAGGCTACAGTTAAACATTAATATGACGACACTCAAGGGACCGAACAATTTGTTGCATTGATGTTCAATAAATTGAGGTTAGGCTACATAGGATCATGTTATATCTGGGTACTCAAAAATATTAAAGCAGGAAACTGTAAGCAAGCAAGTATATTTAATTCAGCCCTGATAAAAGGGGATAGAAAATAGATCTCATTAGGAGAAATACTTTATTACATTTTAAAATTAACATAATGTTAACAATTATTTGAAGATTCTTAAATATTAAAATAAATTTCTTTTATAAACCTTACATATACAATTACTTTCAACTAAAAAATTTAAATAAAATAAAGACATGTTTTTAAAATAAAACATTAAAACACTAAAAATTTTAAAATAAAAAAACTATTCACAGCCAAATCCCAGGATTATCAGTTCTCACAATACATAGGCCTAGATAGTTAAAACGGCAAACCGTCCCGGATTCTGCGGGACCGTCCCACATTTCTACTCGTCTCGCATTGGGATACTAAATGAAAATGTCCCGCAAAATGGTGAAAATGTCCCACATTTCTTAATTTTAAAATTAAAAATATTATTGTAAGAACACCAAGCTTTGCGACCAAGCGGTGTAACACTGCACGCTATGGATCGCTGGGTTGTTCTGGCCGGAATTCGAGTCTCCCCAATACGCTTGGGTGTGTGTGTAAATTCTTAGATATATGTTACATTGAGTGCACAGAGGAATCACCCTAAGGAAATGGATATGTCTAAATGGGTGTCGCACTCGAGGCCACAAAAACAAAAACAAAACAAAACACCAGCCTTACCTATGTGTGTTTAGTCTGTCACTGTAACTTGGCAAAGTTTACTAGTGTTGCCTGATAAAGGAGAAATACGGTACTACTAGTTTTATGGCATCTGCGGGGAATGGGGGAGCTGGTCTCTCACTGCTGGCAACTTTGTTATACATGTACTGTGGTGCATAGAAAGCAGCAGAACACAAGCTGTGCCAACATTCACTCACATGTTTCGCAAGTCACCTTACTTATAGACAGATTCCATGTATATTTTATATTCTGATTCTTTTCTTATTACTGTGATACATAACATTCATTATTGGCAAGAGAATAAGTTAGTTAAGGCAATAAAGCCCATTCCAGTCTGATAGACTATAGTGGTGCATATAAAAAATATTGCATATTTACTGTTTATAATAGCTTGACTGCTAACAAAAATGAGTGAATCAGTTATTTATTTTAGCCTAACAAGCCTCTTCGTTGATTCAATGATGTAATCAAGAAAGTAAAAGAAAAAAGCTTTTTAAATTGTCGCATTCAGTTCTTGGCCAGCCTAATCTTTTTTACGGTGGTAATTGCGTCAGGAAAGTATACTATTATCGCCAAAAGTCGTTAGAATTTATTGGTGTCAGGTGCGAGGAACAAGTGCGGACTTAATGATTTTTCACAAAAGTCAGCTCTGCAATGTCAAGCGTTGTAAACATTGAAAATAGAAAGAAATATCAGCTGCCTTCATTTCCTGCATGTTGTGTCAACACCAAAACAAAACAAGAAAGATAATGAAGTCTGTTAGCATACAGACTGCAGTGTGTAGGCAAGCACACTCTGCAGGTAGTGCCAGTTTTCTCCGCTATGGTGCAGTTCACCAAGTTACAGAGACAGACTATACACTATGTGAAAATATGTACCGGGGGGAGGGCTTAAACGGCATGCGGAGAACGCTGAACTGTTAGCCATTCTGGCCATGAGGTCACCATACAAAAGGGTCTCCAGATTGGGGGATTTTTTTCACAATTTTGGAGATTTTGTTTTCCTTTTTTCTTTTGGGGAAAGAAAAATCTTGGGGTAATTTTTGGGGAAAAGAGTTTCGGCACTGGGGAATTTGGAGAAATATAACTCTACTCCTTCCATGTTCCATGAGCTTAGCAGTAAAGAAGTACAAGCACTATAGAAGACTCGTATGAAGCAACAAATGCGACTACATCATTAGCCCGGCATTTTTAATGCTAGTGGTGAGAGAAAGTACAACTGATCTCTTGCTTTTGGTAAAAAGCAGCATGCGGAAATCATTGGTTTTGCTAAAGTGCATATTGACAAATTATATATTGACCTACACCTTGTAACAATACTGCTGACCCCATCATGTCAATGTTATTGTACGATACCGTCTGCCTGGTCCTCTCATCTCAATTTCATCATACGATACCGTCTGCTTTGGATCCGGAATCAGTGGTTCAATAGTAATAAAAGTTGCATGTGAACTTAGTTAAAAATGATATAGCCAGCTTAGGAATCAGTGTAGAACAGTGTCTTGGTGATATTGTGATTAAAACAAATGATAGATTTCATTAATTAAGAGATTTGTTTATGATGTTTCCAGATAATTCTATCAACAATACTTTTGTCATTGTACATTATTTCAATAAATAGACAGACGAAGGGTAAAAACTTTTGTAAAACATAAAGAAATGAAAATAAATAACATTGTATATATGTTAGGCTCATAAACAAGTTGTGTTGACCAGCTAATTGTGTTATTTCGACTATTACATTAATTATCAATATTGAATTCTTTGTATATATTGACTGAAGTAAAGTTTGGAGTATATTTTGAGAATGGCCATGAGATTTGACAGTTCAATATATGTTAGGAATATGTATGATGTACTCATTAACAAATTAATTGACATCTAACATCGCACTTTGTTCTCAACAGAAAGATCGGAAATTTCGTCTTAAAAATACATGCACCATATAAAATTATTGTATGCATAGTTGTCATTTGATATTGTGATTATTCTTGTGTACATGAAATGTTTTATTTGTATGTTCAGTAATTGTAAATCAGTTATTCAATTGTTATAAACAATGCATAATGTAATGCCATTATTGTGAATGTTATATATTTGCCTCACCGCCTTGCGTGGGAGAGTTCGACTTTTAGTCGTTTGTCAAGTGCACTGGAAGCTACGTCAGTCTGTTGTTTTGTAATGGAAGTACTACCGTTCTGATGCTTTGTAAATGTGGTGAATCTGTAATGTTTTGGTGGACGAGTTTGATTTCAAATTAAACAAGAAGTGAAAAATTGTATCTACGAGTATTTATTTCTACCACGACGCCCCAGGAGAATAATGTTGCAGCGAGCAGAACCCCCATACATTGAAATATTGGAAAGCTGAGTATTATGTTTGGAAGTGGTAGAATGAAATGTAATTATGTAAATACCATATAAATGTTTCAACCTGTTTATCTGTTGCAATAAAGTAAACAAATGTTCCTTTGATATATGATTGTTTTTCAGTTGTAACAATGCACGGCATTTCTAATAATGCATTTGCCATCTATATATAGTAGCTTTTGCCACAATTTTGTTAGCATGGAATAGTTATTTTGGGCTGCAATTTTTAATGTTTTAAGATATAGCCCCTACAACATCGTGCCACACCCACACCACGCCCTGCCATTCGAACTTTATCAAACCCCTTCAAGCCCTATATTCGTGATAAAATGTAGCCTATGTCCTCTCTAGTCTCTCTGTCTAGCAAAATTCATTAAAATCGGTTCTGTGGTTTTGGCGTGAAAGTGTAATAGACAGATCTACTTTCACATTTATAATATGAGTACGGATTACATGAATTAAAGCCTTGGTTTATTTTGCTGACTCGTCGCATGATAAAGCACAACAGAAATAGGAATTAATAGACAATCGCATATCTGTTTTCTTTGGACTAAACAACACACTGTAGACAGAGAGGACTTTGGTAGCTTTTGCTAGAGGCTCAAAACATTCCGAATTCTGTTGACGAGCTCTCCGAATTCTGTTGACGAGCTCTCCGAATTCTGTTGACGAGCTCTGAGAGGAACTTGGGACCCAAAGTGTTAATTTGTCAGTACCGTATTGTCAACAACTAACGCGACTGGGAATTCTTATCTCATCAACACAGTAACAAAAAAACGAGGGGTAGGGGGAGGCGTCCTGATGACGAATGAAGGTCAATGGCGGAGGAAGATGTGAGTGACCCAGAACTACTGCATGATAATAAAATGTAATGCAGTATAATAAAAATAATAAATAATAGTAACAAAATCAGTAATAACCTAATTTTGTATTGTATTTTATAAACTACGATATAGGCTGAAAAAGTGAGATCTGTCATTGATACAAACCTCGAATGTTGGCGGCGGACCTGTTGAATTGTATTGTAAAGGTAAACATTTAGAAGTTGTTTCAGCTTCAGTAGAAACCAAATCAATATCTCGAGCTTGAGAATATTTTCCTCCTGAATTTCGTGTCCTGAAATAATATTTTACTTTTAGTTTATTTTCATATGGCTATTTTCTGGTGCTGCTGGTATGATAGGAATAATGGTAATGAAGTTACATTGCATATATCATGACTGCATTTGCAATTAAACTTATTTAAATTAAACCTTACCATAAATCTTTTTCACAATTTTTATAAGTGCTCAATTGCAAGCAAACAATTTGAATATATTTTGAAGACCGGCAATTACATTCATTGGTAGTAATACTACTATACTAATAATGCAAAGCTCTAGTTTGAGAGCTTTTACTATTGTTTAGTTCTACGACTACAGACTAAAACTAAATAGTCATAAATAGATTATCCTTACCTGCGGTTGATGCAACTTAGTGTCTTGTGATCCAGTTGAAAACTGGACTTCAGCAGTAAGAGACTGTGACTTGCAAAGATATTTACTTAATACTTTTGCCTGTCTTTCATCTTCTTTCTCGATGTCAGCTTTGCGTCTTCCATAAAACGCTCCACTGGGTTTCTTTTTGTCTACCATAATTCATTACCCTAACCAAAAACTTTGGTATTTAAAAATAAATTGAGTTTTCTGAACGGATACAATTGTGATTAGTGAAAGTGAATTTGCATAAGCAAGTTGTTCACTTAATTCAGTCCTGGAAAACAGTCGATTAGTACTACAGCGTGGCCAATCTATTTGGGAGTTACTGAGAATGCGCTGTAGCTGGACTTGGAGTCATTCTCACGTAACGCTCTCTAACAATGGAAAGTCGCAATGCTGAGCACCCGCTGTTGCCTAGTTGTACCAGCGCTACAACTATGGATGCAACATCGTTGATAAAAACATCGATGTTAAAAAAACATTGCTCTGAAAAAGATACATTGATGTTCTTCTGATGTTTCCATACATTTAAGAAATATTAGGAAAAACACGCTGAAATGAAGCTGTGTTGCCAGAAAGTATCTGCCTTATTTATGTTCTTTCACTAGGATATGAATACACAGAGATATGGCAGATTAGAATGAAAAAGAATTGCGCTGATTTTGCTTGGGATTTACATCAATTTATACATTACATGCGAAATAACTTGTGTTTTGTTGACATATTATTCTTGGACCCTTCTTCTTCATTGTGGCAATCAATGATTTACCACAAATCATAGGCCACCCAGTTGTGTGCTATGCTGATGAGACGATACTTATTACCACATATCAGAACAGCACAGATCTGACTGAACTAACAAAAGAAAATTTGGATAGGGCCCTAGATTGGTTTTCAGCACATAAACTTCTATGTAACCCTGATAAATCCCAACAACTGTTAATGGGAATGTCTAATGACATAGAGAATAAGTCTGCAATACTTCTAAGTATTCACATAGACTCCAAACTTAGATAGGAGGAACATGTAACTCATGTATGTAAAAAAACTATCTCGGGTAGCATACCTCATTATGAAACACAGAGAAGTAGAGTGTGGAGTACCTCAGAGTGACATATTTTCGGATGTTTCAGTCCCACATTTCATACGGTCTGATTATATGGGGACACTCCTCTCACATTAAGAATATCTTAAAACTACAAAAGAAAGTCTTACACATAATGTGTAAAAGGGCTGTAAGGAACATTGTCGTCCTATTTTCATCAAACTAAGAACCAGATTACTTACCAGGCGAAGGAGCACAGTGATAGTAGCACAAATAAATCAATAAATTCACACACACACACACACACACACACACACACGCACACACACACACACACACACACACACACACACACACACACAAACGATAGCTTTTGGAGCCTAGCTGCTTCGTCGGGCAAAAGGGAAGGAGAGGGAAAAGGAAATGATGAGGTTTTAAGGGAGTGGGTAAGGAGTCATTCCAATCCCGGGACAGGAAAGACTTACCTTGGGGGGAAAAAAGGAGGGTAAACAAATACACACACACTCACACATATACACAAACGCAAGCACACCTAGGCAGACATACTGTAGAAAGCAAAGAAGTTGGACAGAGATACCACTTGAGGCTCTGTGCAGAGAATCGAGGCAAAGATGTTCAAAATGGTGGGGGGAATTTTAATTTAGCGGAGGTTGAGACCAGATGGGCAACGGGAAGAGAGAATATGCTGAAGGGCAAGTTCCCATCTCCGGAGTTCTGAAGGACTGCTGTCGGTGGCAAGTATCCAGATAACCCGGACGGTGTAGCATTGTGCCAAGATGTGCTGGCCATGTACCAAGGCATATCCTTTCTTCCAGGAGTGCTAGTCTTGCATGGTTCACAGGAGAGCTTATGTGAAGTTTGGAAAGTAGGAGGTGAGGTACTGGCGGAAGTAAAGTTGTGAGACGGCATTGTGAGTCGTGTCGGGATAGCACAGTCGGTAGTGCGCTTGCCCGCGAAAGGCAAAGGTCCCAGGTTCGAGTCCTGGTTCCAGCACACAAATTTAATCTGCCAGGAAGTTTCACCAAGGCATTTTTAGCCACAGGGTAATCCTCATTACCAACAAAAAATGTCTGCCTGTGACCGTTCATGCGAATGGACACTTTGTTGCTGGTCTTTCACACATAGAACGCTTCACAGTGCAGGCATGTCAGTTGGTAAATCTTGTGGGTACTATCGCAAGTGGCTCTGCCCTTGATTGTGTACACCTTCCGGGTAACAGGACTGGAGTAAGTGGTGGTGGAAGGGTGCATTGATTTGATTTGATTTGATTTGATTTTTTTTCTGGGAAGCCAAAACAGTCTTGGCCCAAGCCGACACTGCCCGCACTAAAACTAAGTTTATTGTGCGATATCGCTCCCTGTATATCTAGTAAAGCCAACCAATGCCCTTGTATAGCACTTAATCTTTATCCCACAGATGACAGGAAAATTTTTACAACCCATCCCAGTGCTGCATAAATAAGATGGGTTGGAAGCATTGTCAGGATGGAAGGCGAAGCGGTGAAGGCTTGTGGGCGCCCTAGGAAAGGGTGGCTGACTGGAAAATACAAGATAGAATTGAAGTTAATATTTGGTATATTCTGAAATACGGGATACATATCGAGACTCGCCCTGGGTATGGATGTAATGAATGAGTGCCAGTCTAAGTTAGAGTATTATAAAACGGAAAAGGCTACGGTAATGGTTACGGTTCACACAGTTGGTGACTGATACCGAACAGCCACTAGGCGGGAGCAGACGACATGCGGCCATTCGCCCCGCACAGACGCTGAGCCTCTGGAGTGTACCTGTTCTGTACGAGAACTCAAACTGAAGAGAGCGAAGGAAGTGATTCTCGCACCTATGAGTCCTCCAGCAGTAGCACACGTGATCAAACGTGGGTGTCTGCTATTGGCTCCACGGTAGCATGGAAATGTCAGTAGTTTCAGCACGGACGCCAGAAGGGTGGCGTGATTTTAGAATCAGCATTCAATACTGGTTCTGTCTAGCTCTGTCCTGCAAGGTGGACAGCTTTGGTCACGTTGTCAAGGCGTATGTTGCATTGGAAGAACACTTGTAAAACTTCCCTCCCCCTTCCCTAGAAGTGGTGAATCACGAAGTTTACATGGACGCCAGACACTCCTGGGAAGAACGGGTTGCTCAAAAGGGACTTATAACTAAGGGAGGATTGTGTTACAATTCCAACTCATTTAGTGTGAATGTAAGGGGAGTTACCTGTAGTCACATCTGGTTTTCAGGTAAACAACAAAATTAGGAAATGTCATAATTTTTCAGAAATATGTCGAACCATGAATTCAATAATGTGAAAATCGAATCATTTAACAGTGGAATGGAATGTTACATTTAAAATTAAAGCTTGTTTCACACGTTACGTGTCATTACTAAATTCGGTGAAATCAAAGTGTTGACACTGGCCGAACTTAATCAGCACGGGTCTTACATTGGTTACAGATGCTCCTAGAAATGTGTAGATGTTTGTGTTGTTTGGCAAATATTAATTTCGTGATTAAACAGTTTAAAAAATGTAAAAAAAAATCACACAAGGAATTATATAATTATAAGAGGATTAATGCATCTGGGTAACAACCATATTGGATCACATTACTGCACAAAATTGAAATAAGTTTTCGTTCAATGAATTACGTGTAAAATATAGTAAAATAAGGGACTCAATGGAATCAATCCAATGGAAACAGACAAATACACACCATTTTAAAATGCTTATACACAGACAGAGGCTATGTTTTCCATAGATTCATAAGGACTTAATAATTCATTATAAATATAAAATAGATTTACTGTAATCCCAGAAAAGACCTAAAATCCATTGTAAAGTCATAAACAGAGGTAATATTGGCTTTAGCTTAATTAACTGATCAACTATGTTTAAGTAACAACCTTTTCTAAAACCAGTAACATCACTTATTACATAAAATATTGTGGAAGTGACAAAATACACTAATGCAACTGAAATGTGTGAGATTAAAAGCGTTTTCAAGAAAGGGATAGAAGTAAGGAAGTAAAATATGGAAATAAAACAGAGGTTTTATCTACCTTAGTTCGCAGCATGATACACAAGGTCTAAAAATATGAATTGGTAACTAATTAAAGTAATTATTATTCACTTTGAAATATTGCAAGTTACTTAAAGAGGCAACAGTCCTTCCAAACTGGTCATACAGGAACACTACACAATAACATTAACACTATATCAAAGTCATATTGAGGCCTCACTGTAGCCTCAACAAAAGTGATTATTACACAGTCGACCTCAAATGATAACACTGAACTAAATATGGGTGTCTCAATGGTATATAAAACACAGCAAGAACTAAATTACTTGAAACGCTGACAAGTGCAGGAAAAAGGATATTCTTAAAAACAGCAAGTTTAATGTCTTGGATGAAAATTAATCTCCCCCCCCCCTCCCCCATATAACTACCGTTAGTAAACATCTACGATCATTTGGTAGAGGAAGGGTTAATAGTGCTTATCACAAAATAAATAAATTCTTATAAAATTTCAGAAGGCGTGTCACTTGTTGGAATTATTTCATGAATCACCAGTGTTGAGATACTTCGCACGCTTACGCTGCACGGGAACTGTTTGTAAACAAATACAACTGTCAGACGCGCACGTGGTGCGTATCGCGGTAGGAGAGGTGATAATCAGAAAAGAATAACGGCTGCCGCGGAAGGCGGGGAGAGAGGGGAGGCAATTCTGGGCTACACACATGGCGAGAGGGGTGAGAGAAGAGGCACACGAGATGCTCGGGTGGCGGGAGGAAGAGGGGAGTGTGGTGGAGCGACTACAGCTGACTGCAACAGCCTTGACGGAGGCAGGTGGTCCAACATCAGGTGACGGCGTATTAGCACCCGCCTTAACAATGCAAGAAAATGGAATTCTGGTGGCAATTCGCACAGGTGCACTTAAAATGAAACGGCAGCATAATAACATTGGCTAAGGACAATGGATAAAATAAATAACATATCAGAGACTTGGAAATTAATTTCATTCATATCAATGGAAAGGATGTTAAATTCAGTTTGATACGTAATGGATAAAGATCAGGCAGTTAAAGTACACATTTTAAAATTTCAACGATGTCTCAAGGCTTCTATGCGTTGAATTTCAGCAGCACAAGATTCCAAAACGTTGGCCATTAGTTTTGAGAATCCAGCATCTGCATAAATATCTTAACATAGTAGCTCTAGGATGACGAAATTGCTGATACAGTCTCTAAGTTTCGGTTGAATTGACACTAGTTAAAGCCAGAAAGGCGGGTCGGTTGATTTTAAGAATTAAAAAGGGCACAATTAATTTTTAATCCTTATTATCACTAACTTCAAATCTGAATTGAGAGGCATTAAGAGGTCTCAAAGAAATGAAGGTAGCACAAGAAAGGCAAACCACATCTGAATCACTCTTAATAATTGGAAATGTAAATGATAAATAATGGTTCGCTGACAATGGAAGCAAACAGCATAAACTCCATAACATAAGGCCCCACATTATGGATTTGGTAAAAAAATGTGATATTTCACGATGGCGAATAAGAAGGGATAAATCGTTAATGGTAGCAAACGTTAACTCTTCCTCACTTAATGACAGTATAATTAAAATTCTCAAGGATCAGTAAGATACTCTAAAAATATAAGTGTAGGCAGTGAAAGTTGGCACAAGTATTTGAAAAAGATCTAACTGTGTCCAGAAAGGATAGATTAAACAAAATAGGTGGAGGCGTGTTTGTCACCGTCAAACGTAGTATTTCGTGTAGCAAAGTTGAAGTTGATAGTTGCTGTGAGCTATTATGGGTAGAGGTTGTACTTGAATGCCGTAAGAAGTAAATAATTGGTTCCTTTTACCGGCCTCCCGACTCTTGACAATACAATAGCAGAAAGGTTCAAAGAAAACGTGAGTCTAATTTCAAAAACATACCCGACTCACACGATAATAGTAGGTGGTGATTTTAAATTACCGTCGATCTGTTGGCGGAATTATATTTTCAAATCAGGATGTAAGCATAAAACATTGTGCAAAATTGTACTCAATGCAGTCTCTGAGAATTACTTCGAACAATTAGTTCATGACCCAACTAGAATTGTAAATGGATGCGAAAACACACTTGATCTCTAAGCAACAAATAATCCTGAGCTCATAACGAGTATCAAAACGGATAAAGATATTAGTGAACACAGAGCTGTCGTAGCGAGATTGAATATTCAAAGTCCCAAAGATACCAAAAATAAATGAAAAGTATATTTGTTCAGGAAAGCAGATATAAATAAAATACAATGCTTCTAGAATGGCAGATTCCACTCGTTTCTAACACTAAACATTGGTATAGACCAGATGTGGCTCAAATTCAAAGAAGTGGTAACGACAGCAATTGACAGTTTTACACCAAATAAATTAATAAAAGAAGGAGGTGATTCATCTTGGTACACAAAACAGGTCAGGACACTGATGCAAAAGCAAAGGAACAGGAATACTAAATTTAAACGAACACAAAATACCCAGGATTGTTGATCCTACACAGGAAGCTCGAAATTTAGCGAGGATTTCAATCCGAGATTCGTACAATATTTATCACAACGAAACTCTTTCTCAAAATTTGACTGAAAACCAAAAGAGATTTTGGTCATATGTTAAATATACTAGGGACAAAACAAACAATACCCTCACTACGTGATAGTAATGGCAATCCTGCCGATGACAGCACTAGGGTGAAACAGTTTTCACACTACCTTTTGCAATCGTGACGTAATTGTGACGTACCGGCCCTGTGATAACGACCTGAAACCAGACTATCGATTTGTCGATCGCTGTTGCGAGTTAATGTTTAGGACTGTGTAAAGGCCAATTCACACGTCACGTTACCGTCCGTCAGAACATTCCGCAATGTATTTCTAATGGCGACATTCACACTGTCCGTCAAGTCACCTTTCTCGTGAAGAATGTTTTAACAGAACGCCCGTCTGCTAACATCGGAAGTTAACCTACTTTCGTCACGCGAATTACATGTTGCAGTCGACGATTGCATTGTTTATATGAAAAATGTGTCTTAGTCATCTTTATTTTGTTGTTATACTTCGTTTTAATGGAAAATCTCAAATGTTTCATGACGACTTAAATATTTTTGTCAATTGAGTGTCCCCCTAAAATCGAGGTTGGATATCTGAAACCAAAAAATGGTTAATGTTATGTAACATTGTAACAGAAACGACTGAAGCAAACTGTTTATTTGATTGAGATTGTAATTTGATTACGCATTTTTCATTAAATAATGGTTTAAATGAAAAAGTCAGTTCTAATGGAGGATCTAATGAAAGACAAAACGTTTAGTTGTTTACGACGGTATTAAAGTGTAAGCGGGCACATCGTAACGAATAAACAGGCGCTATTTATACTCTTATAAATATTGTTTGATGTTTTCATATTTTTATTTTTTCGCTTAAAAATTGATGTCGATGTTTAATAAGAATGTGACTGTATAGCGCGTGCAATACTTCCCATTTTAATCAGAATTTTTTGTTTGTTGTGTACAATGCTTGCCCGTAAACGATAATCAGTGTTTAAAAAAGTAGTAGGTAGCCTACTTACTGCTTTTAAATATCCCGTACAGCACTGTAGTAACCAATCTATGAAACACATATATGCTTATACTTCGTTGTAGAAATTACCAATTTACTAGTAGGCCTAATTATGAATAGCATTGAGCTTTTCTGATATCAATGTGCTAATACGAACAAATGCTACTTACAGTCAGAACGACATTACTGGAACACGTTTAAATAACATTCCAGTCAAATATCCCCTTCAATTACTATAATTTACAACACGTTTAAATAACATTCCAGTGAAATATCCCCTTAAATTACTATAATTTACAATTGCCTGTACCAAGTAAAAAAAAAACTTCACCTTTCTTTATACACTTTTCTATTGCCCTATGGTGTATTTTCTCAACAGTAAACTAGTTTAGCGAACTGGCTGATCACAGCATAGGCCTATTTAAAATTATTTAGCTTTATCTCAAGTACACAAGTAATCGAAAGGCACGCATCTCACACTGGCTCGTTCACAACTCGATAGTCGAAAGCTGACGGGTGACGTCACGATTGCAAAAGGTAGTGTGAAAACTGTTTCACCCGACAGGCACTACTAAAGCAGAGTTACTAAACATAGCATATAGAAACTCTTTCACCAAAGATGACGAAACCAATATTCCAGATTTCAAATTATGAACAGAGGCCGTAATGAGTAGCATATAAGTTGATATCATCGGAGTAGTGCGGCAACTATAATCACTTAACAAGAACACGTCTTCTGATTGTATACCCATTAGATTTCTATCTGATTATGCTGAACTGATAGCTCCTTGCTTAACAGTCATATACCACCGCTCTCTCATAGAAGGATCAGTACCAACAGATTGGAAAGTTGCACTGGTCACACCTATATTCAAGAAAGGCTGTAGGAGGAACCCACTAAACTACAGGCCTATTTCACTGATGTCAATTTGCAGCAGGGTTTTGGAACATATGAAATATTATGAATTATCTTGAACAGAACGATCTATTGACCCAAGGTCAATACGGATTTAGAAAATATCGTTCATGCGAAACACAACGAGCTCTTTATTCACACGAAGTGCTGGGTGCTATCGAGAAGCGTTCGCAAATCAATTCCGTATTTTTTTTATTTCCAGAAGGCTTTTGACACCGTACCTCACAAATGGCTTTTAATCAAATTGCGTGGTTATGGTATATCGCCCCAATTTGTGATTGGATAGGGGATTTCCTGTCAGAGAGGACACAGTTTGTAGTAATCCATGGTAAGGCATCAACTAAAACAGAGGTGATATCGGGCATTCCACAGTGTAGTGTTATTGGTCCTCTGCTGTTCCTTATTTACATAGACGATTAAGGGGAAAATCTAAGTAGCTCTCTTAGGTTGTTTGTAGATGACGCCGTCATTTACCATCTAGTAAAATCATCTGAAGATCAAAACCAACTGCAGAACGATCTAAGTAAGATATCACTATGCTGTAAGAATTGGCAATTGACTCTAAATAATGCGAAGTGTGAAGTTGTCCAGATGAGTACGAAAAGATATCTGTTAAACTTTGTTTACAAGATAAATCAATCAAAAGTGAAGGCTGTAAACTCCACAAAATACCTAGGAATTACTATTACTTCAGACATAAATTGGAAAAAACACGTAGATAATGTCATGGGAAAGGCAAACCAGAGACTGCATTTTATTGTCAGAACCCTTAAAACATGCAACAGAACTACAAAAGAAACACTACGCTTGTCCATCCATTTTTGGAGTATTGCTGCCCAGTGTGGGATCCTTATCAGGTGGGTTTAACAGAGGTCATTAAAAGAGTCCAAAGAAGGGCAGCTCGTTTCATATTGTCACGATACAGGGGAGACAGCGTTACGGAAATGATACAGGATCTGGGATGGGAATCATTACAACAACGACGTGGGCTACTTACGAAACTCCAATCGCCAACATTCTCCTCCAAATGCAAACATACATTGTTGACTCCGACTTACATAGGTAGAAATGATCATCAGAATAAAATACGAGAAATCAGAGCTCGAACAGAGTGATTCAGGTGTTCTTTCTTCCCGTGCGCTATTCGAGAATGGAATGGGAGAATAGTATAATGGTGGTTCGATTGATTGATTGATTGATTAGTGATATAGGGCGATCAACATCGAGGTCATCAGCGCCCGTGCACAAACATGAATGGATGGGAAAAAGGACGCATGTCGGGTGGACTTGTGAAACATAAAAGCACACCTACTGCTGTAGGGATAGCTTAAAATAACTCTTAAAAGGACTAAACCTAAGGATAAAACAGTGACATGTATGTGGCCCGGCGACTACTTAAAAATAGAGGGTGGCCGAGCCACTCTAACACACATTAAAACTGCACACCCGATATTTTGGGAAGTAGTCCAGACATAGTACAAAATCGTAGGACACGATCCACAGACGTCTCATCGTCAGCTAGAATAGATTTCAGGTCCTGTGAGAGACCCAAATTTGCCCTGGTACAAGCAAATAAAACGCATTCTGTTAAAATATGTCGTATTGACAATTGTGTTCTACATCGGTCACATTCTGGCGGTTCTTCACTGCATAAAAGGAAACCGTGTGTCAGAGGGCAATGTCCTATTCGGAGACGAGTGAGGGCGACTTCATCTGCTCGTCTAGGGCGGAAGGACGTACGCCATGGGCGGACTGAGGATTTTACCGCGCGTAGTTTATTGTCCGCCACATCCAACCACTGATTCTCCCACAACGCCATGGTTCTGTGTGTCACAAAGGAGGTGACGGCTTTCAGTGGGACGGAACAGCGTACGCTAGGGGGGAGAGAACAAGCCTCCCTCGCTGCTGCATCGGCCAGCTCATTTCCCTGGATCCCTATGTGCCCAGGAACCCAACAGAAAACTATCTCCTTGTGTTGACGTTGCAGTGCAAGGAGAGCGTCCTGAATATCCTGCACCATCCGATCTGCCGGATACAATTGGTCGACAGCGAGGAGGGCGCTGTGGGAGTCTGAGCAGATGAGGAATAAGATATCAGTATGGTGTAAAAATTGGCAATTGACTCTAAATAATGAGAAGTGTGAAGTCGTCCACATGTGTACGAAAAGAAATCCGTTAAACTTTGTTTACAACATAAATCAATCAAATGCGAACGCCGTAAACTCCACAAAATACCTAGGAATCACTATTACTTCAGACTTAAACTGGAAAGAACACGTAGATAATATCGTGGGAAAGGCGAACCAGAGACTGCGTTTTATTGGCAGAATCCTTAAAAGATGCAACAGAACTACTAAAGAAACTGCATACACTGCGCTTGTCCGTCCATTTTTGGAGTATTGCAGCCCAGTGTGGGATCCTTATCAGGTGGGTTTGACGGAGGATATCGAAAGAGTCCAAAGAAGGGCAGCTCGTTTCGTATTGTCACGATACAGGGGAGACAGCGTTACGGAAATGATACAGGATCTGGGATGGGAATCATTACAACAACGGCGCTTATCGCTGAGGCGTGGGTTACTTGCGAAACTCCAATCGCCAACATTCTCCTCCGAATGCGAAAATATATTGTTGACTCCCACTTACATAGGTAGAAATGATCATCAGAATAAAATAAGAGAAATCAGAGCTCGAACAGAGAGATTCAGGTGTTCTTTCTTCCCGCGCGCTATTCGAGAATGGAATGGGAGATAAATAGTATAATTGTGGTTCGATGAACCCTCTGCCAGGCACTTAAATGTGATTTGCAGAGTATCCCATGTAGATGTAGATGTAGATGTACAGTGATGCCTTTTAATCCATTCTAGTGCCCTCAGGATAACGAACAGTTCCGCATAGTAAACGGAAAACTGTTCTGGGAGCCCTATCCGAAGGACAGAGTCAGGAAACACAACGGAGCAGCCGACACGATCTCCCTGCTTGGATCCATCTGTATAGAGAACAATAAAATTTGCATGGTGGTTTAAAATCTCTAAAAATCGACTTTTATAAAATCTGTCCGAGGTACAAGGCTTCTTGAAAGCAGACAGATCTAAAATGAATGTAGGCCTATGAAGGAGCCAGGGAGAACCCCTACTCCACCCCTGGCGTTGAACCGTGATACCCTGCACCTGCAGTAACTCAAGGCTCTCCTGTGCTCTAATCCCAAACAGTCTCGTAGCCTGTGGGCGGTTGTGGAACAAACGTTGTTTGGGCTGCTGTGCAACACAGACAGAAAGTAACGTGTGTGAAGCTGACAGAGATCTGTAAGCCAGGCGTGCCACGAGCAGAAGACGGCGGCTAGACAGTGGGGGCTCACCAGCTTCTGCACACAGGCTAAGTACTGGAGTTGTGCGATATGCACCAGTCGTCAGCCTGATACCTTCATGGTGTACTGAATCAAGGATTTTCAGGTATGAAGGCCTGGCCGATCCATAGACCTGGCAGCTATATTCCAGTCTAGGCCGCACGAAAGCTTTATAGAACTGGTGCAGATGTGCCCTGTCGGCGCCCCAAAGACCGATAGCTGAGACATTTTAAGATACTTAGAGCCTTGAGGCATCGCAGTTCGACCTCTTTAAGGTGCGGCAACCACGTCAGCCTCTCGTCAAAAGTGAGGCCAAGATATTTGACCTTGTCCTGAAAGGTGAGAACAGTGTCTCCTAGTTTTAAAACAGGTGTATTAAAAAGGGAACGGAAGCGATTAAAATCTACACAGACAGTTTTCTCCAAGGAAAACTTGAAACCAGTGGTGTTACACCATTCCTCCAACCGCCTGATCGTCAAATGTAATTGACGAGCTGCTGTGGCAATAGAGGAGGACGCACAGAAGATGGAGAAGTCGTCCACGAACAAGGAACACTGTACAGGCGGTCGCATGGTGGATGTAATGCTGTTAATGGCTATGGTGAATACTGTAACACTTTAAACACTCCCTTGCGGGACACCATTCTCTTGCTTAAAACGGTCAGACAAGGCACTCCCAACCTTGTATCTGAAATACCTGTCAGAGAGGAAAGATCGGATAAAAGTGGGCAAACGTCCACGAAAACCCCACTTGTAAAGCTGCTGTACAACAAGGCGTCGCCAGGTAGTATCATACGCCTTTTCCAGGTCAAAGAAAACACTGATTAGGTGTTGTTTCCGTAGGAAAGCTTGTTGGATCTCATTTTCAAGCAGGGTGAGGTTATCCAGTGTAGAGTGGTACCTCCTGAACCCACATTGAGAGCAGCTAAGTAAGGATCTCCTTTCGAGGACCCATACTAAGCGCCGGTAGACTATACGCTCCAATGTCTTACCAATGCAACTCGTGAGGCTAATACTCCGATAACTACCTGGGTCGGTGCGATCTTTCCCCGGTTTTAAAATCGGAATTAAAATGGATTCTTTCCAAGAGCATGGAAAATTCCCTGTAATCCAAATTTCGTTAAAAAGGTGTAAGAGGATTCCCTTTGACTGGGGTGCCAACTGTTTCAGCAGTCTGTACGGAATCTTGTCATAGCCATGTGCAGAATCACGAGCTGCTGACAATGCGGATTCCAGCTCCCACATTGAGAAAGGTTGGTTGTAGTCCTCAACGTTGGAAGAACGTAGGTCAAAGCCAACCCTCTCCTGTATCGTGCGATATTGACCGAAGACTGGATCCTGGCGAGAATCGGATGTAACAGCTGCATAGGATTCTGCAATAATGTGGGCAATGTCCCTGGACGAGTGTAAAAGACATCCCTGCCCTCGCACAGCTGCTATCGGCGGTCGGGAGTTCCGACCCGAAATCCTCCTAATGGCTTCCCATACTTTAACTGCAGGTGTGGACCTGTTGATGGAGTTCAGGAACTCTTTCCAAGACCTCTGCTCACTCTCTTTAACAATTCTCCTTGCCCGTGCCCTTGCCACTCGAAAAGTGGCCAAATTCGCATCGGTAGGGCACCGATGGAAGCGTCGCAATGCTGCTCTTCTGTCCCTAATCGCTGAACGACAAGCATCGTTCCACCAAGGAACAGCTGGTCGCTGAAGCGTTGACTTCGATTTCGGGATGGAAGCGTCAGCAGCATTGTGAATCACCGTTGTGATGTGATCCACCCATTCTTGGACATCATGACACCGCTCGAAAATAGCTAACTGCTGAAAGAGTGCCCAGTTAGCTTTGTGCAGCTGCTATCTCGGTGGCTTCCCACCGCAATCCATGGCGACCGGCAAGTATATACAAATAGGATAGTGGTCACTGCCATGAAGGTCATCGTCCACGCTGCACTGAGCAGTATGTGCAAGAGCAGGCGAGCAGAGGGAGAGGTTTATGGCTGAAGACGAACCTGTAGCAGTGCTAAAATGTGTAGGCTAGCCTGTGTTCAGTAAGATAACACCGGAGGAGTGTAGGACAGTCTCAACCATCCGTCCCCTGGGGCAGTTGTTAGAGCCCCATAGCGAATTATGCGCATTAAAATCTTCTAAAAGAAGAAAAGGACGAGGGAGTTCCCGAATAAGCTGTGTCCGGAGATTACTATCCACATGCTCTAGAGGCGGTAAGTAAAGAGAGCAGACTGTGATATCCTGATGGGCCAGTATACGAACAGCAACAGCTTGCAGTGTAGTGGTCAATGGCACTGGTGAGGAGTGAAAAGTGTCCCTGACGAACACTGCCACACCACCTTGTGCTCTGTCACCCGTTAGGTCGTCTTTCCTATGGAGTTGGTAGCCTCTCAGGACAGGTGTATCAGTCCGTTTGAAGTGTGTCTCCTGAAGAGAGACACAGAAAAGGCCTATACTTCAGAAGAAGCTGAAGTTCTTCCAAACGAGTCCTGAATCCAGCCAAATTCCACTGCAGTATGGGAGCCATGTCACCTGTGTGGGTCTACCTTCTCTTTAACCTTGTGCCACGATGATGAGGCACTCTTCGAGCGCTGGGTAGCAGATGGACTGCTTGGTTCAGGCGATGACGCAACGAAGTCCATAATAATGTCTTCCTCGTCAGTCAACGCTGCCATTAAGACGCCCGCTGACGCTCCCGAAAGAGTGGCAAGCGGACATGGTGATACTTTCCTCGGCTTCTTCTTTTGAGAAGATGAGGAAAGAGGAACTTTGGGAGCACTCTGATTGGGCGGAATATCCTTCTTTTGAGAGGCACTTCGCTGGTGAGGTGCCTTCTGAATGACTTCATGCGGTTCCTTATCTAGCACAACTTCTGTTGTAACAGAGACCACTCGGTCTGCTAAAGCGGTACCTGTAGCTTTGTTGGCCGTACTTGGTGGAGCAAGAGGAAGGGGAGCTTCAGCTGCCTGACATGTGCACGGACATGTGCAAATATTAGTGCCGACACTGACGGCCTCATTTTGTGTCGAGGCATCTACTGTGGCGATGGGTTTCTGTAAGGCGGCAGCGAAAGAGGTGGGAAATACAGGTGGCTGCATGGCCGTAAATACCTTCTCGGCCTCCGTGTAGGAAATGCGCCTGGTCGTCTTTATCTCCTGCATTTTCCTTTCCTCAAGATACACCTGACATTCCCGTCTCCAAACAGGGTGTTCCCCAGAACAATTGACACATTTGTCAGGTGGCGTACAGGCAGTGTCCTCATGTGCTGCCTTTCCACATTTGCCACAAGTGGCCTCCCCCTTACAGTCGAGCGTGTTGTGTCCAAAACGCTGGTACTTAAAACAGCGCATGGGATTAGGGACATAGGGACGGACCTTCAACCGCAAAAACCCTGCCTTCACATGCTCAGGGAGTTTAGGGGTATTAAAGGTAAGGATGAAGCTCTCTGATGACACAAGTTCTCCATCCACCCTTTTCCTGATATTCTGGACGTCCACTATGCCTTCCGGTGCCCATTCTGCCTTGAGTTCTTCAATTGGAATGCTCATCAGGTCCCTACATATAACTACGCCTTTACTGTAGTTCAGGGTACTGTGCAGTTCTGCGTCAGTTTCGAATTCACCCAGGTACTTTGCCTTCTGCAGATTTTCCGCCTGTTGGAAGGTTGACGTTTCAACCAACAAGGTACCGTTCCGCAATCTTTTAACTGATTTCAAAGTGCCTGCAAGACCTTCTAAGCCCTTATTAATGTAAAAGGGCGAAATCTTCTCAAAAGAACCTTCTTTTCTCTTAATGATTATAAACACATTCTGGCTAGCAGTCTGAGTTCTGTTACTATATACAAAACTCTTTTTGTTACTGAACTGGTCACCCGAGACTTCTTTTTCGACTGGGTGTTGGTACCCCCCAGTAGTACACCCATCCCACTGGAAGGTTCATGGGATAAATTAGTGTTTTGCATCTCGATCCCACGAGAAGCTAGGGAACTACGTGTCCACCTAGACGGAGCCTTGCGTGCCTAGGTAAGCCTTATACAACTGAGGTGCGGCAGTATCCCCAGAGGTTGCTCGCTAGCGACTGTTCCTCTTCAACAGCCATGCATCCCATCAGCACGTAGCACACCTTGGGATTGAAGGGTTTTTTATATAGGTTTTACCATCCTCGCGACCCGGGCAATCAAGCCAAGATCCCCATTCTCCGGTACACACAACGTTCCACCGCCACGCGACGCGGTGGTCGCTGAAGCGTGCCCAGAGGTTACGGTGCCTAGAGGACTGGCGGCGCTTACCAGTCCCCAGCTCAGGACTCCGGGTTCGCCTAGCCCATACCCAGCAAATTAATGCTGAGCCCCTGAGGGGATGGTGGTTCGATGAACCCTCTGCCAAGCACTTAAATGTGATTTGCAGATTATCCCATGTAGATGTAGATGTATCAATAACCTGCAATAAAAAGAGCAAAGGAAAAAGGAAATACGCTAAAACCAATCAACTTTAACATGAGAGCACTTAAAAAATGGAAACTCCCTGGGTCAGATTTCCTTGTGACAAAAAAGGCAGCTATAGTCCCCTGAGGGCAGGGGGGAGGAGTTAAATTTCCTTCATCATATTTGTGCGACAGTCAGCTAAGCATTTGTTATCTGCTAAAATGTTGGATAAGTCCAATGGAAAACACAAACATTCACGGAAACGGTTAAAACGTAGACATTGTGCCAGAAAGTGATGGACAGTCAGGAGTTGTTAACAGTGACCACATAAAGGGGCTGGGTCACCGCACGGTAAGTGACAGAGGGTGAAATGGCAGCTGGGCGAGAATGAGCTCTTCGCAGTGGGAGAGCAGAAATGTGGTCAACCAAGCAGTGGGGGAAAGTCTTAATATCCCGAAGTTTGTTCCCCTGGAGGGAGGACTAGTGTGCGTGCCAGAGTGGTACCACACATCATGACCTGAAGGTCACCTGAGGGAATGGATTAGGCAGCCAGCTGGCATAGGGAAGTTCCCTCCATGGCAACAGTATATGCACACTCATTCCCTGATACTCCAAAACGACCAGGAACCCATAGGAAAGCTACTAAGTGAGTACAGGCATTCCTAGATACGCTGTACCGTCGGGTGGAGTGGGTATAGCTCACAGAGGTTCTGGAGAGGACTTAGGGAGTCCGAGCAGATGACACTATTAGGGAGCGAGTGTTGCTTGATGTACTGGGTGGCCTGATGAATAGCAAATAGCTCCACAGTAAAGAGTGAACACTGGTCGGGAAGACGATATGCCACCGAGGAGAAAGGCGCAACTGACTCCGTGGTTAGTTTTTGAGCCGTTTGTGTAGACCCAATCTGGGTGCAGAGAGAAAGAAACTCATTGCACTAAACTACGTCAGAGGTAGTGTCTTTGGGGAGTGAGTGGAGATCAAAGTTTACCTGGACCATGGTGGTGAAGAACTTACAGAGAATGTGACAGGGAGCGTAAAGCCAAGCTGCTGGAGCAGCAAACAGAAGCAGACTCTGGGAGATAGGAGATAAGATGGACGAACCGTGAATTGACGGTCAAGAGGTGCATCAAAAAAGGGGCTGCACATAGCTGACGAACGGCTCCTGTAATGACTGAGGAGGACGTCTCTTCGGTAGGACAGCAGCAGTTCGGCAGCTTCAGCATAGAGACTCTCTACTGGACTAGTATAGAGAGCTCCTGTAGCCAGACAGAATAGTTTATGGTCGATTGTGTTAAGGCAATATAAAATAGATGATCATGCGAATGCGTATACTATACATCTGTAGTCCAGTTTCGAGTGGATTAGAGAGTGGTACAAGCAGAGGAGAGTGGTCCGATCTGCTCCCCAGGAAGTGCCACTTAATACTTTGAGGACATTGAGAGAGCGGGAACAGCGAGCTGCTAAGTAAGAAATGTGGGAGGACGAACAAATTTTCCTGTCAAACACGAGTCCTAGGAATTTTGCTGTGTCAGTGAAAGGAAGCAAAGCGGAACCTATGTGAAGAGATGGGGGGAGAAACTCTGTTTGCCGCCAAAAGGTCATGCAGACCGTCTTGTCTTAGGACTCCAGAAGTAGAGACAGTCTAGGCATCTCTGAAGAAGTCACTCGAGTAGACACGTCCTGTGAGAGCTGCAGTAGATGGCACAGGCATCTATGAAAAGGGAAGCCGAAATAACTTGTGGAAGACAGACCGTAACAGGGTTGATGGCTATGGCAAAGAGAGCAACACTGAGCAATGAGCCTTTTGGTACACCATTCTCCTGTATAAAAGTGTTCGACAGGGTCGGAACCACACACATCTTAAAACATTATCTTTCAACCATTCTTGAATAAAATAGGCAGATGACCCCGGATGCCCCAAGTATGTAAACTCTGGAGGATTCCCGTCCTCCAACAGGTGTCATATGCTTTCTCCAGGTCAAAGAACACCGCTACTGTTTGACATTTCTATAAAAAAATTGTTCATCACGAGCTGATAACGCGACAAGATGATCCATAGCAGTGCGGTGCTTACGAAAACCGCATTGGGCAGGCGTGAGCAAATTCCAAGACTCTAGCCACAATACCAGACGACTATTAATCATGCATTTCAGTACCCTGTAAACATTGCTGGTGAGGAAGATTGGACAGTAACAGGAAGGAAGATGTTTGTCATAACCTGGCTTTGGTACGGGAATGACGATGGCTTCACGCCAGCCATCTGGTCCTGGGAAGAAGGATCGTGACAAAGAAAGGGCCCGATGAAGCTCCCTCAGAGAAAATTCAGTGTTGTAGCACTCACAGTTCTGACAGGAGAAGGAGAGCGACTTTGCTTCTGCTGCTCGTTTTCGAGGCAGGAAAGCAGGATGGTGGTGCTTGGAGCCTGAAATATAAGCAAAATAGTGGCCCAAGGTGTTAGAGATGTCAATGGGGTCCACAACGGTGTCATTTCCAACTGTGAGACCAGGGATCGAGGAGGAGGCTCGAGGTCCCAGATAGTTGACAGAGGTTACCCCAGACGACTGAAGAGAGGGTAGCTAGTGAAGGACAACCAGCTAGCTTGTTTACTATCATGAATAATATGGCGGCATTGGTCACGCAACTGTTCATAGCGGATGTGGGATGACATTTGAAGATACGAAGTGCACGCCTCCGGGCTCTGATGGCATTGCGGCATGGCTCATTCCATCAGTGGTCAGGGGTGTGTGTGGCGGTGTGGAAGAGGAACAAGGGATGGAATGTTCTGCGGCTGAGAGAATTGCGCTAGTGAGGTAGACTACCCTGTCGTCAATATTGGAAAAATGATGTTCGGTGAAGGTGGCTAAGGAAGAGTAGAGTTGCCAGTCGGATTTGGAGAGTTGCCAGGAGGATGGGCGTACCAATGTGGTGGATGTCAGACTGAGGATCACACATGGGAAGTGATCACTGAAGTGTGTATCCGAAAGGACAGACCACTTGAGCCGACAGGCAAGTTGAGTAGTACAGATGGAAAGGTCTAAATGGGAAAGGGTTTGGGTGGACTCTGAAAGGAACGTAGGTTCGCCAGCATTGAGGCTGATGAGGTTTAGATGGTTAAAAATATCACCTACAAGAGAGCCTCTCTGGCAGGGGCAAGGAGAGCCCCAAAGGGGATGGTGGATATTGATATCACCGAAAAGCACAAACAGAGGAGGAAGCTGATCTATAAGGTGTAAAAGATCAGCCATGGTGATGGTTGAAGAAGAGTGTGCGTAGACAGTGCACAGTGAGAAGGAAAAACCAGGAAGCGTAAGTCTGACAGCCAGTGCTTGAAACTGGATGTTTAGAGGGATGATGTCGCTGTAGATGGTGACCCGTATGAGCAGCACGACGGCCCCATGAGCCAAAATTCCTACTACAGGGGGGAGGTCAAAACGAATGGAATGAATTGTGGAAGATGAAAGTGATCATTGGGACTTGAGTTTTGTTTCTTGTTAACAGAGGACAATACCTCAGAATAGGTTCGAAGAAGAAGCTGTGATTCTGCCCTATTGGCTCGAATGCCGCGAATGTTTCACTGGATAAAGGATGGAAAGAGCCTGGAGAAGTTATTTCACTGCATCTGTGGTCGTCGCTTGAGTTCCATAGCGGGCTACGATGGGGCAAGTGAGGGCGAAGCCCCCTTGGAGGTCATGGTGGCTTCTTCCTGTGACTTACGCCACTTCTTTCTCTTTTTATCATCCTTATCTGTGTGAGAAAAGGAGTTCTTGGAAGTGATAGACTCGAGTATATCTAGGTCCGAGAGGGACTTTGTAGATTTTGGGCCCGCAGAGTGCGAATCCTGTGACCTACCTGGAGTAATCGTCTTTTTGAGAGATTGCTGGGGAAAGGGGTTCTGGGATGGAGTCTTGTTCCCAGCGGGTGCTGAAGAAGAGGGTTTCTTCTCCAGCCAAGAGAGGGGAGGGGATGAGAAGGAGAGTGGTTGGAGGGGGAGGAATAGGGGCAGAGGGAGAGGGAAAAGAGAGTGGGAGAGTAGGGCGGGGGCAGGAGGCTGGGCGGTACCGGGAGAGGAAATGGTTGTAACCGCCAGGGAAGAGGAAAGAGGGGGGAGTGACGCAATGGAGGCAAAAGTGGACGTTATCAGCACTGGATGGAGATGGTTGAGGGTCTTAAATTCCTGAATTTTCTTTTCCTATCAGAAAACTGGGCAATCAGGTGAATGCGGACCATGGCAATTCACGCATTGTGGAGGCAGGATGCAAGGGCTACCAGCATGAAGTGGGTGGCCCCAGTTACCACAGACACGGTCAATGCTGCTCCTAGAGGACATGTGGCCGAAACGGAGGCAACAGAAGCAGTGCATAGGAGGTGGGATATACGGCTTCACATCACATTGATAGACCATTTCCCCTTCAAATGCCAATGAAGGCACTAGTGTCGACCCGATTATCTTTGGGGCCTCTCTGGCTGCGGCAAACGAAATTAACGCCATGCCATTCCAGGTTTGCTCTGAGTTCATCGTACGTTTGCAGCAATAGGTCCCTATTGAAAATAACTCCTCGAGTCATATTGAGAGACTGATGATGTTTGTTGGTCACAGGAATATTACCCAAATGCTGGCAAGCTTGTAGAGCAGCTGACTGACTGGCAAAAGAAGTGTGAATGAGGGCAGAGCCTGATCGCATCTTACTTATTGCCTCAACTTCACCAAATTTATCTTCTGTTTTCTACAAAGAAGAGAGGCTTGGTTGCAACAAATGTCTCCCCGTCTGTCCTGGAACAGACTAGGTATCTTGGAAATGGTTTTGCACCTAATTGACGGGCCTGGCCCTCATCCCATGGAGTAGCCAAGGATGGGAAGGCCGTGGAAGACAAAACAGGAACCGAACGACTCCTCTCTCTAAAGAATTTGGCCACCGGAGAGCAGCTGGCGTTTCATGTGTGAAAAGTCTGCCCCGATACCACCCACTCTGAACAGGGGCTCTCCCCATGGGGGCCACCCAGCCACAGCAACACCCACCTGGCTTGATGGACGTTGCCGGGAGTCCTGACACCCCAAGGAAATAGAAATATACTCCTGGGCCTGCACGGGGAGGTGACAGCTCAGGTATCAGCAGTGTGATCCCTGTGCATTCAGGGGGCTCAGCCAAAAGGGTACATAACAGCCCCACCACACGGGCTGGCTACACATGCTGGTGACCTAGCCGAGAGGGTACTACAGCAAGGAAAGGAAGGGGGAGAGGAAGGGAGGGGAACCTGCATCACAGGGGCTAGGTTTGGAGTTCTTCCCCAATTGACTCACACTACAACGGAAAATTTGACGAGTGAGGTCAAACCCCAAAGGGGACCGGACTGGGCTGAAAATTGGGAATATGCAAAGGAAGCCAAAGTGCTAAACCATCAGAGCCATGGGAATAGCCAAAACATTGTAGAGAGAAGCACCTGGAGAGAGGGAATGAGTAGGGTGTGGGAAGGAGGAAGGATAATGGGTAGGGGGGGGGGAGGAAAAGCAGCCCAGGAGGGTAAGAAGAAAGGCTGCAGTGGCTCGGAGACCCATGTGCGCCACACACGTACCCACAAAAGAGCTATGGGGCCCCCTGTGGCCGATTCAGATTCTGATCAAGACCGCAATTCAGATTATGACTGTGAAGAGCTACTCTCCACTGGTGGTAGTTTTGTTGGGAGGAAATAAACGAGTAAATGGAATAAAATATGTCCTAATGTCACTTCCCTGGGGTTACACTTGTTGCCAGAGTGGTCACAAATGAAAAAGAGGCATTGGAAATGATTGATGAAATTTAAAATGCATGAACATATACATTCAATCTAAGAAAGAATGTGAACAGTATTCAAGAGAAGGGGACGCTAAGGAAACTACAAGGTGTGAAATAATGGCATTGTTGGGATTGCTGCATCTAATTGGCTCTAAGAAGGCAAACCACACAAATGTCATTGAACTGTGGACAGCAGATGGTACTGGTATGGAGATTCCAAGAGCTGTGATGAGCTACAGATTTCTCTTCCTTTTACGATGTATTCATTTTGATGACAAGAGTACAAAGCAAGAAAGATGAGTAAATGATAAGCTTGCTGCAATAAGGCAAATATTGCATGACTTTAAATCAAACTGCAAGAACACTTACAGTGTAGGACAATTTGTGACAGCAGATGAAAAGTTGCAAGCTTTCCAGGGTCACTGTTCTATTGTGCAGTATATTAAAAAAAACAGTGATGTACCGCGTAAAGATTGCTAAAACATTCTTCACTGGTAATATGGAAGTAAATTGTGGAGAACAACCTGAAGCACCACACGATGTTTCTAATTCTCCCTGTGGTATTGTAGGAAGAGTTATTACTCACATTGAAGGCTCAGGAAGAAATTTTACAATTAGGGATGGGACTGAGAGGCGCAGTGACTCGGGCGTACCGAGAATTTCTCGAGCTGCTGGTGTTCAAGCAGTTCTCAAGAAGCTCATGAGAAGTGACACTGTGGCGCGTGCTGCTGTGGGGCAGTTGACTGGGGCAGCATGCCATGCCGTGCACTGCAGTTATTTGTAGCGCTCACGGCTCGCTGTGATTATAATTTAAATATCGGCTCTTGATTCATGAAAACCAAAGTCATGGAGCTGGCAGGATGGAGATGTCTGTTGCAAAGCTTCGTAATGTAGCAAACACTACAACAGTCATTGTAAGACATATAAAACTACACAATATATCTAGCAAACAAACAGATAAATTCACATATAGAAAAAAGCATTCTTATATTACTTCAAGCCAGACAAAATACCCAGCTATTGTGTATGTTATCCATTCAAACTACATTAAAAGGAAATTTGGTAAAATGGTTTGATAATTCTTGAAACAGTCCACCAGTATTAGAAAACTGTAATTTTTAATTTGGCTGCAACAACATGCAAAATGCATCAAAATTAACACTATCCAAACTTTTTAACAGTATGAGGACATAAGAATCAACAGTCAGTATTGTAGTTGTAAACTGTGGTGGCTGTGTTGAGAAAGTACCAGAGCTTTAAGCTGAAATAAGGACAGAAGCTTAGGTACATACATAATGCTGGCTAATAGTCTTAAGCTCTGCTGAATTTCTTCTATAATTAGTAAATGTGTGTAGGAGTATTTGGGTGTAACATGTGGCATTTTTCTCTCATGTAAATATAGATACATGTGACATGCATATTTGTTTTTGGTAACAATGAAGTTCTTGTTTCATGTAGGATATGCATTTTAATAATAGTCCTATGATTTTTGTCTTCTGCGAAACATTCTACTACTACTACTACTAATAATAATAATAATAATAACAATAATAATAATTATTATTATTATTCAATTTCTTCCTTGCTTGCACGCCAAGACAACGATTATGACTGCTCTGTCGCTATGCTCACCCTCCAGAGAGCGCAGCACTGTAGACAACTTCTCGAGAGTACTCGATAATTTCTGGAGAATTTGCTTTAGTGTCGCGTGTTTCTCAAGAGCGCTCATAGCACATCCCTAGTTACAATGGGTAATTGGTACACTAGCTATTCCTTAGCCAACTCCCTGTTGAAAAAGTGACTAACGTGCAAACACAAATGTGAGATTCCATAAGAATTTTTACCTGGGAAATGTAGGGCTAGCCACTCCCCTTATTTGGTTTTCAGAATGATATGATGATAGTTTTGTATGTGCCGAAGAAAAACAAGGCCATTTAATTACTTTCAACCATGCACGATTTTGGAAGCAATGACAAAGTTACAGGTAAACCCGACATACTTTTGGATTACAGTAGAACAAAGGGAGGAGCATATTCCATAGCATGGGTGACAAGAAGATGGCCATTTGTTGTATTCTATGCCATAATGGATATAGCAGGAATCGATGCTCAAACAATTTATCATGCAAATGAGGCAAATCCAAAGAAGACAAGAATTTTCTTGAAAGATTTAGCACTCTCTCTTATGAAACATCAACTAGTGGAAAGAGCTTCTATTCTTTCAGTCCTTGCCGACATTGTAACTTTACTCAAGAAATACAAAGATCGAAACAACTGAGGAGTCTACCACCAAGAAAAGAGGTCGGTGTGTGACATGTGGACGAGCCAGAAACACATCTACTACAATAAGGTGTAACTCATGCCATAGCTTTGTTTGCAAAGGACATGTAGAAACAGTGTATACATGCAAGAAACTTAATACCTCTTCCAAAAATACACATGATAATTAACTGTGTAGATACAAGGAACTTCGTAATAACTGAAACTTCTTCAGTATATACAGCCTTTGTCGTTTTAATTTGCTATGAACTATGAGTTTTTGTTCATTATGTGATTTAAAGAAGTGTTGGAATAGATTCCTTTATCACCTGGGGAAATAAAAATATATGAATTTTTTCTTATTTGTTAAATCAAATCCTAAATACATGATGTTACGTAAGTTCATTGTATTGTTGTTTTAATAAACTACAATTAAACAATGACTTGGCTCATACATGTTTCCCTTGGTCCTCTATGTATTCATTCGATTGCAATGAAACTTTAGTGAACTGTTCACCGTACGCCCACGAAGGTTCCTGGCCCAAAAACAAAAGAGTACGACACATAGCTCAGGAGATATGACATCATAAATAATGAGATGCCATCGCGTGAGAATACCCAGATTTATGCGCCAATTATGGGCAAATGGGAGTAGTTAGGGACCTGCAACAAAGTTTTCATGTAATTTCAGAGTCTATGGAGCATTTTGTAACACCCCCCCCCCCCCCCCGAAACACACACACACAATGATAAAACAACAGTTTCGCTGTAGATGCCGTAAAACTGTCGCATCAGGCATAACCTTTTATCAAATAAAGTTAGCATTACAGATTTTTGTCTGCAAGTCTCCCTTAATTCTCTTGCATCCAAAATTACGTACTATGTTTTCTTAATCTTTAACTGTATAAAAGCATAGGGACACTAACTCACTCACTAAACAAGAAATCTCGAAAACTACTTCACTTATGAAGCTGAAATTAGACAGGAATGTAGTTTATAGGCAGAAAACGTCAGCTATGAAAGTATTTTGTGATAGGTGCATGGCGGAGAATACTTCTCCTACAGACTCAAGAAATCTACAGTTTCATTCCGATCTTCACGAAATATCGCACACTTGACCTTCAAAACAAGAGGAAGGTCACCGTCCACCTCAAGTTTCATACGGTACATGGAGGAGGGTACTTTGTAACTTAAAAATGGATCCCTAAATACTTTGGTCACACCATAACTTGAGAATGGCTCGACCGATTGCACAGATTCTATTTATTGTTTTTGTTATTCTCAGAACAAGGGTTGTATGAAATAAAACTGGAATATTTGAGAACAACGAAGTGCCAATATATAGTTTTGTTTTGATATTGAAGAAATTTAGCACACACTACCTTAAAAAGAAGAGGAATGTCACTGTCTGTATATAATTTCGTTTGGTGCATGGTGGAGGGTACTTAACTTACAGAACAGAGATTCAGGTGTTCTTTCTTCCCGTGCGCTATTCGAGAATGGAATGGGAGATAAATAGTATAACGGTGGTTCGATGAACCCTCTGCCAGGCACTTAAATGTGATTTGCAGAGTATCCCATCTAGATGTAAAATTTTACAAAATGCACGTGTTTGCTCCAATCTGTATGAATTTTTGCACACACGACCTTTAAACCAAGATGAAGATCAGTGGGTACATAAATGTTTGTGTGGTACATGACAGAGGGTACCTTGCAGAAAACTTTGCCGAGAGGGGGAAAGGTGGAAATGAACAGAGAAATGGGTGAGAAAGAGATGGATGCAGTGAGTGTGTGTGTGTGGGGGGGGGGGAGGGGGGATTTGGTCTATGAGAGTCTCATAAAGGCATTCACAGTGAGACGTTACCTTCTTGACATAGTCCAATTTCCCGTGCCATTTCCCCATACCCCAGTATTCCTCCCTCTAACCCCCCCGTAACCAGGCACAAAGGAGAGTACATCTCGTCAACCAATATCAACCTCGTCTGGAGCAACTACATTACATCCTTGTTCATAGCTTTCATTATATCTTATCATGCCCTGAAATGAGAGAAGTCGTACCCCAGATCCTGCAAATCCCTTGTAAAGTAGTGTTCCATCACCCACTCAACCTCCACAACATCCTAGTCCATTCCTATGCCACTTCCATCCGAACCCCTTACCAAAGGGATCATATCCCTGTAAAAGGTCACGATGCAAGACTTGCCCAATCTAGCCACCCAGAAGTTCTTATTCCAGTCCCGTCAAAGACCTATCCTAGCATGTCAGAGGCAGGCTACCTACATTCTATAGTTCCACTACCACCCTGGCCTCAACATAAAATAACTTACCATCCATACAACCCATGCTTAACAGTCTCCCCCATTCAATAAGCCTGTACTTCCTTCCAATTCATGTTTTTATTCTGTGTGAAGCCCCTTGTTATTTGTTCATATTTCTTTAATATTTTGAAATTCCTTTATTTTATTTATTTTTATCATTTTACAGCCTTCCCCCTCTCCTCACACACAACTCTCCTCTTACACTCATGCACCTATTCAATTTATTGCATTCCAAGCTGCATCATGCACTCCCACCTATCACAGTTCTTCCTCTACTCCGCTCCTCACTCAGTGTCAATATGTTTGTTGCACTAGAGTAGCCAGATATTGTGATCATGTGTGCTCGAGATATGTCTGAGTGATTGTGTGAATGGATGTGTTTATTTATTGATGAAGGCCAAATCAGAACTTTAAGTTGTGTGAAGGTCTATTTTGCAAGCCTTTCTGCGTCCAGCGATTGTCCCCTACAGCGAGTTGTTATCTATCCTCTTATTATTTACATTTGTACTGCAGAACATGGTGGTTTTTCTTCTCTCTTCATTTTAATTTGCCTGGTTTTTTCCAGTCTCTGTGAAGACTGAAATACCCTAATTTCCAGAAATTGTGGCAACCCTGGAAATATTTATTGAAAAAATATCAGGAAATGTAGTGTTTTTATTTTAAAATATTAAACAATTCACAATCCTTAACCAAAAAATATGATATCCATCAAAATGAAAAGTACTAATACACTGAATGCAAATACAATTAAAGCATACTGCCTAATTTCAGGTATATCTTTACTAAGTGACAATAAAGTAATAGGAAAGTTTACAACTCATAAAAAAGACATGATGACGAGCCATGATAGGCACACAAAGAAGAGACACACACAAAAAACTTTCAGCTATTGCATGGCCTTCTTCTAAGTGATTACTTTCAAGAGCAAGTAATAACTCTTGTAGTAGTATCAGAGAAAATATTTCAAAGAGAAAAGAAAGCTATATAATTACAATTTATGAATAACATTGTTAAGTAAAAGAAACAGATTCAGATATGTAGAGTATCTTAATGTTATTAGGAAGTTTAATACAATACACAGTTACTGAATGGGACAACCACATATCTGCTCTGTCGAGTGCAGCCACAATCACATGTATCTGAAAATGGCCAGCATACAGGAGGAAACAGGTCACCATTTAAATAAATTATTAGTGCAATCACTGACTGTTTTAGTCATTAATATGATAAGACACTGAAGAATGATCCGATTTGGGTAATGTTTCATCAAATTTCATGAATGCAATCAAAATAAAACAAACAGTAGCACCCATGGGTCACTTTAAATGTATTTCACATGGTCATTGTGAATGCATTGTAACAATGGAACAAAATATTTGATTTTTTTTAGTACAATTTACACACTAATCATGTGTAATGATCTTAAAATGAAAACAATATATCTAACAAATGAAGCATGAAATTATTAGTATGGACATTGTGGTCCAAAATAATAAGTTTGTATCCAGTTTTCAAATTTTTTCCCCTAATTGATGAATTTTGATTTGAAGCATTAGGTCTATATCTTTCCATCTCACATTTTTTTTTTTTTTTTTTTTTTTTTTTTTTTTTTTTTTTTTTAAAATAATAAAGGTCAGTCAGCTGCTGCAGCTTTCAGTGTAGTAGAATTCCCAAAACACTCTAGTATCATTTTACACTGCTCTCCAGTAAACAGGAGACATAGGTTTCACCTTTGAGGATGCTCAGGAGGGACTTTGTCAATGTAAAATATTTCAGTTTAATAGAACCACCAGACATTTTCAGCATTTAACAACAGTTTTATCATAATTTAATTACTGTTAAAAGTAGAAACACCTTGAATAACAGCAGACACAGTGATCTTGTTTTATCAACCATTTTATTTAAACACAGCCCAAATTATTATTTTTTTTTCTATAGTATGTCTGCCTAGTTGTGTTTGCGTCTGTGTAAATGTGTGTGAGTGTGTGTGTGTGTGTGTGTGTGTGTGTGTGAGTTTGTTTACCTTCCTTTTCTTCCCCCAAGGTAAATCTTTCCTCTCTCGGGATTGGAATGGCTCCTTACCCCCTTCCTTAAAACCCTCATCATTTCCTTTATGTCTCCTTCCCTTCTGCCTGAAGAAGCATCTGGATTGCAAAAGCTTGTGTTTGTTTGTTTGTTTGTGTGTGTGTGTGTGTGTGTGTGTGTGTATTTATTTGTGCTACTATCACACGTGTGCTCCTTCACCTGGTGAATAATCTTCAAATATTTTTTATATACAATTTTTCCTGCTAGGAATTTTTCGTCTACAATATTCGTACCAAATTTTTTTTGTTACATAAATGTTACCAGTGTGAACACTGGCTAGTAATTTCAAAATGTTTTCCACTATTTGAATGGAACTTCAGCTCGGTACAGCTGGATGTTGGGTGCTTGCCTGACAGAAATTATGACACACAATACTTCCACAGATGGCTGACCTAAGTCAAAAAAGGCAGTTTTTCTGATAAGATCAAATGATTGGGACTTTCTTCAAATAAAATATGGCATGTTTTGAAATTTTGTTAATTTGGAAGATCTGACTTTGAGTCCTTTTAAGCTATCTTCACCACAAAATCACATGCTTGTATAAATCTTTTTACATATTATTTTTCAAAAGAGATAGATTGGCTGGCCAGTACTTACCTTTTTGCTGTACCGTCAATAATTACACACAAAAAGAAAAAAGAACAAAAATAAAACAAGCTTTCGGAATGGTGTTCCTTCTTCAGGTAAGAGAGAAGGGAAAAAAAGAAGAAAAAAGGAATGGGAAAGGAAGGGGAAGGTGATACACGACATATGCCATATTTAAGATTTGAAATACTTAGATGTAATATTTTTCATCGATTTCATCGAAGTGCAAAAATAGCTGCATTGTTTTAATCTGCCAAGAAGTTTCAAATCTGCTCACACATTGGTGCAGAGTGAAAATTTATCCACAATATACTTATTTCTGTCAGTGTGAGTCCTTCAAAACATTGGAAGGTAGGAGATGGTAGGGGTAGAAATACTACTTGTGCTGTGACCATGTAGCTGGATTATACCACCACATAAATTTTTTAAGCTTAAAAGATAACCTTACACTGAAAGCTTCTGATATAGAAGTCTGGGCTCCACTAGTCAATTCCCAGAAACCAGAAAATATCTCTGAAGTACAGCACTGGACTCCTCCATATATTTAAAGTAACTGCTTTCTCGAGACTATAAAGCTACTCTTCTAATAAACGACATACTCAGAAAGACAAATTTGAATTATTCTAACACAAGATTGGCTTTATTTGCCCCTCATGAGAAGATTTCTGCTTCACAGATAAGTGAGAACTCTAAAATGTTCAAATGTTTGTAGAGCTTATGGAACTTAACTACAGCATCATCAGTCCCTAAACTTACAAACTACTTATGAACTAGCTAATACTAAGGACGGCACAAATATCCATGCCCGAGGGGGGATTCGAACCCACGACCGTAGTGGCCTTGACTGGCGCGCCTCAGTTCCCTCGACCACCGTGGCCGGCTGAGAACTCCAATTACAATATTTTAACAAGATAAAAGACTGCTGTTATTACAACAATGTATTCTGAAATTATGCACTTTGCATTTCTTCTGGGGCAATGTCAGTTCTTTTTCCTTGCTGCACTTGCATGTAGAGTGTTTGCGTGTGGATTTTACATAGCTGCACAAACAGGATTTCGTGCACAGTATCTGACATCATCACATTAAATTCTCCAAATATAAAATATTTTATTATCTTGTGATGATATCAGGGCATGTAATCTAACTTGGTCCATTATAAGCTGTTAGAATGAGTCATACTCAGATAGCTCAGTCGGTAGAGCACTTTCCTGAATAAGACAGAGCAAAGATTTCATTCTGGAAACTGCATTGTTCATTGTAGGAGATATAGGTGATGTCTAGAACCTAACAACTACATTACATTACACAGTTATACAAACAATTGTAAGATTACTGATAACATCAGTAACATGGGATTAGTGTAATAACATCAAAACACTGTGGAAACAGTATAAACAACATAAAAAATGAGGCATTTATTGTGGTTTTCAAATTTTAAAGTTTTACATTTAGTTCATCTCTTATTTTCAGTCTTTGTAGGTTCATCTTCTTCGTCACTGCAGTACTCTGCTCTACTGTCTCCCTTACTGTCTGCTCTGCTCTCTGCCCTGCTGTTTCCTTTGGTGTCAACAGTGATGTCTGAGTTCTCACAGGGCTCAACAGATAAAGTTGGTTGCTTAGTGAGATGCTGGAATACTGCCATTGCCTGTAAATTAACAATATAAGAGGTAACATGTATGTTTGCTGCAAGTGATAAATCATCTATTACACAAGTAGCTGTGTGAAAACTTTACTTAAAACAGCACACATTCAATAGTAACAAAAGCAAACACAGGAAATGTGTCTAGGAATTTTTTTGTGTGTTTCTTTCTCTTTTAACTGGTTCTCTTCTCTAAACAGATTTCTGAATGGCATACAGTCTTGCCACCTGGCACCTAATGGAAAATTTACGTTGTAACGATACTCCCCTCTCATCTCAATGTTATCGTACGATACCGTCTATAAGACTACAGATTTCAATATAGTTTGTTGTGATTATTAATTTATGTCACTGTTAAAAATTGAATTCAAATTGTTACCTGAGTATAGAAGAGTTATAGTATTTGAGATATTGATAGAAGTCATGACAGAATCAGTTGATTAATGTTAATGTCTAATGGTTATGTAAGATACTAAGTTTCATGTCCTGAAAGTTTTAAAAAATTCAGTTCAGAATGAGAGACCAGTAAATTTTACAGTATAGTAGTGGATATTTTTTGTAATTTGTTTCTTGGGTATTTTGTTTTGATGCTTAAAAAGGTCAGACAAGTTCAGTGTGGCAGATTCTTGAGTGTCGGCTGTTCCCAATTCTACCCTCTGCTCTTGGGAGGCCATACCCTTGTCACCTACTTACTGCACTTGGAACTTTCAGGATATGATGATGCTGCACGTTTGGACTGTGCTGTGCCAACCCCAGACAGGACTAAGTGAGGTACTGATGCAGTCAACCCAGCCACCGGGTCCAAGCCATCCAAAGTAGGTGCTCTACTCTTACATCACCTCAACTTTTGAGGGCATAGTCGAGTTGATCATCTCAATGTTATTGTACGATACCGTC
The DNA here is from genome assembly GCA_026315105.1 of Locusta migratoria. Lineage (NCBI taxonomy): Eukaryota > Metazoa > Arthropoda > Insecta > Orthoptera > Acrididae > Locusta > Locusta migratoria. The sequence goes on from CM048748.1 coordinate 482,175,786, forward strand.
TGCCTGGTCCTCTCATCTCAATGTTACCCTATGATACCGTCTGCATCGGATCCGGAATCGTGTGTTTCAGTTGTGATATATGTTGCGTGTGAAGTTAAAAACGAAATAGCCAGCCTAGGAATCAGCGTAGGACAGTGTCTTGGTGATACTGTGATTAAAACAAGTGATAGATTTTATTAACTAAGAGATTCATATATTTTCTTTCCAGACAGTTCTATACACAATAGTTGCGTCATTGTATGTTATTTCAAGACTTAAACAGACGAATTGTAAAATCTTTTGTAAAAAACTAAAAGAAATGAAAATTAATAGCATTGTATATATGTTAGGCTCAGAAACAAGTTGTGTTGACCAGCTAAGTATGTTATTTCGACTATTACATTAATTATCAATATTGAATTCTTTGTATATATTGACTGAAGTAAGGTTTGGAGTATATTTTGAGAGTGGCCATGAGATTTGACAGTTCAATATATGTTAGGAACATGTATGATGTACTCATTAACAAATTAATTGACATTTAAGGTCGTGCTTTGTTGTCAACAGAAAGATCGGAAATTTCGTCTTAAAAATACATGCGCCATATAAAATTATTGTATGCATAGTTTTCATTTTATATTGTGATTATTCTTGTGTACATGAAATGATTTATTTGTGTGCTTGGTAATTGTAAATCAGTATATTCAATTGTTATGAACAATGGATAATGTAAGGTTATATATTTGCCTCACCGCCTTGCGTAAGGGGTTCGAGTTTTGGCTTTTCAAAAGTGCACTCGAAGATATGTCAGTCTGTTGTTTTGAAATGGAAGTACTACCGTTCTGATGCTTTGTAATTTGTATATATTTTGAAGTTGTTATGTTTTGGTAAAGAAGAAGTTTGATTTAAAATAAAGAAGAACTGAAAAATTGTACATACGAGTATTTATTTCTACCACGACGCCCCAGGATAATAATGTTGCAGCGAGCAGAACTCCCATACACCGTGACATTAAAAAGCTGAGTATCGGTAGAAAAAACAGTAATCACTTAAAAATCTATTAATATGTTATAACGCCTAACAGTTAATTAATTTCTATGGAGTTGATAATAATTGAAAAAGAAATAATTGAAAGAAGAAAATAATTGAAAGAAGAAAATAATTGAAAGAAGAAAATAATTGAAAGAAGAAAATAATTGAAAAAAGAAAATAATTGAAAAAAGAAAATAATTGAAAAAAGAAAATAACTGAAAAAGAAATAATTGAAAAAGATGATAGATTCAAATTGATGAAATGAAAAATATAGAAGGAAACGTTCCTGGTGGAATAAACAAATATAAAAAACACTAAATGGATGACTTACCAAAAGGACAGGCTCGTCGACAGACACAAATAAAATCACACACAAACACACATACAAGCTTTCACAACTGTTTGTCACTTCTTCAGGAAAAGAGGAAGAAAGGAGAGGAGAAAGGGAAGGTTTTAAGGAAGTGGAAAAGGAGTCATTCCAATCCCAGGAGTGGAAGAACTTACCTTAGGGGACAAAAAAGAAGGTAAACAAATACACACACACTCACACATATCCAAACGCAAACACACCTAGACAGACATTTGTAAAAAGCAAAGAAGTTGGACAGAGATACCACTTGAGGCAGAGGCACTGTCCACAGAACCGAGGCAAAGATGCTAAAGATGGTGGGCAGGAATTTGAATTTAGCCCACCATCTTTAGCATCTTTCCCTCGGTTCTGTGGACAGAGCCTCTGTCCAATTTCTTTGCTTTTTACAAATGTCTGTCTAGGTGTGTTTGCGTTTGGATATGTGTGAGTGTGTGTGTATTTGTTTACCTTCCTTTTTTTTCCCCTAAGGTAAGTCCTTCCGCTCCTGGGATTGGAATGACTCCTTTTCCACTTACTTAAAACCCATATCCTTCCCTTTTCCTCTCCTTTCTTCCTCTTTTCCTGAAAAAGCGCCCAACAGTTGCAAAAGCTTGTATGTATGTTTGTGTGTGATTTTATTTGTGTCTGTCGATGAGCCTGTCCTTTGGGTAAGTCATCCGTTTTCTATTTTTTATATTTATAATTCAAATGTTCAAATGTTTGTATAGCTTTTGGGACTTAACTATGGGGTCATCAGTCCCTACTATTTATAATTAAATGATTTACATTGTTTCCATAACACCTTTATTTAAAATTATTCCTTGACAATGGCCCGAAGAAAAAATGAAAAATGTATTACTGTATAGTAAAATGTGGCACGTACACTCCCAGAGATTCTATTTAAATTCATGTCACAATGGAATTTGTCTTAAAGAAACTACCATATTGCAAGTTATAAAATACAGAACACTAGGGCAGGAGACCCTGGTTAAAAAGGAAGGGCTCGCATAAAATCTATAGAATAAGGATCAGTATAAAGACAATGTGTACCCTTCCCCTGACCAAGAATTTGTTTTTATCTGGATACTATTCTCAATGAGTTGAGCTTTTGCCTCCATAGATTATAATAAGGGGAAATTTTAAAATTTCCCTTTGAGGTGACTTCTGCATTGTAGTTTCAACATACTGCAACAATGAAGTGGGAATATAAATTGTTGATGTAGGCAAGGGATTAATGAATGTCTTTCTGGCATGTATGGGTAAATGTGGGAATTTGAAGTATGGTAATGCAAATGCATCTAAACAGCACTAACGAGCTGTTATTCTCTTCTTGGCTGTCAAAAGATGAGCACAAGAAGAAACACTGGAGAAAGAAGAATGTGTATGGAGTGAAACATCTAGAAAAACTGTGACAAGTGGTGCTGCTGCTTCATGATAATGCACGTCCCCATACTGAAAATGTCATAACACAGAAGTTAAGCCAACTCGAGAGGAACACAGTTGAGCATCTACACTATGGTTCTGACTTCTTCCTATGTGATTATCACAGCTTCATCTCTTAAAGGGCTACTAATTCCTATCTGAGAGGATGTGCAGCAGTCAGTTACATTCTGTTACACACACAGATTACTCAGGCCTATGCTAGAATATTAATTCTTATTCATTATTTTTCACTTGTCTTCTGTCTGATTTTATGAGGTGCACCACAATTCCTCTTTTGTGCTAAGATTCTCTTCATCTCAGAGTGTCAATCACACCCCAAGTCCTCAATTATTTATCAGAGATATTTCACACTCCATCAGATATGGTGGACACAGAGGAACTACAATACTTGGGGTGGAGCAGAAGCAGCACTGCTCTCTGATAGTACGAGGGTAAGTCAATAAATAAGTTGCAAATGTGTGTGGCGTATACTATTTGACATCTTGTTCACACGTTTCGCCAGCAGATGGTAGCATATCTACGCTTGTCGTACGACATCTCACAGGCACTCAGTCCGAGGTTGTTAGAGCACGATGGCACATGTGTTGCATGAGTGTAAACAAGAAAAACAGTGTGAAGTTGTGCACCTTTTTGTGGGCAAAATGACTGTCCACAGAAGAAGTGCAGTGTTAAATATGTACCATCTATGATGTTTCTCAAAGTGAGCTGTGTTCAGTTTGATACGGAAGTTTAATGGCGGAAGGGAAAGCATCAAAGGTGGGGAGCATCCTGGTTGTTCTGTGGAGGTGTCAATTGCAACCACATTGCAGTGTGTCGATCAACTTGACTGTAATGATCGACATGTGGTGATTGATGACACAACATGTGCTGTAAGCTGTTCATGTAGAACTGCATGGAACATAATGCATTAGAAGTTGCAGTTTCGTAAAGTTTGTGCACAGTGGGTTCCCCGCCAGTTGACTGAGCAACACAAAGTGAACAGAATGGGTGTCCTTGCAGCCTCTCATTCGGTACACAGAGGAAGAAGAGGACTTCATGGCACAAATTGTTACAGGGGATGAGTGTTGTTTAAACCTGAACCTAAACGATCGTCTATGGAATGGAAACATACCGCCTCCCCAACAAGAAAAAAGTTCAAGATAATTCCGTCAGCTTGCAAGGTTTTGCTCACTGTGTTTTGGACCCAGCGGGAGTAACATATTACAGAAATTCCAGCCTCAAGGTGAAACTGTGAATGGCGCATCATACTGCACCACTCTGTGGAAACTCCGACAGGCCATTTGCCGAAAGTGGCCTGGATTCCTGTCAAAAGGGTTTAATTCTCCTAGATCACAAAGCCTGTCCTAACACAGAAAGTCCAATGCAGGAGCTGTTATGGACATTTCATTGGGAACATTTGAAACATCCACCTTACAGCCGTTACTTACCTCCCAGTAATTATCATCTGTTTGGGCCCCTAAAAAATCATTTGGCTGGCTGTCATTTTGATACAGATGATGCCGTAATCTATGAGGTTTCACTTTGGATGCGACAGCAACAAAAGGACTTCTTTGCTGCTGGCTTGCAAGGACTTCTAAAGAGATGGCATAAGTGCCTGAATGTACAGAGTGAATATGTGGAAAAGTGAAATAAATGTCAGAAAGTTACTTTGATTATTTTTGTCTCAATTCAGTTTTGTGATTAATTTCTTCACTCTTAGGTAGACAAATCTATAAAGCTTGGAGGGGGGTAGGCCCCTACAGAAAAATACCTGAGTCTCAAGGCTGAGAGTTTCCCAACGGCCACACCATGCTATCTACATCCATTCTCCATAAGTAGGGACCGGAAATTTAGCATCTATTTTTGGCAAAATTAGCATCTATTTTTGGCAAAATTAGCATCTATTTTTGGCAAAATTAGCATCTATTTTTCCAAAATTAGCATCTATTTTTCAGACATCATTATATGTATATAGCCTATTTAATAAGTATTTGGTTACTTCCTCTTACAAATGTACAGTATGTCACTCCCTTTATGTGATAAATGCTTTATTAACTATTATTATTTAATCAAACTATTTAAGGAAGAAAAGAAAACAAATATTTTTTCTTTAATTTTCAAAAGAAAGGATTGTACATATTTCACCATTGCTCTCTTTGAGGTTGCATCTCCTATCTGTCACTGCTGTGTTTTATTGAGATAAAATACGCTCACTGTCAACGCTGTTAGATGGAGTCCACAACAGGGCAAAACGATGTTTTGCATATATTTCATGATCTTTTTCACTGTACTTTCTGTAAGCCAATGTTTAAAATTCTGTTTAAAGGGGCATAGCCTTTAGACATCGCTTGTCTTGATAAACTTGAAGACATAGTCTCCATTACAACAGCTTTATCAGGATTGTTTAAAATGACATTCCTTGAAAAAGCGCCTGAGCTATAGAGTCAAATCCCTTATGATTTGGATCTTTGCTTCTCAGTAAAGTCAGTTTGCTCTTGGCATAATTAGCTGCCTTGCTAAACACATCTTTACATTCAGCCTGCTCTAAATTATTTAGAGCATGCAATGCTTAAGTTGTTCCTTCTGAGAAATGTCCTTCATATACAACTTACAAATTTAATGGACAGCTTCGGGTACAGAATATGAGCTGTAGGATACTCTGAGCTCTCAATCAAAGTTACGAGGTGTAGATCAGATTTTAAAATTAATTTTATTTATTAGTTACAAAATAAGCTTGCAACAATAGAAATTGATACAATGCTTTCATTATATCCAACAGTTAATTCTTTTTTTACTTTGTGAGAGACTCATTTAAGACAAAACCTTGTCTCACAAACCGTATTTTTGACTGCAATGTGTAATTTTAAATGTGGTGTGATGGGTGTGAGCTGTTACAATATAATAGTAACTATAATGTAAACACGCGAAAATTTTCCTGTTAAGTAGGCATACTGATGTATCTTATTTTATAGCTAGTGCCTGATAAAATAATTGTACTATGAAAATGTGGAACTTACGATTTCTTTCGTAAAAGGAAGTTCAAAATTTCATTAAATGCAATAAGTTGAGGATTTTTGTTTTAATTGCGGGAAAAATTTGGCTGTATTTACAGGTAAGATAATATTCATATGTCCCTGAGCGCTACCAATTTTCTTTGTATCTCCCGAGTTTCCATATAACCATTGTCAAAAGTAATAAGCACAGCTTTTCTCCCACTGCTAATCGCCCGGCAAATTAAGCAGCACAGCAAGGGACGCCCCCTGTCGCTCTCGACAGCCACTGCACGACTCGTCAATTTATCGTGACTAAAAGCACCTTTTATGTGATACATTCATATACGTAACAATAGTAATGAAATACAGTATCAAAAACATTTTGCAGTGAGTTTATTCACGAAAATGCATTCAACTGAAGGGTAATTAAAAAATAATTAGGTTAAGAAAGTCACGACTGGTAGCAGAAACATTTTAAAAGTCAAAACTACCATAATAATTTTGAAGAGTATCGAACAAGGTCACAAATTATATGTTCGGAATACGCGTTTCTTGCGCACATTACTTGATCTGCGAACTTTCATTCATAGCAAATAATGTGATATTCTCTTTCCACACAAACATTGCATATTTTACAGACATCATTTAGTGCACCGAAACTAAGGACTATTTTACTATTATTTGTAACATTCACGATGTGTCAAGTCACAAAAGCAAATAAATTACTTGGCAAATATTTCGCACGCTATGTCCTTACACATGGTAGATCTTAGACATTTCGTTACAACAATCGACAGTATGGCTTCATTTTCGAGCTTTTCAAGTGGAATGTTGGCTTTTGCAAACACTTCTACAGTTCTTTTTTGCAAAATTGTCTTTTTCTAATTTTCTTCTTTTAGTGCTGTTTAATGTTTCAACAATTGCTGACTTTGTGTTTAGAAGCATCAGCATTTTCTCGCATGTGAACAGAGTGCTTCTCTGGTTTAATGTATTTTTCAATATTGTCTTTCTTTTCTCACCCTATTCGACAGTTACAATATTTGCAGAACATTGTTTTGGCATCGGCTGCATACAAGCCCTCACTAGCATACTGTTGAGGCCTTTCATAAGCATTCAAAGCCTTGCAACCCATATTTGGCAGCGCTACACAACAATAACAAAAGCAAAAGCAATAGAAACAGAACCGAAGCCAAACTGAACATTGGCACAAAAACTTTTATTTGTTAGGTGTCAGGCCCCATATGGCAACGTAGGACGCATTCGTGTCACATGTGCCATTTATCTTGCACAGAGCTCCACTCCCACGCGACAGTTGACGCGGCATCTCAGCTTGTAGACTCAATTATAATTACACGGGTGCACTCTCCGCCCCCCTCCCAACCATTTTTCTCTCGCTCCAAATCTCCTGATACTACACAAATTAAAATTGATTGCTTTTTAATGAGTTTTATAGGCAGAAAATAGTGGCAATAAAAGGCATCGTAAAATTCGCAACAAAAAGGCAATTATTTAATTTCGCATTTTGAGCCAGAATTCTTATCTAAATTTGGATTTATCACAACTTGCGAATTTTTCAGGTCCCTAGCCATAAGCAACCTTGTGGTGTGTGGCAGTACTCTGTGGCCCATTCTCATTTCCCCCTTCTATTCGAGTCTCATGGGGTTCATGGAAAAAAACAATTGCTGGTATGCATCTGTGGAAGGTCTGATTTCTCTAATTTTATAATTGTTGCCTTTCTGCGAGACATACGTAGGAGGAAGCAATATACTGGTTGATTCCTTGAGAAACATATGCTCTCAGAACTCTTAAAGGAATCTGTATGAGCTACTACAGAATGGCTCTCATGCAGGATCTCTGCGACACCTTCACACTTACTGAATGAGCCAGTAATGAAGTGTGCTGCTCCCTGTTGGACCTTCCCAGTTTTCTATCAATCCTACCTGATGTGGATCCCACTCTGATGAGAATACTCAAGCAACAGCCAAACAAGTTTTTCGTAAATCTCCTTCATTTGTTGATGGAACACACTTTCTGATGATTCTTCCAATGAATCTCTGACTGTAATCTGCCATACCTATAATTAATTTTATACAGTCGTTCCACTTCTAATTGCACCTTGCGTCTTCCCCCAGTGTTTTTAAGGAAGTAACTGTTTACAGGATTTTCCTACTATTGTGTAATTATATAATAAAGGCTATTTCTTTCTATGTAAAAAAAGGCCTTTAAATTGTTTTTTACATTAAGATTCAATTGCCATTCCTTGCAACATGCATTGATATTCTGCAGATCCTCTTGCATTTCACTACCCTTTCACAGTATATACTACAGCATCATCCACAAAAATCCTCAATGAGCCTCATTATACATGAGGCCATTTATACAGGGTGTCCCATCTATCTTGTCCATCCAAAATATCTCTAAAACAATAACAGCTATTGGAAAACGACTTTCACCGGTATCAATGTACGGCTGGGGCCCATGAATGTACATATTTGGAAACATTCTAAAACAAAAGCAAATGTGTTTAACACAAATTTATGTTTTTTAAAAGGACACCCTATATTTTTTCTTCAGCAATCCATAGCATGACAAATCACATAAACAATGGCGTTGATTGCATCACAATATTCCAATTACATCCCAAGATATTGCGACAAGAAGTTGACGCTTGAAAAACCCGAAATACGCTGCAAGCGCACATTCTGAGGCTCTGGCGTGAACCCCATGCTGCCCGTAATCGCAATGTGATTGACATGCGTAATCGCACTTCCATACTTATCAAGAGGTCCGAAACGAATAATACGGTTTGCTGCCATCAAATCTCATAAGCACATAATGGTTTCCCTCTTGCATGTTTCGTGTGTCTATGTACACAATATGAACCAGTACTGATCGGTAAACACCAGTCAGGTTGTCTTACTTATCCTGCACACCCACAAAAAGGTTTATCGAATGCATTAAATGACCCATTGTGCCTTTTGCGCACTCATTCATCCAGGGCCTAGCTCTGCCTAAACACGTGTGCAATGTAGTTCCCACTACAGCCACAGTTACCACATCGCCTTGTTTGTGATTTGCGACCCATGGAAACTGCTGTACTCCACCACCCTCCGAGCATCCCACCTGTTGTTGTTTTGGCGTGCAGTACACCGCTTGCCAGTGTAGTCGTGCATCGGAGTAATCTAGTGACAGCACGGAGGTAGTAAACATTGTGAATAAACGTTGTGTTGTGGAACTTATACTGCATTATGTACACACATGAAGATATGGTAGAAATGCTGCTGATCTGTGGAGAATGTGCGTTGATGGGAAATACATTATTAGATTGCTTGCTTGTTTATAGTACTGTTAGAGAACATTATGATTATTACGTTAATATGTCTGTTTTCTACCCTACTCTACATACCTGTACTATGCCCTGTTGTAGGCGGGCGAAATTCTGTTCAGGCAGAACGACTGTACAGAAGACAATTCCCTGACAAGCCATCGCCTTCGCGCCGGACTTTTGGTCGTCTCACATTTCATCTATGTGAAACACGAAGCTTAACTCCAAGACCTAGACATCGTCCTATAACACGCACAGATGAACATGCTGAAGTTGCTGTGCTCGCTACCGAAGCTATGAATCCTCACATCAGCACACGTCAAATTGAATGTGAAGTTGGTGTGTCGAAATCAAGTGCACAGCGTATTCAACGTCATAAATTTCATCCTTACCATGTTCATTTACACCAGGATCTTCATGGACAGGACTTCAGCGACAGGGTAACATTTTGTTGGTGCGCTCAGCAAAAACTTCTGACTAATCCAAATTTTTTCGCAGATGTTCTCTTTACCGACGAGGCATCATTCTCCATCAAAGGAATTGTCAATATGAGGAATATGCATTATTTGTCCGCAGACAATCCAAAGTGGTTCCGTCAGGTACAGCATCAACATCCGTGGAAAGTGAATGTTTGGTGTGGGATTATTGGGGATACCATTATCGGACCTTTCTTTGTGAATGGCGTCCAAAATGGCAGACAGTACTCTAGATTTATACGACGCAATATTCCTGTTCTCTTGGACACCGTACCTCTAAACAGGAGAATGGTCATGTGGTATCAGCATGAAGGATGCCCTGGACATAACGACTTAAGAACACAACAACTTCTGAACCGTAAGTTCCCTGGTAGATGGATTGAACGTGGTGGCCCAGTTAGGTGGCCTGCCCGATCTCCGGACCTTACACCGCTGGATTTTTTTCTTTGGGGAGCAGTGAAGGATGCTGTTTATCAACATGAACCAACAACACCAGAGGACATGAAACAACACATTATTGATGCTTGTACAGCCATCAAAGAGGAAACAGTAGCATGAAGTAGGGCATCCTTCATCCGCAGAGTGACCCTATGTATGCAAGCCAATGGTTATCACTTTGAGCATGATATGTGACCGCTATCTTTAGTATGTAGTGCTGGTATTACAGTGCAAGTTTCTTCAAAGGGCCATTTCTACAGTTCAGAAACATTTGTTTGAAACAATTTGTCATGTAACGCATTAGATAAACATAACATTGATAATTATGTGATAATAAAACTAATTCGTTAAACATGTTTACATTCATCTACTATGCCTTACCTGAACTTCCCAAATCAAAACATTTTTACCTAAACAATGGTAAAACCTTTAGTCCACATGCTCGTTTCACTAAAACCATCAACATGAATTTTACTATTATGAGTGAATGATTCACTGTCACTTGGGCTAGATCTACAGTAAAGTAAAGTTTTAAAGTTGAATGGCATTACCTTTTCAGTAACGGATTAACGATAAGTGAAGTTAACTTTGTGACTAACGTTGCAATACACAGATACGTTACAGAACCGCATCACCCCTAGCCTATGGGATAAATACCTGCTGGAACGTACGACTTTAATGCAAGATGGCAGAAGACCGTATTATTTTTCGGACCTCTTGGTATGTATGGAAGTGCGATTACGCATGTCAATCACATAGCGATCACGGGCAGCATGGGGTTCATGCCTGAGCCTCAGGACGTGTGTTAGCAGCGCATTTCGGCTTTTTCAGGCATCAACTTCTTGTCACAATATCTTGGGATGTAATTGGAATATTGCGATGAAATCAACGCCATTGTTTATGTGTTTTGTCATGCTACGGATTGCTGAAGAAAAAATAGTGGGTGTCCATTAAAAAAAAAACATAAGATTGTGTTAAAAACACATTTGCTTTCATTTTAGAATGTTTCCAAATATGTACTTTCATGGGCCCCAGCCATACATTGATACCGGTGAAAGTCGTTTTCCAATAGCTGTTATTGTTTCAGATATATTTTGGGTGGACAAGATAGCTAGGACACCCTGTATATATTGTGAAAATCAATGGTACTGTAACACTCCCTTGCAGTAAACCAGAAATCACATCTGAAGACTTATCTCCATGGAGACTGACATGCTGTGTTCTGTTAGCCCAAACCTCTTCAATCAAGTCACACAGTCAGTATGGTGGGCTAGTCCATAAGCTCACACTTTTTTCATCAGGCAACGGTGGAAGACAAGAAACATGGCTTCTAACTGAGAGCCTGTATCTACTAGACTCTGAGTCTCATGGAAGAACAGATCAAGCTGAGTTTAAAATGACCAGTCCATTTTCCTAAATGCCAATATTCAAATTTTACCACTATGTAATATCATTGGTATCAATACATGTTACACGCCCCGTTAGTTTTTTGTATCCTCAGTCTTTGTGTGTGTGTGTCCCCTGTACAGTGCATAATAGATAAAAGTTCTCATAAATCACATGTTGAGTCTTCATTTTCAAACCATAACCCCGACACGTTACAAGCCCAGATGCCATTGGTAAAAGTAACATTTTTTGATTACACAAAAAATGAAATTCACAACCTGAAAAGTGTAGAAATATAAGGTTCATTAACATGATTAATTTGGTGGACATGACTGCTGCACACACAATTTCAGTGGAATGCTGTCACACAATAATTACGACACAAGAAGAATATAAGTTGACGCACTACTCATAAAAAATGACACATGGGGGTATGTATCTGGAGACATACCCCAATGTACAGTGACTGGTAAAGGTGCAACACTCGATACTGCAGAAAGTGTACAGGAGTGGCTACTGACACACACACACAAACATAAGCAGAATTCATTTTATATATCAGTTGTACCAAGATGAAGCAATTAAGAAACTGCAGTACATCATGCCAGTTATGTCTTAAACTAGAATCAATTTATGCATCCAAAAATACATGCTTGAAATCAATGCTGCTCAAATGCTTCACTCTTCACAATATATAACTTAATGATCATGTCCAACAACATCTTACTGAATTCTTCAATACTGTAGACAATTACAAGCAATGGATATCAACATAAATGGAACTGTTGTCAATAATGCTACTATATAATCTTCAAGATGGTTATCACTATTTTAGGTATGTTATCAAATCTTGTGCCAATCTACCAGATGTCAAGAGTCTTAAAGAGAAAATCTTGGAAGAATATAATACAAGGATTCAGAAAGACATTGAAAATGTGAGTGCCACAAAGTTTATTAAATAGAGTAAACTTTTGTTAACAAGTCAAAATACGTGAGTGGCAGCGACAAATGCAATAATATCAAAGGGTAAAATAGTAACACAGGTACAGTTCTTGCTACACAAAGAAGAGGAGTGTTTCTTTTGGAAGAAACTAAGCACATACTACATAATACATAAAGGGTGGCCACCGAACCTTGAAACCGGGAAAACTGGGAAAAACCTTGAATTTCAGCCAGATACCGGGATTTTTAACCCATGAGCTCTCGTGGCTTTAAGAGTTAAACAATCTTTCGCATGTGTAGTCTATTGCTCAGATTACATGACCAGTTCGAAATGTGGGTAAGTGTAAACAAGTAATTCCTGTAGTTTTAGTAAGAAAAAAACCTCAAAGATTAATATTTAAAAGTAACAAAAAGCCAGTCATTTTAAAATTACGGTGACCTAAATGCTCAGATTGCTAGGGCCCGCGGGTTAAATAATATCCATCGCTTCATTTTTGTGTACAAGAACTTTTTCAAATATATTTCTGGGCAGTTTGAAAAAGTTTTATAATTATAGGTTAAGAATTACATTATCTATTTCTGTATTTAATTCAAGTGTTGTTCAACCATGCGACTCAATTTCTCACTATGTACATCGAAGAGACGCGATGTTATCATAAGGCGTGACTACAAAAATTGCAGCTAGAATGAAAGGCAATATTTATTTGTACAACATTTTAGCAATTTTCATAATTGACCCCCCCCCCCTCATCCCCCATTATACTCTGGTTCTGTGTTGAAAAATCTCTTCACGGAAGCATTTTGTTGATTTTAACTGTAAACTCCGTAAAAGTTGGTATTGTGATGCTTCGTTAGCATAGGCGCCGTTTACATCTACTTATACATACATACTCCGCAATTCACCATAAGGTGCGTGGCGGAGGGTACACTGAACCAGTACTAAGCATTTCCTTTCCTATTCCACTCCCAAATTGAACGAGGAAAAAAAGAATGCCTATATGCCTCCATACGAGCCCTAATTTCTCTATCTTGTCTTTGAGATCTTTACGCGAAATGTAAGTAGGCGGCAGCAAGATCGTACTACACTCAGCTTCAAATTCCGGTCCTCTAAATTTACTTAACAGAAATTCAGGAAAAGAACGTTGTCTTTCTTCCAGCGATCCCCAATTGAGTTGCTGGAGCATTTCTGTGACACTCGTACATTGCTTGAACCTACCGGTAACAAATCTAGCTGCTCGCCTCTGAACAAGCCTTTGAACAAGCGTTTTATATGCGGTCTGTTTTACAGGTGAAGCACATCTTCCCAAAATTCTCCCAATAAATCGAAGTCGGCTGTCCGCCTTACTCTCAACTGCCCTTACATGCTCGTTCCATTTCATATCACTCTGCAATGTTACGCCTAGATATTTGAACGACGCGGCAGCATCAAGAAGCTCACTGCTAATGCTGTATTCGAACATTATGGGATTGCTTTTTCTACTCATGCGCAACACCTTACATTTTTCTACATTGAGAGCTGGCTGCCATTCTTCGCACCAACTAGAAATTTTGTCTAAGTCATCCTGTATACTATTACAATCAGTTACAGACGACACCCTCCCATACACCACAGAATCATCAGCAAACAGCTGCAAATTACAAGTTACTCTGTCCATCAAATCATTTATATAGATAGAAAATAATAGCGGTCCTATCACACTCCCCTGGGGCACGCCTGACGATACACTCGTCTCTGATGAACACTCGCCGTTGAGAACAACGTACTGCGTTCTATTACTTAGGGAGTCTCCCAGCCAGTGACAAATCTGTGAACCTATTCCATAAGCTCGTATCTTCGTTAGCAGTCTGCAATGTGGCACCGCGTCAAACGCCTTTTTGAAGTCGAGAAAAACACAATCCGCCTGTTGCCCTTCATCCATGGCTCTCAAGATGTCATGTGAGAAAAGGGCAAGCTGAGTTTCACATGAACGATGTTACTTAAACCCGTGCTGTTTCATGGAATGAAGCTTTTCTGTTTCAGAGAAATTTATAATATTCGAACTGAGAATATGCTCTAAAATTCTACATGAAACTGATGTCAACGATATTGGCCTGTAATTATGTGGGTCAGCTCTCTTTCCTTTCTTATAAACGGGAGTCACCTGCGCTTTTTTCCAATCACTAGGAACTTTGCGCTGAATTAAAGATTCGCGACGGGTATGCTCGGTTGCTCAAGCATACCCTAAAATTTGAATGCGTATGCCAGGCATAACCCACTGAAAATTTTGGTATCATTTTTTCTTTATGTTATATTTCTTGACTGTAATTAAAAGTGACTCTCTCATTCCATTGATGTCTGGCTGGCGTTTGTAAGACACCACTCTAAATAGATTATTTTGGTATCATTTTTTCTGTATGTTATATTTCTTGACTGTAATTAAAAGTGACTCTCTCATTCCATTGATGTCTGGCTGGCATTTGTAAGACACCACTCTAAATAGATTATTTTAAACGAGTAATTGAATTCATAACATTAAAAGCCACGTTCACATGTGAGTGAAGTGACCATTTTCTAAATGGTCCGAATGTTAATGGAATTCCACTTGTCAATATTGTAAACTGAAGGCAGCAACATTTAATTGTATTAAATAACTAGAAATGAAGTGGGTTTGAAGGAACACATTGAAAATGTTTACACTACAAATTTAATTCCCGGTATCTTTTGACAACCACATATGTTACCAGTGAGCCGACATACTTGCTGCGAAGACTGCCCTATCCCTTCTAGCTAAAACATTCTGTAAACATATAGTCCTCATAACAACTTGCAAAGGTCTTTGTGTTTTAATTGGCAGCTCTACAAAATTCTCCAAATGCAAGAGCTAGTAATAGATTTTTTTTCTGCATTTGAATTTTCAGGCTTCAACAATTTGTCAACAACTGAATGTAGCAGTCGGACGTTAGTTTCTGCTCTCTTCGACCTGTGTCACCTGTGCATGGAATTACGTCTTAACCCTTTCCCTCCCCTCATCTTTATCTGTCCATCTAGCTACAACCATTTGTTCAAAGATTGTAAATAACATTGCAGGGCCTCCAATAGTTCATTGTGACTAGAGTTTTTACTGGTACCTTGAGGAAACAAAAAGCATTAGGCTACAATGCATTATTGCTTGATATCTAAGTTGGAGTAAATGCAACAATACTTTCAAATAATTGTACCAAGATAAAGAAAACAAAATAATAAAATAAGAAAACAAAATAATTTTAAATTTTTAAAACTTTATTACTAAATAATTGTCCAATGTCTAAATTAGTAGTCAACAGATTGAAAATGTTATTAATCACGATAAAGGAAACATATCCTGCAGCATTATTACACATGCTGGGTCATTAACATTCATTGTTCTTTTAGCAAGAGTTTTCCAGGGCAAAACTTATATGACTGTATGGGTTCTGGAAAATGGAAACCATCATTGGGAACAATGTAAATGAAAACTTGAAAAAGGTGAAAATGTTTTTCATATCCTGAAGGTAAAGCAAATCATAATATATGTATCGAGTTCTCGATCACTAGTTCATGAGATGTGACTGTATTTTAATGTATCAAGAAGTCTAGTATAAATGAACGGGCTATGTTGCATAAACGAATGCAATTCACATTAAAACATACAGTAACCTCCAGCTACTTGAACTCAACTTGGTCCATTATACAGGGTGCAAATTTTTAGTTGACTAACCAGAATAACTCAGAAAAACAGTAGATATTAAAAAATGGTTTTCACCAGCATGTGCGGATGGCACAGACTTAGGAAATAATACTCAACCTGAACCATTTCCACCGTTTATGGGGGGCAGGGAGTGTCAAGTGCAAAATTTTAAATGGAAACCCTGATTTTTTATTGTAGATTCGGATTCTAAGGCCCACATCATGGGTAAAAGTGCAGTTTATGTGGCAACAGCTAGCCGTCATGCTCGCTTGGTAGGAACGGCAGAGCAGCCAATCAGGAGTCACAATGCCATGGCCAATAAGAAACAGAGTTACAATTGTCCAATGTGTACAAATCGAAGTGGTGTATGTAAAAGTTTTTGCTATCATTATGGATGCCACTTGATCACTGTTTCGAACATATCATAAAATAAATAAAACTTACTATACCTGCTCTGTGGTTGACAGGTGCCCTTGTCCGGTCAGTAAAAGTAATTGCGGTAATTTCCAAGAATGCTTGCAAAACTTCTCGTTTAACCTATACCTAACTTTCACTTAAGATGATCACTGTTTCGTACAAATCATAAAATAAATAAAACACGCTATACCTGTTCTACGGTTGACTGCTGTGGTGTATTAATAATAGGTCTTTTATGTGGGTAATACCACAATTATCTAAAAATCCCTTATAAATAGAAAATCAATTACAATCACACAAATGCTGCATCGAAATTGTAGAATAAACTTTGAAATTGATGCCAAATTTACTCGTCATGAAACACACAATCTTATTGGCCGGCATAACTCGACTCCTAATTGGCTGCTCTGCCGTTCCTAACCTAGCGAGAGCAATGGCTAGCCGCTGCCACATAAACTTTTTACGACAGATGGTGCTGTAACAGTAAGAAATACTTGTCATACTGGTGAAGAAATGTACTAAACAGGACATAAAATAAATGAAAACCATATTCATGATACTTCAGAACGCTACCAAATGATCCCCAAAGTGATCCCTCTCCCCTCAGTGGCTAGGGCAGTCTTCCAAAGTGATGCCATAGTCCAGATTGCCCTTGTCTGAATATCAGTTATGAATTGCCAATGAAACATTTAATTGAACTAGCCGGGAAGAAA
This sequence comes from Locusta migratoria, assembly GCA_026315105.1. NCBI lineage: Eukaryota > Metazoa > Arthropoda > Insecta > Orthoptera > Acrididae > Locusta > Locusta migratoria. The sequence continues at coordinate 482,192,944 of CM048748.1, forward strand.
TGTACGTCTGGTATCATTTGGTTGGGTTCTGAAGCATCATCAATATCCTGAGTGGTACATTTCTTCAGCAGTAAGGCAAATAATTCTTACCATTACAGTGCAACACGTTGCCAACTGAAAGAAAAAAAATTCAACCCAACTACACATGATTTCGTCTGTAGAATCTTAATCTGCAATTAACAATCGGTGTTTCCATTTAAAATTTTACACTAGCCACCGACACTGCTCCCAAATGGTGGAGATAGTTCAGGTTTAGTATCATTTCCTAAGCCTCTGTCGACCGTTCATAATGGTGAAAACCGTTGTTGAATATATACTGTTTTTTTTTTTTTTTTTTTTAAGTTATTCTGGTTTGTCAACTTAAACATTGTGTCAGTGTCGAATCAGTCGCGGGAGGAGGGGGGGTCTATGGGGGTGCAGATCCCTCAAAACCATGAGGACAACCTCATAATATGAGCTGGTTCTTTTTATATCAGTTTGAGGTACAATGCCACAATCACATTTTTTATGAGCTCTGCCCCCCCCCCCCCTCGCCCTAACACAAATCCTGAATTTGCCACTGCTTGGTGTACATTAAAATGTGACATGGTTCAACTTGGATGACATGTTTTATAAAAATATGTAACTAGTTTCTTTACAGTGTAGTTATTTGCCTAACCACTTTGAGCAAAATTAAGTTTCGTGAAAACTGGGAAAATAATTTTTTTTAACCTGGAAAACCCGGAAAAAACCTTGAATTTGAAAATGAAGATTTGGTGGCCACCCTGACATAGCAACATCTATGGACACCAATAATATATGGCAGTAAAACTCCAATCTTAATATTTAATAATATGAAATCAACTTCTATGCTGCGCACTGACATTTACTGTATATGAAAACTGTTAAGAAAGTTGATGAAGGTCACTGCTCTGAATGAGGACCAGTGCTAAGCAATTTATAGCTAAAGGGGCTGTATGCATCATAACTGTAACCCATTTGCACCTACTCCATAATGCTGACAAACAACTTTGTACATGTCATAAGTTGGAACCCATTTCATTTAAGTGGCAAATGTCATGGACAATGATCAGACTTTTTTCCATTCTCTGGGGCCTGCAGTGTAGAGTATGTCTCAGTGACATGTTCAATACCACAATAATTATAAAGTAATTAAATATTTTCTAATTGGGAAAAGTAGAAGTAAATCAGGCAGATCAGAAAAATAAATCCTTCCAATCAGATAATGGGAAGGAATACAATAATAAAAGATTGTACTCCATCTGAATGGCGTAAATACAGATGGAGTACATCTACATCTACATAGATACTCTGCAAATCACATTTAAGTGCCTGGCAGAGGGTTCATTAACCACTTTCATAACTTTTCTCTACCGTTCCATTCTCTAATAGCGCGCGGGAAGAAAGAACACATAAATCGTTCCGTTTTCGATCTGATTTCTCTTATTTTATTGGGATGGTCATGTCTCCCTAAGTAGGTGGGTACTAGCAAAATATTTTCACATTCAGAACTAAAAGTCGGTGATTGAAACGTCGCAAACAGATCACGCCGCAATTAATAACGTCTTTCTTTTAATGATTTCCATCCCAATTCGTGCAACATTTCCGTGACGCTTTCCCCCCCGTAATGTGATAAAACAAAACGATCTGCCCTTCTCTGAACCTTCTCAATATCTTCCGTCAGTCCCACCTGGTGAGGGTCCCACAAGGGGCAACAGTACTCCAAGAGAGGACGCACAAGTGTGATGTAGGCAGTCTGGTGGAGCTGGTGCATCTTCTAAGCGTTCTTCCAATGAAACGTAACCTTTGGTTTGCCTTCCCCACAATATTTTCTGTGTGTTCTCTCCAGTCAAAGTTGTTCATAATTGTAACTCCTAGGTATTTGCTAGAATCTACGACCTTAAGGTTTGACTGATTTATCGCGTAATTGTAGTTCAGCAGATTTCTTTTAGTGGTCATGTGTATTACTTCACACTTTTCTTTATTTAGTGTCAATTGCCAATTTTCGTACCAAGTAGAAATTTTGTCTAAATCGCTTTGCAGTTGCTTTTGACCCTCTGTTGAATTCACTGACCGATAAACGACAGCATCATCCACGAACAGTCTAAGGGAGCTATTCAGATTATCTCCTAAATCGTTTATAAACACGAGGAAGAGTAGGGGACCTATAACACTTCCCTGTGGAACGCCAGATATCACTTCTGTTTTACTCGATGACTTACCGTCAATTACAACAAACTGCGTCCTTTCTGATTGGAAATCGTGAATCCAATCGCACAATTGGGGAGATATTCCATAAGCACGCAATTTCATTAGAAGCCGCTTGTGGGGTACAGTATCAAAAGCCTTCCGGAAATCCAGAAATATAGAATCGATTTGAGATCCCTTGTCGATGGCACTTAACACTTCTTGTGAATAAAGGGCAAGCTGTGTTTCGCAAGAGCGATACTTTCTGAATCCATGCTGACTATTGGTTAATAGGTCGTTCTCTTCGAGGTAGTACATAATATTCAAACAAAATATATGTTCCAAAATCCTACTGCAAATCAACGTCAATGAGATAGGCCTGTAATTTTGGGGATCGCTCCTATTGCCTTTCTTGAATATTGGAGTAACTTGGGCAACTTTCCAGTCTTTGGGTACGGATCTTTCGCTGAGTGATCGGTTGTAAATTATAGGCAAGTACAGAGCTATTGCATCAGCATACTCTGAGAGGAATCTAGTTGGTATACAATCTGGCCCGGAAGATTTATTTTTGTTTAAGTTGTTTTACTACTCCAGGAACATCTACTTCTAAGTTTCGCATGCTGGCAGCTGTTCTTGGATTGAATACTGGAGTGTTCACTTTGTCTTCTTTGGTGAAAGAATTTCGGAAAGCTGTGTTTAGTAATTCTGCCTTAGCAGCACTGTCGTCGGTAGTATTACCATTGCTATCGCGTAGTGAAGGTATTGTTTGTGTTTTGCCGCTAGTGTACTTCACATATGTCTTTGGATTTTCTGCAAGATTACGAGACAGGATTTCGTTGTGGAAACAACTATAAGATTCTCGCATTGAAGTCCGCGCTAGGTTGCGAGTTTCAGTAAAAGATTGCCAGTCTTGCGGATTCTGTGTCTTTTTAAATTTTGCATGCTTTTTTCTTTGTTTCTGCAACAGTGATCTGACCTGTTTTGTGTACCATGCGGAGTCAGCCCCCTCTTTTATTAATTTATTTGGTATAAATCTCTCGATTGCTACTGATATTATGTCTTTGAAAGTAAGCCACAACTGATCTACATTCGCATTTTTAGTTTTGAAGGACTGGAGACTATCACTCAGGAAAGCGTGAAGCGAATTTTTATCTGCTTTATTGAATAGATATATTTTTCGTTTATTTTTGGTGCATTTTGGAATTTCGATATTCAGTTTCGCTACTACAACTCGATGTTCGCTAATCCCTGTATCTGTTTTGATGCTCTTTACTATCTCGGGATTATAAATAGTTCCATACACACTGCAGCAGAATAGCTCTGCTGAAAGAAAGAATCATTTTTGTTGAAGTGGCTTACTGCATGTTGCTCAAGTCTGGACAGTCATATCTCTTTGGTCTGAAGCCATAAAAATGCCTAATTAGCCTACATAAAAAATAATCACGTAACTACAGAACTTTCATATGCAACTGCATATCAAAAGCAGGCAAAAAAAAAAAACCTGATCTACCTTATTTTCATATATCTGGCGAAAATGTTATCATCCAAAGGCAAACAAAAGGATTTTTTGAGCTATAAAGACTATTTGAAAACCATCTGGTGTGGGTGCCATGAGACCATAGCATTTGTGTGTCTAGAGATGTAGGTTGCTTGATCATGAAAGTTTTGAGCCCAGACAGACATATATGGACTTCTGTGAAGAGGAATGAAATCATTACCAAAGAGCTCCATCCACGGAAAAACCTCTTTATGGAGAAATTTGAGGACAATGCCTCGAACACTGCTCGAGCATACCCAAGTTATTTTATCATTAAATCGGTGATACATTTGTCATCTGGCCCCATGGGTGTGAGAAATTGGAAGAATTCTTAGATCATCTGAACAGTGTTCACAAACACTGGAGGTTGAAAAAGATGGTTCTATACCCTTCCTTGATATCCTCATATGCTGGAAAACCAATGGTCACCTTAGCTACAGTGACTATAGGAAGCTCACTCATACGGACCGGTATCTGAATGCGCTCAGCCGCCACCGCCGCCGCCGCCAGCGCCACCATCACTACCACCCTGCGCAAAAACGTGGCATTCTGAACACTCTAGTTTACCACGTAAAAGTCATTTCAGACACAATGTCTGCTATGAATGCTATCCTATCTCCAAAGGATCTTCAGGGGATAATGGCTACAGTCACCGTCAAATTCAAGAAGCAATTTGGGGAGAAAAAAAAAAAAAAAAAAAAAAAAAAAAAAAAAAAAAAAAAAAAAAAAAAAAAAAAACCGAAATTATTTCAGAAGAAAGAGCAAAAATCTTGCTTTTTTGCCATTTTTTCCAATATAACAGCAGCCAACTCACCTTATAAACTCCTGGTATTTTGAGCCCTAGATTGATTCTATGTTCAGGCCCCCAGCAGAAATATGACAGAAGATGAAGCCTGTAAAAGACAATCTAGGGCTCAAAACACTAGGAGTTTATAAGATGAGTGTGGCTGCTATTATATTGGACAGACTATACAGAACAGAACCCGAGAGGTGCTTACATCCTCGCTACACCGCAGCTGTGGCAGAATGTCCTTTAGAAAATCGACACCAAATTCTTTGCAACGAAACATTTTTTTTTTTTTTCTTTTGCGGTTATAGGGCGCCTAACTGCAGTGGTCATTAGCACCCGATTCTGACCCTAGATTGACTTAAAACAAGGTTAAAAAAGGTGCCGGTAAGGAGAACTTCAGAATATCACTAAAATGAGGATTAAACAAAAATCATTAAAAGGGTTTAAATGCACTTGGACAAATTTGTCATATGTATAAAACACAAAATCTAGCAGCTGCCCATGCGTCATCAGCTAAAATGTCCTCCAAAGTGGACAGCGGATTTACTGCTACACGAACACGATTAAAATTGGGAAAGAACATTAAAACATGGCGCACCGTCATCGGGTGATCACAGGAACAGACTGGTGGGAGGTCGCCTGTTAATAAGTGTCAGTGACTGAACTGGCAATGACCGATTCTCAGCCGGGCCAAGATTACCTCCTCCCGGTATGAGGTGGTCTTCCAAGATGTTGGGATCGGTTTTATGGTTCTTAGCTTATTGTCCTGAAGCAAGGACCAAAGCCAATGCAACAATACACCTGCAAATAGCCCCCTGAATGTTGTTCAATGGGACTCAAATGGTAGCTGTCCGAGGTAGGAAAGTGTCAGCCCCAGCCGCACCATCAACAGGCTCGTTTCCTGGCACACCTACGTGGCCAGGTACCCACAGGAAGCGAACGTGAAAGCCATCTTCAGCCAACAATTGAAGAGAGCGTTTGAGTCGGAGTACAGCAGGATGGACCAGATACGGGTCTTTAAGACTCTGAATGGCACTGAGTGAATCTAAGCAGATGACATAAGAAAGGTGGTCATGGCGGTGAACATACTGGACTGCCTGATAGAGAGAAAAAAGCTCAGCTGTGAAATTTGAGCACTGGTCAAATTCAAAGTTTTTAGAGCTTATGGGACTTAACTACGGGGTCATCAGTTCCTAAACTTACAAACTACTTATGAACTAGCTAATACTAAGGATGGCACAAATATCCATGCCCGAGGGGGAATTCAAACTCCAGACCGTAGTGGCCGTGCAGACTGGTGCATTGATCGATGAGCTTGTATTGAAAGCTGTCGAACCCGATGACAAAGGCGGATACGACACCATCAGTGTTCTTAGAGACATCTGTATAGATGATGATGTTATCATCAAGCTGAGAATGAAGTTCGACAAACCATGAGCGATACACCGAATCCAGGGTACTCTCCTTCGGGAGCGGGCTGAGTTCGAGGTGGACGCGAACCTGTGCCTGAAGCCACGGTGGTGTTGGGCTCACATCCATTTGAAGGGGGTCAGGGAGGGTGAAATCGGATTGCTGAAGCATTCGACGAAAACCAACTCCGGGAGGCAACAGTGCAGATGCAGACACCCCATACTGGCAATTAAGGAAGTCGTTGAAAAATGATGGGTAGGATGGGTGTTTGGACATTGACAGCAGCTGGTATGCATACCAACAGAGTAATAGATCACACCGATAGTGAAAAGGTAATTCGGCAGCTTCTGCATAGAGGCCTTCCACAGGGCTGGTATAGAAGACTCCAATTGCTAGGCGTAACCACCAATGGTGAATTGAGTTAAGATGGCGTAAGATGGATGGCCATGCGGATGCGTAAACAATGCTTCCGTAATGCAGCTTTGATCGGACTATGGACCAGTAAAGATGAAGGAGGACAGTTCTATCAGCACCCCATGACGACCGATAAGAACTCTGAAGACATTAAGGGAACATGTACAACGGCCAGCCAGAGAAGACACATGTGAAGACCAACAAAGTGTGCTATCAAACGTTAGTCCTAAGAATTTCGTTGTCTCTATGAATGGAGGAGCGATGGGGCCTAGATGTAAAGATGGTGGAAGGAACTTATTGTATCGCCAGAAGTTGATGCACACTGTTTTCTCATTTGAGAAACGGATGCCATTTGCGATGCTCCAAGAATAAAGACGGTCAAGACAACGCTAGAGACAGCATTCCAATAGATATGTTCTCTGAGCGCTGCAGTAGGTTGTAAAATCGTCCACAAAGAGGGAACCAAAAACGTCGGGTGGGAGGCAGTACATAATTGGATTAATTGCTATGGCGAAGAGGACTACACTCAAAATGGAGCCCTGTGGCACCCCATTCTCCTGGCAAAAAGGGTCCGACAAAACAGAGCCCAATCATACCCGAAAATATCAGTCTGTTAAAAATGCACGGAAAGAAGAGGGAGACAGCCGCGAAAGCCTCTGGTATGCATGGTGCGGAGAATTCCTGTCCTCCAACAGGTATCTAAGGCCTTCTCCAAATCAGAAAACACAGCCATCGTCTGGCACTTTTTAAAAACGTTATTCATAATAAAAGTCGACAAGGTGATGAGGTGGTCAACTGCAGAGTGGTGACGATGAAATCCACACAGGACATTGGCAAGGAGGCGTCGGGATTCAAGAAGCCAAACCAAACGGACGTTAACCATGCGTTCCATCACCTTACAGACACAGCTGGTAAGAGAAATGGGGCAGTAACTGAAAGGAAGATGTTTATCCTTACCTGGTTTGGAGACAGGGATAACAATGGCTTCACGCTAACTTGTGGGGACCTGACTTCAGTCCATATGCGATTATAGGTGCGGAGAAGGAAACATTTACCAGCAGAAGAAAGTTTCTTCAACATCTCAATATGAATGGCAAATGACCCCGTAGCAGAGGAGAGGGGACATGGCGAGGGCACGGTCTAGTTTCTGCATAGTGAAGGTGTCATTGTAACTTTCACGATTTAAAGATTGGAAAGAAGGCGGTCGTGCCTTCTCTGCCTCTTTGAGGGAGAGGTAGGCAGGGTGGTAATGAGCAGAGCTCGAAACCTCCACAAAAGAGTGGTCTAAGGCATTGGATAGGTCAACGGGGTCCACAAGGACTGTGTTCGCTATTGTCAGGCCTGAAATTGGGAAGTGAAACTTAGTGCCAGATAACTAACGCAGGCTACCTCAGACATTCGAGGAGGGAGTAAATTTGTTAAAAGAACTATTGAAGACAGTCCAACAGGCTTTTTTGCTTTCTTTTATAACACGACGGCATTGCGCTCGCAATCATTTGTAATGGATGTTTGGGTGGCATTGAAAGGTTCGTAGAGCATATCGCCAGGCTCTAATAACATTCCTGCATGCTGGACGGGGACGTGGCATGGAGAAGAGGAAGTACGAGGTATGGAATGTTCGGCAGCAGTGAGAATAACCTCTGTGAGGTACTGGATCTGACTGCCGCAGCTGGGGAAATGCTGGTCGTGGGAAACTGCCATGGGAGAATACAGCCCCCAGTCAGCTTTGGAGATGTTCCAGGTGGTGGAACCTGGAAATGGGGTACGATGCAGTACACTCGAGTACATATCAGAAAGGGCATACCACTCTAACCGATGCACTAGCTGTGGAGTGCATATCGCGAGGTCCAAGTGGGAATAAGTGTGCACTGTGTCTGAAAGGAAGGTTGGTGAAGCGGTGTTTAGGCAGACAAGATTGAGATGGTCGAGAAGGTCTGCTAGGAGGGATCCTCTTTGGCAAGTTGCTGGAGAACCCCATAGGGGGTGGTGGGTGCTGAAGTCGCCCAGCAAAAGAAAAGGTGGAGGAAGCTGGGTAACTAGTATCAGCACATCTGTCCAGCAGACGATGACGGGGTATCGATATTGCAGAAAGAGAAGGAAAGGGTAGGGAGTGTAATGCGCATGGCAACTGCCTGTATGTGAGTGTGCAGAGAGACGGGATGGGAACAGTTGTCATCCCAAATGAGCAACATAACCCCTTCATGGGCTGGAATACCATCCACAGGAGATAGGTCATAACGCACAGAGGTATATTGAGGGAAGGCTAAACGATCCTGTGGGCATAACATGGTTTCTTGGAGGCTAGCTATGAGCGAACAGTGCAATCGAAGGAGTAATTTTAATTCCTCGCGATTGGAGCGAATGCCTTGAATATTCCACTGAAGAAGCACTGTGATAAGAATAAGGGGATAAAAGAGAAGAACGAGGCAAAAGGGAGCCACCTCAACGACCGCTGAGGACCTGACTTCGAGGGAGCACTGCTATGGCAATCCATTGGTGGAAAATTTTGTTCCATCAGTGTGACTGGAATTTTTGCCCCCTTCCCGAATTGACCGGTAGGGGCAGCATCCTCCGCCGGTTAAACACCAGTTGCCCGGATAACATTAGTGCGTCCCGGCGAGACAGAGGATAATGGGGGCTGGCTACTGTTGGGCGGCGTAGGAGCGGAACTACTACAATTTTTTTTTTGTTTTTTGTTAGCTCTCTTGGAAGAGTGACAGTGAGAAGAACAGTTAACGGTTGAGAAGCCTGAGTATGGAGAAAATCTACATGGACAGGTTCCTTTTTTGAGTCCGGGCATCTTGTTTGGATGCCCGCGGTTCATTAGAGGTTGACAAAGTCTCAACTTTAGAAGAAGCAGGAGGGAGCAGGGACATGGAACGGGCAATCTTCGGGCTGGCCGATCGCACAACTGTCAGCGAAAGTGAAAAAACAGGTCTGTGTAGCTGCCTCCTTAGTAGGTCAGGGGGAGGTGAGGACCTTACTGTATGTGCAGTGGAAGGGCAGTGGGTTCCGACTCACTAATAAATTTCAAGCAGCTGAAGTTGAGAGGACCTTACTGTATGTGCAGTGGAAGGGCAGTGGGTTTCGACTCGCTAATAAATTTCAAGCAGCTGAAGTTGAGATCTTTTCCCTGAATTTGCTGAATGACCTTCTCATCTTTATAAACAAGGCAGTCCCTAGAGGAATCAGCATGGTCACCCATGCAATTAATGCAGTGAGGGGATGGAGGTGGGTAGTTGCCCTTATGGGCGTCCCTACCACAAGTGACAAATTTTGCTGTATTGGGTCAAGATTGATGGGTGTGGTTGAATCTATGGCATTGGAAACAGTGCATAGGGTTTGGTACATAAGGGCGAACAGAGATAACTTCATATACTGCTTTGACATTGGACAGGAGTTCAACTCTGTCGAACGTCAAAAAAACAGTTCGAGTTGGTGTTAGCTACTTATCAACCTGTTTCAACACACTACGCACGGCTGTTACACACTGATCAGACATTTAGTTTTGAATCTCTTCGTCTGATAACCCATTAAGGGATCTTGTGAAAACTACCCCCCGTGATGAGTTGAGAGCGTGATGAGTTGAGAGTGCGATGTGCTTCTACTTGGACAGGAAACGTGTGGAGTAGCGTAGTCATTATCAGTTTTTGCGCCTGGAAAGCCTTGTCCGCTTCCAGCAACAATGATCCTTTGTGCTGTCGGGTACCGGTCTTAACAGGGCCAGCAATTGCATCAACACCCTTCTGAATTACAAAAGGATTAACAGAAGAGAAATCTTGACCATCAGTTCGAGAAACAACCAGAAATTTGTGAAGAATAGGCAACGTTTTCTTACACTGAGGCGAGTCTAGCTTTCTTTTTCGGGTAAAAGTCAGAGTAGAAGAGAAAAGAGAAGGAAGTCATTGCAGAAATGTCTCCCATGATTACCAGTGTCTCTGATGGCACAATCCTTCCTAGTGGGGGCCATCCACTGAGGGCTTACCCGTCTTAGGTGATTGTTCACACCTCAGGTCACACCGAGAACGGACGGAGGGACCAATCGGTATGTTCAGAAGGTATCAGTTCGGGTAATAACCCCTCCCTGGGCCTGGCCTTTACCAGGGTTACGTACGTGCTCTACTTGTCTACCTGGGGTGGGGAATTACGCATTACCCCGTCATCTAATATGCATGAGAATGCGTGGGTAGGCCTTCAGACACACACAGGGTGAAAAGAAGAAGAATAGAGGAAGTGAAGAGAAAGATAGAAGAGAGTGTCTCAAACATCGAAGTGGAGAATAAATGAGGAGGAGAGGAAGGCTAGACGAGTACAGCAAGGAGTGAAAGACAGAAGCAAGGGTTAGAAAAGGAAGAAACCAAGGAAAGAGAAAAACTATGACAGGAAACCACCTTGGCTGTAAATGGACGCCTGTCTCTGGGCTAAGGCATGAACCGGGAGGAGAAATCAAGCAGCCTGGGGCGGGAAGGAGGGCTGCTTCAGCTCGGGGCCCCGTGCGCCCCACACACGTACCCACAAAAGAGCTGTGGGCCCCCAGGGAGGAATGAAAATCCGACATATTTGAAACAAAAGCATACTGGGTTAGTGTCATAAAGGAAGCAATTTAAATAAAAATATCGGAGAACATCATTAATAAGGATGTTGGTTTGCAACTCAGTGCAGCTTGGGATCTGGCCATAGTGAAGTTGAAGTGGGCATGGAACGAAGCGACAACCCCCAGTGACATAACACCAGCAGCCAAAAGCTGATGCAAACGACTCGAAACGTAAACAATACCTTACATGGTGAAGCAGAAAACTACAGTGATGTCACAGTCAGCAGTGGGACTATTTAACAGCAAGGCAACATTGATGCAGCAGTCAATTATCACTCGACAATGGCCAAGGAGAACTTGGCCAAAAACTTGTGGGTTTCTAACACCTGATGTGGCTGGAAGCTCGAGAAGATTTCATTTAATTTATCTTTTATATTATCTTCACTAACCTGAGAAACAGCACCAGCAATATCACCAGCATTACTTGGCAAAATTAGTGTGTTATTTGTCTTTGCCAGATTCTGGAAAGCATCCACATACTGCTCAGCTACACTGAATGTTGCTGCATTCTGCCCATCCTGTGAAAATTACAGATTATTAAAAACAAAACAAAAAATTAATATGATTTTACAGTAAGTAATTCCTCAGGCACCACAGTTTGCACAGTAAAGGTTGTCATCCACTAGTGCTCCATTTGGCCTATGCCCACTCTACCTGTCATAATTGGAGGGATGCTCATGAGTGGACTGAACCTGCTCCAAGCTGCCTGTTCATAGATGTCTATTGCTGAAGTGTGAAATATATTCAAAATATGAACACAGCTACAAAAGAGGTGGTATTCCTTAATTTAGCTGTAGCACCTATTTGCACCTATATAAGAAGTAACCACAGAGAAAACATTCACATTGCAAGTGTTTGTAACTATAAGAACTTAAATTTCCTATTGCTATTTTACTTCTTACTGCATTGTCTACAACCAGTGACATAGCCATGTGCAGTCCACATTGGGTACCTTCTCCATGGGAGTATAAATCCTCCACTAATTGTAAAATTATTTCGTTTTTCATCTATTCACCTCTAACACATAAATGAGTTAATGGACAACTGTATAGCTCAAGACTGGCTGTGACACTTTGCACGCTCACAAGAGCACAAACAAAACTCTGTATTTTCTTTTATTGACTGAATATCTTTGTGGTGCCGAAATAATTGTTGGTATTACTTTTTTAAGTTAAATTGCTATTATAGTAAGTCTGACAGGACATGATTTTTTGCATTATTTCACTATTGTGGAAAACAATGTCTTTAAATTAATGGTTTGTTTCCCCTTTTATGATACACTGTTTCATACCAGCATGGATCTCCCAACATATCAATTGCAAAATATCTTCATCTGGATTATTTGTACTACTTTGTTGGTAATCACTTATGCAATAATATTTATAAAAATTAATTTCACTTGGTTTCATCTAAGTAAACTACTTACAAAATAGTTAACATGCTTAGCCACTTGTGTGAAAAAATTCCCTCCCTGATCCCCACCCCACTGCCTCATCCCACAAAATAAATGTTTTAGAGGAGTTGGTAATGGTGGGGTAGGAGAAGGAGGGGGGGGGGTGACAGAACACTGCAATGTATGCCAAATGATCTATGCCACTGTCTATACAAATATAATGAACATGACTAAACAATGTTTGCAGAAAAATTAACAATAGTTAATTTTTACAAACTTTTTAGAAATAATACTATATGCAAATAATTATTACCAAATCATAAACAATGTGTGTAAAAGGCCTAGTTAAATTGCACCGCTACCAACTATGTGGTTTATTATTTTATGGCAGTAAATGACAGACACTGGCAGGGATCACATCTTTTCTTCAAGATGTTTCGCAATAGCATTATGTGGAAAGACTTACCTTTTTCCCCCCAAGGTAAGTCTTTCCTCTCCCAGGATTGGAATGGCTCCTTACTCACTTCCTTAAAACCCTCATCATTTCCTTTTCCCTATCCTTCCCTTCTGCCTGAAGAAGCGACTGGGTTGCGAAAGCTTGCGTTTGTGTGTGTGTGTGTGTGTGTGTGTATTCATTTATTTATTTTGTGTGCTGCTGTCACACCTGTGCTCCTTCGCCTGGTGAGTAATCTTCGTCTATTTTTTTATATATAATTTTTCCTGCTAGGAATTTTTGCGTCTTAATATTTATTTCATTAATTATGTACACAATTCTCTTTTGGCGGCTTGCCCACCACTAGGAGCGCTAGTGTCATTGCGCACTGTCAGTTGGTAACAACTATCACAGCAGTGAGTGGCGCAACAGTATATATTAGACTGTGCTAATACCATGTTGTCGATATGACATTAATACTATTCCTCCCTTTCCTTCTATCCAGACCTACACAACTGTTATAAGCAGCACACCCTGCGGTAGCAAGGAAATAAAATGAAGCAGTTGAAAAATGCTTGTCTGGGTCCTCCATACAGGTGAAATTAAATATGTCTGAGGTTTTTTCAGTCTAGGGTTTCTGATTCAGACCAATCCATCCATCAGGAGATTGTAAGAAAGAAACAGACAGTGGCAATGAGAGGGACAAAGAAAAGGACAGAGGCAATGGTAGAGAGACACTGATGGTGGCAAAGACAGTGTAAAGAAGATTGAGAGAGAGAAGGATGAAGCGAGTGACAGTGGAGGAGAGACAGACAAAGTGCCAATGGGAGAGAAAGGACGCAGAGAGAGAGGGGGTTGTATATGAGCTTCATTGGAAGTAAGAAGAAGGAAGGAAACTTAGGGTTTAACGGCCCGTCAACAGTGTGGTCATAAGCAGTGGAGCTCGCGCTTTGATTTTTTAGTAAGGACAGGATGCCCTTTCAGAGGATCCATCCCAGTATCTGGATGGTCAGAGGTTGATTTGAACCACTGTCCCCAAAATAAAAGGATTTATCCTGTTGTGTGTTAAAAGAGCATGAGTATGTTAACATGCCAAAATGCTTGGTGAAGAAGGTGGAATGCAGATTGAAGCAGCTGGCTCCCTACTTTAACATCAGATCATTTTAAACAGTAACATATTTACCTTTTTGTATTTTGACAGTAGCATTTTTTTCAGCTGCTTATAACATACCGAAGGAAAGATTTTCAAAAAAATTTTCATAAAGGTTTGTTAAGAAAACAACAAAGAGAATTGTCTGAGTAATGTGAAGTTTTCTGGTGAAAAATGAACATTTTCAACATCATATCTACATTTTTTGATCATGAATAATAGTGTACCTCCCATATAATTTCTGTCAATGTGTTACATACTGCTTGTTTATTATAATTAAAACAAAATAAATAAATAAATAAATTCCACTTACCAGAGAATTTCTTAATATTAAAAAAAGACAATACAATAAACAATGTAAAATGTACAATTATATTTTCATAAAATTTCATATTCTAATAACTACAAAACAACAGAATATCTCTTGCCACATTTTAGACAAGACTCAAATGATCCAGCAGGCCAACTGTCACAATGCTAAGACAAATCTCACCATGTGTGGGGAATCTCATGCATTGGCATGGCTCAGCACAGATATGGGAAGCCCAAGCTCAGTGGCTAAGCATGGCAAATTTTAGTGCTGCCAAAAATTTAACCAGTCTTACTGAGCCACACCAGTCTACCTGAATTTGACAACAACCATGGTTGGTTTAGATCAGTGTGAAGCCATTTCAACTGTGTAAAAATAATTTGTGAGAACCTAAGGTTATTTTTAATCTTCCAGAAAGCTGTTGGACGAACATAAAAGTTAGTAATATTCAATACCCAACTGATAGAATAGTTACTACTCCAATTTAAAGATTCAGTTACATGAAATTCTCTTCTGGGTGGGCAAATTAAACAATGTTAGTTCTTATTCATTTGCTGGGTAACATTTACTTTAATGATTCCTACTAATTATATTTTAACTAACATACCATAACAAATGAGAGTCCCTACTACTTTTATACATCAGCTGTATAACTGTTATGAAGAGGCATTCAAGTGATGGGGAGCAGACAATTGAATTGCAAATGTTAGGAGAGAAAAAAGGGAATAGATAGGAGTAATAGTTTTGTATCACATAGATGAAACGCAAGCAGTAGTGACTGCAATCTACAAATTTCAGGTGAGTGGCGTGGACAGTGAGACTAGAAAATCAGGTACAGAATTCTTGGAGGAACGTACTTGCAACTCACCTTTTAAAGAGTACTAAAATTTGCTTACTACTATGGTACACCAACACTTCCCCAAAGCAAACAGTATTAGCTTAGAAAATCAACTAGTGACCTTCCAAAGCTTTTTGTGGGTGGAATTTATATTCTATACCTATAAAAACTGATTTGTGTGTGCGTGTCTCTCTCTCTCTCTCTCTCTGTCTCTCTCTCTCTCTGTGTGTGTGTGTGTGTGTGTGTGTGTGTGTGTGTGTTTTATTGGTTGCTATGTGTCACATAATATGATTCAACACAATGGAAACTGTGCTTCTAAATGCTCAGCATGTTTAACCCACACTTACATACTAATATCATAGTCTACTGTAAATGTAAAAGTTTTTGTCTGGCGCTTAAAATGACAGCAGCATCCCTAGCGGAAAACCACTCAACCATAGTGGGACCAGAAATGAACAGTGCAACACAAACAGTCACGGAAGTGATGCCAGCACTCAAAGTGGTAGCACTGTTATAAAATAATGGCACGATACAAATGGTTGCCATGTTCAATGCGAGGGGTGCTACTGTCCTTCCAAATGCCAGGTGTATACTTTTACATATATGTTAATAAATATTTTAATCCGATCACTTCCAAACTTCACAGGATCACCAACTGGGCAAATCTGAAGATTTCATTAAAATTGCACTAACCATCTTAGAGTCTATATATATATACAATAGAAATCGAATAAATTACCCAAAGCACAGGCTCATAGGTAGACACTAAAACACAAATAAAAACACACAAAAACACAAGATACAGGCTTTCGCAACTGATGGCCACTTCTTCAGGAAAAGAGGAAGGAGGGGAAAAAGGGAAGGACACACACACACACACACACACACACACACACACACACACACACACACACACACACACACACACAAGCTTTTGCAACCCAGTTGCTTCTTCAGGCAGAAGGGAAGGAGAGGGAAAAGGAAATGATGAGGTTTTTAAGGGAGAGGAGAGGAAAGACTTACCTTGGGGGAAAAAAAGGAAGGTAAACAAACACACACAAACCCACACCTTTACACAGACGCAAACGCACCTACGCAGACATACTGTAGAAAGCAAAGAAGTTAGACAGAGATGCCACTTGAGGCAGAGGCTCTGTCTAGATAACCGAGACAAAGATGTTAAGATGTTAAAGATGGTGGGTGGGAATTCAAATTTAGCGGAGGTTGAGACCAGATGGGCAAAGCGACGAGAGAATATGCTAAAGGGCTAGTTCCCATCTTCAGAGTTCTGAAGGATTGGTGTCGGTGGGAAGTATCCAGATAACCCGGACAGTGTAACACTGTGCCAAAATGTGCTGGCCATGCACCAAGGCGAGTTTAGCCACAGGGTAGTCCTCATTACCAACAAACACTGTCTGCCTGTGACCGTTCATGCTAATGGACAGATTGTTGCTGGTCATTCCCACATAGAACGCTTCACAGTGCAGGCATGTCTGCTGGTATATCACATGGATACTGTCACAAGTGGCTCTGCCTTTGATTGTGTACACCTTCCGGGTAATGGGACTGGAGTAAGTGGTGGTGGAAGTGGTGCATAGGGCAGGTTTTACAATGGGGGCGGTTACAAGCGTAGGAGCCAGAAGGTAGGGAAGGTGGTTTGGGGACTTTATAGGGACGGACCAGGAGGTTACGGAGGTCTTGTGGGCGGCGGAAAAACACTCTCGGTGGAGTGGGAAGGATGTCATGAAGGGCAGATCTCATTTCACCAGATCCTTTCCGGGACTGGAGCGGACTCTGAATGTGGCTCTCCAGCAAGGATACGACTTCCTAAATCCTGCCCCCAAAATGATTTTTTTTTTTTTTTTTTTTTTTTTTGTGGTTTTAGGGCGCACAACTTCTATGGTCATTAGCGCCCAGCCAAGAACATAGATTCGCTATGATCTAAAAAAAATGTAGACTGTCAGAACATCAACAAGAGGCTAAAAACGAAAGATAAAAGACAATTAAAAGAGTTAAATATCCTTGGATACGTTGGCCAAGTTGATAAAACGCAAAACTCGAGCAGCTGCTCGTGTGTCATCAGCTAAAATTTCCTCCAGAGTAGACGGAAAGTGAAGGGCTACACGGAGATGATTAAAATTAACACAAGTCAGTAAAACATGTCGCACTGTCAGCAGTTCACCGCAGGAGCATAGCGGTGCAGGTTCGGTGGATAGCAAGTAACGGTGGCTGAAACGGCAATGACCGATCCGCAACCGAGCCAGGATGACCTCCTCCCGCCGAGAGGGGCGTGAGGATGTCCTCCAAGCGGTCGGGATCGGTTTGACAGTTCGCAATTTATTGTTGTACAGTGAAAGCCACACACTGTGCCATTGCGACACAATACTTCGGCGAAGAGCCCGTTGAACATCGTCCGATGGGACGCAAAAGGTAGCCATGCGAGGCAAAAGAGCTGCTGCCTTGGCTGCTGTGTCGGCGGCCTCATTCCCGGGCACACCCACATGGCCAGGGACCCACAGGAAAGAAACGTGACAGCTGTCATCTGCCAGCAACTGGAGGGAGCGTTGGATCCGATACACGAGAGGATGGTTCGAGAAAGGGTCCTTAAGACTCTGCAGGGCACTAAGGGCGTCAGAACATATGGCATAGAAAGGGTGGCGGTGGCGGCAGGTATACAAAACGGCCTGGTGGAGGGCGAAAAGCTCAGCCGTGAAGTTCGAGCACCGGTCAGGGAGCTTGTATTGGAAACGGTTGTCCCCGACGACGAAGGCAGATCCGACACCGGCAGTGCTCTTGGAACCATCAGTGTAAATAAATACGGCATTATCGAACCACGAACGGAGTTCGACAAGCCTCGAGCAGTATACCAAATCCGGAGTGCTCTCCTTGGGGAGCGAACTAAGTTCGAGGTGTGTGTGAACCTGGGCCTGATGCCACGGTGGCAATGGGCTTTCGCTCAACCAAAGGGTGGAAGGAAGGGTAAAATCGAGCCGCTGTAGCAGGCGGCGAAACCGAACTCCCGGTGGAAGCAAGGCAATCGCAGACAACTGATATTGGCGATCGAGTGAGTCGTCAAAAAATAATCTGTAAGATGGATGGTTGGGCATCGACCGTAGGCGGCATGCGTACCGACACAAGAGTATGTCACGTCGATTGGTCAAGGGTAATACAGCAGCCTCGGCATACAGACTTTCAACAGGGCTGGTATAAAATGCACCGGTCGCCAGACGTAATCCACGATGGTGGATAGAGTTGAGACGGCGGAGAATCGACGGCCGTGCAGAGGAGTATACAAGGCTTCCGTAGTCGAGCTTCGACTGAACAATGGCCTGGTAAAGGTGAAGCAGGACGGTACGATCCGTTCCCCATGACGTGCCACTGAGGACACGAAGAACGTTAAGGGATCGGGCACAACGGGCAGCCAGGTAGGACACATTTGTGGACCAGCAAAGTTTCCGATCCAACATGAGTCCCAAGAATTTTGTAGTCTCCACGAAAGGGAGAGCAACAGGGCTGAGACGTAGAGAAGGTGGAAGAAATTCCTTTTATCTCCAGAAATTGATACACACAGTTTTCTCAGCGGAGAATCGGAAGCCGTTTGCGATGCTCCAGGAATATAGACGGTCAAGACAGCGTTGGAGAGAACGCTCCAAGAGACACGTCCGCTGGGTGCTACAATAAATTGCGAAATCGTCAACAAAAAGAGATCCGGAAACGTCAGCTGAAAGGCAATCTACGATCGGATTGATTGCAATGGCAAAGAGAGCCACACTCAAGACGGAGCCCTGTGGTACCCCATTCTCCTGGCAAAAGGTATCTGACAAAACAGAGCCCACCCGTACCCGGAACTTGCGATCCGCCAAAAACGCTTGAATGAAAAGAGGGAGGCGGCCCCGAAGGCCCCATGTGTGCAATGTGCGGAGAATGCCCGCTCTCCAACAGGTATCGTATGCCTTCTCCAAGTCGAAGAAAACTGCTACTGTTTGACGCTTCTTTAGAAAGTTGTTCATAATGAAGGTCGACAACGTAACGAGGTGGTCAGCAGCAGAGCGGTGTCGACGAAAACCGCATTGGATATTAGTCAGGAGGCGGCGAGATTCGAGGAGCCAGACCAACTGAGCGTTAACCATGCGTTCCATCACCTTACAGACGCAGCTCGTCAGAGAAATGGGGCGATAACTGGAAGGAAGGTGTTTGTCCTTCCCTGGTTTGGGGATGGGGACAACAATGGCTTCACGCCAACTTGTGGGAACATGACCTTCAGTCCATATGCGATTGTAGGTACTAAGAAGAAAGCACTTGCCCGCAGGAGAGAGGTTCTTCAGCATCTCAATATGAATGGAATCGGGCCCGGGAGCAGAAGACCGGGACAGGGCGAGAGCACGATCTAGCTCCTGCATGGTGAAGGCGACGTTATAATTTTCACGACTAAAAGAGCGGAAAGAAGGCGGCCGTGCCTCCTCTACCTGTTTGCGAGGGAGAAAGGCAGGGTGGTAATGGGCAGAGCTCGAAACCTCCGCAAAGAAACGACCCAATGCGTTTGAAACATCAGCTGGGTCCACGAGGACTGCGTTCTCCACGGTCAGGCCAGGAATCGGGGAGTGGACCTTGATGCCGGACAAACGGCGTAGGCCACCCCAGACAACCGTGGAGGGAGTAAAACGGTTAAAAGAACTAGTAAAAGTAGTCCAGCAAGCTTTCTTGCTGTCGTTTATGATACGACGGCACTGCGCTCTCATACGTTTGTAATTGATGCAATTCTCCAAAGTTGGGTGGCGGCGGAAGGTGCGTAAAGCACGGCGCCGGGCTCTAAGCGCGTCGCGGCAGGCTGCAGTCCACCAAGGGACCTGGACACGACATGGAGAAGAGGATGTACGAGGTATGGAACGTTCAGCAGCAGTGAGAATAACCTCTGTGAGGTATTCGACCTGACTGTCACAGATGGGAACATTCTGATTGTGAAAAACAGCCATGGAAGAATAAAGCCCCCAGTCGGCTTTAGAAATGTTCCAACTGGTGGGACGTGGAGATGGGGAATGATGTAGGAAGTGGATGATACAAGGGAAATGGTCACTCGAGTACGTGTCAGAAAGTGCATACCACTCAAACCGACCGGCAAGCTGAGGAGTGCATATTGCGAGGTCTATATGGGAATAAGTGTGTGTTGTGTCAGAAAGGAAGGTCGGTGCACCGGTGTTGAGGCAGACAAGATCGAGGTGGTGGAGAATGTCCACCAAAAGGGAGCCTCTCGGACAAGGTGCCGGAGAGCCCCATAGGGGGTGGTGGGCATTAAAGTCGCCTACCAACACGAAAGGTGAAGGGAGCTGGTCAACAAGGTTTAGCACATCTGCCCTAGTAAGGGCAGATGACGATGGCGAATATATATTACAGAGGGAGAAGGTAAATGTGGATAAGGTGATGCGGACGGCAACTGCCTGTAGGTGAGTGTGCAAGGAAATGGGATGGAAATAGACGTCGTCTCGAAGGAGCATCAGAACCCCTCCATGGGCTGGGACACCTTCCACGGGTGGCAGGTCGAACCGCACAGAGGTGTAGTGTGGAAAGTCTGCACGATCACGTGGACGCAACTTAGTTTCCTGGAGGCAGACTAGAAGCGGGCAGTGCAATCGAAGGAGTAGTTTTAATTCCTCCCGATTAGAACGAATGCCGCGAATGTTCCATTGAAGGAGCGCCATGATAAAAATGAGAGAAGAAATAAGGATAAAAACCAAGTAGCGAGCGGGGTCACCTCGACGGCCGCTGAGGACCGGATTTCGAGGGAGCACTGCTATCGCTGTCTGGAGGCAAAGGGTCATGTTCCATTGGTTCGACGGACGCGCCTGCCACCTCCCTGAGTTGATCAGGAGGGGCAGTTTCCACCACCGGTAAAGGGCCGGGCGCCCGGCAAACGGAGCGGCCCGGTGAAACAGAAGACGGCCGAGGCCGGCAACTGTTGGACGGCGTGACAGATGGGTCATGCCTCGGCGGGGAAGGAGAGGAACTCTTTTTCTTGTCAGCTCTTCTGGAAGAGTGACGGCGGGAAGAGGCAGTTGACGGTTGGGAAGCCTGAGAACGCAGAAAATCCTCACGGACGGGTTCCTTTTTCAAGGTCCGGGCATCTTGTGTAGGTGCCCGCGATTTACTAGAGTTTGACGAAGACTGTACCACAGAAGCAGCAAGAGGGAGCGGGGACGTGGAACGGGCAATCTTCGGGCTGGCGGATCGCACAACTGTGTCAGCGAAAGTGAAGTCACATGTCTGGGTACTGGAATCCTTGGTAGGTCGAGTTGAGGTGAGTACCTTACTGTATGTACCCGCTGGGAGGACAGTGGGCTTTCGACTCGCCAACAACTTACGAGCGGCAGATGTCGATACCTTCTCCGTAACCCAAATTTGCTGGATTACCTTCTCATCCTTGTATACAGGACAGTCGCGAGAGGAAGCCGCATGGTCACCGTTGCAGTTTAGGCAGTGAGGGGACGGAGGTGGGCAATCCCCCTCATGGGCGTCCCTACCACAAGTGACACACTTTGCTGCATTTGGGCAATGTTCACAGGTATGGTTGTACCTGTGGCACTGAAAACAGCGCGTTGGGTTAGGTACATAAGGGTGGACGGAGATGACTTCATACCCTGCTTTGACCTTCGACGGGAGGTCAACTTTGTCAAACTTCAAAAACACAGTACGAGTCGGTGTCAGATGGTTATCGACCTTTTTCATTACCCTGTGGACGGCTGTCACACCCTGATCGGACATATACGATTGGATATCTTCATCAGACAACCCGTCAAGGGATCTCGTGAAGACTACCCCCCGTGACGAGTTGAGTGTGCGGTGCGCTTCGACCTTAACTGGAAAAGTGTGCAACAACGTAGTACGTATCAGTTTTTGGGCTTGGAAGGCACTTTCCACTTCCAGCAACAATGTGCCATTGCGCTGACGTGAACAGGTTTTAACAGGGCCAGCAATTGCATCTACACCTTTCTGTATAACGAAAGGATTGACAGAATTGAAATCCTTTCCGTCGGTGCGAGAGACAACCAGAAATTTAGGTACATTAGGCAGAGTCTTTTTAGGCTGAGGCGAGTCTAACTTACGTTTATGGGTCAACATTACGAAAGAAGATAAGGAAGTCATCGCGGAAGTGTCCCCCGTGATTACCGGCGTCTCCGATGGCGCGCTCCTTCTTAGTGGGGGCCCTCTCCGAGGGCTTACCCGCCTTAGGTGATAGTTCACACCTCAGGTCACACCTCCCGAGAACTGACGGAGGGACCAATCGGCACGTTCGGAAGGTACCAGCTCGGGTAATCACCCCTCCCTGGGCCTGGCCTTTACCAGGGGGTACGTACGTGCCTTACTTGTCTACCCGGGGCGGGGAATTACCCGTTACCCCATCACCTGCTACGCACGATAATGCGTGGGTCGGCCTTCAGACATGCACAGGGAGGAAAGAAGAAGAGGATAGGAAAGGAAGAGAAAGAAGGAAGAAGTGTCTCAAACGCCGAGGCGGAGACTAATGAGGAGAAGAAGGCTAGGAGAGTTGAAGGAGAGAAAGACAGAAAACGAAGGGTAAGAAAGGAAGGAACGAAGGAAGAAAAGCCACAACAAGAACCACCGTATCTCACGAAATATGCCCGTCTCCGGGCGAAGGCATAAACCGGGAGGGAAAGTGAAGCAGCCTGGGGCAGAAGAAAGGCTGCTCCGGCTCGGGGCCCCATGCGCGCCACACACGTACCCACAAAAGAACTGTGGGCCCCCTGGGGGGGCCCCCAAAATGAGATCCGTCCTTGCGACAGTATCCACATGTTCTACCAGCTGACATGCCTGCACTGTGAAACATTCTATGTGGGACTGACCAGCAACAAACTGTCCATTCGCATGAATGGTCACAGGCAGACAGTGTTTGTTGGTATTGAGAATTACCCTGTGGCTAAACACGCCTTTGTGCACGACCAGCACATCTTGGCACAGTGTTACACCATCCGGATTATCTGAATACTTCCCACCGACACCAATCCTTCAGAACTCCAGAGATGAGAACTAGCCCTTCAGCATATTCTCTCTTCCCTGTTGCCCACCTGTTCTCAACCTCCGCTAAATTTGAATTCCCGCCCACCATCTTTAACATCTTTGCCTCGGTTCTCTAGACAGAGCCTCTGCCTCAAGTGGCATCTCTGTCTAACTTCTTAACTTGATGAAACGAAAATGATAGAAGGAAACTTTCCTGGTGGGGTAACAAAAATAAAAAATAGAAAACAGATGGCTTACCCACAGGACAGGCTCATCGACAGACACAAATAAAATCACACACAAACACACATGTTTTTGTGTGTGATTTTATTTGTGTCTGTCAACGAGCCTGTCCTGTGGGTAAGTCATCTGTTTTCTATTTTTTACATTTGTTAACTTCTTAGCTTTCTACAGTAAGTCTACCTAGGTGTGTTTGCGTCTGTGTAATTGTGTGGGTGTGTGTGTATTTGTTTACCTTCCTTTTCTTCCCCCAAGGTAAGTCTTTCCTCTCCCGGGATTGGTACGGCTCCTTACCCCTCCCTTAAAACCCTCATTATTTCCTTTTCCCTCTCCTTCCCTTCTGCCTGAAGAAGCAACTGGGTTGCGAAAGCTTGCGTTTGTGTGTGTGTGTTTTATTTATTTGTGCTACTATCACACCTGTGTTCCTTCACCTTGTGAGTAATCTTCATCTCTATATATATGACACATCTTTACCACACCTAAAGGACACCACACAAGTCGCTGGAACACACACCTTTGATGCAAGGGATTTTGCAACAAGTAGTAATCCTTTGGCCCTTGCTTCTGCTACGGCTAACATAGCTTCTGCCTCTCCAGCAGCTTTGTTTATTTGCTCCTGTCGATCTGCCTCTGTAATGGGAAAATAATGATGTTACAACATAGCCCATACTCAAATATGAATACAGCTCCACTTTTTTATAAATAAAATATTATACTCATCATACTCAAAGATAGAGAAAATTAGTGATTTGAAAAGGTATGGACAAGTTCAGAAATTTCATTATAAATTTTTAAAAAAGATTATAGGGAAGATACTATATAAAATATGAAGGTGGGACGGACTGTTTCTGTGAATTTTAGTGTCAAAAAGAGAAGGAAAGTTTGAGGTACTCCTCAATCTGACTTGTCTTCAGCGATCGTAAGTAAATTATTGAGGGACAAAAATGATAATTATAAAAACAATAATAAAGTCCCTCCTAATGATAGTTACAGAAATACCACAATCATTAACAAGATTATGAGGTTAAATTGCGACTCGCCGTAAAGAAAATATTTTGCACCACAGGCAGGCTCGAAGGAAAGACAAGTGCACAAAACTAAAGCTTTAGGCCACAGAGTTTGCCTGGAAAAAGAATGTGCAAAAGAGCACGCACTCAGACGCACGGTGCACACACACACACACACACACACACACACACACACACACACAGGCATCCAATCATACATGCACAATTAATGTACACTGGGCTGCGCTCTCCTTTCAGCTTGACAAGTGTTGCATCAGTTGCCAGTGCAGTTCAGTCTGGAGAGGAAATGGGAGGAAAGGGGTGATGGGAGGAGAACGGAGGTGATGAGAGAAGAGAAGAAGTGAGGAGACAGGAGCTGCCTTGGAGCATCACTATCTAACTTCTATCCTATCCACAGCATTCCTTCTCAGGAACTCCTCACTGCAAAGGTTCCACCACTTGGCTAATGAGTCATCTGACTACCTGGCAGAGGGCCTCCACCAACAGTAACTATTCCGAAGAAAAGGTCTGCCAGAATAATCCAAATCCTTAAGTCCACCACAACTTTCAATCCTTCCTGAAATACTTAATCCCTTTCAAGAATCTATGTCCAAAATCAATCTCCTTCCTCAACCTGATAGCATCCCACAACAGCCAGCTTTTACAAGCTCCCCAAAATCCAGAAACCAAATAACACCAGATGTCAAATTGTGGCTATTTATTGGTTTATCAATGAAAGAGTTTCAACAAAATGCTCAAAATCTCACTTTCTACATAAAAGATACTAGCCACTTCCTTCACTGACTCTTCACCATTGCCGCCCTTTCACATCCAGGATCCTTACTTGTCACTATAGACGCCACTTCCCTAAACACCAACATTCATCATGTCCATTGTCTTGCCACTACTGAACATTGCCTTTCAAATTGACCTTTAGACTCCAAATTCACTATGCCCTTCTGTATATGACTTACTAATTATATCCTAACAACTACCCCCCTTGAAGGTGAGATATTCAAACACACCCAGAGCACAGCCACAGGCACCCACATTATACCTTCCCATGGCAACATGTTTGTGGGCTGTCTAGAGGAAACCATCCTGCCTTCCCAAAACCCTAAACCACTGGTCTCCGTCAGGTTCATTGATGATATTTACATGATTTCAACTCTGAGCAAATCACGTTATTTCATTGCATCATCAACACCTTTGTTGCAACAATCCAACATTGTGGCATTGTTTATCTCTGACATCCACACTCCCGAAACACCACCTTCATGACCTAGGTTGTGAACCACCTTTCCCTTCTGTTCCCATCCTTTCTTCTTCCCTTCTCTCCCACCTGACGAAGGAACTCTGTTCCGAAAGCTTGTCCTTTTTGTCCCCTTTTTTCTATTTCTTCATTTGTGTTACTATCGACGGTACAGCACAATGGTAAGTACTGGCCAGCCATTCTATCTCGCTTCAACAATATTTCTTTAGACAGAGACATTTCTCATATCTAAATGTGTCAGCACCAGGTAGATAATTCTGTCAAGCATTATTAAGAAAGTGTAGTTAAACATATAATGTTTAAAGAATAGAAAAAGAGTGAAGAATCTGTTCTTAAGAAAACGAAAAGGAAAAATCCAAACAGATGACTCGAGACCTGGCGGATGTCATACCACTAAATCAGCAAAGAGTGCTAATTCCTCTGAGGGTTTAATATACAGTTTAATTATATTGACATTGTATAATCTTTTGCCCATACCAGCTCCTGTATCTTGGACATATACTGCTTTTTTATGTGTTATTTCTACGATTTTGTAAGGACCACACCATTTCTAAAAAAAAAAAATTACGAGTTTGTTTCTTTAAGTTTGAACCTGGTTGAAACTTTTTAACCCATGTCAAGTCTCCTTCATTGTGTTTAGGTATTAAAGCTTCCTCATATAACTTTTTTAACCTATGTCCAGCTGCAATGTTCAGGTGGTTTTCTACTTGATCCTGTATCCCAGTTTCATCCCTTGTAGGATGAGGTGGCCAAGCAAAATATTTCAACAGTGGCTCCCCTATAAATTTTTTATTAAGTATTTCTATGGGCGATAAACCCGTAGACAAATGAAGTAACCCGTTTAGCATAACTTGAAATTCATGATTTAAAGGACTCCATGAAGAGTGTTTTTCTGAACAAAATGTTCTACACAGCCTCCCTAACTCTTGCATCACTCTTTCCGCAGGGTTTGACTGTGGATTGTATCTAGAAATAACGTGTTTGATCTTCTGCCACACCAATAACTCTTTAAATTCTTTACTGGTAAATTGTTGACCATTATCTGATAGAATCCTCCTAGGTTTGCCCACATCTTTAAAATAATCCTTAAAACACTATCACAGTTTCTGTATTCGCTTTCTTTATGGGGTACAGCTTCACATACTTTGACCAACATTCTTTAATGACAAAAACATATTGCACTCCCCCTTTACCAACAGGAAGAGGACCATAAAAGTCACAGGCTATTAAATCATATAAGCCCTTTGGTATTATAGGGTACATAGGATTGTTGTAATCTTTAAAGTGTTGACAAATTTGACAAGTTCTTAAGTTCCTTATAATTTTCCTACTCATATTTCTAAAATATTAAAATTTTGACATATGCTTGATGCACTTAGTTATCCCAAAGTGGCCATAACCTTTGTGTATAAACCATATTAAATTTTGCTTGTAGTTGTTCGGGTATACAAAGTTTCCAATCATTTTTCTTGACATCACTGCACCAAATTAGTGCACTATCATTAATTTTAATCTAGCCCTTTTGCACACCGATCAAATTTAAGTTTAAAGAATTCATCTGTTCTGATCAGGATTCTAATTTTATCAGCTAATATACATACTGTATTTTCACTATGTGCTACCGGCAAGAAATTTAAACTGAAAATAATTCCTTTCCCCTCACTTACTGTAACTTTTTCATTCCTACAGGCAATTGAGAAATTGAGTCTGGTACCACATTAGTAGATCCCTTAATATATTCTATATCTGTCAAAATTTTGCAAAAATAAAGTCCACCTCATCAGACGACTATGCAACAACTTGCTTTCAAACGAAAAGGATAACGCTTGATGATCAGTATATACTATTATTTTAGATCCCCATATAAGATTTTGAAACTTGGTTATAGCCCAAACTATTGCAAGTAACTCTTTTTCTGTTGTGGAATAATTCCTTTCATGAGATGTTAAACATCTACTTGCAAAGGCTATCTGGTTATGATCTCCTTCTTGTGGATTCCAGTGGCTCTGAAACAATTCCGCTGCAACACCATAAGCTGATGCATCGATTGCTAGTTTAAATGGTTGTCCTAGTACTGGATGTCTTAATACGTCAGATTCTACAAGAGCCTGATTCATCTATTGAAAAGCTGCTGAATTTCCTTCGGTCCATTTCCATGGTTTTTTTTTTTTTTTTCTTTAATAAATCTAGTATAATGGGATTATTTAATACATGGCACTTCACATATCTCCTGTAGAAATTAATTAGTCCCAAAAAATCTTTCAACTGCTTAACAGTTTCAGGTTCTAGACAGTCCTTTATAACTTCAATTCTCTCAGGATCCGGTCTTATTCCCTTTATGCCAACATAATGTCCTAAAAATTTAACTTCATCCCTACCAAAAACTGACTTACTGAGCTTTAAAGTAATTCCTTTCTCAAGGCACCTAGATAACAACACAGTGGTACTCCAAACTTTCTGAAATTATCCAAATATCATCGACATAGATGATAAGTTGTTGTAATAAGTCTCTCCCCAATGCTTCATCCAATGCCCTTATAAATAAAGAAATGTTCAATCCAAACGGCAATACCTTGTATTGGTACGCTTTACCATCGAACAAAAAAGTGGTATATTTTCGAAAATCCTCATAGATACCCACTTGATGATATCCGATGTCAAATCTACAGAACTAAAGTACTTAGCCTTCTCATATTTAGTCAAAATATCATCAATACACATTGGTCTATCATGTTCCATTTCAATATGTATATTTTAAGTATGTGCATCAAGTACAATGCGTATTCCACCACATATGTTTCTCACACAAACCAATGGATTGTTAAATGCACTGTTGCTCCTATCTATAACACCATTATCCAATATCTTGTATATTTCTTCCTGTACTTGATGTCGTACACTAAGAAGTATCGGGTAAGGCCGACAGAAAAATGGTTTGGTGTCTTTCATTTTAAAAGAGCACATATATCCTCCTAAGGTACCAGGTTTGTTCGAAAATACCTCTTGATACTTTACAATTAATGAAAATAATTCATGCTTTTGCTCATTAGACAACAAGTCAGATCCGTACGCTTTATATTTCAAGTCACTCTCACTTACAGAACTAGTCATTTCTTTCGTTTTGATTACTTGTTAGGTCGACTCTAAAAGTATCGAAACAAATTCTGTTGAGTTGTTATTATCTGTGAAAAAAGGTAAACAGGAAACATCACCTTAGATATACCCTGTGACATCTAAAGTCACTTCATAACGATAAAGCCAATCTATTCCAAATAATAAATCAACATTTAATTTAGGTGCTAGTAACATAGTTATCATACATACTAAATTACTCAGTCGGACTGGTAGTTGCGTCTTGGTTCTTATTGACTGGCTTTTATAACCTGTAATACCTAATATGTGATGCCACTGACAGGTAATGTTAGACATGAATGACCCTTCTTAATTCTCTCGAAATATTCTTGCGAAATGATGGAAATTTCACTTCCACTATCCACTAAAATATTAACAGGTAGGTCAAAAATAGATCCAATTATTATAGGTTTTTCTTTCATTCGTTTATTACAATTACTTTCCTTTAGTAACCATTCCCGTATAGGTTTGGAATGTATGAAACTTATGACCAATTTTTATATTAGGGTCCTAAGTCACTATATCACATCTTGAGAATGGACCCACAACCCAAGAAGTGGAGAGTTTACCTTAGCTACATTTTGTGTAGTTTCAACATCAGTTTGTGTCGAACACTGTACCGATTTAGATTGACAACTTTTATTATTCCCTAAATACTTTTTGTTTTTGTTATGTCTTATTACTGTTTTTACTTGTTTCTTGCCTCCTGTGTACCTCACATAAATACACTTCTCTCGTTCGATTGTCTCTATTTGAATTTGCCTGTCCGTTATTGTTACTATATTTGTCCTGGGGCTTCTGCAAAGAATCAACCCCTTCTGCAACGTCCAACAACTCTCCAGTTGTTTTCCATCTTCTACACCATATCTTACTCTGAACTGACATGGGTAATCTTCGAACTAATACATTTGCTAAATACTCTTCATCTACCAATTTATCTAGGAATTTAGCTTTTGTCAAATGATCCTGAATATACTGTTTAACAGTACCTTATTTTCTGTCATATGGTACTGGGTCTATAAACATCCGCACATATACACAAACACACCTGGGCAGACATACTGTAGAAAGCAAAGAAGCAACTTCTTTGTTTTCTACAGTATGTCTGCCTAGGTGTGTTTGCGTTTGTGTATATGTATGGGCATGTGTGTATTTGTATTTGTTTACACTCCTTTTTTCACCCCAAGGAAAGTCTTTCCTGTCCCAGGATTGGAATGGCTCCTTACACAATTGCTTAAAACCCTCATCATTTCCTTTTCTCTCTCCTTCCCTTCTGCCTGAAGAAGCAGCTAGGCTGCAAAAGATAGTGAGTGTGTGTGTGTGTGTGTGTGTGTGTGTGTTTTATTTATTTGTGCTACTATCCACACCTGTGAGTAATCTTCATCTATTTTTTATATATATTTTTCCTGCTAGCAATTTTTTGTCTATAATACTACTATAAACATCATTAGTTACTGTTTCTAATTTCAGATCAATATTAGATTCTAGTTTTATTAAGCTCTCTCTGAAATCTTTAGACTGACTGTCAATGCTGCTACTAATTTCACTAGATTGACTGTCGATCCTGCTACTAATTTCTTTTAACATCGCCACTAACGGTAAATCTGCACCAGCAACATTCTCTTCAGCCATTATTTTGGTTTGTGATCTTGTCACTGGCATAAATTAAAACCACTTCTACACACACTAAACCACTTAGTCACAATAAAAAGAATTTATACGCTCACCACGGAGTACGTCTAGAACCACAGTGGCAGCACTGGTCAGCCAGTAAGGACAGTAGGCTGCAACTAAAAATTCCTCATATGGCGTCTCGGTGTCTAGGCGTGATGTTTAATTCCGACAAGAACCGCTCCAACTTTCTCTTCTGTTCTTCTAGTGCTAGTTTTGCACAAATGATTTCTTCAGTTGCGACGAAATAATGGTTCACAGTTTCTGCTACTAATTTCACTAGATTGACTGTCGATCCTGCTACTAATTTCTTTTAACATTGCCACTAACAGTAAATCTGCACCAGCAACATTCTCTTCAGCCGTTATTTTGGTTTGTGATCTTGTCACTGGCATAAATTAAAACCACTTCTACACACACTAAAACTCTTAGTCACAATAAAAAGAATTTATACGCTCACCATGGAGTACATCTAGAACCACAGTGGCAGCACTGGTCAGCCAGTAAGGACAGTAGGCTGCAACTAAAAATTCCTCATATGGCGTTTTCGTGTGTAGGCTTGATGTTTAATTCTGACAAGAACCGCTCCCACTTTCTCTTCTGTTCTTCTAGTGCTAGTTTTTCACAAATGATTTCTTCAGTTGCAACGAAATAATCGTTTACAGTTTCTGATTTCTGCGAGACCTCTTCTTAATTGTTCACACTCTTATTTCAAGTTCGTGTTGCCCATCGGTCGCCGTACTGTATTATATATGTATCCAAAGACTGGTATTTCGCGTCCTGTGTTACAGCTGACACATTGTGTTGTTACTTCAATTTCAGTTATGGATTATATGGCGTAAAGTTCCCTTCAAGTCCGTATTTCAACTTCCTCTTTATCTTTTAAGGTGATTAACAATAAAACGAGGTCCAGCTACAATGTGCCTCTAAATTCCTTCACATTATTACACTTCAAATCCTTTCTTAAACTTACACCATTGCATAAAATAACTGCTGAACAATACATTACTTGTTCTGATTAATTACAACACTTTCATTGACAATTAGATACAATTTATTCTTTTTTGTGGTTTTAGGGCGCACAACTTCTAAGGTCATTAGCGCCCAGATAAGAACAGAGATTCGCTAGATCTCGAAAAATTGGTAGAGTATCAAGTGAAAGCTAAAAACGAAAGATAAAAAACAATTAGAAGGGTTAAATATCCTTTGATAAATTGGCCATGTTGATAACACGCAAAACTCGAGCAGCTGCTCATATGTCATCAGCTAAAAGTTCCTCCAGAGTAGACAGAAAGTGAAGGGCTACACGGAAATGATTCAAATTAACACAAGACAGTAAAACATGTCGCACCGACAGCAATTCACCGCAGGAGCACAGCGGTGCAGGGTCGGCAGTTAGCAAATGACAGTGGCTGAAATGGCAGTGACCGATCCACAACTGGGCCAGGATGACCTCCTCTCGCCGAGAGGGGCGTGAGGAGGTCCTCCAAGCAGTCGGGATCAGTTTTACAGTTCTCAATTTATTGTTGTGGAGTGAGAACCACGCACTGTGCCAGGACGACACAATACTCCGGCGAAGAGCCCGTTGAACATCGTCTGATGGGACGCAAAAAGTAGCCATGCGAGGCAAAAGAGCTGCTGCCTTGGCTGCTATGTTGGCGGTCTCATTCCTGGGCACACCCACGTGGCCAGGGACCCACAGAAAAGAAACATGACAGATGTCATCTGCTACCAACTGGAGGGAGCGTTGGATCCGATATACGAGAGGATGGGTCGAAAAAGGGTCCTTAAGACTCTGCAGGGCACTAAGGGAGTCCGAACAGATGGCATAAAAAGGATGGCGGCGGGTATATAAAACAGCCTGGTGGAGGGCAAAACGCTAAGCCATGAAATTCGAGCACCGGTCAGGGAGCTTGTATTGGAAACGGTTGACGCAGACGACGAAGGCAGATCCGACACCGTCAGTGCTCTTGGAACCATCAGTGTAGATAAATATGGCATTATCGAACTGCGAACGGAGTTCGACATGCCTCGAGCGGTATACCAAATCCGGGATGCTCTCCTTGGCCAGCACCACAAGTTCAAGGTGAGTGTGAACCTGGGCCTGATGTCATGGTGGCAATGGACTCTCTCTCAACCTAAAGGTTGAAGGAAGTGTGAAATCGAGCCGCTGAAGCAAGCAGCAAAACCGAACTCCAGGTGGAAGCAAGGCTATCACAGACAATTGATATTGGCGATCGAGTGAGTCGTTAAAAAATAATAGGTAAGAAGGATGGTTGGGCATCGACTGCAGGCGGCATGCGTACTGACAAAAGAGTATGTCACACCGGGTGGTCAAGGGTAACACAGCAGCTTCGGCATACAGACTTTCAACAGGGCTGGTATAAAATGCACCGGTCGCCAGGCGCAATGCCCGAAGGTGAATAGAGTTGAGATGGCGGAGAAGCGACGGCCGTGCAGAAGAGTATGCAAGGCTTCCGTAATCTAGCTTCGACTGAACAATGGCCTGGTAAAGGTGAAGCAGGACAGTGCGATCTGCTCCCCATGATGTGCCACTGAGGACACAAAGAACATTAAGGGATCAGGCACAACGGGCAGCCAGGTAGGACACATGTGTGGACCAGCAACGTTTTCGATCAAACATGAGTTCCAAGAATTTCGTTGTTTCCAGGAAAGGAAGAGCTACGGGGCCGAGACGTAGAGAACGTGGAAGAAATTCCTTGTATCTCCAGAAGTTTATACACACCTTTTTCTCAGTGGAGAAGTGGAAGCATTTCGCAATGCTCCAGGAATAAAGGCGGTCAAGACAGCGTTGAAGACAAAGCTCCAAGAGACACGTCCGCTGGGCGCTGCAATAAACTGCAAAATCGTGTGCAAAAAGGGATCCCGAAATGTCGGCTGAAAGGCAGTCTACAATCGGATTGATTGCAATGGCAAAACGAGCCACGCTCAAGACAGAGCCCTGTGGCACCCCATTCTCCTGGCGAAAGGTATCTGACAAAACAGAGCCCACCTGTACCCAGAAGTTGCGATCCACCAAAAACGCTTGAATAAAGAGAGGGAGGTGGCCACGAAGGCCCCATGTGTGCAATGTGCGGAGAATGCCCGCCCTCCAACAGGTATCATAAGCCTTCTCTAAGTCGAAGAACACCTTACAGTTTGATGCTTCCTTAAAAAGTTATTCATAATAAAGGTTGACAAGGTGACGAGGTGATCAGCAGCAGAGCGGTATGTACGAAAACCACATTGAATATTTGTCACGAGGTGTCGAGATTCGAGGAGCCAGACCAACCGAGCGTTAACCATGCGTTCCATCACCTTACAGATGCAGCTAGTAAGAGAAATGGAGCAATAAGTGGATGGAAGATGTTTGTTCTTTCCTGGTTTGGGGATGGGGACAACCATGGCTTCACGCCAACTTGTGGGAACCTGACCTTCAGTGCATACGCGATTATAGGTGCTAAGTAGGAAACACTTGCCCGCAGGAGAAAGGTTCTTCAGCATCTCAATATGGATGGAGTCAGGCCCGGGTGCAGAAGATCAGGACAGGGCGAGAGCACGGTCTAGCTCCTGCATGGTGAAGAAGACATTATATCTTTCACGATTAAAAGAGTGGAAAGAAGGCAGACGTGCCTCCTCTACCTGTTTGCGAGGGAGGAAGGCAGAGTGGTAATGGGCAGAGCTCGAAACCTCTGCAAAGAAATGGCCCAATCCGTTGGAAATACCAGCAGGGTCCACAAGGACAGCGTTCTCGATGATCAGGCTAGAAATCAGGGAGTGGACCTTGATGCCAGATAAATGGCGTAGGCCACCCCATACAGCCGAGGAGGGAGTAAAGCAGTTAAAAGAACTGGTAAAAGCAATCCAGCAAGCTATTTTGCTGTCGTTTATAACATGATGACATTGCGCTCGCAGTCATTTACAGTTGATACAATTCTCCAAAGTTTGGTGGCGGCGGAAGGTGCATAAAGCATGGCGCCGGGCTTGAAGAGCGTCACGGCAGGTTGAAGTCCACCATGGGATCAGGACAAGACCTGACTGTCACAGCAGGAAAAATTCTGGTCGTGAAAAACAGCCATGGAAGAATAAAGCCCCCCATCGGCTTTAGAGATGTTCCAACTGGTGGGACGAGGAGATGGGAAATGATGCAGGAAGTGGATGACACAAGGAAACTGGTCACTGGAGTACGTGTCAGGAAGTGCATACCACTCAAACCAACTGGCAAGCTGAGGAGTGCATATCGCGAGGTCTATATGGGAATAAGTATGTGTTGTGTCGGAAAGGAAGGTCGGTGCAACCAGTGTTGAGGCAAACAAGATTGAGGTGTTGGAAAAAGTCCACCAAAAGGGAGCCTCTCGGACAAGGTGCCGGAGAGAGCCATAGGGGGTGGTGGGCATTAAAGTCGCCTACCAACAAGAAAGGTAAAGGGAGCTGGTCAACGAGGTGTAGCACATCTGCCCTAGTAAGGGCGGATAACGATGGCCAACAGATATTACAGAGAGAAAAGGAAAAGTTGGACAGAGTGATGCGGACGGCAACTGCCTGTAGGTGAATATGCAATGAAACGGGATGGTGATAGACATCGTCCCGAATGGGCATCAGAACCCCTTCATGGGCTGGGGTACCTTCCACAGGTGGCAAGTCTAAACGCACAGAGGTGTAGTGGGGGAAGTCTGCACGATCACATGGACGTAACTTAGTTTCTTCGAGACAAACTAGAAGCGGGCAGTGCAATCGAAGGAGTAGTTTTAATTCCTCCCGATTGGAACGAATGCCGCGAATATTCCATTTAAGGAGTGCCATGTTAAAAATGAGAGACGAAAAGAAGATAAAAACGAACAAGCAGGTGGGGTCACCTCGACGGCCGCTGAGGACTGGACTTCGAAGGAGCACTACTGTCGCTATCTACAGACAAAGTATCATGTTCCATAGGCTTAACTGATGCATCTGCCACCTTCCCGAGTTTATCAGGAAGGGGAGCTTCCGCCACCGGTAAAATTCCAGTTGCCCGACTAACAGCAGTGCGTACCGGCGAGACAGAAGATGACCAGGGTCGACTACTGTTGGGCGGCATGACGGATGGGTCACGCCTCGGCAGGGAAGGAGAGGAACTTTTTTTTGTTGGCTCTTCTGGAAGAGTGACGGTGAGAAGAGGCAGTTGACAGTTGAGAAGCCTGAGTACGTAGAAAATCTTCACGGACTGGTTCCTTTTTCAAAGTCCGGTCATCTTGTTTAGGTGCCTGCGGTTTATTAGAGGTTGACAAAGACTGAACTTTAGAAGCAGCAGGCGGAAGCGGGGACGTGGAACAGGCAATCTTTGGGCTGGCCGATCACACAACTGTGTAAGCGAAAAAGAAATCACAGGTCTGTGTACCTGCATCCTTAGTAGGTCGAGTGGAGGTGAGGACCTTACTGTAAGTGCCCGCTGGGAGGAAAGTGGGCTTTCAACTCTCCAGCAACTTTTGAGCGGCAGATGTTGAGACCTTTTCCGTGACCCGAATTTGCTGAATGACCTTTTCATCCTTATATACAGGGCAATCTCGAGAAGAAGCCGTGTGGTCACTGTTGCAATTAAGGCAGTGAGGGGACGGAGGTGGGCAATCCCCCTCATGGGCGTCCCTACCACAAGTGACACATTTTGCTGCATTAGGGCAAGATTGACGGGTGTGGTTGTATCTGTGGCATTGGAAACAGCGTGTTGGGTTTGGTACATAAGGGCGGAGGGAGATAACTTCATACCCTGCTTTGTCTTTGTACGGGAGTTCAACTCTGTCGAATGTCAAAAACACAGTACGAGTTGGTGTCAGCTGGTTATCGATCTTTTTCAACACTCTATGCACGGCTGTTACACCCTGATCCGACATGTAGGTTTGTATTTCTTCGTCAGACAACCCATCAAGGGATCTCGTGAAAACTACCCCCCGTGATGAACTTAGTGTGCGATGCGCTTCTACCTGGACAGGAAACGTGTGTAGCAACATAGTACTTATCAGTTTTTGCGCCTGGAAGGCACTGTCACTACCAGCAACAATGTTCCATTGCGCTGGCGCGAACAGGCCTTAACAGGGCCAGCAATCTCATCAACACCTTTCTGAATGACGAAAGGATTTACAGAAGTGAAATCTTTACCATCAGTTCGAGAGGCAACTAGGAATTTTGGGAGACTGGGCAAAGTTTTCATTTTCTTATGCTGAGGCGAATCGATCTTTCTTTTTTGGGTCAAAGTCAAAGGAGAAGAGAAGAGAAGAAAGTCATTGCGGAAGTAGCCCCCGTCTCTGATGGCGCGCTCCTTCCTAGTGGGGGCCCTCTATGAGGGCTTACCTGCCTTAGGTGACACCTCAGGTCACACCTCCCGAGAACTGAGGGAGGGACCAATCTGCATGTTCGGAAGGTACCAGCTCGGGCAATCACCCTTCCGTGGGCCTGGCCTTTACCAGGGGGTACATACGTGCCCTACTTGTCTACCCGGGGTGGGGAATTACGCGTTAACCCGTCACCTGCTACGAATGATAATGCTTGGGTCGGCCTTCAGACATGCACAGGCAGGAAAGAAGAATAGAGGAAGTGAAGAGAAAGAAGTGTCTCAAATGCCAAAGCGGAGACTAATGAGGAGGAGAGGAAGGCTAGGAAAGTGCAGCAAGGAGAGAAAGGCAGAAGCAAACGTTAGGAAAGGGAGAAACCAAGGAAAAAGATAATCTGGGACAAGAAACCACCTTGATTCACAAAGGACGCCCGTCTCCAGGCGAAGGCATGAACCGGGAGGGAAAGTGAAGCAGCATGGGGCGGAAAAAAAGCTGCTTCAGCTCGTGGCCCCGTGCGCTCCACACACATATCCACAAAAGAGCTGTGGGCCCCCTGGGGGAAATAGATAAAATGCCAGAATAAGTACAAGTATCTCTTTTGCACATTATATCCAATCTCAACAACGTAAAAACCAGAATAATTAAAACAAAAGCTTTCACACATGAAGTTCATATATAAACACTGAGTTTCTATATGATTTACTCCAGGATTCTCTTCTGCCCCTTCTCTTACAATCCACTTTGCAATGCCAACTGCTTGACATATCTGCAACAAAGATTAACGGCTTGATTAACTCAAGTTGATACTAGAAGAAAATGTATTTAATTCTGTAATACTACAGCTCCATACACACTTCCATCCATATTAAACCTCCCGACTACAAACAGTACCTACACTTTGACAAAGAAGGGAGGAAGCTTGGAGTTTAACGTCCCATCGACAGCATGGTCATTAGAGACGAAGTTTAACGCTCAGAAGGTTTGAGTAAGAATATGGAAGGAAATCGGCCATGCCCTTTCAAAGGAACCATCCTGGCATTTACCTGGAGTGATTTAGAGAAATCATGGAAAACCTAAATCGGGATGGCTGGAAGTGGATTTGAACCATCATCCGCCTGAATGTGAGTCCAGTGTGTTACCACTGCGCCACCTCGCTTGGTTACACTTTTACAGTTGTCATCCCTTTCACATCAAAAAATCGCTTCCTTACTGCCTGGCCACTGGTAGACGGCAAATCTGCAGTGACAAGAATTCCCTTTCTCAATATGCTAAGAGTCTCAAAAAGGTCTTCACAGACAGAATCTACCCCACAGACCTAGTCCAGAAACAGATCTCCTGTGCCATATCCTCACACATCCCAAATCCTCCCTCTAACACTAGTACCCATCCACAAAAAAGTGCTCCCCTTATCACCCTGGAGTAGAACAACTAAAGTGCATCCTTCCCCAAGGTTTTGATTTTTTGTCCTCATGTCCAGACATGAGAGACATCCTGCCCCCTCCTCCTGAAGTGGTGTTCCGTCACCCTCCAAACCTCCATAACATTCTAGTCCATCCCAATGCCACCCTGGAACCCAGCCCACTACCACAGGGATCATATCCTTGTGGAAGACCCCGCTGCAAGACCTGTCCAATCCACCCACCCAACACAACTTATTCCCATCCTGTCACAGGCTAATCCTACCCTATCAGAGGGAGGGCCACATGTGAAAGCAGCCATGTAATTTACCAACTGTGCTGCAATCTTTGTGCAGCTTAGTATGACCAGCAACCAGCTGTCCATTAGGATGAATGGACACTGCCAAACTGTGGTCAAAAACAATGGCTGCTTCACAACCTGGGCCATCAGGATCCTCCCACCCATCAACAACTTTTCTGAATTACGCAGATGTGAGTTCTCCAATTCCAAAATCATCCAGGCCTCAACCTACGATAACTTCCCTTTTTTCCACACCTCTCAGTTCCTACCTCTCTATCCTATCCCTTATCCCTCACGAACTTAGTCCTACATGTCCATGGCTCATAAATCCCTTAGCTACCTTCTCTCCCTCTGTAAGATATTATTATTGTGCCAAAACTACCGACATCCCATCTCTCAGATCTAATCATTTGCTCTCCAGCAACTGGAGAAGCATTCCAAACATCTCCTCCACAAGTTGTCCAGCCTGGTGACATCAAATTGCTGCCTTGGAGCACCTATATCCAATCCTTATCCGACCCACAGAGTTCCTGCTCATGACCCTTTCATAGCTCCCAGACCATGCTTAGCTGATCTCTTGAATCTACCTCATCCCCTCAAACTCCCTACTACCACTCCACAACATACAATACCAAAACAACCCTAGAATACTGTGGTTAACCTATCCACAAGAAACCTAAACCTCACTGAAATCATAGTCCAATCATGTTGGTCTTGTCAAAGACTTACTCTCCTTTTTAAGATCCCTATGATGGAAACACTACTTTGCCACCAATCCCTCTTTCCGTAACCCACCTAATTACAATCTTGAACCCTGCTTGTCCCAATTCATACCAACATCCAACAGAGATTGAACTGCACACCCACATAAGCACCCTCTAGTTATCCTCCAAGAGTTTCTCACCTCCAACTTGGCATCACCATCCTTCCCCAAGTAACTTCCCAAGAACTCAAACCTTTCAGCTGAAGAAAGAAGAGGCATTCACAACTTTAAAACAAATTATGACATAATCATCCTCCCTGCAGATAAGGTCCCACCACTGTAGTTATGAATCACAGTGACTACCTGGCAGAAGGGCTCCACCAACTCTCTGACTCCTCCAACTACAAGTTGTGCCTGAATGACCCCATCCTCAAAGTCCAACAAGATCTCCAATCCCTGTTAAAATCCTATCGCCCCTCCCAGAAGCGCTCTCCTGAATCCATCTGCCTCCTCACCCGAACAGCACCCCACACATCCACTTTCTACATGCTCCCAAAATCCACAAACGTATAATCATGAAAGCCAATTGTGGCTGGTTACTGTGCTCCTACTGAAAGAATTTGAGCCCTCATTGACCAACATAACTGTCCAAAATCTATCTTCCCACATCAAGGATACCAACCACTTCCTTCACCGACTCTCCACAATTCCCACCCTTTTGCCTCCTGGATCCTTACTTGTCACAGTGGATGCCACCTCCCTACACACCGACATTGCACATGCCTACGGCCTTGCCGCTCTGGAACACTACCTTTCCCAATGTCCCTCTGAACTCAAGCCAGTTATCTCATTCCTCGTAACCCTCACCAGCTTCATCCTAACTAACAGCTACTTTTCCTTTGAGGGGAAAGTTTACCATCAAATCTGAGGCACAGCCATGGGCACCCACATGACTGTCCTATACCAACCTGTTTACGGGCCATTTGGAGGAATCCTTCCTAGCATTCCAAAACCCC
The DNA here is from genome assembly GCA_026315105.1 of Locusta migratoria. Classification (NCBI taxonomy): domain Eukaryota; kingdom Metazoa; phylum Arthropoda; class Insecta; order Orthoptera; family Acrididae; genus Locusta; species Locusta migratoria. The sequence continues at coordinate 482,233,052 of CM048748.1, forward strand.
AAACCTCTGGCCTGGTTCAGGTTCATTAATGATATTTTCATGATCTGGACTCAGGGCCAGGACACCCTATACCTTTTCCTTCGGAAGCTCAATTCCTCCTTCCTCAACCTACCATGCCACATTCCTACATGTCAACCTCCACCTCACTGATGGCTCCATACACACTTCCATCCACATTAAACCTACCAACCACCAAACAGTACCTACGCTGACAGTTGTCATCCCTTCCACATAAAAAAATCCCTCCCTTACAGCCTGGCCACCCGTGGACGCAGTATCTTTTAGTGTCTCAAGCACTACATGCTTTCCCTAGCTAGACGAGATAACCAAATTGATTAGTTACTGGGTATTTATGGAGGTTCTTTGCTTGGACTATTACTGTCCTGGGCTATTTCATTCACAGGTGAATGCCTAGACATGGACCTCGTACATCTCACGGAAAACATATTTAAAGAACACTGTGCACTAGAATGAAATCTGTGGATACTCAGAGTAAAGAGATGTGAAAGTGGAGATATTGATGGTGTTTTGTTTTGTAATTAGTTACTAGAGTTGACTTGAATTGTTAACATGTTCTAAACTTGTATCAAGAATTTGTGTAGTAATGACTGGATGTAACATTGTAAACCAAATGTTTGAATTTACTGGTGATGTAAAAAGGGTACAATAAACCTTTATTATTGTTCAAATATAAACCAACTGTCTTCTCATTTAAGTAATGAGATAAAGTTGAACTATGATACTTCATCTCTTCTGAGCATTATCTATTTAGGGAAGAAGTCTGATTAACCGTAACTTGGGAAAAAACTTATTAGAGGCACTGAGCATCAGGACCTCTACCAGTATCTACTACAACAAACAACACACAAAGTAAAAATAATTATGTGATGGTATTCTGAAATAAGTAGACTCACACAGTTACATAACATAATATGGTGACTCTTACACCGAACCTGGAAGAAGGAAGAGAAAATGTACAATTTTGAGTTCTAAAGAACCAGAAGAATGTTATGAAAATGTTTCTGGAAAATTTTTATATTTCTTCTGTGGAAGGAAAAGGTTACAATGAGAGTAAACCCCAATCATTAAGGGATGTGAATCTTAAACAACTATCAGAAGAAACAACTGCTATAAAGACGAAGAGTTATTTTTTCTAATGAAAGCTCTTCAAATAAACTAAATAATTTATTTGAACACTTTGGTGAGTTCAGTCACTTCAACAATGTACTTTTTTGGCTGCTCAAGAAACTAGCTGCCTGTAAGATTCAGACAAACCTACACCTTCTTCACGATTTTGGACCGTAATTTCCGACGCAGACCTGGCAGCTTGTAAGTGATGTCACAGTACGGCGCTGAGTTATTACGGAGACGTGTCCACTACATCGGGGCAACACAGATAAAAAACCCTGGTAAAAGTGTCAATTTACTTTATTAGTGTGATTCAAAATTTGTTCCGAGTGGTGTGGTAGATAGTGAGCTATTTGTGTATGCCAGTTACTCTTAGGATGGCCAAGGAAATGGAGCAACCACAAATTGGTTTCTAAAATTTAGTGAGGAATTAAATAAAAATTAGATTACCAATGTGAAAAATTATAATTAAATTCAAATTATGTAAAATCTTCACAGAAAAAACTTGAATCTAATTCAAAAGAACAAAATGATCAATTAAAATTAGTTTTTGAACAATTATTTGATCAATTTCAATCTCAAAACATAAGATTGGAGACTTTAAATAACCAACTGGTTGCTCATGTCAAGAGATTTAAGGAGAGGTACAAGTAATTTAGAAGAGGAATTTAAAAATATTATTACTTTCAAAAGAGGACTAGAATATGTTTCCAAGAGGATAGTAAATGAGCAGTTAGATTTGGTTAAAGATTCTATAGTTGATGATATTACAGACAGAATGTTAGAAAAGGAGGACACTATTCAGAGTAATTTACAGTCTTTAAATCAGGATTTGCTCATTACTAACCAATGTTCAGATGTCTTGGAAACAAATTCTAAATCTGAAATCTCAGAACAGTTACAGAAAATACTTCTAAATTACAAGCTTTAGAAAATCTTCAAAATTTAAATGAAGTCAACTTGTCTGTAAACGGCATAAGTAACTGGGAACGAAGAATAGAGGGAATGGTCGAGAAAAAATTTAAGGAAAGGGTAGAGAGTACACAGGAGGGAGAGAATAGAGGTCAGGAAACTGTATCAATTGACGATAATTTAGATGCATTCAAGGAATACTTTAGAAAAAACTAAGGAAGATCCCAATTCTACTAAAAAGGAACAATTAAACACCATACATTTTGTTACAAGTGGGGATGATTCTCTTTTAACTTCTACAATAAGTTTATCAAAACAATTTCCTAAATTCAAACCTGATGGGGAAATCCATCCAAATCATTTTCTCAGAGTTTTTTCCTAGGACTTTACCTGGCAAATGGAGCAATGCTAGAAAGATAGACTTTACTCTCAGTTTCTTACGAAGAGACACTGTCGAGTGGGCAAACGCAAATGCAGATGAATTTTCATCTTGGGAGGACTTAAAAACTAAATTTAAAGAAAGATACTGGTCACAAAGCACCCAACAAAAATTGAAGATCAAGTTATCTGACCCTACTTACTATACAAAGCAAACTAGTGGAGTTAAATAGTATATTCAAAAACATTTATCAAAGGCAAAGTTTTTGGATAAGCCCATTGACAAGGAATATCTAGCTAACTTGCTTATTAGAAGACTACCATATTACACACAGAGAGAGATATGGTGTAAGGGGTGGAAGAATATACTGAAATTATGAATTGCAGCTGAAGGGGTCGATTTCTTAAGTAAAGTTAGAGGGGAAAATACTAGACCTCAACAAACGTCAGACAATAGCGAAACAAGGGAGTGTACCTGTGTGAAATACATAGTAAACAAAAACAGAACAAAAATAATTCTAAGCAGTTTAGTACTAACAATAAGTGTGTGTGTGTGTGTGTGTATGTGTTTTTATCAGTCCCATTACAATCCCAACAAAACGGCACAGATAGCTACACAACAAATAATGTGATGACACAAAGCAATTCAATAACTCAGTTAAACTAACACCATCTTCGAAAGTGGATCCATTTCCAAGATACCAAGCAATTAGTGAGGATCTGCAGGCTAACTATATTGTGAATTATATGCATAACAATGACTACCACAAGAGGAAGAATCATATACACAACTTGTAAACAAACCTGTACTAACTGGCCATATTTATGACCTTCCTGTTAAAATATTATTAGACAGTGGCAGTGAAGTTTTGGTTATTTCACAAAAATATTCAACACTTTATTGGGAAAACACACAATTGCAATTCTACCTGTGTCTGGTGTAAATATAGTCTCAATAACAGGTGTAAAAAGCCAACCAGTTCAGAAGGAAACTTTACTTCCTATAAAATTGAACAATGTGTTATTTGTACAATCTTTATTAATAATACCTAAAATTAACACAGACATTATATTGGGATTGGATTGGTTTTATAAATACGAAGTATGCATAAACTTTCAGTTACAGCTAATAACTGGATGTATCAGAGATGATGCATTCTGTTTATATTTTGATCGGGTTAACAACAGACTATCACAGCCAGCGAGAATCGTTACTTCACGGCAACATTATTAGCATGCTACGTAACTAGTGTGGACTCTGATGAAGAAATTTTACTTAAGACGCGGGATTCAGATCTTTTATGTGAAGATCAAACAGATCAATTATTCAAAATTCTCAATAAGTACAGAGATGTTTTTTTCAAATAAAGCAGGGGCTTTAGGAGAATACGTGTCAACTTTCAAAATGAGGGATACGGAAACATTTTTCTGCAAACCGTATCCTATTTCTTTGAATTTCAGGAGAGAAGTAGAGGAATAAATTTATTGAATGATTGATGATGGTATTATTGAATGAAGTAATAGAGTATTTAACAATCCATTAGTAATTGTAAATCTTGCGGGGATTGTTTTAGACACTGAAAAAGCATATAGAGACCGAACGTAATTAGCATCAATGACCTACTAACGAAATTCGAAACAGCCCGATTTTTCAGTTTAGTAGATTTAACCTCTGGGTATCACAAGTGAAAGTGCATAAGGACTCATGAAAAATATACTGCTTTTCAGTTTACGGAAAATCTTATCAATATAAGGTGCTTCCATTCGGGTTCAATATTTCTGTCTCGGTATTTATAAGAGCTTTGGATGCAGCTTTAGGAAGGGAGTTATTGAATCAACTTGTAATATATGTGGATGATATTCTTTTAATTTCAAATACATGGGAATAACATTGTATTTTGCTTTTATCTAAATTTTTGGAAAAAGGAGTAACAATTAAAATAACTAAATCATATCTTGGCCACAAGGAAGTAAAATTCTAGGTCATTACATAGGAGTTAGTGAGATTAGGCCAGATACTGAAAGGATAGAGGCAATAAAGAATTGTCCTGAACCTCGTACTGTAAAGCAACTTACAGCCTTTCAAGGAATTATAGGGTTTTATAGAGGATATATAAAGGGACAGGTTTTAAATACTCCTCATCTAAATAAATTATTAAAGAAAGGTATAATATGGAATTGGGATGAGGAAAAAGCGAAAGCATTCCAAGAAGTAAAAGATGCTCTCGTTAATTCTTCATAATAATATAGTGAGGACAGTTTACAACTCACCGCAAAGACGTGGCAAAGAGCTGCGACAGGCACATACAAAAGACACACACATGCAACACATTCAGCTATTGGCCTGGCCTTCTTCAGAAAAAAGAACACTCACGCAATCACACAGGCACACAACACAGTCATACAACCATCACCTCCGACTGCCGCACTTCGAATCACACTTTGCAGCGAATTGAGGATGGGAGGGGAGAGGGGATAGGAAGGTTATGTCACAGTGGTGACGTAACCTTCCTACCCCCTCTCCTTTCCCATCCCCGATTCGCTGCAGAGCGTGATTCGAAGTGCGGCAGTCGGAGGTGATGGTTGTAGGACTGTGTTGTGTGCCTATGTGATTGCGTGAGTGTACTATTTTCTGAAGAAGGCCATGGCCGATAGCTGTATGTGTTGCAAGTGTCTTTTGTATGTGCCTATCGCTGCTCTTTGCCACGTCTTTGCAGTGAGTTGTAAACTGTCCTCAGTATATTATTAATTCCAACATGGACTTTCCATTATTCTAGTTAATTCTTCTATATTCAAACACCCCAAAATAGGCATGCCTTTTAAATTAGCGGACACGTCAGCTTACGGCATTGCTGCAGAATTGTTCCAAGGTTGGTGAAATCCTGAAGAAGGAAACCAATAGCTTTTGCCAGTAGATGCCTCAACAATCACAAGAAAAATTATACTACTACTGAAAAAGAACTTTTGGCCCTAGTTTGGAGTACTGAGAAATTTCAAAATTTAATTTGGAATTCAAAAATCATCATATATACTGATCACCAAGCTTTATCCTTCTTATTAGAGAGCAGAGTGTTACATAATCAATTAATGCAATGGGTGCTATTATTGCAGAATTTTCTTTTAGAGATTCAGTATATAAAGGGATCCAAAAATGTTATTCCAGACGCGCTTTCCAGGCTTCCGTTAGGTTTAGGTAAAGTTCCTGTAACGGAGGGGAAAGGTATAATTTTTGTCATCAATTTTTTGAAAACTAATTTTCCTGAAAATAAATTAAACAGCTAGCAAACAGTATCCGCCTTAATAACAACAAAGATGATTTCTTTAGAGATAAATTTAATGCTTGTGCCAAAGGCAATGAAGATCATTTTAAAATTATTGATGGTGCACTATTTTGGCAGAAAGATAAATGTCAGAATAATTGGAAATTATGTATCCCTGAATGTGTGCAAAATAACCCTATATGTTATATTCATGGAGGTTATGGCCATTTCAGAATAAAATAATGAATTCAAAACATGAATAAATTTTATTATTTTAAAAATCTTGGATGAAAAATAGTCAAAAATTTAAGAACTTGCAAGTTATGTCAGAAAGTGGAGGATTGCAATTACAATCATCATTTTAGGTTGTATCCTATTATGCCTAAAGGTTGAACTATTATTGGCTGCTGCCTGACCCTGAGTTGAATGACTAGTTCTACATATTCTGTATATGCTTGGCAATTCACCAGTCAATGAAAACCAAGCTGACAGCTCTTCTTTATGAATGATGACTTCTTAACTTGTAAGTTTTCCTTTCTATTTCAATTTATCAGAATCTTCAGATAATGAGGTCCAGCAATAGCTGTGCCTCCAAATAATATTATCCATCAATTGATTTCCAGATAACTGTCTTTTTTCTTTACCTATGCACTTTATAGATTAAATAAATCATTTATACTTTAAACTTCATATTAATTACTATTCAGGAAGTTTTTTTTTTTTTTTTCTTTCACATATTGTGAAGTATGAGCAGTATTGTAGTACAAGTGCCCTCACAGACTAGCATGATTTGTGTGAACCGCAATTTAGAAAGTAAGAGGCATTTCTACATATATGTTACTCATCAAACATAGAAAAGACAAAAAAAGAATTTTGAAGTACCAAGCTTTATGCTCGAGTTACTTCTAGGTGTCAGTCGCTATCTGTCAAACTGCACACCAATACAAATATGTTAGGTCCTCATTATAGGCATCTAACAGGAGCTAACAGCTTCATTTTACGGGTCTACCACTCCCAACACTTTCTCCATCCCATCGATTGTCTTCTGACAACAAATATTATTTAATGTCCTCCCTTTTAACCCTTTATCTGGTTCTATTCACATACCTCTAGCTTTAATCTGGGATTTCTTGTTATTGCATGCCATCTTGGGACAATCCATGTATACCTACTCCGTTTTACACTATCATGCACCCCTAATCGTCACAAATCTTACTAACTTCCTCCTTTCCCCCCACCTTAAAGGTGTGTATGAGGAAAGAGAAAAATAAAAAAATCTGAAATCCACTTGTCAGACTAGACGATGCAACTTAATTCTAGACTTGAAACTAACAATGTAAATACAACTTAACAACAACAAAAGACTTAATTTAAACCCCCCCCCCCCGTGTGTGTGTGTGTGTGTGTGTGTGTGTGTGTGTGTGTGTGTGTGTGTTGCTTGAACTAGACCTCAGGCAATTCCCTCAGGAGTAATCAACTGGGGTTGTAGTCAGACAAAATAAAAATAAAAAATCTGACACGGAAAATAAAAAGGGTTTCAGCAATAGAAACTATTGAAATATGAAAAGGGGACTGAAAGGCTGGTGCTCTACAAAAGAGTAGTAAGAAAAGGAAAAGAAAGATTTGGGAGTTGGAATCTAAGTAAGACAGAAGATAGCCCAAAAGAGAGGAGACCCATACCTCTCCCCTCCCCTGGGAACCCCTGATCTATCCAGCATGGCACCTAACACACCGGAGGGCAATACTATGGTACGTAGGATGTTCACAGCCCCGCTACAGAACGGACATGGAAGGCCGCTTTCAAGATCCCCCGAAGAAAGGCTCCAACTGCCACTATTGCATTGCCTTCATGAGTGTGTAGTGTCATGTGTTTGTACAGTGTGTTCTTAATTAACCTTCCCAATAAAAATTATAAATCCAACCCTATATAAACTTAAAAAGAAAGGGGGGGGGGGGAAATAAAAACCCCATATAAAAGTTAGAAGAACTTACATACTAACATTGATAAATCATGTGGTACTATGGACCACATGATAACACTATCTTTAGTTATATACTGCTTTGAAGAGAACGCGAAAGTGAAAATGTCATTCTAAGATCATGTTTTATCAACAAAAATTAAATCAAGTCCTTAACCAAGGTATCTCGACAAAATATTCCCAAGAGCCTGGCTTGGAATGAGTAGACATTGATCCTCTCTTGTTCAATTGTTCGCTGATTTTCTCAGACTTATATTGGGTCATAACACAATATGATTACAGAGAATAACTCTCTGAATAAAAATTATATAACAGATCAGGTAATATAGACCTTTTGTCAAGAAATAAACAATAAATTGGCATTAATTATTAGTATAAAAGTCATAAATAGGTTATACATGTAAAATATAACACACACTATAAATTCGATACTTAATTATAAGAGACATCTATTAATTATTTTAGGTGTCTTATCAGCTGATCAATACTCTGTTGTTTCATATTGAACATCCGTGAGCATGAATTAAAACAGACCACTGAAAACCAACGTCTCTGGATGTTATGAGTTACCGTGTCATATCTCGTAAAAAAATAAATAAAAGTAATAGTTGAAGAGGTGAAATGAAAAGATAAGAATAGTATTAGACATGTGTCACTGGAAAAAAATTGTGAAGAAAACAACAGTTGATTCATGAACAAATTGTTCATGCCCTAAGGGTTTTAATGTATAGTGTACAACTGTACATACTTGGACCAACATTCCATAATGAACTTCGGTAGTTGTTTAAATTTTGGCAATTTTGTTGACACATTCATATCTCGAGAGAAATTAAATGTAACTTTTGCAGAATTAACTGGTGATGTAGATCTAATATTGTTGGTATTAACAGACAGGTGCTGGGTGTTAAAATTGGTATCCTTTTTATTTATTAAAGTTTCTAATTTATGTTCACACAAGTTATCCCCATCCATAGAATACTTGTCACTACCTTCATAATGTACCTTTCTTAAAGATTCTAACTGGTTTTCTGTGACTATAATTCTCTCCCAAATTTCTGAAAGGTCAATGTTAGATTTTTCTTCAAGAGTTTGCAACCTCTCTTGACAGTTAGTTAAGTTGATATCTACTGAAGTAGCCTATCAGATAACTCTTGTGGAACTGTAGTGAGTTCTTGGTGTTTAATGGTGACTACTTTGACAATTTCATTTAATAGATGTTGTTTATATGTGGAAAATTTAGTTCAGAAGTTTGTTTCACAGATATTAATTCCCCTTTTAAATTGTCATAGTTTTCTTGACATTTATCAGTGTATTGCTGCAACATAATTTTAAATGTGTCAAATTTTTTGTCCTGTTCTGTAATGTGACTTTTCATATCTACTGAACTATTATGCACTTCAGTTTTTTTATGTATGAAATGAAATTGAAGGATTATCTATCAGTTTTGTGAAATCATCTGTAAGTTGTATAATGTCTGATTTAAGTTCAGTTTTAAGATCTTCATTTTGTTTTTCTGTACTTTCTTTAAACTCTATAAAATCTGATTTAAGCTCAGTTTTAAAATTATTAAAGTTCTTGTTTTGTTGTTCTGTAAAGTCTTGTAATAATTTGGTTATAAAACTTCCTGGCAGATTAAAATTGTGTGCCGGAACCGGGACTCGAACCTGGGACCTTTGCCTTTCGCGGGCAAGCGCACTACCGACTGTGCTATCCCGACACGCCTCACGATGCCGCCTCACAACTTTACTTCTGCCAGTACCTCGCCTCCCACTTTCCAAACTTCACAGAAGCTCTCCTGCAAACACGCAAGACTAGCACTCCTGGAAGAAAGGATATGGTGGAGACATGGCTTAGCCACAGCCTAAGGGATGTTTCCAGAATGAAACTTCACTCTGCAGCGGAGTGTGCACTGATATGAAACTTCCTGGCAGATTAAAATTGTGTGCCGGAACCGGGACTCGAACCTGGGACCTTTGCCTTTCGCGGGCAAGCGCACTACCGACTGTGCTATCCCGACACGACTCACGATATGCCGCCTCACAACTTTACTTCTGCCAGTACCTCGCCTCCCACTTTCAAAACTTCACAGAAGCTCTCCTGCAAACACGCAAGACTAGCACTCCTGGAAGAAAGGATATGGTGGAGACATGGCTTAGCCACAGCCTAAGGGATGTTTCCAGAATGAAACTTCACTCTGCAGCGGAGTGTGCGCTGATATGAAACTTCCTGGCAGATTAAAATTGTGTGCCGGAACCGGGACTCGAACCTGGGACCTTTTGTTTTCGTGTGATGGGCATAAGTTGGAATAATCACACTTCACACAGCACTAACACTGTATCTGAAAATTAAAAAAAAAGGGAAAAGGCACTCTCACCACAGAAACATGGCTGGTACTGCTCTCAGTAACGTAGAAGTAACCTTGTGCCGCTTCTCCGGAGACCAGAGGTGAATCTGAATAAAGTCATACCGGATTTTGTAGGTGTGGTCCTGGCTGGTCCTCGTCAGTTGCTCACCAAATCTTCTGTTGTTGTTGTGCTAGATGCGCACAAATTATTATTCTTTATCTTGTTGTAGATATTTTGTGCTTGCCATAGGTTATCGTATAGATAATGGCAAAGTCTATATAAAATATAACTTCTTGATAATACTGGTAATTATTCACTTAGTGAGATCTTCTTGTACACAGGTGATTCTGGTTACAGGGTTGGCACTTGAACTATTACTGGCTACTGCCTGACACTTAGCTGAATGACTTCCAACATAGGCAGTGTAATAGTTCTATTTTGTATATGATGGGCAGTTCACCAGTCAATGAAAACCAAGCTGACAGTTCTTCTTTCTGAATGACGACTTCTTAACTTGTAAGTTTTCCTTCTTATTTCAATGTATCAAAATCTTGAGGTAATGAGGTGCAGCAATAGCTGTGCCTCCAAATAATATTATCCATCAATTGCTTTCCAGATAATCTGTCATTTTTCTTTACCTATGTACTTTATAGATTAAATAAATCATTTATACTTTAAACTTCATATTTATTACTATTCAAGAAGTTATTATCTCCATATGTACACAGTTAATTGATGCACATATAATGACAGATAACAGACATGGAATATCAAACCAAAATCAACAACTAGCATAGCAACCATCAACACAAACTCTTCCATGGTATTTCCATATCTCTTTGACTGGGTAGACATTATATCTGAGGCCACTTGCTGCTGCCACCACCTCCAGAAACTGATGGCAGCTGCTGTTCCTATCATGCCTAATCAATTCACTAAAATTAATTGGTAAATATTTGGGTATCTCAAGGTATTGAAGAAGTGGGGAAAAGTGGCTTGTACCACTACAAGGTTTACACGACATAACTGCTTGTGACATGTGGGCCACTGCCTTCAAGTAGGGGAGGCGTGGATCACATTTTTGTAGCCCTAGAATGTTGGTCAAAGTATGTCAGATTATATCCAGTCAAGAGACCTGCCGCAAAAACGGTTATTGAATGTTTGCAGGGTTATTTTAAAGTGGTTGGTATTCCACAATGAGTGCTTACTGATAATGGCTCGCAATTCATATATTAAGCATGGAACCATATCAAAATGTAACCTGCAGTCAAACCAAGTGGAACGGGTTATGAGAGAAATTTCACGACTGTGTCGTTCCTATCATTCAGAAAAGCATACATCATGGTCGCACTTAATCCCAGACTTTCCAACCATATTGAATGAATTCTCACATATATCTACAGGTCTCACTCCATTAGAAGTTCTGAATAAGAAATTCATGGGTGAACCTTTATTAAAGCATTTTACATAGCCACAATTGAGTACTTTAAATACGTCGCAAATAAATGAAAGGGTACAATCATCCTTAGAAAAGTTTGCCCATGATAGATTGTGTCGATACAATGATGTAACTACTGTACCAGGAATGAAGGTGGGTGACCTAGTATTAGTTTGCAATTTTCCACTTAGTTCGGGCCCAGAGAAACAAACCAACAAAATTTTCCATAAATGGTGTGGTCCATTTAAAATTAGCAATATTGCACATCCAAAAGCTGTGTATTTCCAGGATCCAGACACAGGAGTAGACAAAGGGTTGTATAACACAAATGCAATAAAGTTCTATTATTCCCCTCAGACTAATTACCATTCTGTGCTAATTCGATGAAGTGACGACTATCAGGAAGTCAGTCATTTGTCCTTTTTCTTCCTTTTTTTGGTTTCAACAAAAGGGCAAATCATTCCCTTTTTTACTATTCTTTCATCTTTTTCTATTACTTTTTATGTAGTTATATTATAGACGGAAATTCCCAGCAGGAAAAATTATATATAAAAAATAGACGAAGATTACTCACCAGGCACAACCCACTTGCTTCTTCAGGCAGAAGGGAAGCAGAGGGAAAAGGAAATGAGGGTTTTAAGGAAGGGGATAAGGAGCCATTCCAATCCCGGGAGAGGAAAGACTTACCTTGGGGGAAGAAAAGGAAGGTAAACAAATACACACACACACAGTCATACATATACACAGATGCAAACACACCCCAAGATAAGTCTTTCCTGAGGTGTGTTTGCATATGTGTATATATATGGGTGTGTGTGTGTGTATTTGTTTACCTTCCCTTTCTTCCCCCAAGGTAAGACTTTCCTCTCCCGGGATTGGAATGGCTTCTTACCCCCTTCCTTAAAACCCTCATCATTTCCTTTTCCCTCTCCTTCCCTTCTGCCTGAAGAAGCAACTGGGTTGTGAAAGCTTGCGTTCGTGTGTGTGTATGGCTCCTTACCCCCTTCCTTAAAACCCTCATCATTTCCTTTTCCCTCTCCTTCCCTTCTGCCTGAAGAAGCAACTGGGTTGTGAAAGCTTGTGTGTGTGTGTGTGTGTGTGTGTGTGTGTGTGTGTGTGTGTGTGTGTGTGTGCGTATTCATTTATTTTTTTATGTAGTTAACGTTACTGCAAGACTCAGAGAATATATCTATTCAGATTATTAATGATGAGTAATCCTGTGATAACGCAACAATATCAGGATATAATTATAACTTCTACAGATAGATGGCATTACGTAATACAATGCTAATTAATGTAGTCTTTTTTTATCATGATTAATGTCATGACTTTCAATAAGTGATAATTCATTTAGAACATATACTTATGTTTAAATATTAAAGATCATGACTGATTTTATATGTGGTTAAACTCCTACATAAATATCTATTCTGAATACAGTCTGCATATGACAACAATAGATTTATATTCGTTTAGTATTATGTGACATAGAAGACATAAATAGCCGGTAAACTTCAACATCCGGTTGATAATTGTCAGACAATTAGTCTCTTCAGTTTGTATGCATACTGGCGGGTTTTAAAAGCCACGTTTTTTTTTTAGTTTATTGTGTCTCATATTTAATTGAAAACAAAGTAAACAAGAGAAGGAACATTCTTCTAGACATGAAAGCAACATGATTTACAACCGGTTGAAAATGTGTTTTGTAAAATGTTTTATAAGACTTTGTGCTTCAGAAATATAAACCAACAGGTGGGTTTATATCTATTTTGTATGGGGAGGTAGTTGGATACACATGCAAACACACAGTTACACTTTACATATTCCAACGCACACTGCACAAACACGCAACACTGAAGACTCGCCATGCAGTACAATAGTATGGGTGTTTCCTGTCTTTCTGGGCTATTTTCTATCGTTCTTTGGCTCCAATTTCTAATTCTTTATGAACACCTGCCTTTTAATCCTCTTTTCCATCTTGCAAATGTCTATATAGCTAAGACCCTTCTTTTCCGTGGCAGGTTTTTTCTATTATGACTACAAGCATCAGTGCATATTTCTGAGAGGATATGCCTGAGATTCAGTTTGCCATCACTACATTTACACACACTAACACTTATTCACACACACATATTACACAAACAAAAGTTTATTTACTGATCACATTATACGGACTTCTACAGACAACAGTACATACTTAACACACATTTATACGGGATTAGATTAATATTTATATATCCGATGGTCCATGTTAGGGTATTATTTTTTTGTGCATTAGTGTATATTTCGAAAAAAGGATAATCATTTACATTTAGGGTACTTGAATGCTTTATCCTAGTACGCTCATCTGCAGAGCGGGGGGGGGGGGGGGGGTAAAGGATAGGAAATAATTATGGAATGAAATAAATGAGTGCACACAAATAAAGCATTTCATAGTGGAATTAACTAGATAATTAAAATGTAGTAGAGACAAGGAACAGAAGGAATTTAATTAGGAAAATATAGGAGGCAGTCAGATATTGTTGTCCTTTGTGGGTAATGGTAGGAATGGAGAGTCGTGTGAGGAGTAGGTAGACCTACATAATAGGCTACTACTTGTGGTCAGGTGCCGTGAATAAAGGGCCTGATCAGGTTGAGGTGCCCAAAAGAGGACCCAACCTAATGGAGGTAGAGAAGCAGGCAGTCAAGGAGAAACTCGCTGTCTCATGCAGGGACTTTTTTTTAACCCACATGTGGATAAATTGATAAAAGTCTACCTTTCCTTTATTATGTATGTATTTGCTTCTGAGTTCCTTGTTTATGTAGAAAGCAATGAAATGATTTCCAGATATAAAAAAGAAATAAATGGTGTGAATTTTACAATCAGTTAAGACCCCTAAGTACCAAAGTTTACCCTGAGATCCAGATTTAGAATTAGTAAGAAGTTAATATAAGTATTTTTTCCCATTTATTTAAAACTGATTACTTGAAAAGTTTAAATCTTAAAGAGTAATAACTCCTTAGATCCCTAACATAGGTAATCCCGTCAGGTATCCAGAGAGGGAGCTAATGATTGCTTTACAAATCAGTTTAAACATAAAAAAAGGAATCTTTGAGAATGTTTCCAAGAATTGTTTTCATACTTGTTAATTAGAGAAAGATTTATATGACCTAGAAATCTAAATCACTTTTAGATAATACTAGCTTATATTCCCGTGCTTCGCAACGGTTGTTAAAGAGGAACCTGTGTATAGCATTGTTTTTTAGGGGTCCGGACCTAGGTCAGCAAAAACAGATTCCTTCTTGGATCTCTCTGTCAATAAACTCCGTTGTCCTAGCCAAGATGTCAAATGTAAGTAGAAGTCATTGTCGAAAACGATGAATGTTTTTCATACAAAAAGTGACATTAATTTAAATCCGTACTCTGGAACAATGTAAATTCAATGTTAGGTTGTGTTCATAAAGTTAAGACTGCGGTGTCCAATTGTCTGTTTGGCGTAAACTTCTGAAAACACTTCTATCATTGAGATGACAAATAGTAATAATAACAGCGCTGTGTAATGGTTTATGGTGTAGCACTAAACTGTTTATCTCGCACGGTAAGTGTATGCTGAAGTACTAGTATGTTGCAGTGTAGCACTGGGGACAATGTAGTTATTCTGTATGTAGTGCTCCATATTGTCGAAAACTCGACGAATGCTGAAAGTCCAGTAATTAAATCAACAGACTAGTTTATGTCTGTTTAAATAAGACGTCATGGTGGTGTCACTGTGCTATAAAGTAAGTGGGCAGTGGCGTAGCTATCATAGGGCTAGGCGGGGCAGTGCCCCGGGGCCCCCGAGCTCCAGGGGCCCCTCGGCTTTCGTGAGTGACGATCGAAAAAAGTTACAGTAGAGCACTGAATTTTTTATTTAATTTTTTTACCCTCCCACACTATCATCCATCATATCCCCTTCCCCTCAAACCAAGTTTCCCACAGTAGCCGCACTGGTCCACCGGCTGGCGGAACAATGCTTCTAATTGGGCCTTCACAAGACACCACTATGTGTCGCTGCTGACAGACGAAGCTGTCAGTCAATGTGTTCAACAACACTTCAGTCGGCAGAAGTAGCGGCAGCATCAGAGCTGGTCACAGCAACAGCTGCGTCTTCCAAGTGTTGCGGCGTGCAATGTGAAGGATCGCGCTCCTCCAAATACAGTACTTCTTATTGGCAGATAGAAGTGTACAGTTCGAATATCCGAATAAACCGGTTTTCCGAATATCCATATCCACAAATTACTTCGAATAATATACGTTATACTGTATATAATATTTTAGTTGAATGAAGGAATTTCGACTTTTAATTTCTCCTGCCTAAATTGACCCCAACATGGACCGTTCGCCAATTATGTAAGGCAATTATAACAAAATATGCATTATTAGAATGTGAGGTTACAGAAGTATTTACCGCAGTTTTATTCTTCTGCAGCAGCTGAAAGGCCGTTCAGCAAATTAAAATTTATCAAAACGCATCTGAGGTACAGCATGGCTCTAGCTCGACTAGGATATTTGGCAACTAATGTACGTTTTAGAAGAATTACAAATCTATACACATATGACTAAGTACCCAGAACAAATGTTAAATGAACAAACAGAAATGCACAATAAAAAATTCATTGAAAATTTCCATAACACCTTGGCCAGCATATAAAATACAGTCCATCCTACCGTAATATACTTCAAAATATGCAACGAAACGCGATAAAAATATGCAACGAAACGCGATAAATTATAGTAGCACCGCAATATTATCCCTGTATTACAATTTAGGACACAAATCAATTTATTACACTTAAAATAGTTCGGAATGAAATCTAAAATTTATTGTACAATATTTATCATGGTACTATTTATGTCACACTGCATATAACCAACGATATTGTTACAAACAAAATTGAGCAAAGAATATTTAATAAAACATCTTTGGATCAACAGCTCTGTAAATTACACCAAAGTAATTACGACAAACAGCGTGACATAAACAGTAACCAAATATAAATGTATATGAATGTAAGTAATTATACCCTGTATAATCAATATAACATCACTATATTAATGTATTTTCATGTAAAACACACTTTGTTCTCTGTAATAGGTGACTTAGAAAATGGGCAAAGCCCGAAACTAGTCGTCAGCATTTAAATAAAAGCAGCTTTGGTGTATATTTAAAAATGTCTTTTCTTCAATATTTAAGAGCTGCAAAACGCGACATATCAAAAACATTTGATATTTGGCACTCATAGCAACCGAAAGCAAGGCTGCATCAAGTCTAGATTTAACAGAACTTATTGGTGATAAGCCAGAAAAAGATTGTAAAGTAATTGTAAAAATAAAATTAACTACTTTTTAATTGTGTACCCATATTATTACTATAATGTACTGCAGTCACGAAAACGCTTACCGATAATTACCGATCAGAAATCATATCTTTGCCAACATCTGCAATCTAACAGTTTCAAGCATTGCATTACTCCAGTAGGTATTCTTTCATTCTGACTTTGGTGCGTGAGGAAACACGAACGAAATCCCCACGACTTGAAAAACGCCACTCAGTAAGTCCGTGATACACAATGACGCGCGAAAAATGATTATGAATTTTTTTCAAGGACTAATAGTATTCGTGTTATAAAAAATAGGAAAATTCCCAACTTTTAGAAAGCAATGTTTTTACACATTGTCTGCCACGAGAGTTAAATATAAGTCACAGGAAGTCTTCTCTTTGGGCCACGTGAAGTAAATACAACTCACGGACATTTTTGCATTTAAAGCTCCGTGGTGTCGTCGTAACTCACAGTAGCGTGCTGTGACGTGGTGTTGCAGTACGTTATGGCCCCAGTAACAAATCATGTTCGTGGCCTCCAGTTTTCAAGAGCTCAAAAGTAGTTATTGACACTTGAAATCGTGAATTATATATAACTCACATAGCCCAGTCATACTGGAGTTTCCTTGTTTTTATAATTTATTATTTAGTGTTACATATTAGTTATACAGTACATTGTAAATCACATACAGTTTTATTACATTCTCCAACTCTAACTGCAACAACAATGAAACAGACTGAAAAAATTGGGTAATTACACTTTGTATCTCTAACACATGTATGCACTGTGCTTTATGAAGAAACACTCCTCGCAAAAATATGAGTCACAATTTCTTACATTTCCATGAAGTTTCTTTGCATTTCTTGACAGCCTGCTCTCGTCCAAATTCATTCTTAATTTTTTCGTAGCATTCATACACCTATGCCTTGCTGCTCCCATGTTCACAAGAGCACAATCTGCAGGCAGCTTGGTGGCTACGGCGAGAGTTTTCTCAGGGGCATCGGCATCTTCTATATGGAGTAGTCTCAAAGTCATTTCCTCTTTGAATTCCGTGATTGAGATGATCTTGTTATTGATGTATCGGTAAATCACAAGAGCACTTTACCAGTGCTGACCCTGTCAACAGTTCTATTGCAAGCTTCTTGTACCATTTCACACCCTGCCTTAAACAATATAGGGCTTCATTTGATGAGAGAGATCTACAAATGACACATTATCGTCAGTTATCATTGCTGGTTTTTTCTTGTGGCCCTCTTGGTTTTAACTTCAGCTTCTTCTTATCCACGAACAGTACTCAGCATCAACATATTCCTCTTATTTTTCCATTTCAGTAGTATCTTCATCTATCTACATAACTTCTACGAGACACTTTCTCCTGCTACAATATCACTGTGTCATGGAGCAAACAACACTGAATAAAGACTGTAGTAACAATGCAGAAAAACAATAATGGAACTGTACGCAAATAATGTTGTGGAATGAAAGACTTACAGGAGTACCAACCCAAAATTATTAGCGACATAGCAAATGACACACCTGACACTTTACTCTGGCGCCATGTAAGTCATATGTAGCTCACAAAGAAACATAAACAAAGGTACTAAATTGCAATATTTTCAAGTTATTTGTACTTAAATAGCTTACTTCAAGCAAACTAAAGTAGAATATGGAAAAAAATGTAAATAGTCCTCGGGGGTCGGTAACTCAAGTATACCTTCAGCAGCCAATGTGTTAATATAGTTATTGTTAAACAGAATGGACTAAGACAAAATATTAAATGTATACAGCATATTTAAGTACAGTAGAATAGTATTGGGCATATGATTTGTTGAGGATGTGACAGGCGACAGCAGGAAGGGGTGGGGGTGGGGAGGGGGGGTTGGAGGGCAGAAGGTGCGGGAAAGGGCAGACTGCTGGAATGGTCAGGCATTGCCAAACTGCAAAAGAGGCCCCACTCTGCCTACCCCGCTATGTTGCAAAAGGAAATTACAAGGTGTTTTACAAAGTTATACCGACCCTTCCACAGCGCACCTCATAGAGCACAGATGACGTACTGCGCAGATACACCCGGAGAGTGCGCATTTTCCACAAAATGCGTTGCGCCAGGAAACAGGCATGTTTATTTTCCACAAATGCGTTAATATTGAAAGGAATAGCGAACGGAATCTACAAACCTTTCTACACACTACCTTGCAATGGAAGGCGGAAAATGGATCCGGCTTTCTGTGGCTTTTTTCTGGGAACGGCGCCTTCCCATACCATAAGAACTATTCACTCCTCAATTTACGTTCATACTAACACTTTACCATCCACCGCATTCTGATCAGTTCTTTTATGTGAAAAACAAACAATTTCACTGTGTTTTAAAGTAAAGGTGAGAATTGAACACTTCACACAATCTTTTAAGGTATGTTTCTACCCTCACACTATTTGTTTATTCTACCATTTAAAGGTTTAATTACATTCACGGATCAGAAGTTTCATGTACTAATTATATTGTTCCAAAAGTGAATTGTGCATCAAGACTCTGCCCTCTACCCCACTGTCACGATAAACAGCGAAGATATAGACTTAGTTATTTCACTTATTACTTTTTCCTGGCCAGACACTAACATATGCTTCAAGAAGCCTGGTAGGGGCACGGCTCAATCTAAAGTGTTTCATGAAACAAAATCCGGCAACTTACATTTGATGAAACCATCCCCTGTTTTCCTTCTTTGACTGGGCTGTCAACGAAAAGAGATAACAGGGCAGTAGTTTAGAGAGAGTGAGTTGTCGGCACTGGCACAGTTCGCCTGCTGTCACTGCTGACGAAAAATATCCCAATGGGCGTTTTCATCTGTATGTTCTACCCAGGTCCAACTCTATCTCTATCCTCTGCAACATTTCATCCAAATCACCTAATAATTTTTGCGTGAAAGCATAACGAAGAAACAAACTTTCACAATTACATTAGAGAGTAAGGTTAATACTTATCTGCTGCGGTGACACATAATAACTTACTTAGTAGTATTTAGATTTGCCTTATTATGTCTTCCAGTGGGCGGTAAGGAGCTGATGATTAAGTAGTTTTGCATCTGTACAGTATTAATGTAAAGAGGGCCGCAATGTGATTTTTGCCCTGGGGCCCTTGGTGACATAGCTACGCCACTGAGTTTGGGTAATAATTGAAGGAATGGTGTCAGCTGATCGTCTGTGTAGAACTTCCCATTAAATATAGTATTTCCAGGGAATTGTCTTGACATTGTTAGCAGCATCGGCCACATTTTCAGCTAATACATGTCCCCATCTCATTGTTTATGACGTCATATCTCATGAACTATATATTGTATGTGATTCTTACACTTACGGCGAGCGTCCTCATGGATTGAAGCTCATATGTACAAAATTTAATAAAGATTGGAACAAAACTATAGATTTGTATGCAACATGTACAAACATACGGACACTCTGCTTCATATATTACACTAGCTGTGAAACCCAGCGTTGCTTGGATTAGAATATACTGATGTAGCCCTGAACGATGTCATCTGGAAGCAAGAATTGTAACGACGTATATTTTGTAGGAAGTGCTTGTAGTGTAGCACTCTATTATTCATGTGTTAGCCTATCTGCATTTTCATCTTTGTCTCTCTTGATCGCCGGTAAAGTGTGATTGAGGAAAACACTCCGAGAAGTTAAAAACTTATATATTTGATATTATGCATCGTTATTCTCAATTTTCGTATACAATGCAACAGCAGCGGCGAAAGTGGCTGGCAAATTACATTTCTGAAAACGATATTGGATAAGTGAGATTATTGACTTGTAACAGTTTTCACAAATATCTTCTTAAGTAGGAATTTGGAATGAATTGTAAGACTGTGTGAATCATGAGACAAAAGAGTTTCGTGTGAAACTGCTGGTCATAATGAAATGTGACAACAATGAATGTATCTGATTCGGTAAAATTTTACTTTCTATCCTGGCGGCCTCGTGTTTTTATGTTGGCAACATCAATAATACGATATAAAATCGTTGGAAAGATGACCGAACCACAGAGTGTAGATAAATACTGCTCTTCCTGCTGTATGCTTGATTTCACAACAAAATATTTTTGTGTCACGCGATTGGCTTATGACAATGTCACACGATTCTCGTTATTCAACATCTGTTGCCAACATTATCACAGGAGGCCGCCGGGATATGAGTAGGACTACGTCGGATAGGTTTTCTTGACCCAGCTGTCAAACGATAACACCTTTCACAGCAGAGAGTTAGGTGACTATATGTATCAGAGATCACTGATTAGCACAGACCAGTGAGCTTACTGGCATATCAATATCTATGGCCTAAGAGACATTCATTAATGTATGTCTGTGTTTCCACCACATTTCCACGACAGAGATCAATATTCCACGAGTATTTTTATCTTTGAGTCGATCTGGATTTTTATCTGTGTGTCTCTATTCATAGTCGGTAATGTGTGGTTGACGGAAACATGTGATCTATTTAAAAAAAATTGCGTATTTGATGTTCCTCGTCGGTATTAAAGTCTGAAAGGACCGCATTGTCTGAAGATTGAAAGAATAAACAGATTTTGACTCGTATCGTAAAGTTCGTAAGTCACAGAGTATATAGCTTTTCCTAAGAGTATTTATTGCATATTTTGAGAATTTTTCCTCGTCACACTCACCCACTGCCACACACCGCGACCAAACACTCTTACTAACATCATTAGACCAAGGGCTATCTACTACCACAACCACAAGTGGGTGGCAGTATGAGGTCATGGAGAAAAGTCTGTCAGCACGTACACACACAAGCCTTTTATATATGGAATAGATTATAGAAAGAAAATATAAGTATGATTTGGCACCTTGTCTGTAAGGAGGGGGTATGTAGTGTCTCAAGCACTACATGCTTTCCCTAGCTACACAAGATGACCAAATTGATTAGTTTTTGGGTATTTATGGAGGTTTGTTGCTTGGACTATTACTGTCTTGGGCTATTTCTTTCACAGGTGAAGGCCCAGACATGGACTTCCTACTTCTCATGGAAAACACATTTAAAGGACACTGTACACTAGAATGAAATCTTTGTATACTCAGAGTAAAGATATTGATGGTGTTTGTAGTTAGTTACTAGAGTTGACTTGAGTTGTTAACATGTTCTAAACTTGTATCAAGAATTTGTGTAATAATAACTGGATGTAAGATTGTAAATCAAATGTTTGAATTTACTGGTGATGTAAAAAGGGTACAATAAACTCTCATTATTGTTAAAATATAAACCAACTGTCTTCTCGTTTAAGTAATAAGATAAAGTTGAACTATAATACTTCATCTCTTCTGAATGTAACCTACACAGAGACGAAGTCTGATTGACCTTAACTTTGGAAATAACTAATTAGAGGCAATGAGTATCAGGACCTCTACCAGTATCTACTACAACAAACAACACACAAAGAAGATAATTATGTGATGGTATTCTAAAATAAGTAGAATCACACAGTCACATCACAATCTGTGGTGACAAGAACTCCCTTTTTTAATATACTATGGGTCTCAAAGAGGTCTTCACAGACCTAGTCCACAAACAGATCTCCCAGGCCATATCCTCACACATCCGAAATCCTCTCTCTAACACCAGTAACCATCCACAAAAAAGCGCTTCCCTTGTCACCCAGTGCTATCCTGGACTCTAACAACTAAATTACATCCTTAGCTAAGGTTTTGATTTTCTATCCTTGTGCCCAGTTATGAGAGACATCCTGCCCAAGATCCATCCCACCCTTCCTAAAGTGGTGTTTCGTCGCCCTCCCAACCTCCACAACATCCTAGTTCATCCCTATGCCACCCTGAAACCCAACCCACTGCCACAGGGATCATATCCTTGTGGAATACCCTGCTGCATGATCTGTCCAATCCACCCTCCCAGCACTTCCTATTCCAGTCCAGTCACAGACTTATCCTACCCTATCAGAGGCTGGGCCACTTGTGAAAGCAGCGATGTAATTTACCAACTGTGCCGCAATCACTATGCAGCTTTCTATATTGGCATGACCACTAACCAGCTGTCCATTAGGATGAATGTCCACTGCCAAACTGTGGCCAATAACAATGGCTGCTTCACAACCTGGGCCATCTGGATCCTCCTACCCACCACCAGTTTTTGCACAAAAGTGTGTTTGATTTATTTAATTATTTTATTTTGTTTTGTTTTATTTTATTTATTTTCCTCTCCTCACCCACCTCACCACTCCATTCCTACGCTGCATCTCATTCCTCCCATATGCGTACATGATCTGCAAGACCATGCTGTATTCATCCGCAGCACTATGATGCAACCTTCCTATTCCCCCTCCCACCTCTATTTCCACACCATGGAGCACAATTCAGAGTGCAGCAGTGGAAGCTGACGGTTGTGTGACTGGGTTGTGTGATTGTGTGAATGTTCTATTTTCTGAAGAAGGCCACAGCAGATATATATATATATATATATATATAATATTATTATGAACTCTGAGCAAGGGGTTGAACACCTGTACAGATTACCTTTTAGCATAGTCCTTACTTAGTACTCTCTCTCTCCTCTCTCTCTCTCTCTCTCTCTCTCCACAACACGATTTAAGAAAATACCTTACTACAGTTCTCATATTTAACATGTTATAGCCTCTGTAAACAACCAAAATATTTTGTTAAATTTTACTAAGCTTGCCAAATATGTTGACCAAGTACAGTGCTGTTTAACATATTTGTAAAACATAGAAGCGCTCGACAGCAATTTTGATTGACGAACAATCTGATAACATTGTGAATGCTGTTCGTGTTAATGTTTCGCCACATATTCTTCGTGAAAAATATATTATTATTTTGTTATTGTATTGTGAGTTTTCATAACTATAGAAAATAAGATCAAAGATGAAAAGAAATTAGCACTAGCAAATACCATATTTCAGAGGTTTTGTGTATTTTATTCAGGAAGAGATTAGGAAACACAAATTAAGGGGATTAAATGAAATTACAAAAAAAAAAAAAAGTTCTCCTGACTGCGTCATCAAAACTTTTTTCATAAATGGGCCTGCAGCAGTGAGTATATAATAATATGACATTTTTAATAAGTATAATAACCTTTACTGCTGCTTATTAGCTTGCATCAAAACAGCTGTCAAATAAGAAAGTCATTACATTAAAAATTATTAAAAAACAACTTTTAAAGAAAGGTACCAATAAAAATCATATAGAGATAGAGATGCTGTGTGTGTATTAGCAACAAATGGAAAACCACTTGACAATGCCAAATACGGTGAAAAAGCTGTAGTGGACAAATAAATAAAGCTAATAAGCAGCAGTAAAGGTTATTATACTTATTAAAAAGTTCTCCGATTGTCCCACAAATGTTGTAGGCTACATACTCCTACACTGTGATACTTTAATGAACTCTCATTAGAGAACTAATATGACAATGAAAGTATTAAACAGTTTATAAAAATTTTCTCTGTCCATTTGCAGAACCTACACTACTGCCGCCTACTTACATTTCGCGTAAAGATCACAAAGACAAGATAAGAGAAATTAGGGCTCGTACGGAGGCATATAGGCATTCTTTTTTTTTCTCTCTCTCTTTTAATTTGGGAGTGGAATAGGAAAGGAAATGCCTACTAGTGGTACAGTGTACCCTCCGCCACGCACGTTACGGTGAATTGCGGAGTATGTATGTAGATGTAGAACATTCACGTGTATATTTCACTTTCATTATATACCATTCTTTGGACCAACGTCTTGTTTTATTCTTCTTATTTATATACAGTGTTCTACCTGAATTTGTAGACATTCCTAATGATGTCAAAACACAGCATAAACTAACCTGGTTAAAAAGTGAGGTTAAATTGAAAATTGGCAAATTTGTGACTAGCTAGATAAGACTGATTTTGACAAACATGTATGATCATTTACAAGAATCTTTATACGTGATCTTGTCTATGGTTTTTTTGCACTCATGCCTTAACTCTCAATTCCGCTCAAAACTACACTACTACATTTCATTTACAAATATTATGTGACTCACACATCTCTTTGAACATCCTAATTAATATTACCTGAAGCCAGGATTCTTGCCCGTTTTTGACCCTCAGCAACATTAATGTCAGCTTCTCTCATTCCCTCAGACTCCAATATGGCAGCTCTTTTCTTCCTCTCAGCTTCTACTTGCATTTGCATTGCTTCCTGCACTCGATTAGGAAGTTTGATGTCACCTGTGTATTTGAATCATTGTACTGAAAGTTCATTACAATAACATCATTAATACAAATTGTCATTTAGATACATTACTTACGGATTTCATATCTGAGACAAGTTATTCCCCAAGCTTCACTAGCTTTGTTGATAGATTCAACTATGCTCACATTTAGATTCTCTCTTTCCATGAAAACATTATCCAGTGATATCTTTCCAAGCTCAGATCTGTGAAAATGTACTGGTTATTATTATATTTACTCGTTTCCAAGTTTTGCTACAAAATAAATAAGTATACTGTTTTAGTAATGCTTGTGTTAAATAGTTTAGCCATATAGTATCAGTCAGTCAGGTGTCTCTCGACGAGCTGGTCCTTTTGGTAAGTCATCTCATTTCTATTTTTATTTATATATAAAATAGATGAAGTACACTTACCAGGCGAAGGGGCACAGGCAGTAATAGCAACAAATAAACACACACACACACACACACACACACACACACACACACACACACACACACAAATGCTAGCTTTCGCAGCCTAGCTGCTTCATCAGGCAGAAGGGAGGAGAAGGAAAAGGAAATGATGAGGGTTTTAAGGAAGGGGCTAAGGAGCCATTCCAATCCCGGGACAGGAAAGACTTACCTTGGGGGAAAAAATGGAGGGTAAATAAATGCACACACACCCACACATTTACACAGACACAAGTACACTTAGGCAGACATACTGTAGAACTGAAGAGGGGCACTTCTGGGGTTTTGTTGAAGGTTCTTAAATTGGGGGGATGAGGAAGTGGCTCTGGCAATTTGCTTCTGTACCAGACCAGGAGGATAGCTGCGGGATGTGAAGGCTGTTATCAGGTTATTGGTGTATTGGTTCAGGGATTCAGGACTGGAGCAGACTCGTTTGCCACGAAGACCTAAGCTGTAGGGAAGGGAACGTTTGATGTGGAAAGGATGGCAGCTGCCATAATGCAGGTACTGTTGTTTATTGGTAGGTTTGATGTGGACGGATGTGTGTAGTTGGCCGTTGGATAGATGGAGGTCGACATCGAGGAAAGTGGCATGGGATTTGGAATAGGACCAGGTGAATTTGATGGGACCAAAGGAGTTGAGGTTGGAGAGGAAATTCTGGAGTTCTTCTTCACTGTGAGTCCAGATCATGAAGATGTCGTCAATGAATCTATACCAAACTTTGGGTTGACAGGCTTGGGTGTCCAGGAAGGCTTCCTCTAAGCGTCCCATAAATAAGTTCGGTACGAGGGTGCCATCCCGGTCCCCATGGCTGTTCCCTTTAGTTGTTGGTATGTCCGGCCCTCAAAAGTGAAGAAGTTGTGGGTTAGGATGAAGCTGGATAGGGTATTAAGGAAAGAGGTTTTAGGTAAGGAAGTGGGTGGTCGGCGTGAAAGGAAATATTCCATCGCAGCGAGGCCCTAGGCATGTGGGATATTAGTGTATAAGGAAGTGGCATCGATGGTTACAAGGATGGTTTCAGGAGGTAACAGGCTGGGTAAGGATTTCAGGCGATCAAGGAAGTGGTTGGTGTCTTTGATGAAGGATGGGAGACTGCACATGATGGGTTGAAGGTGTTGGTCTATGTAGGCAGAGATTCGTTCTGTTGGGGCTTGGTAACCGGCCACAATGGGGCGGCCGGGATGATTGGGTTTGTGAATCTTGGGAAGTAGGTAGGGGTGCGGGGTGTCGGTGGAGTCATGAGGTTAATGGAGTCAGGTGAAAGGTTTTGTAGGGGGCCTAAGGTTTTGAGGATTCCTTGAAGCTCTGCCTGGACATCAGGGATAGGATTGTGTTGACAAACTTTGTAGGTAGTATTGTCTGAAAGCTGACGCAGTCCCTCAGCCACATACTCCCGCCGATCAAGTACCACGGTTGTGGATCCCTTGTCGGCTGGGAGAATGACGATGGAACGGTCAGCTTTCAGATCACGGATGGCTCGGGATTCAGCTGTAGTAATGTTGGGAGTAGGATTAAGGTTTTTTAGGAAAGACTGAGAGGCAAGGTTGGAAGTAAGGAATTCCTGGAAGGTTTGAAGAGGGTGATTTTGAGGAAGAGCAGGTGGGTCTAGCTGTGATGGAGGACGGAACTGTTCCAGGCAAGGTTCTATTTGAGTCATGTCTTGGGGAGCTGGATCATTAGGAAGAGGATTATTTTTCTTCGTGGCAAAGTGATATCTCCAGCAAAGACTGCGAGTATAGGATAGTAAATCTTTCACAAGGGCTGTTTGGTTGAATTTGGGAGTAGGGCTAAAGGTCAGCCCTTTGGATAGGACAGAGGTTTCAGATTGGGAGAGAGGTTTAGAGGAGAGGTTGACCACTGAATTGGGATTTTGTTGTTCCGGATTGTGTGGATTGGAATTTTGAGGTTTGGGAGGGAGAGGAGTTGGGAGTGGGAGATTGAGTAGATGGGAGAGACTGGGTTTGTGTGCAACCAGAGGAGGTTGAGGTTTACTGGAGAGATTGTTGAGGGAGAGAGTATTGCCTTTCTGGAGGTGGGTGACCAGGAGATTGGATATATATATATATATATATATATATATATATATATATATATATATATATATATATATATTTTTTTTCTTTTTTTTTTTTTTTTTTTTTTTCGGTGCTGGGTGGCATGCTGTTCTAATTTGTGGTTGGCCTGAAGGAGGATATTCTGAACTGCAGGTGTAGATGTAGGAGAGGAAAGGTTGAGGATTTTGATTAGGGATAGGAGTTGACAGGTGTGTTCATTGGCGGAGTTGATGTGTAGGTTAAGGATTAGGCGGGTGAGGGATATGGATTGTTCAGTTTTTAATTGGTATAGGGCGGGATGAAAGGATGGATTACAGCCAGAGATGGGAACTTTCTGTGTGAGGCCCTTGGGAGTGATTCCAAATGTCAGACAAGCCTGCATAAAAAGAATGTGGGAGCGTAATCTGACTAGGGAAAAAAGCATGTTTACAGAGGGAATGTAAATAAAACTGGATGGGGTTGTTGTAGGGATGTTGTAAGGAAGGCATAATATATGGATGAAGGAAAAGTGAGAAATATGGGCTATGTAACAGGTTGCAATGAACGAATAAAATAATATAATAAAATTATATATATATATATATATATATATATATATATATATATATATATATATATATATATATAAAATAGACGAAGATTACTCACCAGGCGAAGGAGCACAGGTGTGACAGCATCACAAATAAATAAATGAATACACACACACACACACACACACACACACACACACACACACACACACACACACACACACACACACACAATCGCAAGCTTTCGCAACCCAGTTGCGTCTTCAGGCAGTAGGGAAGGAGAGGGAAAAGGAAATGATGAGGGTTTTAAGGAAGGGGGTAAGGAGCCATTCCAATCCCGGGAGAGGAAAGACTTACCTTGGGGGAAAAAATGGAGGGTAAACAAATGCACACATGCCCACACATTCACACAGACGCACTTGTGTCTGTGTGAATGTGTGGGCATGTGTGCATTTGTTTACCCTCCATTTTTTCCCCCAAGGTAAGTCTTTCCTCTCCCGGGATTGGAATGGCTCCTTACCCCCTTCCTTAAAACCCTCATCATTTCCTTTTCCCTCTCCTTCCCTACTGCCTGAAGACGCAACTGGGTTGCGAAAGCTTGCGATTGTGTGTGTGTGTGTGTGTGTATTCATTTATTTATTTGTGATGCTGTCACACCTGTGCTCCTTCGCCTGGTGAGTAATCTTCGTCTATTTTTTATAATTTATTTTATTTTTCCTGCTAGGAATTTTTCGTCTTAATAATCGTTTTATATATATATATATATATATATATATATATATATATATATATATATATATATATATATATTAAGACGAAAAGTTCCTAGCAGGAAAAATAAAATATAAAAAATAGACGAAGATTACTCACCAGGCGAAGGAGCACAGGTGTGACAGCATCACAAATAAATAAATGAATACACACACACACAATCGCAAGCTTTCGCAACCCAGTTGCGTCTTCAGGCAGTAGGGAAGGAGAGGGAAAAGGAAATGACGAGGGTTTTAAGGAAGGGGGTAAGGAGCCACTCCAATCCTGGGAGAGGAAAGACTTACCTTGGGGGAAAAATTGGAGGGTAAACAAATGCACACATGCCCACACATTCACACAGACACAAGTACACCTAGGCAGACATACTGTAGAAAGCAAAGAAGTTAAGTTATAGAAGTTAAGAAGTTAGACAGAGATACCACTTGAGGCAGAGGCTCTGTCCAGAGAACTGATGCAAAGATGTAGAGAAACAAATTGCCAGAGCTACTACCTCATCCCCCCAAATTCAGAACCTTCAACAGAAGAATCCCAGAAGTGCCCCTCTTGTCACCCGATACTTTCCGGGACTGGAGCGGACTCTAAATGTGGCTCTCCAGCAAGGATACGACTTCCTTAAATCCTGCCCCGAAATGAGATCCGTCCTTCATGACATCCTTCCTACTCCACCGAGAGTGTCTTTCCGCCGCCCACCTAACCTCCGTAACCTCCTAGTCCACCCCTATGAAATCCCCAAACCACCTTCCCTACCTTCTGGCTCCTACCCTTGTAACCGCCCCCGTTGTAAAACCTGCCCTATGCACCCTTCCACCACCATTTACTCCAGTCCTGTAACCCGGAAGGTGTACACGATCAAAGGCAGAGCCACTTGCGATAGTACCCACATGATCTACCAACTGACATGCCTGCACTGTGAAGCGTTCTATGTGGGAATGACCAGCAACAAACTGTCCATTCGCATGAATGGACACAGGCAGACAGTGTTTGTTGGTAACGAGGATCACCCTGTGGCTAAACACGCATTGGTGCATGGCCAGCACATCTTGGCACAGTGCTACACCGTCCGGGTTATCTGGATACTTCCCACTGACACCAATCCTTCAGAACTCCGGAGATGGGAACTAGCCCTTCAGCATATTCTCTCTTCCCGTTGCCCACCTGGTCTCAACCTCCGCTAAATTTGAATTCCCACCCACCTTCTTAACATCTTTGCATCAGTTCTCTGGACAGAGCCTCTGCCTCAAGTGGTATCTCTGTCTAACGTCTTAACTTCTATAACTTAACTTCTTTGCTTTCTACAGTATGTCTGCCTAGGTGTACTTGTGTCTGTGTGAATGTGTGGGCATGTGTGCATTTGTTTACCCTCCATTTTTTCCCCCAAGGTAAGTCTTTCCTCTCCCAGGATTGGAATGGCTCCTTACCCCCTTCCTTAAAACCCTCATCATTTCCTTTTCCCTCTCCTTCCCTACTGCCTGAAGACGCAACTGGGTTGCGAAAGCTTGCGATTGTGTGTGTGTGTGTATTCATTTATTTATTTGTGATGCTGTCACACCTGTGCTCCTTCGCCTGGTGAGTAATCTTCGTCTATTTTTTATATTTTATATAAGATAAGCAAAAAGGAAGAAAATAGAAAAAAGAAAAAGTCGTTAAAATTCGTTGTTGACACTGTGGTCACCTTAAGTGGTCAAGCACGTAGTATTAATGGTTAGGTAGTGGTAAGGCGGGCAAACGAGGTTTAAGGATGGTGAAAATCGGAAAAAAGTACGAGAAAATCGCGTGAAAAGCAAGGAAAACGTCTAAATAGGATTGGTGAAGTGGTAGCAGATTACGATATTGAGGCTAAGAATAGTCTGACGATGGAATAGTAGAGTCAAAACCAACGTAAAGTAGCTGAAATACGTTCGGAAAAGTAGGAAAAACGAACGGAAATGTGAAAAAACGGGTATGGAAACAAACGTGAGGTGACTAGGAAATGCCGAAAATGGTTATAAACAATATGAGAAACTACAGTTGTGAATTAATGTTTACGTTATATAGCGAGAAAATTTAATGAGCGGCGTATTTCAGTCGGAAGAAGGAGTAATGGAAGTGGTAAAAATCATATAAAAGTACTCAAAGGTTAGGTTAGGAAGTGAACGTATTGTTGTAAGTATTGGCGAAATGTGAACAGTAAGATAAGAAGGGAATAAGAATGGAACTGCTATATAAAATATATATAAATGAATAAATAAAAACAAAAACGCAAAAACAAGGGAAAGTTAGAAGACAGGAAAGACTTACCTTGGGGGAAAAATGGAGGGTAAATAAATGCACATACACCCACACATTTACACAGACACAAGTACACTTAGGCAGACATACTGTAGAACTGTAGACAGCAAAGAAGTTAGAAGTTAGACAGAGATGCCACTTGAGGCAGAGGCTCTGTCCAGAGAACCAAGGCAAAGATGTTAAGATGGTGGGTGGGAATTCGAATTTAGTGGAGGTTGAGACCAGGTGGGCAACGGGAAGAGAGAATATGCTGAAGGGCTAGTTCCCATCTCCGGAGTTCTGAAGGATTGGTGTCAATGGGAAGCATCCAGATAACCTGGACGGTGTAGCACTGTAGCAGATAATACCACATATAAAGTTTTTCAAGGCGATCCCATTCCTGATGTCCAGGCAGAGCTTCAAGGAATCCTCAAAACCTTAGGCCCCCTACAAAACCTTTCACCTGACTCCATTAACCTCATGACTCCACCGACACCCCGCACCCCTACCTACTTCCCAAGATTCACAAACCCAATCATCCCGGCCGCCCCATTGTGGCCGGTTACCAAGCCCCAACAGAACGAATCTCTGCCTACATAGACCAACACCTTCAACCCATCATGTGCAGTCTCCCATCCTTCATCAAAGACACCAACCACTTCCTTGATCGCCTGAAATCCTTACCCAGCCTGTTACCTCCTGAAACCATCCTTGTAACCATCGATGCCACTTCCTTATACACTAATAACCCACATGCCCAGGGCCTCGCTGCGATGGAATATTTCCTTTCACGCCGACCACCCACTTCCTTTATTAAAACCTCTTTCCTTAATACCCTAGCCAGCTTCATCCTAACCCACAACTTCTTCACTTTTGAGGGCCGGACATACCAACAACTACAGGGAACAGCCATGGGGACCAGGATGGCCCCCTCGTACGCGAACTTATTTATGGGACGCTTAGAGGAAGCCTTCCTGGACACCCAAGTCTGTCAACCCAATGTTTGGTATAGATTCATTGACGACATCTTCATGATCAGGACTCACAGTGAAGAAGAACTCCAGAATTTCCTCTCCAACCTCAACTCCTTTGGTCCCATCAAATTCACCTGGTCCTATTCCAAATCCCATGCCACTTTCCTCGATGTCGACCTCCATCTATCCAACGGCCAACTACACACATCCGTCCACATCAAACCTACCAATAAACAACAGTACCTGCATTATGGCAGCTGCCATCCTTTCCACATCAAACGTTCCCTTCCCTACAGCTTAGGTCTTCGTGGCAAACAAGTCTGCTCCAGTCCTGAATCCCTGAACCAATACACCAATAACCTGATAACAGCCTTCACATCCCGCAGCTATCCTCCTGGTCTGGTACAGAAGCAAATTGCCAGAGCCACTTCCTCATCCCCCAATTTAAGAACCTTCAACAAAACCCCAGAAGTGCCCCTCTTGTCACCGGATACTTTCCGGGACTGGAGCGGACTCTGAATGTGGCTCTCCAGCAAGGATACGACTTCCTAAAATCCTGCCCCGAAATAAGATCCATCCTTCATGACATCCTTCCTACTCCACCGAGAGTGTCTTTCCGCCGCCCACCTAACCTCCGTAACCTCCTAGTCCACCCCTATGAAATCCCCAAACCACCTTCCCTACCTTCTGGCTCCTACCCTTGTAACCGCCCCCGTTGTAAAACCTGCCCTATGCACCCTTCCACCACCACTTACTCCAGTCCCATAACCAAGAAGGTGTACACGATCAAAGGCAGAGCCACTTGCGATAGTACCCATGTGATCTACTAACTGACATGCCTGCACTGTGAAGCGTTCTATGTGGGAATGACCAGCAACCAACTGTCCATTCGCATGAATGGACACAGGCAGACAGTGTTTGTTGGTAACGAGGATCACCCTGTGGCTAAACATGCCTTGGTGCATGGCCAGCACATCTTGGCACAGTGCTATACCGTCCGGGTTATCTGGATACTTCCCACTGACACCAATCCTTCAGAACTCCGGAGATGGGAACTAGCCCTTCAGCATATTCTCTCTTCCCGTTGCCCACCTGGTCTCAACCTCCGCTAAATTCGAATTCCCACCCACCATCTTAACATCTTTGCCTTGGTTCTCTGGACAGAGCCTCTGCCTCAAGTGGCATCTCTGTCTAACTTCTAACTTCTTTGCTTTCTACAGTTCTACAGTATGTCTGCCTAAGTGTACTTGTGTCTGTGTAAATGTGTGGGTGTTTGTGCATTTATTTACACTCCATTTTTTCCCCCAAGGTAAGTCTTTCCTGTCCCGGGATTGGAATGGCTCCTTACCCCTTCTCTTAAAACCCTCATCATTTCCTTTTCCCTCTCCTTCCCTTCTGCCTGATGAAGCAGCTAGGCTGTGAAAGCTAGCATTTTTGTGTGTGTGTGTGTCTGTGTGTTTATTTGTTGCTATTACTGCCTGTGCCCCTTCGCCTGGTAAGTGTACTTCTTCTATATATATATATATATATATATATATATATATATATATAGAGAGAGAGAGAGAGAGAGAGAGAGAGAGAGAGAGAGAGAGAGAGAAACACACACACTAGGAACTATGCAGAGTATTTAATGAAGTACTAATGGGTCATGATTATGGGCTACAACAAATCCACTATCAAAAGGTGAGCCAAACGACATGAAACAATTTGCCTAATTGCTTAAAAGTCAGCAGTCTTCCCTCTTTTTTGTGGAGACCTGTCAACAACTTAGCATCTCCCAAGTTCAACTATGCCCTAACACACAACTACTTCTCCCTTGAAGCCTTGAAGGTAAGGTATACAATCCACGGCACAGTCATGGAAACCGGAATGGCACCCTCCTATGCCAACAATTTACAGGCAAAATAGAGTTAACCCTCATGATCTGGACTCGGGCTCAAGAAACTCCAGCTTCATTCCTTCAAGTCACAAGACCATCTCCTCCTCATTACACCTGATCATCCTAAATCCAACTTCCTGGACATTGACCATTTCTTTTCTGGTGGTTGCATCCACACCAATGACCACATTAAACCCACAAACAGTACAACAGTAACTGCATTTTGACAGTTGACATGCCTTCTACAGCAAAAAATTTCAGTATTCTAACAGACCGCCCTCATGAACCAAAGACACTGCCGAGGCAGGGTGACTCGCATGTCTCAATGATACACAAAGCCGTACTGTAGGTCCAACCAACAGTGGAGGAGAATATTTGGAGAGGCCAGACAAGAGGGGCAACAACGTTTTTCATAAGTTACAGGGGCAACAGTCTGGATGATTGACTGAGCTGGCCTTGTAACATCAGCTAACATGGCTTTGCCATGTAGTTACTGCAAATGGCTACAAGCAAGGAGAAACTACAGTTGTTAATTTTCCCAAGGACATGCAGTTCCACTGCATGAATATACGATGATGGTATCGTCTCGGGTAAAATATTCTGGAGGCAAAATAGTGCCCCATTTGGATCTCCAGGCAGGGACTACTCAGGATGATGTAATCATCAAGAAAAACAAAACACGCATTCTACAGATTGAAGCATGCAATGTTCTGTCCCTGAATCAAGTAGGTAAGTTCAAAATTTTGAAAAGAGGAATGGATAGGTTAAAGTTGGATATAGTGGGGATTAGCGAAGTTCGGTGCAAGGATGAACAGGATTTTTGGTCAGGTGAATACAGGGTTGTTGTTGTTGTTGTTGTTGTTGTTATGGTCTTCAGTCCGGAGACTGGTTTGTTGCAGCTCTCCACCCTACTCTATCCTGAGCAAGCCTTTTCATCTCCGCATAAGAACGACAACCCACATCCACTTGAATCTGCTTACTATACGCGTCTCTTGGCCTCCCTCTGCGATTTTTACCCCACACACTTCCCTCCAATGCTAAATTTACGATTCCTCGATGTCTAAGAATGTGTCCTACCAAGCGATCCGTTCTTTTAGTTAGGGTATGCCAAAAATTCCTTTTCTCAACAATTCTGTTCAGTACCTCTTCATTAGTTATGTGATCTAACCACCTAATCTTCAGCATTCTTCTGTAGCACCACATTTCCAAAGTCTCTGTTCTCTTCCTGTCCGCACTGCTTATCGTCTATGTTTCACTCCAGTACAAGGTAACACTCCACACAAATGCCTTCAGAAAAGACTTCCTTACCCTTAAATTAATATTCGATGTTATCAAATTTCTCTTTTTCAAAAATGCTTTTCTTACCATTGCCATTCTGAATTTTATATCCTCTGTACTGCGACCATCACATGTTATTTTACTACCCAAGTAACAAAACTCATCTACAAACCTTCATTGTTTCTTTACCTAATCTAATTCCTTCAGTATCGCCTGATTTTATAAGACCGCATTCCATTATTTTTGTTTTGCTCTTGTTAATGTTCATTCAATTCAACTGCTCTTCCAGGTCCTTTGCTGTCTCTGACAGAATTACAATGTCATCAGCAAAACGCAATGTTTTTATTTCTTCCCCCTGTACTTTAATCCCTATTCCAAAATTTTCCTTGCTTTCCTTCACCGCCTGCTAAATGTAAAAATTGAAGAACATCGGAGAAAGGTTACAACCCTGTCTTACTCCTTTCCCAACTGATGCTTCCCTTTCATGTCCTTCGAGTCTAATAACTGCAGTCTGGCTTTTGTACAAGTTGTAGATAACTCTCCTTTCCCTGTATTTTACCCCTGCTGACTTCAGAATTTGAAAGTGTGGTCCAGTCAACATTGTCAAACGCTTTCTCCAAATCTACAAAGGCTAAAAATGTAGGTTTGCCTTTCCTTAATCTAACTTCTAAGATAAGCTGTAAGGTAAGTATTGCCTCCCGGGTTCCTACGTTCCTCCTGAATCCAAACTGATCTACCCCTAGGTCAGCTTCTACCAGGTTTTCCATTCTCCTGTATATAATTCGTGTTAAAATTTTGCAACCACGACTTATCAAACTGATGGCTCTGTAATTTTCACACCTGTCTTGCACCTGATTTCTTTGGAATGGGGATTATAACATTTTTCTTAAAGTCTGAGGGTATTTCGCCTGTCTCATATATCCTACATACCAGTTCAAATAGTTTTGTCATGGCTGGCTCTCCCAGAGACTTTAGTAGCTCTGAGGGTATGTCATCTACTCCTGGGGCCTTGTTCTGACCTAGATCTTTAAGGGCTCTGTCAAATTCATCTTGTGGTGTCGCACAAGTACAAAGTGCGCGCCACCTACTTTCGCCGCGCGCCGCCGTGCACGCACAGCGCGGCGTTCTTACGACGACAGCCACGAGCGCCCTCTGCGACAACCCCGCTCGTGGCCACCACGGAAAGACATCGGTCACTTGGGACTGAGATAGCAACCAGTTAGGACCTTCGTAATCAGATAGGCACCAGTGAAGACTTTGCTATCGTACAGGCACTAGGCAGGCCTCTAACAACTATGTATCAACATTCCGCAGTACTATGTAAAAGTTAAGTATTGTTACATTCTGTGCAATATATATCTTTCTAATTTACTCTGGTGTTTATAGTTTCTGGCTGCTCCCCTCCGTACCTGCACCAGCGTGCTCTCTTCATTCCTGTGTCGGTCACATTCCACTCGGCCACCGACACCTACGACAAGGCTGGGACACAAAAGCGGCGACGAAGTCGGGACACAAAAGTGGCGACGAGGAGTGATAGAACCTTGGACCAGCCCGCTTGCAGCAGCCAGACAGCAGCAGTTGGAGCACGCAGAAATTGCTCCCGCCCACCCACCCTTATTATAAGAATTTTGGGGAAACATATTCTGTTACGTGTTTTGTGGACTTTTTTGTTGCAGAGCGTCCTCTTTCATATTGCATTTGTGTTTTTTTATAATTTACTTGTATGCGCGGCGCCTAATCGGTCAGCATGGCCACTACCCCGAACCCAAACTTAATGGAAATTATTCAGTTACAGACGGCGCAAATCACTCAACTACCGCAGGCCGTGTCGCAGTTGACGGCACAGGCTGCTCACCAACAACAACAGCCGTCACATCAGCAGCCTACACCTGCCACTGCACCGCTTCCTACATTTTGCCAGTACAACGAACGTGAGGAAGAATGGAGCGACTATTTCGCACAGTTTCAAGAACTCGTCGCGGCTCATCAAATTACAGGTCAGAGAGTGAAGAACCTTTTCTTATCGATTGTGGGCCCCCAGACCTTCGTACTATTGCAAAAACTTTTCCCTCTCGCATCTCCTCGTGATGTAGACTTTGAACAAATTGTAGATGCACTGAATGCTCATTATGAGAGAAAAGTTCTTGTAGCCACTGCACGGTACCGATTTTTCAGACTTAAAAAATTACCACAGCAGTCACACCAAGAGTGGATTACGGAATTGAAGGGCTTAACCCGCCAATGTAAATTTACTTGCTCTTGTGGACTTTCGTATAGTGACGTGATGTTGAGGGATGCGATTACACAGAACATTCAGGATCCCAGAATTCGGGCAGCAATTATGAAACAGTCTGACCCCTCATTAGACAGTGTACTGCAGCTTATAGAAGCGCATGATACTTTTGACTTAGCAGATGTAGAAATGCAAAGCCACAGTGTTAATTCAGTGCGCCGCAACGGACGCTTTCCTAGTCGTAGTTACCAGTCTAGCCCTAGTGATTCTTATTTTTCTACCGGCCATGCTGAACAGACAGTGAACAGTAGCCAGTGTAAAAGTGTGACGCAAAGGTCGCCCCGTAGTGTTAGACACAGTAATTTGAATAACGGGCGCCAACGCTCATTTCAGAAAAATGTACGTAAATCTTGCCCCCAGTGTGTGTCTCGCCACAAGCGTGCTCATTGCCCTAGTCGCAACGCAACCTGTTATCAATGTGGCAAATCAGGACATGTACAGGCTGTGTGTATGCAGAATGTAAACTCAAAGAACGGTACCGTTAGAAACAGTGCTTCGCAGAGTGCGAGAACAGTTCATACTGTAAATGTTATACGGGCTGTGGAATTGAACAGTGCTTTCCTTGGATCTCAATTGCAAGAAAGTAGTTCTGCGCCTATGGCAAAACTAAATAGTGCACCACGTAGCAAGCGCCGACGAGCGCGTAAAACAGTGCAACGGAAAAGGGTTCGGGACAAGCAAAATGACTATGAACAGTGCAATCCTGTAGTGCACCTAGTGCCTTCTGCAACTGCTCCTTGTAATAGTGCCCAGTACTGTGTAGCTAGTGACAGTAGACATCAGGTAGCTACTCAAAGTAATATTAGTGCAGTAGCCTCGCATTGCGCGGACGCCGATCTGGCGGTAGTGTCATCTTGTGACAGTGTGGTTAATCCGCTGCGTGCCGAGTCTGCGCCGCTTACTTCACTACGGGGCCCGCGCAAGCGCAGTAAACTAACCGTAGCAGACGTTGCCCACATTCGCGCACCTGTCGAGCGCCGCAAGCAAAAACTGTTTGTGACTCTCTTCATAGAAAATAATACGGTGCAATTTCAGCTTGATACTGGTTCCGCTGTCACATTAATAAATAAAGATACTTATGAACTTCTGGGTTCGCCAAAATTGTCGCCGTGTCAACATGTGCTAATGGCGTATATGGGTCAAAATATTCCCGTGTTAGGAATGTGTAGCCTGCCTGCCTCTTTTCAAGGTGTTACAAAGATGGTTGCTTTTGTTGTTCTTCAGGCCAAATCTACACAGAACATTTTTGGACTAGATGCATTCGATTTATTTGGTTTATCAATTCAAAGAGATGTGCTTCAGATTTCGTCAATAGTGCCTCAGGATAAAATCAATGCATTGTGTGACAAATATAGTGACTTGTTTTCGCCGGAACTAGGTTGTGCAAAAGACTTCGTGGCACATGTAACTTTAAAAGAATCTGCAGTTCCAAAATTTCGTAAAGCTAGACCAGTGCCTATCGCCTTGCGTGATACAGTTGCCGAAGAACTTAAACGTTGGCAAGATAGTGGGGTGATTTCTCCTGTTTCTGCGAGTCAGTGGGCCTCGCCTATAGTAATTATACCCAAGCCGTCAGGAAAACTTCGTCTCTATGCGGACTTCAAATCAACAGTGAACAGTCAAACAATTGTTGACACTTACCTCCTGTCCAGACCTGACGAACTAATGGACAAATTAGGACAGTCTCGCTTCTTTTCTAAGATTGATTTAGCAGAAGCATACTTACAGATTCCACTTGATGACGAGTCAAAAAAGTTTTTCGTCATTAATACTCACATGGCCTTTTTCAATTCCAACGCCTACCCTTTGGCAGTTCTTCCGCCCCCGCTATTTTTCAGCGTTTTTTGGAACAGCTGACAGTTTCTGTACCGTGTTGCTCGAACTATTTAGATGACATTGTGGTATCCGGACGTACAGTTGAAGAACATTTAGCAAACCTGGAGTGCCTTTTCAAAGTTTTGACTGCAGCAGGTCTACGTTGTAATAAAGCAAAGTGTTCGTTTTTTTCAAACTGAAATAGAGTACCTAGGCCATGTGATTAATGCCCAAGGAATCCATCCCTTACAGTCCCATCTTCGAGCAATCAAAGACTTGCCTCCTCCTAAGAATGTGCACGGATTGCAAGCAGTAATGGGAAAACTTAACTATTATTTCAGATTTATTCCCAATGCCTCCCAGATTGCAGCTCCACTGCATCGCTTACGTAGGAAGAATGTTCCTTTTGTATGGTCTAAAGATTGTCAAGATGCTTTTGCCAACTTAAAAGTCTGCACTACTCAGTGATGCATGTTTGATTCCCTTTAAACTCTCGTCGGGTTGCACAGGAAACAGCTGCGGATGCAGACCTAAGTGTGGTAGCACGTTTTGTTCGCTCAGGGTGGCCTGCCAGAGCCAAAGACATTGATCGGCCTCTGGTTCGACGTTATTTTGCACGTCATGCATTGTCTTTAAGTCAGGGTGTTCTGTTGTTACATACGGACAACGACCAAACAAGAGTGATTGTTCCTCGTTCCCTGCAACGAGAAGTGTTACGCCAACCTGCATCAAGGACATTGGGGCATTGTTAGGACAAAGCAACTGACCAGACGTCATTGTACCTGGGTTGGTATGGACGCTCAGATAGGGAGTATGACATCACAGTGTACAGTTTGTGCGGAGCATCAGGCGGCTCCTCCACAGCGTTTCTCAGACTGGCCACGCCCCAAGGGACCATGGCAACGTTTACATATTGACTTTGCCGGACCTTTCTGGAATACGCGCTGGTTAATTGTTGTAGACGCTTTCAGCAAGTTTCCTTTTGTGATTGCCATGAACTCAACGACGGCGTCTAGTACAATCAGTGCCTTAACATCAGTGTTTTGCATCGAAGGTTTGGCTGAAACTATCATCAGTGACAATGGACCTCAGTTTGTTAATGCGGAATTTCAACAGTTTTGTCGTGTGAATGGCATTCAGCATACCACCACCGCACCTTTTCACCCTCAGTCCAATGGTGAAGCAGAACGTTTCGTTCGAACATTCAAGTCTCACATGGAGAAGATGAAAGGTCAGCACTCCAGGCAGCAAGCTCTTCAAATTTTCCTGTCTACGTATCGATGCATGCCATGTGACGGCCCGTCTCCTGCCGAGCTGCTACACGGCCGCCGTCACCGCACTCTCCTTCACCTGCTGCAGCCTCCCACGCACCGAGTCGGTTCGTATGGCGCTACGCGTTTTTAGGTTTCTACGCCGGTGCTGTACAGGGTGTTTGCTGGTATGAAGAAGGCATGGTTGCCAGGCACCATTCAGCGCGTGCTCGGTCGCAATATGTATGTTGTACGTTCTTCCACAGGGTCGGAGCTGCGGCGCCACGCAAACCAATTGCGCTTGCAAAGGCCGCGTGATCCTGTCTCCGGTTTGCCATGAACTCAACGACGGCGTCTAGTACAATCAGTGCCTTAACATCAGTGTTTTGCATCGAAGGTTTGCCTGAAACTATCGTCAGTGACAATGGACCTCAGTTTGTTAGTGCGGAATTTCAACAGTTTTGTCGTGTGAATGGCATTCAGCATACCACCACCGCACCTTTTCACCCTCAGTCCAATGGTGAAGCAGAACGTTTCGTTCGAACATTCAAGTCTCACATGGAGAAGATGAAAGGTCAGCACTCCAGGCAGCAAGCTCTTCAAATTTTCCTGTCTACGTATCGATGCATGCCACGTGACGGCCCGTCTCCTGCCGAGCTGCTACACGGCCGCCGTCACCGCACTCTCCTTCACCTGCTGCAGCCTCCCACGCACCGAGTCGGTTCGTATGGCGCTACACGTTTTCAGGTTTCTACGCCGGTGCTGTACAGGGTGTTTGCTGGTATGAAGAAGGCATGGTTGCCAGGCACCATTCAGCGCGTGCTCGGTCGCAATATGTATGTTGTACGTTCTTCCACAGGGTCGGAGCTGCAGCGCCACGCAAACCAATTGCGCTTGCAAAGGCCGCGCGATCCTGTCTCCGGTTTCTTGATTCCAGACCCAGTTCACCGCCATAGAGCACAAACACATCATTCGCCAACGGGTCCAGCGCCCCCGGAATACGAGATCGTCCCGATGGAGATCGACGCGCCGCCGCCGCAGATGACAGCATCACCGAGAGGGACTCCGGGACCGTGCGTGCCGCCGCCGCCTGGGCCACGCACCTCAGAAGAAGATGACCTGCTCCCTCTAGGCGGGGGCGGGCGCCCTTCCGCTGGTTTTCGCGGGTTTTCCAGCGGATCGCAAGGCGGATGCCGGGGCGCGGACGGCGTCTCGATCCCAGCCTCAGCTACGACGCCCATCCCACCAGTAATGCCCCCGCCCAGGCCCTCCTCCCAGTGCCGTCGCCGTGGCCCTCAGCCATACGCCACGATGGCGCGGCGGTTTGGGGGGGAGGGGTGTGGTGTCGCACAAGTACAAAGTGCGCGCCACCTACTTTCGCCGCGCGCCGCCGTGCACGCACAGCGCGGCGTTCTTACGACGACAGCCACGAGTGCCCTCTGCGACAACCCCGCTCGTGGCCACCACGGAAAGACATCGGTCACTTGGGACTGAGATAGCAACCAGTTAGGACCTTCGTAATCAGATAGGCACCAGTGAAGACTTTGCTATCCTACAGGCACTAGGCAGGCCTCTAACAACTATGTATCAACATTCTGCAGTACTATGTAAAAGTTAAGTATTGTTACATTCTGTGCAATATATATCTTTCTAATTTACTCTAGTGTTTATAGTTTCTGGCTGCTCCCCTCTGTACCTGCACCCGCGTGCTCTCTTTATTCCTGTGTCGGTCACATTCCACTCGGCCACCGACACCTACGACAAGGCTGGGACACAAAAGCGGCGACGAAGTCAGGACACAAAACATCTCTCAGTATATCATCTCCTATTTCATCTTGATCTACTTCCTCTTCCCTTCCTACAACATCGTCTCTAAGTTTATTTCCTTTGTAGAGCTGCTCTATGTACTCTTTCCACCTTTCAGCCTTCCCTTCTTTCCTGAGAACTGGTTTCCCATCTGAGATCTTGATATTCGTAGAATTGCTTTTCTTGTCCCCAAATGTCTCTTTTACTTTCCTGTAGGTGGTATCTACTTTTCCCCTTCTTATACATTCTTTTACAGATTTGCATTTGGCTTCTAGCCACTCCTGCTTAGCCATTTTGCACTTCCTATCAATCTCATTTCTTAGTCGTCTGTACTCCATTTTGCCTGTTTCATTTACTGCATTTTTGTATTTTCTCCTTTCATCAATTAAATTTAGTATTTCCTGTGTTATCCAAGGATTTTTTGTAGGTCCTGCCTTTCTACCTATTTTGTCCTCTGCTGCCTTCACTATTTCATCTCTCAATGCTACCCATTCCTCTTCTACTGTTTTATTTACCCCTGTTTCTGTCAATTGTTGCCTAAATCTCCCTCTGAAATTCACCAGAACTTCACGTTCCTTCAATTTATCTAGGTTCCATCTCCTTATTTTACTACCTTTCTGCAGTTTTTTCAGTTTCAGCCAACAGTTCATGACTAATAAG
This sequence comes from Locusta migratoria, assembly GCA_026315105.1. NCBI lineage: Eukaryota > Metazoa > Arthropoda > Insecta > Orthoptera > Acrididae > Locusta > Locusta migratoria. The sequence continues at coordinate 482,276,079 of CM048748.1, forward strand.
TTATGGTCAGAGTCTATATCTGCCCCTGGGTATGTCTTGCAGTTTATAACCTGGTTCCGGAATCTAGGTTTTACCATTATAAAATCTATCTGATACCTTCCAGTGTCTCCTGGTCTCTTCCAAGTATACAACCTTCTTTTGTGATTCATAAACCACGTGTTTGTTATGATTAAATTATGTTCCGTGAAAAATTCTACCAGGCGACTTCCTCTTTCATTCCTTCTGCCCAGACCATATTCACCTACTATTTTTCCTTCTCTTCCTTTTCCTACTACCGAATTCCAGTCTCCCATCACAATTAAGTTTTCCTCTCCCTTAACTGTCTGAATAATTTCCTTTAGGATACAGACACCTCCAGAGACCCGACAGCCACGAAGGGCTGTGGTCCTATGAGCAGTAAACCAGGCTTCCTGAAGGGCTACACAAAACACTGGGAAGCGGCAAAACAATTGCAGTAACTCTGGCAGATGGCGGAAAAAGCTGCCACAGTCCACTGGAGGATGGGAGAGGCTCCTGGTCGCTGGAACGTGTTGAATTTGGCGGCGCAGTAGGGGTCGCAGTACCTTCTGCCATCGTCAATTTCTGAGGCAGAGCCTCTACGTCCATGGCTTCGGAAGACTCGACAATTGCCAAGTCTTTGGGGGACCTCTATAGAGGATCTCTATCTCGTCCTCAGATGAAGAGGTGGCAAGGTGGCCACTGGGATATCCTTCTCCGTGGGTGGTTTCTTGTCTTTCTTCTTCTTCGTTTCGCGCTTCTCTTTAGGCTTCTCATGCTGGGAGGGTGCTGCCAGCTCAGTTCCCGGGACTGAGGAGCGGCGTGCAACCCTAAGAGCAGCCATCCACTAGCATCCGCTGATTCAACGGGAGAAACCTTAGAGGGAAGGGATCCAAGTGACCCCTTCCCAGCGCGAGGAGCCAGAGCAGGCTGTTGTGACTCTGGCTCCGGGGTGGGGACCCATTTCCCCTTTGGTTTGGTAGTTACCGCTCCTAAAGCAGGGTCTTTGGGGGCAATGGAATTTGAGTTGGCCCCAGTGGTCAACGGGGCAGAGGTGGATGGTTGGGCCTGGGAGCCCACTAGGACCGACTGTACGGGTGGTAAGGCTGTAGATAATGATGCGGCTGCAGCAAAGGATGTCTTCATGCTGATGCGATGCAGTTTTTCGTACTTCCTCTTTGTCTCCGAGTAAGGCAGCCTATCCAGGGTTTTATATTCCATGATCTTTCTTTCCTTATGCAGAACAGAGCAGGTGGGCGAGCAAGGGAGTGGTGTTGTCCACAGTTCACACAAAATGTAGGAGGTGCACAAGGTATGTTAGTGTGTTCCGCACGTCCACACTCCCGACAGGTGGAGTTGGCAGTACACCTGGAGGACATGTGTCCAAACCTCCAGCACTTAAAACAGCGCATAGGGGGAGGAACGTAGGGCTTGACATTGCAACGGTATATCACCACCTTGACCTTCACAGGCATGGAATCGCCCTCTAAGGCCAAGATGAATGCACCAGTAGCGACCCTATTGTCCTTCTGACCCTTATGCACTCGCTGTATAAAGAGAACTCCTCTCTGCTCCAAGTTCTTACGAAGCTCGTCATCAGTCTGCAACAGAAGATCTTTATGGAATATAATACCCTGTACCATGTTGAGGCTCTTATGAGGAGTGATCGTTACGGAAACATCACCCAGCTTGTCACAGGCAAGCAATGCTCGTGACTCTGCTGGGGATGACGTCATAATAAGGACAGAGCTGGATCGCATCTTCGACATGTCCTCCACCTCGCTGAATTTATTCTCAACATTTTCAACAAAAAACTGGGGCTTAGTGGTGGTAAATGATTCACCGTCAGTACGGGAACATACTAAATATCGAGGGGCATACGCCTCACCTCGACTTCTCGCCTTACGTTGCCAAGGAAGGGAACGACTGAGGGTCATATTTCTCAGCATTGAATTCGACCTTACCACGCTTTGAGACACTGTTTTCACTGTCGGCCACGCTTTTATTTGCTCGTTTCATTTTGGTCCCACGAGCAGCTAGGGAACTAAAGGTCTACCCAGGCAGAGACCCGCTTGCCTGGGTAAGCCTTATACAACTGATGTGCGGCAGGTTCCTCAGAGGTTGCTCACTAAAGACTGTTCAACCTCAACAGCCATGCATCTCCTTGGCACATACCACACCTTGAGAATAGCACACCTTGAGATTGAGGTTTTCTTTTCTTTTTTTTTTTTAATAGAGGTTTGTACTGTCCTCATGACCCGGGCGATTAAGCCAAGATCCCCGGGCTTTGAAACGTACAACGTTCCACCGTCGCGCCAAACGATAGTCGTTGAAGCACGCACAGAGCTTACAGTGTAGCAGACTGTTGGCACGACACAGCCCATGGTTCAGGGCCCCAGGTTCGCCAAGCCCGTACTCAGCAAATTAATGCTGAGCCCCTGAGGGGTGAGGAAAATACCTTCAGACTTCAAGAAGAATATTGTCATTCCAATTACAAAAAAAGCAAGTGCAGACAAATGTGAAAATTACAGAACTATCAGTTTAACACATCATGGTTGCAAAATAATAACACTAATTATTTACACATGAATGGAAAAACTGGTGGGATCCGACCTTGGGGAAGATCATTTGGGATTTAGGCAATACTCACATTACAACTTATCTTAGAAGTCAAGGAAAGGGGAAAAGTATGTTTTTAGCATTTGTGGATCTGGAGAAAGCCTTTGACAATGTTGACTGGAATACGCTTTCACGAATTGTGAAGGTAGCAGAGGTAAAATATAGGGAGTGAAGAGTGTAACCATACTGTTGACCCCCTCATCTCAATGTTACCGTACGATACCGTCTGCCTGGTCCTCTCATCTCAATGTCATTCTACGATACCGTCTGCGTCGGATCCGGAATCGTGTGGTTCAGTTGTGATATATGTTGCGTGTGAAGTTAAAAACGTAATAGTCAGTGTAGGAATCAATGTAGGACAGTGTCTCAGTGATACTGTGATTAAAACAAGTGATAAATTTCATTAATTAAGAGATTCACATATTTTCTTTCCAGACAGTTCTATAAACAATAGTTGCATCATTGTATGTTATTTCAAGACTTAAACAGACGAATTGTAAAATCTTTTGTAAAAAACAAAAAGAAATGAAAATTAATAGCATTGTATGTATGTTAGGCTCATAAACAAGTTGTGTAGATCAGCTAATTGTTTTAATTACTGTAAAGTCGAAATTTTATATTGTGTTTCTTTGTATATATTGACTCACTTGAGGTTTTAAACCTAGTTTCAGAATTGACAAGATAATTGATAGCTCAATATATGTTAGGGACATGTATGATGGACTCATTAACTAATTAATTGACATTTTAAATTTGGCTTTGTTGTCAACAGAAAGATTGGAAATTTCGTCTTAAAAATATGTGTGCCATCTAAAATCATTGTATGCGTAGTTTTCATTTTATATTGTGATTATTCTTGTGTACATGAAATGTTTTTCTGTTATGTTTGTTAATTGTAAATCAGTATATTCTATTGTTATGAACAATGCTTAATGTAACATCATTATTGCCGATGTTATATATTTGCCTCACCGCCTTGCGTGGGGGAGTTCGAGTTTTAGCCGGTTGTCAAGTGCTCTGGAAGCTACGTCAGTCTGCATTTTGAAGTGGAAGTACTGTCTCCTCTAAGTTCTGTTGTTTGCATTTGTTTTGATTTTGTAATGTTTTGGCGGAGAAGGAGATTAATTTCAAATTAAAGAAGAAGTGAAAAATTGTATGTATCGAGTATTTATTTCTACCACGACGCCCCAGGAGAATAATGTTGCAGCGAGCAGAACCCCCAATGTTGAAAAGCTTAGTATCGGTAGAATAAACTGTCAAAAATATACTAAAACATCTCAAGAGGTAGATCCAACTTGTACAATAACCAGACAGCATTTATTAGAATCAAAGGGAATGAAAGGGTTGCAGTGATTGGGAAGGAAGTAAGACAAGGTTGTAGCCTTTGCCCTATGTTGTTCAATCTGTACATTGGGCAAGTTGTGAAGGAATGCAAGGAGAAATTTGGAGAGGGAATTAAAGTCCAGGGAGAGGGAATAAAAACCTTGTTCTGTTGAAGACATTTTAATTCTGTCAAACACAGTAAAGAGGCTGGAAGAGTAATTGAACAAAATGGACAGTGTCTTGAAAGGAGTATGTAACATTAACAAAAGCAAAACAAGTATAATTTCCCTGCCCGCTCCCACCTCCTCTATAGCCTTTCGACATTGTACCTAGCACCCTTGCCACTACCTAGATCTTGCAATTTCTGCCTGGCAGCACTGACTTATACCCTGCTTTTCCAACCCCTTTATGCTTCTATTTAACGTGGCATAGTTGTATTCTGCCAAGAGCAGCTAAATGTTTGCTTTTGTGTTCTCCTTTTCCTTTTCGAGAAGACTTTATTGGCCATCAGCTCAAATGTGTAACAACTTTTCATCGTACCTGTCTTGCTGTCTTTACATTGAGCAGCACTTTATGATTTTCATAATACTGAATTAGTTATAGTAAGATTGAACAGTAACTGGTCATGTAACACAACACAACACAACAGGAATGTGAAATTCCTTCTGGGAGGAGTGAAATGAAATTACACTTGACATCTCATTTGAGGAATTATTTTAGTATGAAGTGGAATGAACCACTTGATACCACATGTGTACGAGAAACCGATCATAAGCTTAGACAACAACAGATGAGCAAGCTGGACAGGTTCTTTAACCATTATAGAAACCAGTCAAGGAGGCTAGGAGCGTGTTTTTGTTGGGAAAAGCCGACAAGCAAATGTTACGATCGCACTTAGAAAATGAATGGGCATCGTTTAATTCCGGGACTATGGATGTAAAGGAATTGTGGACTAAATTTAAGTGCATTGTAAATAAAGGGTTAGAGAAATATGTGCCAGTAAAGACGATTAAGGATGGAAAAGATCCACCGTGGTATAATAATAATGTGAGAAAGCTGCTGAGAAAGCAAAGGCTGTTGCACTCTCGATTCAAAAAAGAACACGCAAATGATGACAGGCAAAAGTTTGTAGAGATTCGTGCGTCTATAAAAAGATCGATGCGTGAAGCATACAATAATTATCACAGCCATACCTTAGCAAAAGATCTTTCCGAGAACCTGAAAAAATTCTGGTCCTATGTAAAATCGATAAGCGAGTCAAAGCCCACTGTCCAGTCACTAGTTGATCATTCCGGGGCAGTAATAGAAGAAAGCAAACGGAAAGCTGAAGTTCTAAATTTAACCTTTAAGAAATCTTTCACGCAGGAGGACCGCACAAATATACCATCATTTGATCAACGTACTAATTCCGAAATGGGGGACATAGCAATAGGTATTTCCGGTGTAGAGAAGCAGCTGAGAGAGCTAAATACGAAAAAGTCTGCTGGTCCGGATGGAATACCAGTTCGGTTTTACAAAGACTATTCTGCGGCATTGGCCCCCTACTTAGCTTGCATTTATAGCGAATCTTTAATTCAGCGCAAAGTTCCTAGTGATTGGAAAAAAGCGCAGGTGACTCCCGTGTATAAGAAAGGAAAGAGAACTGACCCATACAATTACAGGCCAATATCGTTGACATCGGTTTCATGTAGAATTTTGGAGCATATTCTCAGTTCGAATATAGTAAATTTCCTTCAAACGGAAAAGCTTCTTTCCATGAATCAGCACGGGTTTAGGAAACATCGTTCATGTGAAACTCAGCTTGCCCTTTTCTCACATGACATCTTGCGAGCCATGGACGAAGGGCAACAGGCGGATTGTGTTTTTCTCGACTTCAAAAAGGCGTTCGACACGGTGCCACACTGCAGACTGCTAACGAAGATACGAGCTTATGGAATAGGTTCACAGATTTGTCACTGGCTGGAAGACTTCCTAAGTAATAGAACGCAGTACGTTGTTCTCGACGGCGAGTGTTCATCAGAGACGAGTGTATCGTCAGGCGTGCCCCAGGGGAGTGTGATAGGACCGCTATTATTTTCTATCTATATAAATGATCTGATGGACAGAGTAAGTTGTAATTTTCGGCTGTTTGCTGATGATGCTGTGGTGTATGGGAGGATGTCGTCTGTAACTGACTGTAATAGCATACAGGATGACTTAGACAAAATTTCTAGTTGGTGCGAAGAATGGCAGCTAGCTCTCAATGTAGAAAAATGTAAGGTGATGCGCATGAGTAGAAAAAGCAATCCTATAATGTTCGAATACAGCATCAGTAGTGAGCTTCTTGATGCGGTCGCGTCGTTCAAATATCTAGGCGTAACATTGCAGAGCGATATGAAATGGAACGAGCATGTAAGGACAGTTGTGAGTAAGGCAGACAGCCGACTTCGGTTTATTGGGAGAATTTTGGGAAGATGTACTTCAACTGTAAAGGAGACCGCGTATAAAACGCTTGTACGACCACGTCTTGAGTATTGCTCAAGTATTTGGGACCCGCAGCAGATCGGTTTGAAGGAAGACATAGAGGCGGTTCAGAGGCGAGCAGCTAGATTTGTTACCGGTAGGTTCGACCAATGCGCGAGTGTCACGGAAATGCTCCGGCAACTCAATTGGGGATCGCTGGAAGAAAGACGACGTTCTTTTCGTGAATTTCTGTTAAGTAAATTTAGAGGGCCGGAATTTGAAGCTGAGTGTAGTACAATCTTGCTGCCGCATACTTACATTTCGCGTAAAGATCACAAAGACAAGATAAGAGAAATTAGGGCTCGTACGGAGGCATATAGGCATTCTTTTTTAACTCGTTCAATTTGGGAGTGGAATAGGAAAGGAAATGCCTAGTAGTGGTACAGTGTACCCTCCGCCACACATCTTACGGTGAATTGCGGAGTATGTATGTAGATGTAGATGTAGACTTGGGATGAGTGGCAGTATTATTACCTTCCACTCCAAAAAAGGAGAGTGGAACAACAAAGACTAAAACAAGAGGGACCATAATTGACCACATAATAAAAGTTAAATACCCACAAATCACTGACAACTGATAACGTTCCAGGTTATAGTACATACCTGGTACATCTACATATGAACACAAAATTACAGAAGCTTTGATGAGAGAAACACAGACAAGCAGATGCAGTGCTGTGATCAGAGCAATAAATGGAATGCATGAGCTGAAAAAGTGAACATTGTTCTTAAATGTTATATAATTGCTTTATCTCATTTATCTTAGCAAAAAACACACATTATTGGCAGTTTACTGTAGTCAGTACAATAGTGTAACTGTACTACTAGAGTGTATAAATATAGTAGGAAACTATTGGCACACTACAGAGGTCTGTATATGTGTGTGTGTGTGTGTGTGTGTGTGTGTGTGTGTGTGCGTGTGCGTGTGCGTGTGCGCAAAATTCTGGAGTACAAGGGTACGATCATAAAGATATTGATGACAGTGTGTTTCAATTCTTTAGCCAATCAGGTGTTTCCAATATAACATTGAAAATATTCCAAGATGGTGCCAATCGGTAATACAATGCGTGAAGAATGCTCCAATGAAAGTGATTATAAAAGTGTTAACAATTGTAAGATATGCACCAAGAAAGTGATTAAAGGTATTAGATATAATAGCTGTCACCATTGGTTCCACGAGAAATGTGCGAAATTAAGCATAGGATAGGATGTTTTGGGCGCACAACAGCAAGGTTTTTACCACCCTGACAAAAGAATTACACAACAGTAGCTAAAGTAGGTCTTGGCAACAACACGAACACATATTGCCGATCAGCGATGAAAGTTGGCAGACTGAAGTACCCAACCTTACAAGCCCTTAAACGAAAATGTCAGAGTATAGAGGGACGCTGATCGCTGATGTTAGAGGCATCAGCGAGCCTTTCTGTAACACACTAAAACCGCCGGCCTAAGAGCTTAGGCCAGAGTCGGGAACGTTCACAAAATTGTAAAACGTTCGTCACACTCACCTCGTCGCCAGCTAAAACAGTGGGTAGGGCACAACCAAGATTAGCCGCTGCCCTCTCAGCATGATATAAAATACACTCAATTAAAATGTGGCATATAGTGATTTGCATGCCACAAGCATCACAAATCGGTGGATTCTCTCGACGGAATAAAAAGCTGTCGGTCAAAGGGCTGTGTCCAATGCGAAGGCGCGTTAGTTCCACTTCAAAACGTCTGAATGGCTGGCAGGAGGTTCGCCATGGTCGGACAGTTGGTTTAACCAACCCAGTTTATTACCTGTCACTGCCAGCCACGTCTCCTCCCACAACTGAAGGGACCTCTGGTGCAGCACAGAGTAGACGTCCCGCAAGGGAATGGCACATGCTGTGACATTTGGGTCACCGCAGGCCACCTTGGCAGCCACATCAACCGCTTCATTTCGCCATATCCCAATATGTCCAGGTACCCAAAGAAATGACACCACTTTACCCCGCCGTTGGAGGAGGTACAGTTGGTCATAGATCAATTGTATTATAGGTTCAGCCGGGAACATGACCATCAGTGATTGAAGGGCACTAAGGGAATCTGAGCAGAGTAGAAATCTTCAAGCACGACGGATGTGTTCTAGTGCCTGGAGGATAGCATGCAGCTCTGCCAAGAAAACGGAGTAGGCAGCGAGCAGGCAAATCCCAATGATGTGACCTAGAAACACTGCAGAACACCCCACCGAGTCCCCCTGTTTTGATCCATCCACTGTACAATCACGATGGTCATTTCAAATGTTAAAAAATTCTGACTGAAACATCATTTCTGTGGTGCAATCTTTTTTAAAACTGGTTAAATCTCAAAGGAGGCTGGGCCTCTGTAATAACCAAGGGGGATATCTACTCCATCCTCAATGCAAAACAGTAAAATCTGAAACACCCATATCTAAAAAACAGTCCTTAGCATGAATCCCAACTGACGTGTTGTCGTTGCAAGGCTGGAGAAAGAACACAAGACAGAGAAGTCATCAACAACTGGACAGGAGTTTTCACAACAGAAGTAATACCGTTAATAGCTATAGCGAACAACATCACACTTAAAACACTACCCTGAGGGACACCGTTCTCCTGCTCAAAGCGGTCAGAGAGCACGCCACGCCACAATTCCTATGGAATTAGGTCCGAAAAAACTGATAAAGCACAGGATCATAAATTAGCAATAGGCCTAAAAACTCGCTTAGGTGTAAACTTTGAAGACAGTTTAATAGAAAATGTAAAAGCTTTAATGGGTAATAATAGCTTCATAGTGCACCTAAATATAGGCGGCGTGTCAGGGGAATGATAAGATAGCTATATGACTTAGAAATATTCCTAGAGAAGATAAAATCTGTAAAAATCATATGTTTGAATGAACATTGGCTTAAAGGGGACAATGTCACTCTACTAAATTCAATTTCAGCATACAAGTTAGCAGCGAGTTTTTGTAGAAAACATGGGTATGGAGGATCAGGTATATTAGTTGAACAGACACAAAACTTCGAAGTCAGAACAAGTTTCAATTGCTTGAATGAGGAACAGGTAATTGAAAACTGTTGCATTGAGCTGTTGGATCATGGCTTACTAATCATAAGCATTTATCATGTCCTGGAATATTGGGCTACCAGTGCATTTCTAGAGAAATTTGAAACTTTACTAAGTAGGTTACAGGTAGGGAAACCATATAAAAAGATTGCAATTTGCTCTGATTTTACTAGAGATATAAGGGATGCTAACAGATTTGTCACTTCCCTGAAGGATTTGTTGGCTACAAATGGCCTAATACTAAATTTTTATGAGTACATGAGGGTAACGGCTACTTCTGCAAGAAGCATTGATAATATAGTGAGCAGCAAAAATTATGGTGACACAGAAAAACTTGTGTTAAATTTAGGAATATCTGATCATTCAGCACGGTTTATCTCATTGCCATACTTAGACAAACCATATAGGTCTACAGAAATTTCAGCCAGCCAAATGTAAACACTTTTGTCCTGAAATTAAATGAAACTCACTGGACCTTCAACAGCCAGAGTTCAGTAAACAATAACTACAACACAATCATATCTGACATCAAAAACATTTTGAATGAATGCTTTCCCCTTGTAACAACATGTGACAAATACAATAACAGAAACACATGGATTTTGGAAGGTATCCGGATCTCTAGTATTAGAAAGAGGGAATTACATAAGGAAGCTAAAACCAACCATGGTGCTGAATTTATCAGCTACAAAAACAAATATAAAAAATATTTAATCAGGTAGTGAAACAGGCAAAACAAATGGCAAACAGTAAATATATCACTAATGCCTCAAATAAATCAAAAGCAGTATGGCAGGTTGTTAAGAAGGAAACTGGTACAGAAGTAACAAAAAGTTTTAAATACAAACTAGAAATCGACGGGAAAATTGTTACAGATACTAGACACATCTGTGAAGAATTTAATAAGTACTTCATAACTGCAAACAAAATGAATAACTTAGCCCCACCACAAACAAGGCCTAATGTGGTACCGCAAGAACAAATAGGGTTTAAAATAAGTATCATGCCAGGAAGTAGCCAATACCATAAAATCCCTAAAAAAATCTTAATTATGAGGGCTGGGATGAAATTCCAACAAGAATCATAAAGGCAGAATGTGACAGCATTGCACCTCAACTCTGTAGAATAATAAACCAATCCTTTGATTAGGGCTGCTTTCCTGACAGACTAAAATATGCAGAAGTTCGTCCAATTTACAAAAAGGGAAAACAAGATGAAATAGGTAACTTTTGCCCTGTGGTTTTACTGACAGTTTTTTCCAAAATAGTTGAACAAATAGTATGTAATCAATTAGAAAAGTATAATAAAGAAGGTAATATTATTCTTAATAACCAATATGGGTTTAGCAAGGGACGAAACACATTACAAGCGGTTAATGACCTAATCTCTAAAATAAGTAAATATATCGACAGCAAACAATGTGTATCAGGTATTTTTTGTGACCTCAAAAAGGCGTTTGATACAGTAGACCATAAGCTACTGCTCCAAAAATTGGGTATGTATGGCTTCCATGAAAACTCTATAAGATGGTTTTCTTCTTACCTCAAAAAAAGACAACAAAGGGTGGTGATAAATCAAATGGGTGAGAAAACTTGCTCTAGCTGGAAAGAAATACAAGCAGGCGTACCCCAGGGCTAGATACTAGGACACTCCTGTTCTTATATTACATAAATGACATGCCTTGCAAAGTAAATACAGACACAATACTTTATGCAGATGACACAACAGTAGTGGTCTACTGCAAAGGCATTGAAGAATTAGTATTGACCATGAAACAAACTCTACAAGAACTTGAAGAATGGATAAAAAAACAATGCCATGAAATTACATCTGGAATCATAAACTGCAGGACCAAACAAACTTCTGAATGTGTACCACAAATTGAGTACTCAGGTAAAGAACTGACCACAGTCGAGTCGGTAAAATTCCTTGGGATAATTTAAATAAAAACTTATTGTCGACTGATCATGTGGACAGTTTACGGAAGAGACTAAACATCTTAGTTTATGCAATGAGGGTACTACACAAAATTAAGGACTTTAAGGTGAAGAACGTTGTTTACCATGCTTATTTCGTAACTGTTATAAAATATGGAATAATTTTCTGGGGTGATGAAAAGACAAACTTGCTTAGAATTTTCAAACTGCAAAACAAAATAATCAGAGCAATGACAGGAACAAATTAGTAGGCAATCATGCAAACCATTATTTGAAAGTCTGACTTAATGACAATCCCTTCAATCTTTATATACGAAATACTCCTCTTTGAACAGAAAAACTCACATCTGTTCAAAGATAATGCATTCATACATGACTATGACCCAAGACATAAATCACAATACATGCTACCTTGCCATAGACTCAAATTATACAAAATACTCCATATTACATACTGATAAAGTATTACTCTGAAGATAAAAAATAAAATGGGAAATCCACACTGGCGACCATTGCTACATATCTTAAAAGCAAGTGTTATTACAGTATAGAAGAATTTTTAAATGATTAAAATCAAATGATATTATAGTCTAGAAAAATATATATTCAAATATAAAAAATATAAAACGGATGACTTACCCAAAAGGACCGGCTCGTCGATAGAGACAAATAAAATCACACTCAAACACACATACAAGCTTTTGCCACCACTAGCAGCTTCTTCAGGAAAAAGAGGAAAAAAGGGGAGGAGAAAGGGAAGGATATGGGTTTTAAGGAAGTGGAAAAGGAGTCATTCCAATCCCAGGAGTGGAAGGACTTACCTTAGGGGACAAAAAGGAAGGTGTGTTTGTGTTTGGATATGTGTGAGTGTGTGTGTATTTGTTTACCTTCCTTTTTGTCCCCTAAGGTAAGTCCTTCCACTCCTGGGATTGGAATGACTCCTTTTCCACTTCCTTAAAACCCATATCCTTCCCTTTCTCCTCCCCTTTTTTCCTCTTTTTCCTGAAGAAGCTGCTAGTTGTGGCGAAAGCTTGTATGTGTGTTTGAGTGTGATTTTTATTTGTGTCTATCGACGAGCTGGTCCTTTCGGGTAAGTCATCCGTTTTCTATTTTTTATATTTGTTTATCCCACCAGGAAAGTTTCCTTCTATAATTTTCATTTCATCAATTTGAATCTAACAATCAAAATGTATATTCATGTTTATATATACCGGTAGTCCTAAACTTACTGCCCAAATGGCATATGTATATCTGTACTCCATATAGGTGTATGAAGTTTTATTGTTAAATTCTGATGAGATGTGAAACATTTATAATGACATTTGGTATACTTCCTATAATTCATAATGTATATACTATATATTTACCTTAATCCATAAATCAATGTAACATCTTAGGTTAAAGATATGATGAGTCACCAATGTTCTCAATCAAACGATTGTATAAAAACATGTTATGTGACAATAAAGTATCTTATCTTATTGGATACACAGTGAAAAAACATTATCAGTGGTCATTATATCAAATATCAAGTATTGTTTTATTTCATATGTTAGTTGTTGTGGTCTTCAGTCCGAAGACTGGTTTGATGCAGCTCTCCACAATACCCTATATCCTGAGCAAGCCTCTTCATTTACACATAAGAACAACAACCTACATCTGTCTTTTTCTACCCATTGCCGTTCTGCATTTTATATCCTCTGTACTGCGACCATCATTTGTTATTTTACTGCCCAAGTAACAAAACTCATCTACCTCCTTTATTGCTTCGTTTCCCAATCTAATTCCTTCAGCATCACCTGATTTTCTTACACTGCACTCCATTACCCTAGTTTTACTCTTGTTAATGTTCATCTGATATGCACCTTTCAGCACACTGTCCTTTCCGTTCAACTGCTCTTCCAGGTCCTTTGCTGTATCTGACATAATTACTATGTCGTCGGCAAAACGCAATGTTTTTAATTCTTCCCCCTGAACTTTAATTTCTTCTCCAAATTTCTCCTTGCTTTCCTTTATAGCTTGCTCACTGTACAAATTGAATAACAATGGAGAAAGACTACAACCCTGTCTTACTCCGTTTCCAACCACTGCTTCCCTTCCATGCCCTTCAACTCTGACAACCGCTGTCTGGTTTTTGTACAAGTTGTAAATAATCTTACACTCCCTATACTTAGTCCTGTTTGCTTCAGAACTTGAAAAAGTTTATTCCAATCAACATTGTCAAAAGCCTTCTCCAAATCTACAAAAGCTAGAAATGTAGGTTTGCCTTTTCTTAATCTATCTTCTAGGATAAGCCGTAAAGTGAGTATTGCCTCCCGAGTTCCTACATTTCTCCTGAACCCAAACTGATCTTCCCCGAGGTCGGCTTCTACCAGTTTTTCCATCCTTCTGTATATAATTCTTGTTAATATTTGCAACCATGACTTATTAAACTGATGGTTCTGTAGTTTTCACACCTGTCTGCACATGCTTTCTTTGGAATGGGCATTATAACATTTTTCTTAAAGTCTGAGGGTACTTTGCCTGTCTCACACATCTTACACACCAGGTGAAACAGGTTTGTCATGGCTGGTTCTCACAGAGACTTCAGTAGCTCTGAGGGAATAGCATCTACTCCAGGGGCCTTGTTTCGACTTAGGTCTTTCAGGGCTCTGTCAAATTCTTCGCTCAGTACAGTATCTCCTATTTCATCTTCATCTACATCCTCTTCTCTTCCTACAATATTGTCTCGAAGTTCATTTCCTTTGTAGAGCCCCTCTATATACTCTTTCCACCTTTCCCTTCTTTGCTGAGAACTGGTTTTCCATCAGTGTCCTTGATATTCATAGAGCTATTTTTCTTATCATGTTTCTTTTATTTTCCTGTAGACTGTATCTATTTTTCCCCTATTTATACATTCTGCTACATCCTTGCATTTGCCTTCTAGCCACTCATGCTTAGCCATTTTGCACTTCCTGTCAATCTCATTTCTTAGTCGTCTGTACTCCATTTTGCCTGTTTCATTTACTGCATTTTTATATTTTCTCCTTTCATTATATTTCATATAATAGATCCTAAATAGTTTCAATAATTGATTATTGGTTCTTGTATGTTTAATTTGCAATTAGTCCTATATTGTCATTCTTATCAACACTGTTCTTTTTTTTTATTGTCGTCAGTTCCAAGCTTCAAAAGCTTTGGGACTACTTCAATGCTCAGTGGTGTATCCATGGGGCGAGGAGTGTTTGCCCGCCTGCTGCAGCCTCCCCGACAGGTATTTCTTACAAAATAAATAAATAAAATAAAATTTAAAAAACCCTCACACAAAGAATTTTTATTTTAACATTAACATTTTTCCTAATTATTTGCAGAGTTATTGTCTTCTGAGACATGCATGTCAGATAAATATGTGCCTGTATTGTGAATACTGTGTTCACTATCGCAATCGCTTATATCAGATCGTCTTCCTGTCTTCATTCTTCTGCAGATCTATTTTCTATACAATATTACCAAAATAGTCCATAAACACTTCTGCTGTCGTACCATGTCTGTTGATACCCGTAGATTTACAATCCATTGTTCTATCACACAGCAATTCAGTAAACAGGATGAAAAATGTTGCGATTTACACTAACACAATTCCTTAAAGACAATTTACTTCTAAGGGAATAGATAATACGTTTTGAGCAAAGAGCAGCACCATTCCAGAGTTAAATTAGATAATGTTCATGCTGGGGAGAGAAATGACCTTAATAGTAACAGAGTTACGCATATAATATAGTAAGAGGCAAAGGTACGCCCTCACATGCTATGCCGGCAAATATACTTGGGTGTTTGTATGAGAATGTGACACTACTTTAAAATTTAGAGTATCTGTTTAGGCTGGGACCTAAGAGTACAGTTTTAATTGCTAGCAGTGAAATGAGCAGGAATCATATTTACTGTCTTGCTTGTCAAAAGTAGATTTGTTTTTTACTAATATGTCATCATTTTAAAGGATGCACTTTACAAGGATAATTAATTTATTGACCAGACAAGATTACATACAATAATTTGGCAGCCAAAGAACAGGATTGCAGAAAAAGCATTAATAATTTTCTATTATAAAGCAAATTCCGAGGTCATTGTTAGGCTGAAATTGCCCAACTGAACATTCATGATGAGAATGTTTTTAAATTTCACTGCTGCTGTGTTCTGATTAGATAATATGCTCTACTCGAACTCTGCCTTCTGATTTGCTATATGTGCACATCACACAGTGTAAGTTCGATTTTACACTTCGCAAAGTTCTCGCACCATATTTATCAAATTTTGTATTTATACTTCACCATCAGATGCTATATGGCATCAAAGATCTCCACAATATGAGTCAACAAATATATCGTAAAGAAAAAGTAATACCAAAATTTTCAGTGCAGTACGCCAAGCATACCCACTCAAATTTTGGGGTATGCTTGAGCGACCGACTATACCCGTAGTCGGCACCTATGGAGGCTGCCCACTTCATAAAGTGCCTGGGAGAAGTGATATGGTGCAGAATGGCTTACCCACATTTAAAGGCCCAGGAAACAACAGACTTCATTTTTGACAACCTATCCAAACATGGCAAACTAAATCCACAAGAAGTCAACGAGCTCATCTCTCTCCTCCACCTCATTACATCGTACAATTACTTCTCTTTCAACAACAGCCTATATAAACAAATAGACAGGCTTGCAATAGGAAAATGCCTTGCACGATTTTTAGCAGATATATTTGCTAACACCCTCAGGCAAGCCTCATAATTGATCAAAAAATACTCTTTTACTGCAGATACATGAATGACATTTTCACCAACAGATGAAGTAACACCCATCTCAAATGAATTTTGCAATGACTTTCACCAACCAATTCATACCATCCAATTACTGCATCAACTACTTGAACCTAACACTCACCTTAACCAACAATCGCATCATATTTGCGATTTTAAGCAAGCCACAACTAGGATGCTGTCATCCACTCAACATCTTACCACCCGTTTGGTTACAAAACAAGCTTTTTCTCATCTATGATCAACCGCTTATGCGACCTCCCTTCAGAAAGTGTAACAGTTGAGCAAGAATTTGCTAACCTTAAGCATATTGCTAGCACCAACGAATACCAAGCTGCCCTGCTAGGCTGCTTCTTTTTTAAATTTTTTTTTATTGCTCACCATAGCCTATTACAATCAGTGCCAACTAGGAACACAAACTTGACATAAAACATTTGCCTGTTCCAGTCTGAAATGTGCAATGTGGAATTGGAGAAAATAAAAATTGCAACAGAGACTGCTGATATATTTATTTAGGATTATTTGGAGAATGAATATTTGATTAAGCAGTAAAGTACAGGACACCAAGTTTGAGATGATGTCCAGTAAAGAGGAGTTTTTATCAAAAGATCTATAGTGCCAACAGCACAAGAGCTAAATGATTAACAACAAGAATAGCATACTTAAAAGATAATACATAATTTCCAGAAATTGTATGGGATGTGGAACTAGATGTTAATGCAAATACATTTACACACACACGGCCCACGACACAGAAAGCATATAGTTATTAAATGTCAGAACAGCAAGAGAGACGTCCTATGGATATACATGAAAGATACAAGAACTGATATATATACACACACACCTCATAGTTGTCTGAGCTAGCTGGGTAATTGCAAATTCTGGATCTTCAACTCCATAACTTGCTAGGTATGCATCAATGATTCTTAAATAAAGCACACCATCAATATTTAACGTCACATTATCTGAAAGAAGTACACAAAGATTGATCACAATACACAGATCCTAAATAAAACTGTATAGATTAAGTATGGACTGGCTAGTAGTTACCTTTAAAACATGAAATATCAAATATTGGCAACATAAATGCTTACATGTAGAAAATACAGGGGATCTAGAAAAGGATTCCCTGATTTCAAATTTAAATATCTCAAAAACGGACATCAACAGAGGAGTGCATAAAAACCATTTTTTATTGTGAAAGCTGTAAGAATTGTCTACAGAAGTTAAAAAAAGAAAGGCCAAAAGCTGATAACAGATGCTGCTGTATGCATCACAGCTAGTATAGTATCAATGCACATAATGAAGCTCTCCCATCCCACACCACTTTTCTATCACATCACAATCCTTTCGAAATGCCCACTACTCATAGTACGGAGACAGAGCATACATGAACAGTTAAATTTATTCTGTAGCCCATCAATGGAAATGGAGTTGAATGTTTCACAGATGGCGGATTCAAGCACGCTTAGAGTCACAGCATCATGGGATGGTTTCAATAGGGGGGGGTGGCGGATAAGGATATATAGAGGAAAAATTCCTAGCAGGAAAAATATATGTAAAAAGTAGATGAAGTTTACTTACCAAGCAAAGGAACACAGGTAGTGATAGTAACATAAATAAAACACACACGCGCGTAAATGCAAGCTTTTGCAACCCAGTTGCTTCTTCAGGCAGAAGGGGAGAAGAGGGAAAAGGAAATGATGAGGCTTTTAAGGGAGTGGGTAAGGAGCCATTCCAATCCCGGGAGAGGAAAGACTTATTTGGGGGGGAAAAAAGGAAGGTAAACAAATACACACCCACCCACACATACACACAAATGCAAACACACCTAGGCAGACAGTATGTCTAGGCAGTATGTGTGCCTAGGTGTGTTTGTGTTTGTGTATGTGTGGGTTAGTGTGTGTGTGTGTGTGTGTGTGTGTGTGTGTGTATGTGTGTGTGTGTGTGCAAGCGTTTGTTTGTGTCTGTGTGTGTTCGTTCGTTTACCTTCCTTCCCCCCCCCCCCCCCCCCCCAAGGTAAGCTCTCCTCTCCCGGGATTGGAATGGCTCCTTACCCACTCCCTTAAAACCCTCATCATTTCCTTTTCCCTCTCCTTCCCTTCTGACTGAAGAAGCAACTGGGTTGTGAAAGCTTGCATTTACGTGTGTGTGTGTGTGTGTGTGTGTGTGTGTGTGTGTGTGTGTGTGTGTTTTATTTGTTACTATCACTACCTGTGCTCCCTTGCCTGGTAAGTAATAAAATAGACGAAGATTACTCAACAGGCGAAGGAGCACATGTGTGACAGCATCACAAATAAATAAATGAACACACACACACACACACACACACACACACACACACACACACACAAACGCAAGCTTTCGCAACCCAGTTGCTTCTTCAGACAGAAGGGAAGGAGAGGGAAAAGGAAATGATGAGGGTTTTAAGGAAGAGGGTGAGGAGCCATTCCAATCCCGGGAGAGGAAAGACTACCTTTGCGGAAGGAAAGGAAGGTGAACAAATACACACACATCCATACATTTACACAGACGCAAACACACCTAGGCAGACATACTATAGAAACCAAAGTTTCTATAGTGGACGGTTACCAAGCCCCTACAGAACAAATCTCTGCCTACATAAACCAACACCTACAACCCATAATGTGCAGTCTCCCATCCTTCATCAAAGACACCAACCACTTCCTCGATCGCCTGAAAACCTTGCCAGCCTGTTACCTCCAGAAACCATCCTTGTAACCATTGATGCCACTTACTTATACACAAATATCCCACATGCCCAGGGCCTTGCTGCGATGGAGTATTTCCTTTCACGACGACCACCCACTTCCCTACCTAAAACCTCTCTCCTCAATACCCTACCAAGCTTCATCCTAACCCACAACTTCTTCACTTTTGAGGGCCAAACATACCAACAACTAAAGGGAACAGCCATGGGAACCAGAATGGCCCCCTCATATGCAAACATATTTATGGGATGCTTAGAGCAAGCCTTCCTGGATACCCAGGCCTGTCAACCCAAAGTTTTGTATAGATTCACTGATGACATCTTTATGATCTGGATTCACAGTGAAGAAGAGCTCCTGAATTTCCTCTCCAACCTCAACTCCTTTGGTCCCATCAAATTCACCTGGTCCGATTCCAAGTCCCATGCCACTTTCCTTGATGTCGACCTCCATCTGTCCAATGGCCAACTTCACACATCCATCCACACCAAACCAACCAATAAACAACAGTACATCCATTATGACAGTTGCCATGCATTCCACATCAAATGTTCCCTTCCCTACAGCTTAGGTATTTGTGGCAAACAAGTCTCCTCCAGTCCCAAATCCTTGAACCAGTACACCAATAACCTAATAACAGCTTTCACATCCTGCAGCTATCCTCCTGATCTGGTTCAGAAGTAAATTGCCAGAGCCACTTCCTCATCCCCCCAAATCCAGAACCTTCCACAGAAGAACCCCAGAAGTGCCCATTTTGTCACCGGATACTTTCTGGGACTGGAGCGGACTCTGAGTGTGGATACGACTTCCTTAAATCCTGCCCTGAAATGAGATCCATCCTTCATGACATCCTTCCCACTCCACCAAGAGTGTTTTTCCGCCACCCACCTAACCTCCGTAACCTCCACAACTTCTAAGGTCATTAGCGCCCAGACAAAAACAGAGATTCTCTAGATCTCGCAAAAATTACTAACTACCAGATAGAGTACCAAGAGAAGGCTAAAAACGAAATATAAAAAACAATTATAAGGTTTAAATATCCTTTGATAAATTGGCCATGTTGATAAACGCAAAACTCGAGCAGCTGCTCGTGTGTCATCAGCTAAAAGTTCCTCCAGAGTAGACGGAAAGTGAAGGGCTACACGGAAATGATTAAAATTAACAATAAGACAGTAGAACATGTCACACCCTCAGTAATTCACCGCAGGAGCACAGTGGTGCAGGGTCGGCGGTTAGCAAATGACGATGGCTGAAACGGCAGTGACCGATCCGCAACCGGGCCAGGATGACCTCCTCTCGCCAAGAGGGGCGTGAACAGGTCCTCCAAGTGGTCGGGATCGGTTTTACATTTCTCAATTTATTCTCGTGGTGTGACAACCACGCACTGTGTCAGGACAACACAATACTCCGGCAAAGAGCCCACTGAACATTGTCTGTTGGGATGCAAAAAGTAGCCATGCGAGGCAAAAGAGCTGCTGCCTTGGCTGCTATGTTGGCGGTCTCATTCCCAGGCACTCCCACGTGGTCAGAGACCCACAGAAAAGAAATGTGACAGCTATTATCTGCTAGCAACTGGAGGGAGCGTTGGATCTGATATACGAGAGGATGGGTCGAGAAAGGGTCCTTAAGACTTGCCGGGCACTGAGGGAGTCTGATGAGATGGCATTAAAAGCATGGCGGCGACGGCACGTATACAAAACAGCCTGGTGGAGGGCAAAAAGCTCAGCCGTGAAATTCGCGCACCGGTCAGGGAGCTTGTATTGGAAACGGCAGATCCAACACCGTCAGTGCTCTTGGAACCATCAGTGTAGATAAATATGGCATTATCGAACCGCAAACAGAGTTCGACAAGCCTCGAGCGGTATACCAAATCCAGGGTGCTCTCCTTGGGCAGCGAACTAAGTTCAAGGTGGGCCTGATGCCACGGTGGCAATGGGCTCTCGCTCAACCGAAAGGTGGAAGGAAGGGTAAAATCGAGCCGCTGAAGCAGGCAGCGAAACCGAACTCCAGGTGTAAGCAAGGCTATCGCAGACAACTGATATTGGCGATCGAGTGAGTCGTCAAAAAATAATAGGATGAGATGGCGGAGAAGCGACGGCCGTGCAAAAGAGTATACAAGGCTTCCGTAGTTGATCTTCGACTGAACAATGGCCTGGTAAAGGCGAATCAGGATGGTACGATCCGCTCCCCATGATGTGCCACTGAGGACACGGAGAACATTAATGGATTGGGCACAATGGGCAGCCAGGTAAGACACGTGTGGGGACCAGCAAAGTTTACGAACCAGCACGAGTCCCAAGAATTTCATTGTCTCCAGGAAAGGGAGAGCTACGGAGCCGAGAGGTAGAGAAGGTGGAAGAAATTCCTTGTATCTCCAGAAGTTTATACATACCTTTTTCTCAGTGGAGAAGTGGAAGCATTTCGCAATGCTCCAGGAATACAGGCGGTCAAGACAGCGTTGAAGACAACGCTCCAAGAGACACGTCCGCTGGGCGCTGCAATATATTGCAAAATCATCTACAAAAAGGGATCCGGAAACGTCAGCTGAAAGGCAGTCTACAATCTGATTGATTGCAATGGCAAAAAGAGCCAAGCTCAAGACGGAGCCCTGTGGCACCCCATTCTCCTGGGGAAAGGTATCTGACAAAACAGAGCCCACCCATACCCGGAACTTGTGATCCGACAAAAACGCTTGAATAAAGAGAGAGAGGCGGCCACGAAGGCCCCATGTGTGCAATGTGCGGAGAATGCCCGCCCTCCAACAGGTATCATAAGCCTTCACTAAGTCGAAGAACACCTTACAGTTTGATGCTTCCTTAAAAAGTTATTCATAATAAAGGTCGACAAGGTAATGAGGTGATCAGCAGCAGAGCGGTGTCTACGAAAACCGCATTGAATAGTAGTCACGAGACGTCGAGATTCGAGGAGCCAGACCAACCGAGCATTAACCATGCGTTCCATCACCTTACAGACGCAGCTAGTAAGAGAAATGGAGTGATAACTTGATGGAAGATGTTTGTCCTTCCCTGGTTTGGGGATGGGGACAACAATGGCTTCACACCAACTTGTGGGAACCTGACCTTCATTCCATATGCGATTATTGGTGCTAAGTAGGAAACGCTTGCCCGCCGGAAAAAGGTTCTTCAACATCGCAATATGGATAGAATCAGGCCGGGTGAAGAAGATCGCGACAGGGCGAGAGCACGGTCTAGCTCCTGCATGGTGAAGGAGACATTATAACTTTCACGATTAAAAGAGTGGAAAGAAGGCAGCCGTGCCTCCTCTACCTGTCTGCAAGGGAGGAAGGCAGGGTGGTAACAGTTAGAGCTCGAAACCTCCGCAAAGAAACGGCCCA
This sequence comes from Locusta migratoria, assembly GCA_026315105.1. Lineage (NCBI taxonomy): Eukaryota > Metazoa > Arthropoda > Insecta > Orthoptera > Acrididae > Locusta > Locusta migratoria. Next base: position 482,298,386 of record CM048748.1, read on the forward strand.
ATGCGTTGGAAATATCAGCAGAGTCTACAAGGACTGCGTTCCTGATGGTCAGGCCAGAAATCGGGTAGTGGACCTTTATGCCGGATAAACGGCGTAGGCCACTCCAGACAGCCGAGGAGAGAGTAAAGCGGTTAAAAGAACAGGTAAAAGCAATGCAGTAAGCTTTTTTGCTGTCGTTTATAACACGAGGACATTGTGCTCACAGTCATTTATAGTTGATATTTTTCTCCAACGTTGGGTGGCGGCAAAAGGTGCTTAAAGCACGGCGCCAGGCTCTACGAGCATCGCGGCAGGCTGCAGTCCACCAGAGGACTGGGACGCGACGTGGAGAAGAGGATGTACGAGGTATGGAATATTCGGCAGCTGTGAGAATAACCTCTGTGAGGTATTCAACCTGACTGTCACAGCTGGAAAAAATCCGATCGTGAAAAACGGCCATATAAGAATAAAGCTGCCAGTCGGCTTTAGAGATGTTCCAACTGGTGCATGAAGTGGATGACACAAGGAAAATGGTCACTGGAGTATGTATCAGAAAGTGCAGACCGGCAAGCTGAGGAGTGCATATCGCAAGGTCTATATGGGAATAAGTATTTGTTGTGTTGGAAAGGAAGGTCAGTGCACCGGTGTTGAGGCAGACAAAATTGAGGTGTTGGAAAAGGTCCACCAAAAGGGAGCCTCTCGGACAAGGTGCCGGAGAGCCCCATAGGGGGTGGTGGGCATTAAAGTCGCCTACAAACACGAAAGGTGAAGGGAGCTGGTCAACGAGGTGTAGCACATGTGCCCTAGTAAGGGCGGATTACGATGGCAAACAGATATTACAGAGAGAAAAGGAAAAGTTGGACAGAGTGATGCGGACGGCAACTGCCTGTAGGTGAGATTGCAATGAAACGGGATGGTGATAGACGTCGTCCCGAATGAGCATCAGAACCCATCCATGGGCTGGGGTACCTTCCACAGGTGGCAAGTTGAAACGCACAGAGGTGTAGTGGGGGAAGTCTGCACGATCACATGGACGTAACTTAGTTTCTTCGAGACAAACTACAAGCGGGCAGTGCAAACGAAGGAGTAGTTTTAATTCCTCCTGATTGGAACGAATGCCACGAATATTCCACTGAGGAGCGCCATGATAAAAAATAAGAGAAGAAAAGAAGATAAAAAGGAACAAGCAGGTGGGGTCACCTCGACGGCCGCTGAGGACCGGACTTCGAGGGAGAACTACTGTCGTCATCTAAAGGCAGAGACTCATGTTCCATAGGTTCAACTGATGCATCTGCCACCTTCCCAACTTTATCAGGAGGGGCAGCTTCCACCGCTGATAAAATGCCGGTTGCCCAGCTAACAGTAGTGCGTCCCGGCGAGATAGAAGATGATCGGGGTCGACTACTGTTGGGCGGCGTGACGGATGGGACACGCCCCGGCATGGAAGGAGAGGAACTCTTTTTTTTTTTGTTGGCTCTTCTGGAAGAGTGACAGTGAGAAGAGGCAGTTGATGGTTGAGAAGCCTGAGTACGCAGAAAATCTTCACGGACGGGTTCCTTTTTCAAAGTCCGGGCATCTTGTTTAGGTGCCCACGGTTAATTAGAGGTTGACTAAGACTGAACTTTAGAAGCAGCAGGAGGAAGCGGGGACGTGGAATGGTCAATCTTCAGGCTAGCCGATCGCACAACTGTGTCAGCGAAAGAGAAATCACAGGCCTGTGTACCTGCATCCTTAGTAGGGCGAGTGGAGGTGAGGACCTTACTGTATGTGCCAGCTGGGAGGACAGTGGGCTTTCGACTCGCCAACAACTTTCGAGCAGCAGATGTTGAGACCTTCTCCGTGACCCGAATTTGCTGAATGACCTTTTCATCCTTATATACAGGGAAATCCCGAGAGGAAGCCACATGGTCACCATTGCAATTAAGGCAGTGAGGGGACGGAGGTGGGCAATCCCTCTCATGGGTGTCGCTACCACAAGTGACACATTTTGCTGCATTAGGGCAAGATTGACGGGTATGGTTGTATCTGTGGCATTGGGAACAGTGCATTAGGTTTGGTACATAAGGGCGGACGGAGATAACTTCATACCCTGATTTGACCTAGGATGGGAGTTCAACTCTGTCGAACATCAAGAACATAGTACGAGTGGTGTCAGCTGGTTATTTACCTTTTTCAACACCCTATGCACGACTGTTACATCCTGATTGGACATATAGGTTTGTATTTCTTCGCCAGACAACCCAACTAGGGATCTCTGAAAACTACCCCCCGTGACGAGTTGAGAGTGCGATGCGCTTCTACCTCGACAGCAAACACGTGTAGCAACATAGTCCGTATTAGTTTTTGCGTCTGGAAGGCACTGTCGCTTCCAACAACAATGTTCCATTGTGCTGATGCGAACAGGTCTTAACAGAGCCAACAAGTGCATAAACACCTTTCTGAATGACGAATGGATTTACAGAAGTGAAATCTTTACTATCAGTTTGAGACACAACTAGGAATTTCGGGAGATTGGGCAAAGTTTTTGGATCAAAGTCACAGAAGAAGAGAAGGAAGTCATTGCGGAAGTGTCCCCCGTGATTACCGGTGTCTCCGATGGCGTGCTCCTTACTAATGGGAGCCGTGTCTGAGGGTTTACCCACCTTAGGTGATTGTTCACAACTCAGGTCACACCTCTCGAGAACTGACGGAGGGACCAATCCGCATGTTCGGAAGGTACCAGCTCGGGTAATCACCCCTCCGTGGGCCTGGCCTTTACCAGGGGGTACATACATGCCCTACTTGTCTACCCGGGGCGGGGAACTACGCATTACCCCGTCACCTGCTACGCATGATAATGTGTGGGTCGGCCTTCAGACATGCACAGGGAGGAGAAAGAAGTGTCTCAAACGCCGAAGTGGAGGCTAATGATGAGGACAGGAAGGGTAGGAAAGTACAGCAAGGAGAGAAAGACAAAAGTAAAGGTTAGGAAAGGAAGAAACCAAGGAAAAAGAAAGACTAGGACAGGAAACCACCTTGACTCGCAAATTAAACCCGTCACCAGGCAAAGGCATGAGCGGGAGGGGAAATGAAGCAGCCTGGGGCAGAAAAAAGGCTGCTTCAGCTCGGGGCCCCATGCACGCCACACACATACCCACAAAAGTGCTGTGGGCCCCCTGAGGGGACCGCCCCCGTTGTAAAACCTGCCCTATGCACCCTCCCACCACCACCTACTCCAGTCCTGTATCCCGGAAGGTGTACATAATAAGGGCCGAGCCACTTGTGATAGCACCCACGTGATTTACCAACTGACATGCCTGCACTGTGAAGTGTTCTATGTGGGTATGACCAGCAAAAAACTGTCCATTCGGATGAATGGTCACAGGCAGACAGTGTTTGTTGGTAATGAGGATCACCCTGTGGCTAAACACGCCTTGGTGCACGGCCAGCACATTTTGGCACAGTGTTATACCGTCCAGGTTATCTGGATACTTCCCACTAACACCAGTCTTTCAGAACTCTGGAAATGGTAACTTGCGCTTCAACATATTCTCTCCTTCCGTTGCCCACCTGGTCTCAACCGCCGCTAAATTCAAATTCCCGCTCACCATCTTTAACATCTTTGTCTCGATTCTGTGGACAGAGCCTCTGCCTCAAGTGGTATCTCTGTCCAACTTCTTTGGTTTTTACAAATGTCTGCCTAGTTTGTGTGTGTGTGTGTGTGTGTGTGTGTGTGATTGTGGATATGTGCGAGTGTGTGTATTTGTTTAATTTCCTTTTTTCCCCTGAGGTAAGTCCTTCCACTCCTGGGGTTGGAATGACTCCTTTTTCGCTTCCTTAAAACACGTATCCTTTCCTTTCTCCTCTCCTTCCTTCCTCTTTTCCTGAAGAAGCTGCCAGTGGTGGCGAAAGCTTGAATATTTGTGTGTGTTTTTATTTTTATTTTATTTATTTTTAAATTTTTTTGTTTCTACCGGTGAGCCTTTACTTTGGGTATATATATATAAAATAGAAAACGAATGACTTACCCAAAGGACAGGCTCGTCAAGAGACACAAATAAAATCGCACGTTTGTACACTACTGGTTTCTAGCTCCACCCAAGATATTCAAATAGTTCATGTTATTAGGGGGTTTGGCACCGTGTGAGCAAATACGCCAGACGGAATTTATTTCCGCAGGTTTTGGTGGATGAATTTGTGCTCACTGCCACGGAATAAAAAGAATAAAAGAACTGCACAGTGCCAAGGAAGAGAGTAGATGAAGGTTATTTGAAGATGACTGTCTGTTGTTTCATGATTTAAAGCAATTGTTATTCTTAATTAGGATTTCGTTCAGTCCATATCAGAATCAGCAATGTAAAACTGATGTAGTTCTTAACGAAGAAAGAATAAAGTTTAATGTTATTGGAAAGAATAGTTATCTTTCAACTGTAGATATGGACAAAATTTCCAGGTGTCCTGATAACCATGTCAAGCAACTTTGGATATTAGTCTGATTATTACGACTATTTTCTTTCAATACAAGTTACGGACTAGCAAGACCTTGTGGGAAGAACAGCTTGAATTATATATTATATCCTGAAATGAACAAACAAAGGTATGATTTGTGCTGTGGAAATACTGAAAGAAAAATACATGGTGATAGCACAAAGTTGGCGCCCTGGAAGACAGGACCAAGTCAAAGAAGATTGGGACAACCTGGGGACTGAAGGCGACCGTGAAAAATAAGAATTATTGAAGTATTAATATGCGATTGCGGTACAAAAATCGAGGCAAATAAACTGGTTGCTTATGGTTACCGAAATCAACAACGATCAAATCGTCGACTTGATAGCCTAAGACAATGATTATAAATACTGGGAAGAAAGAATACGCCGCCAGAATGGAAAGAAACAACTGCTGCTGTTTCGGGTCAACGCTTCAACCAGCCGACGAGACGCGGGACTACAGTTTCCACGTTGCCGCTTCACAACGATTGTCGTAGTAGCCGACCCAAATCTTCCGACGTGGTGTGAGCTGTGAATATGTGGTGAGCATACCAGTCTTAATATTATACTGTGTTGAACTTTAATTTTTGTAGGAGTGATTTCATGCCGCGAGCTAGAAGTTTAAATAGACCAGACATGTCACAATCGGAGGAAATTTCCCCTGCTTTGTTGAAACTTTTTCAACAAATGTCAGATAAAATTAGTGAACAGTTATCATCTAAAATCAGTGAACAGTCTAATAATATTTATGATAAATTTGAGGATCTGTCACATGAATTGAAGAAAAATAACGAGTCTATGAGTGTAAAATTAGATAAACATATTCAATACTGTCAGGAAAATTATACTAAAATTATAGAGGATGTTAGTACCTTAAGAGAATTGATAGTTCCTAGAGAGGAAATAATAGAGTTGTCCAATCAAATCGTGCAAAATAAACTTGAAAGTGAGAAAGCAATCTTAAGAGAGCAGTTATCACAGAATTTTAAGGAAACAGACGAGCTTGTAGAATCATTTAAAGGAGAGGTTAATTCAAAATTGTTGTTGTCAGACCAAGATATATAATCTACATGTAACAAAATCGATGTTTTAGAGGGCAAATCTATCTCTAAAATGTCACAAATTAATAAAATTGATAGCTTAGAAAGGTGTCATAATATAACAGATGTAAATCTATCCTTGGGTGATACAATAGGTAAATGGGAACATAAGGTTGTAGATCTTATTAACAAACAATTTCAGGAGATTAATACTAGCAGTTTACAAGGGGTAGAAGATAAGAGTTCAGATTCAGAATTAGTAACTCACTAATTTGATAAACTTTGGGCTGAATTGGAACGAACAAAGGCAGAATTAAATTCTAAAAAGTCTGTCAACCCTAATAACCTTAGCAATAGCCAAGTAACTTCACCTCAATGTTCTAATGGGGATAGTTTCAATTTAACTTCATGGAGAAATTTATCGAAACAATTGCCAAAATTTAAACCTAATGGTGATGTTCATCCTAAGCATTTCCTGAGTTTTCTGTAGGATTTTGCCTAATACATGGCCAGATTCGCAAAAAATAGATTTTGTGTTGTGTTATTTAGTGGGGACTGCTTCAGACTGGGGTAATGCAAACGCAGATAATTTTACATCCTGGGAAGATTTTAAGAAAAAATTCAAGGAACAGTATTGGTCAGATACTACTCAAGAAAATCTTAAGTTTGAACTATCTGACCCTAAACCATATAATAAGAGTTTAGGTAGTATTAAACAATATATTCAGGACTATCTTATGAAAGCTAAGTTTCTAGAAAGTCACAAACTACCAAGTTCTTTCACAAATTGTGTGGTCCTTATATTGTTTCACATATTCCCCATGTGAAAGCTGTATATTTGAAAGACCCTGACTCAGGTAGTGACAAAGGATTATATAATATAACTGCTAGAAAGCCTTATAAAAACCCTTAGAGGTATGAGAAGTGTCTATGTGAGACTTTAATCCTGGATTTGACAAAACTTAATACCATGATATGAGGTTATTTTGTAGTTATATATCTATGTAGTTATTATAAATTATATTGTATTTATTCTTTGTTTTCTGATGAATGTCTGCTAAAGAGGCAGAAAGTATCTATTTGTCTCTAAAGGGAAGAGACTATACTTTAGTAATTAATAATATTTATATTGGGTAATTTTAAACTTTTGTTAACATTTCATGAATAATAACATGGGGAAGGGTTATTACTTCATTTTCTAGGGGAGGTTTGTTCAGTTTGTAGTTGGATATGCTACAAACTAAGGGTATGTACACAATCACACACACACAGCTACGCATACACGTTTTACACACACGCACACTGCACAAACAGACACTGTTATTCACTCTTCATGGCATTGCAATAGTGGGAGTTGGAGTTTTTCTTCGGGGGATCTTGAAAGCTGCCTTTCACGTCCGTTCTGTAGCAGGGCAGCTCATATCTAGCCTGCCATCTTTTGCCCTCCGGTGTGTTAGGTGCCATGCTGGATAGATCAGGGGTTTCCTGGGGTGGGGGGTGGGGGGACTGTTTCCTGTCTTTGGGGTCTGTCTTCTTTTCTCTTTGCTCCAACATCCTGTGCTTCCTTTTCCTTTCTTACTTCTCTAAATGGGTACCAGTCTATAGTCCCCTATCCACTAAGAAAAAGTCTTTATCACTAAGACCCTTCTTATTTCCGTGTTGCAGTTGTTGAGCGTGGGTCGCCGTGCTCGCAGAGCGTCATGGCATTCCGCAATCCACCACGGAACAAGGGGATGATGTGCTTCGGTAGTCTTACAGGAGATGGAACATTTCGTGGCTGTGAGAATAACTGTGGTAAGGTGTTCCACTTGGTCGTCTATACTGGGAAATTGATGAGTACCAAAATCCACCAATGATGAATAGAGCTCCCAATTCGGTTTGGTTATCTGCCAGCGGTGTGGATGCTCAAGGGTGCCAGGTGTCATTAGCTGAATTACACGTGGAAAATGATCGCTCGAATGTGTGTCTGAGAGAACAGACCATTCAAGACACCATACCAGCTGAGCAGTGCAGATACACGAATCTATGTTGCTGAAAGTGTTTGTGGAGTTCAAAAGATAAGTTGGTTCACCAGTGTTAAGGCAGATGAGCTGAAGGTGGTTCAGTATATCTGCCAGGAGGGAGTCCTGTGGACATTGTCGTGGGAAGCCCCAAAAGGGGGTGGTGGGCGTTGAAATCGCCCACCAACAAAAACGGACATAGAAGCTGGTCTATAAGATCAGGCACTATGGCTCATTCCCCGATTCCCAGTCTCTGTATTGCAACTGACACCATCATCGACCCTCCACAAATAAACAACACACTTGGTCGACATTTTGCAGAGGTCTCTAGTTCTTCTCACTACAATGACGGTTTCTTCACTAGGAAACGGACAGTGGAGATGACTCCATTGCCCTTTACCTCTCAGAACCGTGAATGCTACAATGCCGAGTTTACTGGGCAAGAGCTCCACCACGCACTCTCGTCTTTGCGGTCCTCTGTTCCAGCACCATATGGCATTCACATAGCGATGTTGCAACACCTTTCACCTACAGGCTTGCACTTCCTACTGGCCACCTACAACCGCATATGGATAGAAGGCACATTTCCGCGACACTGGTGTGAAGCCAAAGTCATTCCCATACCAAAGCCTGAGAAGGACAAATTTCTCCCTTCCAGCTACCACCCCATTTCTCTCACCAGTAGCGTATGCAAGGTGATGGAATGCATGATTCATACCACTCAAACCGACCGGCAAGCTGAGGAGTGCATATCGCGAGGTCTATATGGGAATAAGTATGTGATGTGTATGAAAGAAAGGTGAGTGCACCGGTGTTGAGGCAGACAAGATTGAGGTGTTGGAAAAGGTCCACCAAAAGAGAGCCTCTCGGACAAGGTGCCGGAGAGCCCCATAGGGGGTGGTGGGCATTAAAGTCGCCTACCAACACGAAAGGTGAAGGGAGCTGGTCAACAAGGTGTAGCACATCTGCCCTAGTAAGGGCGGATGACGATTGCGAATAGATATTACAGAGGGAAAAGGAAAAGGTGGATAGAGTGATACGGACGGCAACTGCCTGTAGGTGAGTATGCAATGTAATGGAATGGTGATAGGCGTCGTCCCGAAAGAGTATCAGAACCCCTCCGTGGGCTGGGGTACCTTCCACAGATGGCAGATCGAAACGCACAGAAGTGTAGTGGGGTAATTCTGCATGAACACTTGCACGTAACTTAGTTTCTTCGAGACAAACTAGATGTGGGCAGTGCAAACGAAGGAGTAGTTTTAATTCCTCCCGATTGGAACGAAAGCCACGAATATTCCACTGAAGGAGCGCCATGATAAAAAATAAGAGAAGAAAGGAAGATAAAAAGGAACAAGCAGGTGGGATCACCTCGACGGCCGCTGAGGACCGGACTTCGAGGGAAAACTACTGTTGCCATCTAACGGCAGAGAGTCATGTTCCATAGGTTCAAACGATACATCTGCCACCTTCCCGACTTTATCAGGAGGGGCAGCTTCCACCGCCGGTAAAATGCCGGTTGCCCGACTAACAATAGCTGGCTCTTCTGGAAGAGTGATGGTGAGAAGAGGTAGTTGACGGTTGGGAAGCCTGAGAACGCAGAAAATCCTCACTGACGGGTTCCTTTCTCAAAGTCCGGGCATCTTGTTTAAGTGCCAGCGGTTCATTAGAGGTTGACGAAGACTGAACTTTAGAAGGAGCAGGAGGAAGCTGGGACGTGGAACGGGCAATCTTTGAGCTGGCGGATCACACAACTGTGTCAGCGAAAGTGAAGTCACAGGTCTGGGTACCTGAATCCTTAGTAGGTCGAGTGGAGGTGAGGACCTTACTGTATGTGTCCGCTGGGAGGACAGTGGGCTTTCGACTCGCCAACAACTTTTGAGCGGCAGATGTTGATACCTTTTCCGTAACCCTAATTTGCTGAATGACCTTTTCATCCTTATATACAGGGCAGTGCCGAGAGGAGGCCGCATGGTTACCGTTCGTTGCAATTAAGGCAGTGAGGGGACGGAGGTGGGCAATCCCCCTCTTGGGCGTCCCTACTGCAAGTGACACATTTTGCTGCATTAGGGCAAGATTGATGGGTATGGTTGTATCTGTGGCATTGGGAACAGCGTGTTGGGTTTGGTATATGGGGCGGATGGAGATAACTTCGTATCCTGCTTTGACCCTCGACAGGAGTTCAACTCCGTCGAACGTCAAGAACACAGTACGAGTTGGTGTCAGATGGTTATCTACTTTTTTCAACAACCTATGCACGGCTGTTACACCCTGATTGGACATATAGGTTTGTATGTCTTCGTCAGACAACCCTTCAAGGGATCTCGTGAAGACAACCCCCCCCCCGTGATGAGTTGAGTGTGCAACGCGCTTCTACCTTGACTGGAAACGTGTGAAACAACGTAGTCCTGCAACAATGTTCCATTGCGCCTTCTGAATGACGAAAGGATTTACAGACGTGAAATCTTTACCGTCGGTTCAAGAGACAACAAGGAATTTTGGATGATTAGGCAGAGTTTTCTTTTGCTGAGGCGAATCTATCTTTCGTTTCTGGGTCGAAGTCACCGTGATTACCGGCGTCTCCGATGGTGCGCTCCTTCCTAGTGGGGGCCCTCTCTGAGTGCTTACCCGCCTTAGGTGATTGTTCACACCTCCCGAGAACTGACAGAGGGACCAATCGGTATGTTTGGAAGGTACCAGATTGGGTAATCACCCCTCCCTGGGCCTGGCCTTTACCAGGGGATACTTACGTGCCCTACTTGTCTACCCGGGGCAGGGAATTACGCGTTACCCCGTCACCTGCTACGCATGCGTGAGTCGGCCTTCAGACACGCACAGGGAGGAAAGAAGAAGAAGAGAGGAAGTGAAGAGAAAGAAGGAAAGAAGTGTCTCAAACGCCGAAGTGGAGACTTTGAGGAGGAGGAGAAGGCTAGGAGAGTACAGCAAGGAGAGTAAGGCAGGAGCAAAGGTTAGGAAAGGAAGAAACCAAGGAATAAGAGAAACCATGGCAAGAAACCACCTTAACTCACAAAGAACGCCCATCTCCGGGCGAAGGCATAAATCGGGAGGGAAAGTGAAGCAGCCTGGGGCAGAAGAAAGGCTGCTTCGGCTTGGGGCCCGGTGCGCGCCACACACATACCCGCAAAAGAGCTGTGGGTCCCCTGGGGGGCTCCGGACTAAGTGACAGCGGCACGCTGATGTCAGTCTATTTACCGGCTGTTATATCCTTACTTCAAGTTTTAGTACTCATATTCCAGTCATGTATTGAATTTTTCTGTCTGATATATATGAATATATATCTAAATTTCGTAAAATAGAATTGGAAAAAAAGAGTCATAGGGGTGACTATTAACACATTTTTCTTGGTTGTCATCAGGTCGCTCATTCAGGATTCCTACTCATGATTGTTACTAATGACAAGTTATGATGCTCTCATGCTGACTTCTTATGAAGAAATTAATGACTGAGTACTAAAAGATTTTTATACTCAGTAAAGTGCAAACACAACGCCAGGGTGCGCCCGTGTTTTGCAAATAACTGAGACACAATTTAGTCGCACTGTAAGGACAAACAACCTAAAAAATTACATCATGTGTTAGTACTACATAGGCGTCATAATTAGCTTGGAATCAGTTCGATTCTACAGGGACAGATTTGGTAAAATACCAGAACATTGTCAGACTTTCCCATAATCTGAGAGACTATAGCAAGTTACCACAAGAGGTTTCTTGTTGTTTTCGACGTGGATTCATGCAACTCCTATCACGAAAACAGCTAAAAAATTCTACTGCAATGAGACCCGAACCAGTGACCAAAGCCACCTCTCCGTGGTAGACGACTACTTGACCTCAGAGCTAGCGAAGAGCTGTGCACGCCCACTCTTTCCTACTGCCACATACATCACTAGAACATATAACTCGCAACGTAAGAGGCGAGATTAGTTGGAATTTCGCCATGTAAACCATTTTCTGGACCCAAAAACATGAACTAATAGCCTTTGTCATCTCTCGACTGAGAAACCAGTCAGAGTATTTAATGGAAATTACAGAAAACATCAAGTGGATTTATGAGCATAGGTCTGTGCCAACATGGAAGTAAGACCTCGGTACCAGCATTGACAGACTTACACTGCGATGTTGCCAAGCTTCAGTCATACTATCAACAGGAAGAATAAGAGCCGAGGTGATTGCCAATCAAGCTCGGCAGACTTAGCTTGCACCGCGCGCGCCTGCTTGGGGTTCGAACACCTAAAGTATATGTCAATGAGCCCTGCTCGCAATTCCGTAACTAGCTTCAATGAGTCGATCGTTGTCACTAATAAAAATATACAGATGCACCGACCGCTAACATAGTAATAAGTGCCGTAATTATTTGCGTATTCTGTCTTAAGCGCAATGACAACAAAAGTCATTCACCAGTGCTGTTTCACATTTCGTCGAGCATTTCCATTGATTATAATGAAAACATTAGATGTAAGCATCAGTTTTCTTTACAATTATAGACTCAGAAAATAGCTTTCTTGTCATCACTGTCAGTGGCACAAACAAAGGAAGATAAGCATACAAACGAAGAGAAATCAATGCAGCATTGTTTTCAAGATGTGAACGTTTCTGGGAAGGCTTCATAACATGGAGTTCAAAATAAGAAGAGATTCTGTTATCCAATCATAGAATTAGGGACAGTAATGTATAGATTAATTTATCCATCATAATATCCTACATTGTATTTTATTTCTTTTTTTCAGGTTGTTTCCAATATCTTATTTCGTCTTCTTTCAATAGCTTCTAACTTTATTACATTGTTTATTGTGATTAGTTCAGATTATTTGATGTTTCTTTTATGTATATATTTCCTTCTTTGCTCATGCTATTGTTGATTTATTCTTCCAGAAGTATACGAATAATTGTTGTTTTTTTTTTATCCTTTTTATCATTCATTTAATACATTTGTCCAACTAAAGTTATCCCTCACTTAACCACTCCGACTGATATTTTTTACATATTTTTGTAGGTCTCATTACTATGGATTTTCCAAACGTCTGTACTTTCTCTTGGACCCATTTTCTTTCTTATAATCCTTCTATTATTCTTTTTGTGTCATTTGCACATCTGATAAGGTGTCACATAATCATAATGTATATGAATTTATACATTGATGGCACTATTTGTAATTTTCAACATCCCTTGTGCGGTCGTTATCTGTAATGACATTGATGGGAGTTATGTGCGCAGTGTTGTTGCAAATACAGAATATCAAACTGTCCAGTGTTTTTTTTATACCTCCTAAGGAGACCATTAGACCTCTAAACATGGAAATGTTTAACTGACAAAGGCCTCTTAGCGAAATTTGAACCTGACTTGTTAGACACCGAATATAAAACATTAATACAGTGCGTAAATTACAAATACGTTCTTCATATATAAACAGATGAAATAACTTGATACCTATTTATTTAAAAGACCACAGCCCCATCCATGAAAGCTGCACCGTTCAAGAATGATTTCGCATCCAAGATCGTATAAAGCTGATCGAGTTCGTTCCACGGGACCTTAATTCTATTGAGAATATGTGGGCGGAAGTAATGAGGTAGTTGCCACTTGGATCAAGAAACGCAAGCGGCTGTTGGGAAAATATAGAACATACATGGTGGCAAATAAACCACTATGAAACATTATCAAGGCAGTTAATAGAGTCAGTTCCAAGACGCCTTACAGAAATATTACGAAATGATACTGGATGGATAGGGTATAGGAATAGTCCCTTCTCAAAAAGTCAAGCAGTCTCTCTCTCTCTCTCTCTCTCTCTCTCTCTCTCTCTCTCTCTCTCTCTCTGTCTGTGTGTGTGTGTGTGTGTGTGTGTGTGTGTGTGTGTGTGTGTGTGCGCGCTCGCACGCTCGCTTGTGTGCATGTGTGCGAGAATGTAAAAGACAAACAATAATAAAAATGCATAAAATATCAATGTCGAATGTCTTAATGACTTCTAAAGCTACAAAATTCAAGATTACCCAAAAAATTTCCTGTAAATTACATAAATTGAAATAATAGAGAATGTATTATGTTTGTAAAATAGTTGGCAAATGCAGTGCGTTCCGGATGTAGAGACTCGTAACAAGTGCATTTGTAAACAGCACCCCACTCCAGCACACGCTAAGCCACAAACAGGAAGACGTTGTCTTGGCTCTGAACGCAGTGTGCCGACACTATCTGCACAGGTTTCTCGTAACCAAAATCAGACTCTATTCCGATGACTCTTCTTACCCCGCACAGGAAGACAAGCTAGATGAGACCAAAACCCATGCAACACACACAAAAATAAATGAGGAGCTTTCCTGCACTTGATAGTAGTAGACAAGTTATAATCTATTGTGAGAAGCATATAATAAATTTCCTTCTCTCAGCCGGCCGCGATGGCCGAGGGGACTGAGGCGCTCCAGTATCACGGTCTGCACGGCCACTACGGTTGGGGGTTTGAATCCCCCCTTGGGCATGGATATTTGTGCTGTCATTAGTATAAGCTAGTTGATAAGTAGTTTGTAAGTTTAGAGACTGATGACCCCATAGTTAAGTCCCATAAGCTATACAAACATTTGAATATTTGAATCCTTCTCTCGTATCACAGCCCTTGTGTCAGTGTGAAGTGAATAAAATCAACATGCTAGGGTTGCGACATGATAAACTCCAGGACTTTCCTTCTTACATTACTATCTCCCACAATCCTTTATTTATGGAATTGCGGACATCGAATTTTTCTTGTGACTGAACGATGTGTTACTTTACTTACTTTGGCACTTGCTGTACCCGTCCACGGGTTGCTGTGGCTGGTTAAAGATTAAATGGAAAAGAAAGATAAGAGGAACCATACATTACTTATATACGTAATTTCCTACTGCCTTGTGGATGGGCATTGGATATACGTCCTACATTTTCTGCTCCCCTTAACTCTGTCCCCACACTCTGCACCTCTCCTCGTGCCCCTCTCTTTGTCCATAAACTCCTCCTGCCTCTATCTATATCCTCCTACCCCACTCCTTGTCCATCTTCTTCTACACCTCCTCTCTCTCTCTCTCTCTCTTTGTCTATCCCATCCTCCTCCCCACCTCTTCTTGTGCATCTGCCCCTCCTCCCTCTCCCTCTTCATCTCATCATTACGCTCTCCTGTTCGTCTCCTCCTCATATCTCCTCTTAGAACTCTTTCTAACCTAGAGCCATTTTTAGTGTTATGTTCAAAATCATATATTTCCGAAGGTTCTTGATCTAAAGCTTTGAATTGTTGATGTAACGTTCTAATAAAATATGTGCATGTTTTCATGTACCAAATTTTTCAATATGTGTCATATATGACTTTATATAAACTTTGTAATTGGAAAAAAGCTTATACTAAAAATCGCAAAAGTAATGCATTTATAGGTTATATATAATATATTCAAGAAATGTGTACCTAAAAACCTTCCTAGGCTAGAATTCAACATTGTGTCGTAATTTTAAATCAATGGGTCAAGAATTTTCGGAGATTAACGGCTATACGCCTAACATTTTCCCAATGTAAGTCTTTCCTCTCCCGGGATTGGAAAGGCTCCTTACCCCCTTCCTTAAAACCCTCATCATCTCCTTTTCCCTCTCCTTCCCTTCTGCTTGAAGAAGCAACTGGGTTGCGGAAGCTTGCGTTTTTGTGTGTCTGTGTGTGTATTCATTTATTTATTTGTTATGCTGTCACACCTGTGCTCCTTCGCCTGTTGAGTAAGCTTCGTCTATTTTTTATATATAACATTTTTATATATAAACGTAGGGACAAAAGGAGGGAAGTACACCACCACCACCTATAGAGAATGCCGCAGCGCTCTCGTGTGACGTCTGGCAGAGTAGGTTTCGCACGCATAGCTGACTGGTTCCCTGCTTTGGCATAGTGGGCCATGCTCCAGCGGCTACCCAGTCAGCTATGCGTGCGCAACCTACTCTGCCTGACATCACACGAGAGCGCCGCGGCCTTCTCTCTAGGTGATGTTGAGTACACCCGCTTCCTCCTTTCATAGGTGAATATCGCTGAGCATGTGTTCATTCATTACTGACTCACAGTTGCCACAATGCTTTACAGAATTAACGCAATTGTAAGATCATTCAGAGACAGCAGATGGACTGTGTTGCTTTCCGAGCCATATTCATCCAAAAATAGAATATTATTTAAATCAGATCCAGCAGTTACACTTGGACAATTCCTATGCATTCAATTTGATAGCTGAAAATGTTCGTTAGTTTGGAACTGCCTGGAATTTATTTAGAACAAACTCAAGAATCGAGGCATGCTGAAATAAAATTCTAATCTGTAAGGCGCTTTTCACGTTTTGCGGCAAAGCATCAAAAGCAGTTATATTGTAACCATCGCTAATGTTGGACAGTAGAATTTGTATATCATAACAGTAGGGATGCTTAGAGAGTGACACGGCGTCATGCTGTCTACCGGCTTTACATGGCGGTAGTGTTGTTTGGATTAATCTAGCGCTGACATCATTTGTGTCGGTGGCGTCTTCTCTTATTATGACCAGCAGACCATCAAGAACATGCAAAGAATGGAACCACGAACCCTTAACATTTGAAAGAAAAAACTTGTTTGTCTGCTCCAGTCCAATATAAAATACACCTGTCTGAAGAGGAGTAAGAAGAGACAAAGTTAAATCGTATGGTAAATAATGAATTCTGCAAATAATTGCTTAGGCAAATTACCGTCTGCTACGCAATTGAAATGACAGCCATTATACAAGTTTATACGTTACAATTAAGTAATCAGTTTCCAGCAGTATTTCCACTGTTACGAAATGTATGGCCCATTAGTTATTTGAAAAAATATACTTCCCACTCCAATACACAAGTATTTGACGTTTTGGCCTCTTCACAAAAAATGTGTGACGAATGAATACCGTTGAAGTGCCTTTACGTTTAAATATAATTTGTGTGTAATAAGCAATAATCATAGGAAATTTACGTTTTCGTTTATAAGGAGCTCATCTGAAGAATAAATTTAAATGTCTCTCATAATTTACAGCATGGAAAACCTATTTTTGTAATTCGTTATTTTGCAATGGGTGCAGAGGAAGGGTGGGATCCGGTAATCATGATTGATCAAGTGGCTTATAAAATATGTATTACACGATCTCACATGAAAACGAAGGAAGTAACACTGTCCGCTACCCATATTGGCCATGATTTCAGACAGGACACACGATGAGACATTGCTTTACTCTAGCTGCTAGCAGAAGGTACCGCTGGGCATCAATTTCTGTTCACTCACTTTTTTCTTTTTGTAAAGCCTATGGAACTTAACAGCGAGGTCATCAGTCCCTAAACTTACAAACTACTTATGAACTAGCTAAGACTAAGGACGGCACAAATATCCATGCCCGAGGGAAGATTCGAGCCTCTGACGGGGAACGTCCTTGCACATCGTAGCATAGTGCCTCAATTTTCACTCACTAGCTCTGTTTTCCGTCTGAGACTAAAATAGCCTCCTTAGGGTGGAGAGTGAAGAAAACCCATGCAAGACAATTCCTTTAACTAACGGATCATAACGCATAAATGCCTATGTCAGGGTGTGCTGAGCTGTCAGCGATGGCTGACGTTTGTGGATGAGTTATGCCTGAGTGATTGTGTGCTTGAATGTATCTCTTTCTGAAGAAGGCTGCGGCTGAAAATTTAAAATGTTTGAATGTGAATATCTTTTATTTGTGTCTACCTGTGACTCAGTGTTTCCTATCCTCTGTTATTATTATTGCAGTATGTTAAATTCGAGATAAAATAAATAGTAATGCAGCCGAACAATCCCGCCTGGGATGTCCCAGACAATAATACCATATGATCACTTCATTTCAACAATTCTAACAGCCGCTTTCTAACTCAGCCTGTACTAAAGAAATGAGAGAATCTTCACAGACTCGACAATATATCACCACCTGTGTACTGCTGCTATTGTAGCCACACAGTCAAATCCCACTACAAAAGTATGTTTAAAGCAGGAAGCTTTTACTAGTCCTGTATGTTAAATGGGTACGACTTCAACATCAACTACAAAACTCCTACGAAACACCATAGTTCGTAATCGTCAGATGACTTACAGAATTCGCCACAGTTGCCAGTTACTACTATAATATTGTTTATCTGTCAGAAACGAATTTATGTCAGTCATTGAACTGCATTTTGATTGGTGGAGCTGTAAGAATGGAGGTGTTTATGTTTTCAGAATAAAAGTACAATAACCTCTCAAAAAAAGCTGACAATGGGAAGCAGATAGGGTAGGTATGAAATTGCATCCAGTGTCATATTTTATTAAACATCTCTGGTTGCAACTGTCATTGTCCGGGAAAGGGAGTGGGAGTGCATTATGGTATGGCGCACTGCGAAAATAGTTTTTCACTTCCAAAACGAGGTGACAGTCTACTTCAAAGCAGAAAATAGAAAAACAGAAAAGATAGTCACTGCCAGAAAGACACTCTCATATTGCATTTCACTGTGTTTATCTGGCACATTGTTTGTCTGGTTAAGTGTGTGTGGCCGGCCGCGGTAGCCGAGCATTCTGCGGTGCCAGTCAGTCTGCACAGCCACTACAGTCGGGGTTCGAATCCCCCCTTGCGCATGGATATTTGTGCCATCCTTAGTATAAGCTAGTTCATAAGTAGTTTGTAAGTTTAGGAACTATTGACCCCGTAGTTAAGTTCTATACACTCTACAAACATTTGAATATATGTATGGTACCAGAAGGTGGATGCTTATTTACCCACTGCTGAGAAACTCTTTCACGGGCAGAAAATAAGTCCTGCAATCCGACGTAGTTGAGCGTCAAGAACCAGTAGCGCGTGTTCAAATGTTTGTATAGCTTATAGACTTAACTATGGGGTCATCAGTCCCTAAACTTACAAAATACTTATGAACTAGCTAAGACTAAGGACAACACAAATATCCATGCCCGACGGGGGATTCGAACCCCCGACCGTAGTGGCTGTGCGGACCGTGACTGGTGCGCCGCAGAGAGTAGCGCATGGATAGTCTCTACAAGATCTGTCTGCCTGGCTGTGCCATTGTACTAAATGCCTAGAATTCTCATTTGAATATTGTGACAGGGTGGAAACATCGTTCGTAATTCGTACCATCAGGGAGTCAGTTAACTAAACCGTGCATCGACTCAGAAGCACTCTATGGAAAATGAGCTCAACGTTCAGCTCGTTGAACATATTGGAATCTTGGTAAGTCTCTGTTTTGAGCGCAGTGCAAGTTTGAGAGCCCCTTGGCACCGGTGTGGCCGCCGAGTTACTTCCGGGATGGCACAGAAACACGATAAATTCTCTTAATATTTACCTGTCTGTTTGGTTGAATAATCTCAGTTACTTTCTGTAACGGTGCGACATCGGCACATTACTTTCTACTTAAAGTGCAAGGAAGTCATACCATGCGGAAACTGGTGATTATCTGTAACCACCAGTGGAACAAGCAGGATGCGAGATGTAACAGCACGTCACTAGCCCTGAGATGACATGTCTGCTTCTTAAGCGAGGGCTGCTTTGGGTCATAATCCAGTCCCTCTGTAGATCAGAATTTTAACCCTATTTTGAGAGAGCTACCAGCCATTTAAGAACATAAAGGCTACAGAATAAGTCACTAATAACAGCATTATATTTAATGAGTGAACTAATGATGTTTATGGAAAAACGCAATCATTTGGATTTTGTCACTTTGAAACTGATGTGCAATACTCCTGCTCTCAACTTTTGAATCCTGTCTCACCAGTGAAAAGTCTCACGATGCCTAAGTCATCATAGTTCATGACTTACGTGAGTTATCGAGTCTTCCTTCATGTGTAAAATCATGAATACCGGAAAGATCTTTCTTGACATGAGAATTCTCTTTTGTGAGGTGATTTGCAAAAAGTACTCGCACCATACATACGTTTCGCGCTATCTCCACTGCTGTCATACCTACATGAGACCCAATGACAACATGTTTTGAAAAACTTGAGGAATATCAAATATTATTTGCATAAATAGCAGAGGCGATTCTTCCAGCTCAGCCAGAGGAGTGACCGCATCTGTAATTTTTGTTGTTGTCTTTTTTAAGGGAGAGAAACTGTGATCAATCTTACCAGTCGACATAGAGCAAAAACTATCCAAAGACCGCAAAGAATAGCTCTGCTAGAGAAAAGAAAGCAGGTTTCCAGTCCCGCTACGGCACAAATTTTCAATATTACCGCTGTCTACCTGAATTCACTTTCCTGCAACTACCGAGAAGTTTAAAGAATTTGATTAATAAAAGGATGTCGTAAAGCCCCTTTAATCAGTCTCAAACAACGAATTTCATACAGAAAGGAATTGTCAACTCGGTAATAATCGACGGAGTTCCAGGACCTGTAACACTAATGAAATATTGGCAGGTTTTATCCCTTCTCTAGTGCAAGGGATATGGACCAAAACAAAAGTAGGGCCTAAGTAATGCATTTCTGTGAAATCCAAGAATTTGTGTTGCAGTGGTTTGTAGGTCAAGAAAGTATTTTTAATGTTCTTCCGATGGAGTTTCAAAACTTCCATTAACTATTATTTCATTTTTATTTATTGGCAAATAGACGCTTTTTATTCACTTACTTCCCCCATTTTTTGGTTTGTGAAAATTAAATCGACACCTCAGATATTCATCCAACTGAATATTAGTATTTACATTGAGTATTCATCTTTAGAACAATACCAGAATACTGTCGGGAAAACTGATATCAACTGTATTTTGTGTCATAATTTAATAGATATCTAAAGTAGTTTGGGGGCGAAGAGCATAAAGTGGACGTGAACGATAAAGTGGTGGACTCATGCTTGTTGAACACTTTCACTAAGTAGTAACACTGTTGTGAAAGAAATTAAGTCGTTTGTAGGAGAATCAAGTCATAGAAATTTAGCCATGTATAATTGGCAACTGATGGGTTTGTGTTACATGCAGGGGTGTAGATACTGTTCACCAACTGTTGAGTAAGTCTTTCACAAACAGAACTTAATCTGGAATATATTCTGACATAGTGACAATTTGACGTTATCCATTGGCAACATAAAAACAGTCACTACAATCTCTATAACCATCTGATCAACTGCGTCATCATATTACGGCCTGATAGTTCAGATATGAATATTGCGGAAGCTTGTATTCATAAGCAAAAGTCAAAGGTAAAAAAAACTGCGGTGTGAATGCTGCATACAATGGAAGCACTATGCTTTACTTCGTTAGCCCATAATTATTTATGTTTTTGGGTTTTTTCTGCCCTAAATGTTCTGCACATTCAAAAGGTTTTCAGTATATCTGCTGCTCGTGCTCGTTTTTGTTAGGAGTTATAATGGGACTCTAATCAACAGGTGATCGTTTCATTTTTGCAATATTTGTAGACTGGATGACAGTTACTCTATAAATTACTGTCCTATTCTATGATTGGATAACAGAAGCTCTTCTTATTTTGAACTCCATGTTATGAAGCCTTCCCAGAAATGTTCACATCTTGAAAACAAAGCTGCATTGATTTGTCTTCGTTCGTTTCTGCCACTGACAGCGATATCAAGAAAGTTATTTTCTGAGTCTATAATTGTAAAGAAAACTGACACTTACATCTATTGTTTTCATTAGAATCAATGTAAATGCTCGACGAAATGCGAAACAGCACTGGTGAATGACTTGTGTTGTCATGGCGCTTAAGACAGAATACGCAAATAATTTCGGCACTTATTACTATGTTAGTGGTCGGTGCATCTGTATATTTTTATTAGTGACAACGATGAACTCATTGAAGCTAGTTAAGGAATTGCAAGCAGGGCTTATTGACATGTACTTTAGGTGTTCGGACCCCCAGCCAGCGCGTGAGGCGTGAACTAAGTCTGCCGAGCTTGATTGGCAATCACCTCTGCTCTTATTCTTCCTGTTGATAGTATGACTGAAGCTTGGCAACATCACAGTGTAGGTCTGTCAATGCTGGTACCGGGGTCTTACTTCCGTGATATGTTCTAGTGATGTATGTGGCAGTAGGAAAGAGCTGGCGTGCACATGTCCTCACTAGCTCTGAGGTAAAGTAGT
The DNA here is from genome assembly GCA_026315105.1 of Locusta migratoria. Lineage (NCBI taxonomy): Eukaryota > Metazoa > Arthropoda > Insecta > Orthoptera > Acrididae > Locusta > Locusta migratoria. The sequence goes on from CM048748.1 coordinate 482,319,946, forward strand.
CGTCTACCACAGAGAGGTGGCTTTGGTCAATGGTTCGGGTCTCATTGGAGTAGAATTTTTTAGCTGTTTTCGTGATAGGAGTTGCACGAATCCACATCGACAACAACAAGAAACCTCTTGTGATTACTTGCTATATTCTCTCAGATTATGGGAAAGTCTGACAATGTTCTGGTATTTTACCAAATCTATCCCTGTAGAATCGAACTGATTCTAAGCTAATTGTGACGCCAATCGATGCTTGACGTCTATTTTCGTCTGGAAATATTTTTTGCCGAAGGTTATTCGAGTAGAGGCAGGAAAGATAAACATTTGATGACATATGATCGAAAGAGTAGGTGAGGAGTGGGTGACTTCCAAAGCACATTATTCAATGTTTTGTTTGTGAAATCAACAGGAATTATGATGGTGTAGTACTAACACATGATGGGTTATTTGTCCTTACAGTGCGACTAAATGTGTCTCAGTTATTTGCAATAAAAAAAAAAAAAATAAATAAATAAAAATAAAAAAAAAATAAAATAAAAGGGCACACCCTGGCATTGTGGTTGCACTTTGCTGAGTATAAAAATCTTTTAGTACTCAGTCAATAATTTCTTCATAAGATGTCAGGAGCATCATAACTCGTCATTAGTAACAATCATGAGTAGGAATCCTGAATGAGCGGCCTGATGACATCCAAGAAAAATGTGTTAATAGTCACCCCTATGACTCCTTTTCCCCGATTCTATTTTACGAAGTTTAGATATATCTTCATATATATCAGACAGAAAAATTCAATACATGACTGGAATATGAGTACTAAAACTTGAAGTAAGGATATAACAGCTGGTAAATAGACTGACATCAGCGCGCCGCTGTTACTGAGTCCGCAGTCCCCCAGGAGACCCACAGCTCTTTTGTGGGTACATGTGTGGCGCGCACGGGACCCCAAGCCGAAGCAGCCTTTCTTCTGCCCCAGGCTGCTTCACTTTCCCTCCCGGTTTATGCCTTCGCCCGGAGATGGGCATTCATTGCGAGTTAAGGTGGTTTCTTGTCATGGTTTCTCTTATTCCTTGGTTTCTTCCTTTTCTAACCTTTGCTCCTGCCTTTCTGTCCTTGCTGTACTCTCCTAGCCTTATCCTCCTCCTCAAAGTCTCCGCTTCGGCATTTGAGACACTTCTTTCCTTCTTTCTCTTCACTCCGTCTCTTCTTCTTCTTTCCTCCCTGTGCGTGACTGAAGGCCGGCTCACACATGCGTAGCAGGTGACGGGGTAACGCGTAATTCCCTGCCCCGGGTAGACAAGTAGGGCACGTAAGTATCCCCTGGTAAAGGCCAGGCCCAGGGAGGGGTGATTACCCGATCTGGTACCTTCCGAACATATCGATTGCTCCCTCTGTCAGTTCTCGGGAGGTGTGACCTGAGGTGTGAACAATCACCTAAGGCGGGTAAGCCCTCAGAGAGGACCCCCACTAGGAAGGAGCGCGCCATCGGAGACGCCGGTAATCACGGTGACTTCGACCCAGAAACGAAAGATAGATTCGCCTCAGCAAAAGAAAACTCTGCCTAATCATCCGAAATTCCTTGTTGTCTCTTGAACCGACTGTAAAGATTTCACATCTGTAAATCCTTTCGTCATTTAGAAGGCGCAATGGAACATTGTTGCTAGAACCGGACAGTGCCTTCCAAGCCCAAAAACTAATACGGACTACGTTGTTTCACACGTTTTCTGTCAAGGTAGAAGCGCATTGCACACTCAACTCGTCATGGGGCGGGGGTGGGGGGTGGGGGGGGTGGGGGGGTAGTCTTCACGAGATCCCTTGACGGGTTGTCTGACGAAGACACACAAACCTATATGTCCAATCAGGGTGTAACCACCGTGCATAGGTTGTTGAAAAAAGTAGATAACCAGCTGACACCAACTCGTACTGTGTTCTTGACGTTCGACAGAGTTGAACTCCTGTCGAGGGTCAAAGCAGGGTACGAAGTTATCTCCGTCCGCCCTTATATGCCAAACCCAACGCGCTGTTTCCAACCATACCCGTAACAGATACAACCTTACCCTTCAATCTGGCCCTAATGCAGCAAAATGTGTCACTTGCAGTAGGGACACCCATGCGGGGGATTGCCCACCTCCGTCCACTCCTCACTGCCTTAATTGCAACGGTAACCATGTGGCTTCCTCTCGGGACTGTCCTGTATATAAGGATGAAAAGGTATCAACATCTGCCGCTTGAAAGTTGTTGGCGAGTCAAAAGCCCACTGTCCTCCCAGCGGGCACATACAGTAAGGTCCTCACCTCCACTCGACCTACTAAGGATTCAGGTACCCAGACCTGTGACTTCACTTTTGCTGACACAGTTGTGCGATCCGCCAGCACAAAGATTGCCCGTTCCACGTCCCCACTTCCGCCTGCTGCTTCTAAAGTTCAGTCTTAGTCAACCTCTAATAAACCGCAGGCACCTAAACAAGATGCCCGGACTTTGAGAAAGGAACCCGTCTGTGAAGATTTACTGCGTACTCAGGCTTCCCAACCGTCATACGCCTCTTCTCACCGTCTCTCTTCCAGAATAGCCAACTAAAATAAGAGTTCCTCTTTACCGCCGAGGTGTGACCCATCTGTCACACCGCCCAACAGTAGTCGGCCCTGATCATCTTCTGTCTCTCCGGGACGCACTATTGTTAGTCGGGCAATCGGCATTTTACCGGCGGCAGAAGCTGCCCCTCCTGATAAAGTCGGGAAGGTGGCAGATGTATCGTTTGAACCTATGGAACATGACTCTCTGCTTTTAGATGGTGACAGTAGTTTTCCCTCTAAGTCCGGTCCTCAGCAGCCGTCGAGGTGACCCCACCTGCTTGTTCCTTTTTATCTTCCTTTCTTCTCTTATTTTTTATCATTTTTTATACAATGGGTATACATCCAAGGTAGTTGGGTTTGTGAACTTTAAGAAGCATGTAGAAGGTGGGGGTGTGTAGTGTAGAAGTGAGGAGAGAGATACACTCTGGGGAAAGGATTTGGGATGGTCCAAAGGATTTCAGGAGGGACTGGAGATCCTGTTGTTTTTTGGGATGGGATCATTGTGACAGGGTACGTAGGTGGAAGAATCACACAGTTGGTGGAGACCGTCTGCGACACGAGGACTGCGTTCTCCATGGTCAGGCCAGGAATCGGGGAGTGGACCTTGATGCCGGATAAACGGCGTAGGCCACACCAGACAAACGTGGAGGGAGTAAAACGGTTAAAAGAACTAGTAAAAGCAGTCCAGCAAGCTTTCTTGCTGTCGTTTATGATACGACGGCACTGCGCTCTCATACGTTTGAAATTGATGCAATTCTCCAAAGTTGGGTGGCGGCGGAAGGTGCATAAAGCACGGCGCCGGGCTCTAAGCGCGTCGCGGCAGGCTGCAGTCCGCCAAGGGACCTGGACACGACGTGGAGAAGAGGATGTACGAGGTATGGAACGTTCAGCAGCGGTGAGAATAACCTCTGTGAGGTAGTCGACCTGACTGTCACAGTTGGGAAAATTCTGATCATGAAAAACAGCCACGGAAGAATAAAGCGGCCAGTTGGCTTTGGAAATGTTCCAACTGGTGGGATGAGGAGCTGGGGAATGATGCAGGAAGTGGATGATACAAGGGAAATGGTCACTTGAGTACGTGTCAGAAAGTGCATACCACTCAAACCGACCGGCAAGCTGAGGAGTGCAAATTGCGAGGTCTATATGGGAGTAAGTGTGTGTTGTGTCTGAAAGGAAGGTCGGTGCACCGGTGTTGAGGCAGACAAGATCGAGGTGTTGGAGAAGGTCCACCAAAAGGGAGCCTCTCGGACAAGGTGCCGGAGAGCCCCATAGGGGGTGGTGGGCATTAAAGTCGCCTACCAACACGAAAGGTGAAGGGAGCTGGTCAACAAGGTGTAGCACATCCGCCCTAGTAAGGGCAGATGACGATGGCGAATAGATATTACAGAGGGAGAAGGTAAATGTGGATAAAGCGATGCGGATGGCAACTGCCTGTAGGTGAGTGTGTAAGAAAATGGGATGGAAATAGACATCGTCTCGAAGGAGCATCAGAACCCCTCCATGGGCTGGGACACCTTCCACGGATGGCAGGTCGAACCGCACAGAGGTGTAGTGTGGAAAGTCTGCACGATCACGTGGACGCAACTTAGTTTCCTGGAGGCAGACTAGAAGCGGGCAGTGCAATCGAAGGAGTAGTTTTAACTCCTCCCTATTAGAACGAACACCACAAATATTCCATTGAAGGAGCGCCATGATAAAAATGAGAGAAGAAATAAGGATAAAAACCAACTAGCAAGCGGCGTCACCTCGACAGCCGCTGAGGACCGGATTTCGAGGGTGCACTGCTATCGCTGTCCAGGGGCAAAGGGTCGTGGTCCATAGGTTCGACCGACGCGCCTGCCACCTCCCTGAGTTGATCAGGAGGGGCAGTTTCCACCGCCGGTAGAGGGCCGGGTGCCCGGCAGACGGAGCGACCCGGTGAAACAGAAGACGGCCGAGGCCGGCAACTGTTGGACGGCGTGACGGATGGGTCACGCCTCGGCGGGGAAGGAGAGGAACTCTTTTTCTTGTCAGCTCTTCTGGAAGAGTGACGGCGGGAAGAGGCAGTTGACGGTTGGGAAGCCTGAGAACGCAGAAAATCCTCACGGACGGGTTCCTTTTTCAAGGTCCGGGCATCTTGTTTAGGTGCCCGCGGTTTACTAGAGGTTGACGAAAACTGTACCTTAGAAGCAGCAGGAGGAAGCGGGGACGTGGAGCGGGCAATCTTCGGGCTGGCGGATCGCACAACTGTGTCAGCAAAAGTGAAGTCACAAGTCTGGGTACTGGAATCCTTGGTAGGTCGAGTTGAGGTGACGACCTTACTGTATGTAGGGAGTAGGTGGTGATAAGGTGAGAGGGTTTTCTGAGGTAGTGTTGTGAATGCTGCTCTAGCACTTGCAGGCCAAAAGTATTAGTTAGGGAGATGGGATGGGGTTGCATAGGAGGAGGAGAATTTTTCAGATAGAGGTGAGGTGCTGAAAGGCTGTTTGGGCCTGGTTTTGTAGAATTAGGTTGGTGAATACGAAGTATTGACGAAATCTGAACAGGTGGAGGTCATTGTGGAGGGCGGAATTACAGCCAGAAATGGGTAATTAAAAGGTTAATCCATTTGGGTGGATACCATGAGTTAGGCAGCAATGTAGGAATATGATGTGGAACTGGGTTCTGGCTAAGGACAGTGAAACTTTTCTGTATTGGCGCATATAGGAGGGGCAAGTATCCATGCTAAATCACACTCATAAATGCAAGATCACAAATAAGCCTCAACGAGAGTGTTGAGGTACGCAAATAAAGTGAAAACACTGTGAAATTGCATGATAAATTCACTCAACACATAGGAAAGTGTGAAAAATAGGTGGGAGTGTGTGGAAAACTCGTAGGAAAGAGTAAGGAACTCATGGGAATCTGGAAAACAGCAGGAAAATATGGAAAACTGTAGAAATACAATCAAGAATTTCTGACCTTCATTCAAAACTGCGGGAAATTTTTATAAATCATCATACAGGGAAAATAACTAGCAGTATGTAATGGATGGAATCTGAGAGTGTGACCGGTAATGGAATTGACGTTAACGTAAACTCTAGAAATGGAAAATACTTAGATGGGAGCAAATTTAGAAATTGAATGTGGTACTGACAACTGAAGCGGTCGTGTAGGTAACTGTTGTGAGTTGACAGGATTATTGATAAACTCTCACATCTCAGAGTTTATGCATTTTTGCAGGATATTAAAACAAGGAAAGAAGAAAAAGAACAGGTGTAAGGTAAAGAAATGCATTTCTTTAAACTTCTGTACACAATTCCTACAGCTTTCACAGTAGCTTCATTTTCAAGATATTTAATTCTGAAATCGAGGACACGTTCGCTGGACACCCTGTTATGTATATCAATGATGTTTTAACTTTTATGTTCCTTCCTCAAGCATCAAAGAAGGATTAGTTTGGGAAGTTTGAAAAGATGAGGTTCAGAGGAACCCACTTGTGGGTACAGTAAGTCGTCATGCCTTCTTGTATTTTAATTTGATTATGTTTGTATTTTTATTGTGGTAATTTGAACAGCAAATATATTACCAAATTAATATTTGTGCAATAGTTCCAGCAATTATAACATCACATATTTAAAATATATTCCAATAAAACATCAAAAGATAAAATATTACCACAATTATAGTTCCAAATATTCATACTAATCTGTATAACAAAATAGTGCCATTATGGTTGTTGCGTACATGGAACTGGAAGTACTTACCTGAGGTGATTGCACTTTGCTTTGGGACATCAATTGCTATTTCTTTTAGACTCTGGACATATTTAACTTTATCCACAATTGGTAGTAAAATATTCAATCCAGGCTCCAAAATCCGATGGAACTTCCCCATTCTTTCAACAATCCATGCCTGCAACCACAAATGCACTGTTATCAGCACTAAGAGGAATCCATGCTGTAAATAAATGCAGTTTTCAACAATATGAAAAGGACAGACTGGTGCTTTTTTGTAACACACATGATCGAGAGAGAGAAAGAGAGAGAGAGAGAGAGAGAGAGAGAGAGAGAGAGAGAGAGCACTACTGTCCTTGGGCACTTGGTCATGATTGCAGACTACTAGTGTGTGTCAAGTAGCTGCGAGTAATGAGGCGGTATGATGCATAGATGGATAGAATAAGGGTGGGGAAAGATCTAGTAGAAGTTTACTTTCTGTGTCAGGTGTATTGTGGTGTGTGCTGATGTTGGTAATGGCCGGAGCTGACCGAACATGGTGCAGATGGAGACAGTCAATCAGGTATTAGGCTGTAACAGATGTTTTGTCTTGACAAATAATAATATTTTCACAAGACAATAAATAAATAAATAAAATAAAAATAAATTTCTCACAAGTTTCTGACAGATCTATATTTTATTCTGTTTTCATTACCTTGGAAGAGGCATTTATTTTTTTTCGATGACAATTAAGTAAGTAATTAATGCTGTTCCAGGTTTATGGCTGACAGGTTCTTGTATGTACCCTTCTCCATTTAATAAATGAACTGTAACGTTTCATACGAAAACATTTTCATTACTATGAAGAGACATATGGAAGATGGGTTTCACCTGATTGGCTAACATCACATGCCGCAGTCTTGCTATGATGATGATGATGATGATTGGTGTTTTAGGGCGCTCAACAGCGAGGTTATCAGCGCCCGTATGCTAACGTAATGAGATGAGAAGAAAATGGGTCCAGTCGAATGGACATTTAACTTCAATTGTACATTAAAAATTTAAAAGACCGTTCAAAGGAAAGGACTGCATAAAAGGGATAAAAGTTTGATAGATGTATGGGGCCCGGTGACTACTTAAAGAGTGACCGAGCCACACTGTCACATATTAAAATCGAACACCCAATATTTTAGGAAGAAGTCCAGATGCTGCACAAAATCTTAGGACACAATCCACGGATGCTTCATCGTCACCTAAAATAGATTTCAGGTCCTGTGAGAGACCTAAAGTTGTCCTCACACCAGCGTATAAATAGCATTCTGTGAAAATATGTCGTATCGACAATTGTGTCCGACATCTGTTACACTCTGGCGGTTCCTCACGACGCAAAAGAAAGCCATGCGTTAGCGGGCAGTGTCCAATTCTAAGGCGAGTAAGGGCGACTTCCTCAGCTCTCCGAGAGCGGAAGGAAGTACGCCATGGACGTACTGAAGATTTTAGGGCGCGTAACTTGTTAGCCGCCACATGCAACCACTGATCCTCCCACAAAATCATGACTTTCCTTGTCACATACGAGGTAACAGCCTGCAATGGGACAGAACAGCGTACAGCAGGGGGGAGGGAGCAAGCCTCCTTAGCCGCCACATCGGCAAGCTCGTTTCCCCGGATCCCAGTATGCCCAGGAACCCAACAGAAGATGATCTCCTTGTTTCGTTGTTGCAGTGCAAGGAGAGCGTCCTGTATATCCTGCACCATCCGATCTGATGGGTACATTTGGTCAATAGCCAGGAGGGCACTTTGGGAGTCTGAACAGATCATGAACTTCACTCCATGATGTCTTCTTATCTGTTCTAGTGCCCTCAGGATAGCAAACAGTTCCGCGTAATAAACGGTAAACTGTCCTGGGAGCCCTATCCGAAGGACAACATCGGGGAACACGACAGAGCAACCAATATGATCACCTTGCTTGGACCCATCCGTGTAGACCGTGACAAAATCAGAATGGTGACTTAAAATTTCGAGAAATTTACTTTTATAAAAGGTATCTGAAGTAAAAGCCTTCCTGTAGAGAGTCAACTCTAAAAGCACTCTGGGCCTCTGAAGTAGCCAGGGACATCCCCTACTCCACCCCTGGCGTTGGACCTGAATGCCTTGCGCCTGTAGCAAATCGAGGCTGTCCCTTGCACGGAACCAAAAGGGCCTTGTTGCCTGCGGACGGTTACGGAACAAGCGTACCAATGATTGTTGATTAGCATTGGAAGTCGCTAGGGAATTTGGAGTTGACATAGATCGGTACGCTTGACGTGCAGTGAGTAGAAGACGGCGAATAGAAAGCGGAGGCTCACCAGCTTCTGCACAGAGACTAACAACCGGACTTGTGCGGTATGCACCTGTGGACAACCTGATACCTTCATGGTGTATGGAGTCCAGCATTTTCAAATAAGAGGGTCTCGCGGACCCATAAACTTGACACCCATAGTCGAGGCGGGGCCGCACAAATGACCTGTAAAATTGGAGGAGACGTGCCCTGTCAGCTCCCCAGGCCCGATGGCTAACACACTTAAGGAGATTTAAAGCCTTGATGCATCGTAATTTTAGTTCCTTAAGGTGTGGCAACCAAGTGAGCTTTTCATCAAAAGTAAGACCGAGGTATTTCACCTTCTCTTTAAAAGTGAGAGCAGTCCCCCCCAAGTTTGAGAACTGGGTAATTAAAAAGGGAACGGGAGCGATTAAAATCAACACAAACGGTCTTCTCCAACGAAAATTTAAAACCTGTTCTATTGGACCATTCCTCCAACCACCTGATCGTCAGATGTAATTGACGAGCAGCAGTTGCGACGGAGGAGGACGCACAGAAAATGGAGAAATCGTCCACAAAGAGGGAACACTGTACTGGACTTCGTACAGTGGACGTAATACTATTGATAGCAATGGTGAAGGCCGTCACACTTAAAACACTTCCTTGGGGGATACCGTTCTCTTGATGAAAACGGTCAGACAATACGCTCCCGACCTTGTATCTAAAATACCGATTCGAAAGGAAAGACTGAATAAAAATGGGTAGATGACCACGAAAACCCCACTCATGGAGCTGCTGTAAAACATTACGCCTCCAGGTAGTATCGTAGGCTTTTTCGAGATCAAAGAACACACCGATCAGGTGTTGCTTACGTAGGAAAGCTTGTTGGATTTCCCGGTCAAGCAAGATCAAGTTGTCAAGCGATGAACGGTACCTTCTGAAGCCACATTGGGAGCGACTGAGTAGGGACCTGCTTTCTAGGACCCAGACTAGGCGTCGGTTAACCATACGCTCCAATGTTTTTCCTACACAGCTGGTGAGGCTTATGCTACGATAACTACCAGCGTCAGTCCGATCTTTCCCTGGTTTTAAAATAGGTATTAAAACAGACTCTTTCCACGAGCGTGGAAAGTTTCCCGTGAACCAGATTTGGTTAAAAAGCTGAAGGAGGACATGCTTCGATTGCGGTTCCATGTGTTGGAGCATGCTGTACGTTATGTCATCGACGCCAGGGGCAGTATCACAAGGCACTGTTAATGCAGACTCCAGCTCCCACAGTGAGAACGGTTGGTTATATTCCTCAGCATTGGAGGACCGGAAATCAAAACCAACCCTCTCCTGTATAGCCCGACGCTGCCGAAAGGCTGCATTCTGGCTAGAATCCGATGTAATGGTGTAAAATGATTCTGCCATCACCTGAGCAATGTCTCGTGGCGAAGTCAGGAGAAGTCCTTGCCCTTGTACAGCTGCTATTGGTGGTCGGGAATTCCGCCTCGAGATCCTCCTAATGGCTTCCCATACTCTGCTTGCTGATGTGAACCTATTGATAGAATTCAGGAACTCTTGCCAAGACCTCTCCTTGCTCTCTCGAATAATGCGTCTTGCCCGAGCACTCGCCATGCGAAAAGTTGCAAGATTGTGATCAGTAGGGCACCTGTGGAATCGTCGGAGAGCTGCCCGCCTGTTTTGGATTGCAGACCGACACTCCTCGTTCCACCAAGGAACAGGCTGCCTCTTAAAGTTGCCCTTCGATTTGGGGATCGACGCATCGGCAGCGGCGCGAATCACGGCTGTAGTGTGATCCACCCAGTTCTGAACGCCTTCATGCCGTTCCAAAACAGCCAACTGTTTAAAAAGCTGCCAATCAGCTTTCTTAATAAGCCATCTCGGCGGCTGTCGAGCATGAACCATTCCATCTGGCAGAGTTACCCCGATAGGGTAGTGATCACTGCCATGGAGGTCGTCGTCTGCATCCCACTGGGCAATGTCTGCAAGAGCTGGCGAACAGAAGGAGAGGTCAATGGCGGAAGACGTACCTGTAGCAACGCTGAAGTGTGTGGCCTTACCCGTGTTTAGCAAAATTACCGATGTCGACTGTAACACACGCTCAACCATTCGACCCCTGGGGCAAGTGGTGTTAGATCCCCATAAAGCATTATGAGCATTGAAATCTCCTAAAATGAGAAAAGGGCGAGGAAGGTCATCGAGAAGCTGTGTCAAGAGTACAACATCGAGAGGCTCTCCAGGTGGTAAATACAGAGAACACACTGTAAGCTCAGTGTGTGCCAACACACGGACTGCAACTGCCTGTAGCGTCATAGTTAGGTGCACAGGCGTAGAATGGAATGTGTCCTTGATGAACACTGCCACACCGCCTTGTGCCCTATCGCCAGTCAGGTCGTCTTTTCTGTAGAGGTGATAGCCTCTAAGTACAGGTGCGTCACACTGCTTGAAATGTGTCTGCTGAAGGGAGACACAGAATGGTCTGTTCTGCAGAATAAGACGTAATTCGTCCAAACGAGCCCTGAATCCGTTCATGTTCCATTGGAGTATGGTTCCCATGTCAGCGGTGTGGTTGTAGTTTCCCCCTATCCTTGTGCCTAGAGGGTGAGGCACTGTTTGATCGGGCAGCGGCATTAGGGCTGACTGATTCCGGTGATGAGGTATCCAGGTCCATTATGATATCCTCGTCATCGGTTAAGGCTGCCAGAACGACATTCGATGGTGCCTGGGGGAGGCTTTCTATCGAATGCCGAGGCGCCTTCTTTGGTTTCTTCTTCTCTGAAGAAGATGAAGGAAGGGCGTGTTGCTGAGCACTCTGCTTTCGGTGAGCACTCTGCTTCTGGGGGGCCACCTGCTTCTGGGCAGCTCCCTGCTGTTGAGGAACGCGTTCTGTTGGAACGGCACGTTCCTGAGGGATGGTACTCTCCTTTAGAGGTGTCTTCTCAATTATTACTGCAGCTATCTCGTCCTTCACATCCATTGGGTCGGCCTGTATTCCGATATCTCGACTAATCGAAGTTTGGCATGTACAAATGCAGGTGCAAGTTTCACTGGTGGAAATGGGGATGGTCTGTGTCGATGCATCAACAGTGGGCGTGGGTTTCTGGAGTAGTGAGGCATAGGAGGTCGGAAACACCGGAGGCTGTGTCGCCTTATATTCTTTTTTGGCCTCCACATATGGAATACGTTTGCGCACTTTTATCTCCTGTATTTTTTGTTCTTCAACAAAGACAGGGCAATCACGACTCCATACAGGGTGGCCTCCTGAGCAGTTGAGACACGTTGCTGGGGAAGGACAGTCAACCCCAGAGTCGTGAGCTGCCTGTCCACACCTCCCACAGGTTGGTTTGCCTCCACAATTCTGTGTGGTATGACCGAAACGCTGGCATGTGAAACACCTCATAGGGTTCGGTATAAAGGGCCTAACTTTCAGACGGAGAAACCCTGCCATAAGATGTTCTGGCAACGATGGGGAATTGAAGGTAACAATGAAGGTAGGGGTTTTCTCTATCACTCCATTGTTCCTGCGGGTCCTTTGCTCAACGTCAATGATACCCTGCGACGCCCACTCCTGTTTTAATTCTGCCGTTTCGATGTCCACAACGTCACGGCATGTGACCACTCCTTTGCTGGAATTTAGCGTGTTGTGTAATTCGACATCAATTTCATATTCCCCTAGCTTTGCTGAATTCAGGAGGAGGTCCACCTGCTTTGCTCTGGCCGTTTCAACTAACAAAGCACCATTCCGCAGCCTCTTAATTGATTTCAAAGAACCTGCAAGTCCTTCCAGTCCCTTATTAATGTAGAAAGGGGAGACCTTTTCAAAGGTACCCTCTTTCCTCTTAATAACTACGAAAACATTATTATTAATGACTCCTTGAGCCCTGTTACTATGACTAGATTGTGTCTCAGGAGGACTGGCCTCCCTCAACCGCTTAGATGACTGGGTGCGAGTACCCCCTGACGGTACACCCATCCCGCCGGGGTTAGAAACATGTGAGGACTCCATCTCGGTCCCACGAGCAGCTAGGGAAGGGACGGTCCACCCAGGCAGAGCCCCGCTTGCCTGGGTAAGCCTTGTACAACTGAGGTGCAGCAGGTTCCTCAGAGGTTGCTAGCTATCGACTGTTCAACCTCAACAGCCATGCATCCCATCAGCACGCCGCACACCTTAGGATTGAGGGGTTTTTTATAGAGGTTTTTTCCATCCGATCCGGGCAATAAAGCCAAGATCCCCGCTCCCTGTAACACACAACATTCCACCGCTGCGCCATGCGGTGGTCGCTGAAGCGTGTCCAGGGCTTACGGTCTGGAGGACTGGCGGCGCTTACCAGCCCTCAGCTCAGGACCCCGGGTTCGCCAAGCCCGTACTCAGCAAATTAATGCTGAGCCCCTGAGGGGCGCAGTCTTGCCAACTTTGTCAAATGCCACACTATGCCATGACATGACTTGTAAACTTAAGTCAAAAAATGTTACGTTGTGAGAGGTGGTGGCCCTATTTCAGAATTATTTTCTCCATTTTATTTGCACACTATTGTATGAATTTATTTCGGAAGGATATCAATAGTATTATCTTGTTTATATTCAATATCTTTCAATTGTCTTGTAATTATCAGAGAATAGGAGTTTGGGAGGTAAATTTCTGTTCACTGGGAATATGACTGTTTTTGATTATTGTAAGTATCGCCGATGGAATAATTGTCTTCAGAGGTGGAAGGCACTAGTGACACCAGCAGACCAGCACTTTTGTGGTTCCGCGAGGGGGCAGGGGTTGCTGGTGGTAAGTTCTCTGAAGTATCATCCATGGCATTCTGCCGGCACCACCTGGAGGGCGAGCGCTGGCCGCCACCACCCGTGGTGAAACCACTCCATCTGCAGATGGACATTTATATTTGGGCTGGGCACGTCTGTGGCTGACCTGAGGCCGGGTAGTTTGTTTTGTCGCTATAGTGCTGTATTGTGTAGGGAGGCTCTCTGATCATAACGCACCCGTAGGGCACTGGAGTACAATGAGCAGAGGCAGTAAAAGTTGGCGTCATTCTGGTCTGCACCTGCACCCGAGGTTATGGAACACGAGGGGCAGATGTCTGCGAATGTTTGTGTAAATTGCCAGAGGTGATTTCTGGGGAAGTTAGAGCGGTGCTCTAGCGACAGGACGCTGGTATCTGGACGGCAGTCATTTCAAAGGCTTGTGATTCGTTCCAATGGGCCGCAAATTCTGTGGATTTCTGAGAAATGCTGGCTTATGTGTAAAATTCAGCGTGGGACAGTTTTGTGGGGAAGGAGCCTGGAGTGTTCTACAATAGCTCTTGTATTCCACTGGTTTGACCATTAATCAAAATTTGTGATTGGCTTGATGTGACTGATGGGAGGGGCTTGAGAGGAAGACTTTTGAGTTGTGAAATTTTGTTGTTGAGAGAAGTTACTATGGTCCGGGTCACGCACCTGGCCAGATTGTGCTGTCTTTAAGTCTCTGGCTGAAGCTGTTCTCCTATCCAGATCATGGACTTTCAATTATTTCAGTGTGCTTTCTGCACAGTCAGGTGTAAGAGTCCTGCATGGCTACTGTAGTATAAATTGAAACTTGTAATATTCTGAAGTGCGCGTTCACTGTCAGCTACACGACTCGTAATCAGAATTTTTACTGTTTCTTGAGAGTACAGTTTTATTTTCACTATAGTATTGTCGTCTTCTTAACAAATAGAAAATTCCGTTCTACTCATGTCATTCCACATTCGCGATCGCTGCTGTCAACCCTGTGTAACGTTCCTGCTATGTTGCACACTCTTTACAAAAATCAGTTGCCAACATTATAAACACGAAATATCTGACAACTAAAATAAAACTTCACTAAAATATCATATTTTCGCCTTCAGTTTGAAATTCTATTAATACTATTAGTAAAACACTTTTGAAAAATAGTACGTTGATTTAAACATAACTTTGGCTGTCCTTTTACATAATTTTCAATTTTTAATACTTTTGTAAATAATTGCTGCAAACACTAAAAATGCATTACACTTAGTTCCGGAAATTGCTGAACCTATATAGATACCAATTTGTATAAAAACAGCAATACTACATGTTATAACTATTGCACAACGTGATTTCATATATACCTTTTGTTTAAATAAATTAGGGCAGACCTTGTTTTATATATCACTGGATCCTAAATTAAATACTGATCATTTTTCATGCACTAAAATTAATAATCCGTTTGGTACTAAGAAACTATCTTCGAAATTAACAAAACTACAACAACCATATACAAATCCGTATTAATAAAAAATGAGACCGCAAACTGAAATACATTAAAATTCCATGTCACAATAATAGTACGCCTACACAATATTGGCAAAACAAATATGTGTGCACTTCAAAAACACAAATAATGTAAATAATTTGAGCACTGTAAACACTAGTCAAAGTATGACTTTAAATTTGTGTACCACATTAAATATAAATTTCATGAAACATGTATATACATTGAGATAAATAGTCAAAGCTTAAATGTTATGTTTTAATTTCTGTATTTTGGCATATTTAATGTAAAAGAATATTGTTTAATTGTGAATTACAAAACTTTGTCATCAATCTTATTACGTGGTTACGTAGAAAGATGTTTGAGAGAAACCATGTTACATACAGAAACTTTGTTTATTCCTAGATGTACTAGCGCAATTAGTTTATCAGTAGTAAAGTTACCTTGTAGACCTAAAAAGACATTTCGTCCTGTTTATTTTATGCCACAGGACAATGATTGTTTTTCATCAAATTTGAATGACACTTCAGAAATTATGTTGCTTAAGGAAAGTCTCAAGTGTAAAGTATGTTCTTGGGCAAACCATACCCAACTGTTTGCATTTAATTTTGGACCTAATTGTAGTGTACCATTACCTGTTCTACCTGATGATAGACAAAATGAGTTGCATCAGGCTATGTACTGATGTAATACCTCAGGGGCACAACTACTCTTTAGTTGTAAATCTGTTGACACCAGCTCTGGTCCCCAGTCGTGTGCTGTGTACTTCTATTGATCATTTTCACAGTGCAGAATAAATTCTATGCTTTAAATTTTCCTTCATTGTAAATATTTATGATTATTTGAAAAACTTTTTAATTGCCACTGACAAATGAAAACAGCTGAGACATACCTTTTGTTATATACATTTTTGCTCTATGCCTATTGAAACTTAAATATGTGAAGCTTAAATTTTATTACCAGTTTGAATTTGTGAAAATATAATGTGTAGGAGGATGTTAACCATCAGTTCAAAAGAACTTTATACCAAATACTAATACTGTACCTAATCTGATATACTAGTTGGGGGTTTTCAATACGATTTTTTTATGCCAGTGTATAGGCCAGTAGACTTAAGAATTAAGAAGTAAATATATTGAAATACAGTTTCAACTGAATAGTGAATTCATGTTTACAGTTAATACGGTTGCAAATAATAACAAACATTGAGGAGTTTTGAATTAAAATACTATATGAAATACATGTAGATGATGGGGGTTTATTAAAAGTGTTTTATCAGGAATTTTGGAGTCTTATGTTATCATGTTTATGAACCACTAGCTAATGTGGAAGTCTTTGTGTAGTCATCAAAAGCATTACAGGTTAGAAAAATGGTAAGTGCTGTTCATGAGAAATAAGTGTTAGGTTAAGAATTATCAGTGAAGGTACTGAACAAATAGTTATTAAGTTACAGAAATGGAAGTCAAAAAATGCTTCATGTATTGAAAAGAAAGAATTGATAATGAATATTTAAATGAAAAATGAATCTGATGATGGTTTTGGTATTTATGATTAGTGTGTTCTCTGAACAGATGCTTTACTTGAAGTCTAAGATGTTAGAATTGCTTGAGACTGCTGAGGAATCTCAGAATGCTAGTGTTAAATGTACTGAAAATGTTAGCCCCAAACCCTGATTTAAATGTTAAGTCATCCACCAAAATGATAGTTACAGAAATAGTTGAAAGTGGATATGAGAGTATACCTTCTGTTTGTCAACTTAAGTAGTGATTATAGTAACATGAATAATTCTATTGAAGTTTAAAAGATCTATTAACTAAACCTGAAAACCAAGTAATGTTTTACTATTGTGTGTAGTCCATTTGTTAAGATCAGAGTAGAAGTTTTTCTACATATATACATTGAGCCTCTTGACGTTAATTGAAACCCTTAGCTGCATGCTTATAGTTTTGCTTATCCACGATCCATAAAATTGATCGGTCTGAGATAGATTAATGTGTTTAAATCCTACCTACAGAAAAGTTAATTGTCTTGTGAATTTTACCTTGCTCTTACTCTGAAACCTATAAGGAAGATACTTGTTCATAATTTTGATACCATTTATGAACATGGCACACAATAATTAATTTATTAACCTCATATGCATAGTCAAAGGTATGTTGAAGTGTTTATTATTTGTTTATGGCTTGAAATGTCATTGTATATATGCAGATGATTACCTCAGTTATGTACTGTGATGTTTCTATTAATCACGTCCACAGTGCATTACAATTCAAATTCTTTTCACTCTTGTTAATCATTCATTAGTATTTTTGTGTTGTTGGTTGAATTTTGTGTTGTTTTTTGATGTGTCAAGAGGGACTTGCTAACAATTAGCATGGGACACATAGGCCACACAAGTGTTGAACAATGTAAAATTCAATTTCTTTACTTGAGCTTACAGCTTAATAGGAAAATGTTTAATACTGGTTTAAGATGACCATATTATAGTTTATTGTACATATGACACAGCTTTGGCTGATGCAAGGTTTAATTTTCAATTTTATTCTTAAAGTTTACAATCGTACAAAGGTTATCAAATTAATTACATGATGAAACTATTGATGTTTTACATATACATGTACAGACTTTCAGAACACTTAAAATAGTTACTCGTTTTCATCCACTTCTACTGTATGATTGTCACTCATTTTCAGCCACTACTGGACAATATTGAATTTTGATTTCGAGTTATTGGGGGGTAGTAACTGTTCACCATTCAACAAACACAGGGTACTCTGGACTATGTTGTGTTTGATTGGGGCAGTTTCTGTTCTACAGAAAGACGGTAAGGATGCACCAACGCATCTGCTGAGGAAGGGGAGTTGAACAGTAGTTAAGTGGGAGTTTATCATGTGCCGTCGGGGTAAGAATCATCTATGGCACATACCGAGATATGATATGATAAACAATGAGATATGCGATAAACTGCTGCATCAAACGACAATGCTGCATATTTCCTCCTAAACCACTGGACCGATTTCAACCAAATTTGGTGCACATATTCGTTATGTGAGATTACAATTGCTGTAGGAATACGAACCACATACAACGTTTGGTTCAGGAGATATAACATCATAAACAATAAGAATAGCAATAAAATGCCACAATGCGACGAGACTTTGTGAATAAACTATATGAGAATGCGAGTACTTAGCGACTTGCAACAAACTATAAACATAATTTCAAACCTTTATTAAATTTTTCTTGCTGACAACCACAGCAAAATGATGAAAGGAAAAGAGTTTCTCACTTACTACTTTTCCGCTGTTCATGGAGAAAAACTATGGCATTCAATATAACATTACAATTTATAATTTCTACACTACCAGTTGTACTTGCAGGAAATTTTGCAGACAGAATACACACTTAAAACTGAATGTACATTCGAAACTGTATCACAGTACGATACGCAGTTCATGAGATATGAGGACATAAAGAGTAACATTCATGAAAAACCTTCCCATCAAGCTTCACGTTTTAACCTATTACTTCTTTACTACTAAACATATTCGAAACAGATTTTATCATCATGCAGCACTTATACATATCAATATAGTCCTGCAAAATTATGCCATTATACAACATATCTATACTAATAATAAATCTATGAATGTAGGCCTGTCGCTGTTCGCTTCAATCTTCGAAACTACTGGACGAATTTTCATGCGGTTTAGACAGGAAACTTGAGCGAAGATTGGTTCAGGATGTAGGCACGATTTCATCAAAACAGAATCTCGAAGTGTTTTCATAGAGCATTGTGTGTCTGTCTGTTCATCTATTAGAAACCGCTTCTCCAACTCTACTTCACGAATTCGCATGGGATTTTCACAGGTAACTTCAGCGTATCTTGGGACAACATACAGACTTAGTTTCATAAAAATCTGATCACGAAAAGAAGAACATCACAATTTATCGTTTTTCAACAACCATCATGTCTATCTTTCTCTTTCATCTCCAAAACTAATAAGACTAATTTTCAGGGTTTTTTCACAGGAAATGTGCTGGTATTTTGCTGTTACAGAAACGATTCATTTCACAAAATCGAATCAGAAAAAATAAGTAATCATAATTTAAACCTTTCTCTGAAAGCAATTGCATGTGTCTATTTGTAGAGAGTAATATCCAAAAGGACTAAATAAACATTCATGGTGGGTATCACAGTTAGAGAATATCCTAGGGGCAACATTTCATCAATATCAGATCAAGAAAGTAAAAGATATCATAATTTGAAGTTTTAAGTGTATTAATGCTTGGAAAGAACAATATAATGCAGGAAAGAACTAATAGATAGTATTGCAGGTGTTCGTATGAAGTTTGTGGCAGGGATTGGATTATTACCCTGTGAAAATACTACTTACTCTTTGACTTTTCAAATTTCATCAATATCAGATCAAGAAAGTAAAAGATATCATAATTTGAAGTTTTAAGTGTATTTAATGCTTGGAAAGAACTAATAGATAGTATTGCAGGTGTTCGTATGAAGTTTGTGGCAGCGATTGGATTATTACCCTGTGAAAATACTACTTACTCTTTGACTTTTCAAATTTCATCAATATCAGATCAAGAAAGTAAAAGATATCATAATTTGAAGTTTTAAGTGTATTTAATGCTTGGAAAGAACAACATAATGCAGCAAAGAACTAATAGATAGTATTGCAGGTGTTCGTATGAAGTTTGTGGCAGCGATTGGATTATTACCCTGTGAAAATACTACTTACTCTTTGACTTTTCAAATTTACCATCTTTCTGAAAATCGTTTTTTTGGTTGCTATGTTCTACGAAATAAGATTCAACACAATTAATATAAAACTCATACAATCCTCGCCGTGTTTAATCCATATATTTACATACTGATATCACAGTCTAACTTATATGTACAACTTATAATAATGGAAAGTCCAGGTTGGAATAAATAATATAGTGAGGACAGTTACAACTCACCGCAAAGACGTGGCGACGAGATGCGACAGGCACATACAAAAGACACACACATACAACACATTCAGCTATCGGCCATGGCCTTCTTCAGAAATAGAGCACTCACGCAATCACACAGGCACACAACACAGTCATACAACCATCACCTCCGACTGCCACACTTCGAATCACGCTCTGCAGCGAATCGAAGACGGGAGGGGAGGGGAGGGGGGGGGGATAGAAAGGTTACGTCACGGTGGTGGGGATGGGTTAGATGGGAATAACGAGATGCAGCTTATATATATATATATATATATATATATATATATATATATACGTAAAAAATAGAAGAAGTCACTTACCAGGCGAAAGGGGACAGGCAGTAATAGCAACAAATAAACACACAGACTGTCTGTGTGTTTATTTGTTGCTATTACTGCCTGTCCCCTTTCGCCTGGTAAGTGACTTCTTCTATTTTTTACGTATATTTTTCCTTTTAGGAATTTTTCCTCTATAATATATATATATATATATATATATATATATATATATATATATATAAGGGAAAAATATACGTAAAAAATAGATGAAGTAGACTTACCAGGCGAAAGGGCACAGGCAGTAATAGCAACAAATAAACACACACACACACACACACACACACACACACACACACAAATGCTAGCTTTCGCAGCCTAGCTGCTTCATCAGGCAGAAGGGAAGGAGAGGGAAAAGGAAATGATGAGGGTTTTAAGGAAGGGGGTAAGGAGCCATTCCAATCCCGGGACAGGAAAGACTTACCTTGGGGGAAAAAATGGAAGGTAAATAAATGCACATACACCCACACATTTACACAGACTGTAAAAGCTTTTGCTTTTCACAAATGTCTGTCTAGGTGTGCTTGCGTTTCGATATGTCTGAGTGTGTGTGTGTTTACCTTCCTCTTTGTCCCCTAAGGTAAGTCCTTCCACTCCTGGGATTGGAATGGCTCCTTTTCCACTTCCTTAAAACCCATATCCTTCCCTTTTCCTCCCCTTTTTCCCTCTTTTTCCTGAAGAAGCTGCTAGTGGTGGCGAAAGCTTGTATGTGTGTTTGTGTGTGATTTTATTTGTTTTTTATTTGTTTCTCTCGACGAGCCGGTCCTTTTGGTAAGTCATCTCTTTTCTATTTTTATTTTTGTTTATCCCACCGGGAAAGTTCCCCTCTATAATATATATATATCGAAAATTATAGAGGGAAACTTTCCCGGTGGGATAAACAAAAATAAAAATAGAAAACAGATGACTTACCAAAAGGACCGGCTCGTCGATAGAAATAAATAAATAAAATCACACACAAACACACATACAAGCTTTCGCAGCCTAGCTGCTTCGTCAGGCAGAAGGGAAGGAGAGGGAAAAGGAAATGATGAGGGTTTCAAGGGAGTGGATAAGGAGTCATTCCAATCCCGGGACAGGAAAGACTTACCTTGGGGGGAAAAAAAGAGGGTAAACGAAAACACCCACACCCACACATTTACACAGACGCAAGTACACTTAGGCAGACACACTGTAGAACTGTAGAAACCCTCATCATTTCCTTTTCCCTCTCCTTCCCTTCTGCCTGACGAAGCAGCTAGGCTGCGAAAGCTTGTATGTGTGTTTGTGTGTGATTTTATTTATTTGTTTCTATCGACGAGCCGGTCCTTTTGGTAAGTCATCTGTGAAGAACACTTACCAGGCGAAGGGGCACAGGCAGTAATAGCAACAAATAAACACACACACACACACACACACACACACTCAAAAATGCTAGCTTTCGCAGCCTAGCTGCTTCATCAGGCAGAAGGGAAGGAGAGGGAAAAGGAAATGATGAGGGATTTAAGGAAGGGGGTAAGGAGCCATTCCAATCCCGGGACAGGAAAGACTTACCTTGGGGGAAAAAATGGAAGGTAAATAAATGCACATACACCCACACATTTACACAGACACAAGTACAAGTGTACTTGTACAAGTGTACTTGTGTCTGTGTAAATGTGTGGGTGTATGTGCATTTATTTACCTTCCATTTTTTCCCCCAAGGTAAGTCTTTCCTGTCCCGGGATTGGAATGGCTCCTTACCCCCTTCCTTAAATCCCTCATCATTTCCTTTTCCCTCTCCTTCCCTTCTGCCTGATTAAGCAGCTAGGCTGCGAAAGCTAGCATTTTTGAGTGTGTGTGTGTGTCTGTGTGTTTATTTGTTGCTATTACTGCCTGTGCCCCTTCGCCTGGTAAGTGTTCTTCATCTATTTTTTACGTATATTTTTTCCTGTTAGCAATTTGACAATGTTGATTGGAATAAACTCTTTCAAGTTCTGAAGCAAGCAGGAGTAAAATATAGGGAAAGGAGAGTTATTAACAACTTGTACAAAAGCCAGACTGCAGTTATTAGACTCGAAGGGCATGAAAGGGAAGCATCAGTTGGGAAGGGAGTAAGACAGGGTTGTAGCCTTTCTCCAATGTTGTTCAATTTGTATATTGAGCAAGCTATAAAGGAAAGCAAGGAGAAATTTGGTGAAGGAATTAAAGTTCAGGGGGAAGAATTAAAAACATTGCGTTTTGCCGATGACATAGTAATGCTGTCAGATACAGCAAAGGACCTGGAAGAGCAATTGAACGGAATGGACAGTGTGCTGAGAGGTGCATATAAGATGAACATTAACAAGAGCAAAACTAGGGTAATGGAGTGCAGTGTAAGAAAATCAGGTGATGCTCAAGGAATTAGTTTGGGAAACTTAGCAATAAAAGAGGTAGATGAGTTTTGTTACTTGGGCAGTAAAATAACAAATGATGGTCGCAGTACAGGGGATATAAAATGCAGAATGGCAATGGGTAGAAAAGCGTTCTTGAAAAAGAGAAATTTGTTAACATCGAATATTGATTTAAACCTAAGGAAGTCCTTTCTGAAGGCATTTGTATGGAGTGTTGCCTTGTACGGGAGTGAGACATGGACGATAAACAGTGCGGACAGGAAGAGGATTGAGGCTTTTGAAATATGGTGCTACAGAAGAATGCTGAAGATTAGGTGGGTGGATCGCGTAACTAATGAGGAGGTACTGAACAGAATTGGGGAGAAAAGAAATTTCTGGCATACCTTGACTAAAAGAAGGGATAGATTGGTAGGACACATTCTTAGACATCAAGGAATGGTGAATTTAGCATTGGAGGGAAGTGTGTGGGGTAAAAATCGCAGAGGAAGACCACGAGATGGATACAGTAAGCAGATCCAGACAGATGTAGGTTGCTGTTCTTATGTGGAGATGAAGAGGCTTGCTCAGGATAGGGTATTGTGGAGAGCTGCATCAAACCAGTCTCCGGACTGAAGACAACAACAACAACAACAGGAATTTTTCCTCTATAATATATATATATATATATAGACACACAGTGTGTCTGCCTAAGTGTACTTGCGTCTGTGTAAATGTGTGGGTGTGTGTGTTTTTGTTTACCCTCTTTTTTTCCCCCCAAGGTAAGTCTTTCCTGTCCCGGGATTGGAATGACTCCTTATCCACTCCCTTGAAACCCTCATCATTTCCTTTTCCCTCTCCTGCCTGACGAAGCAGCTAGTCTGCGAAAGCTTGTATGTGTGTTTGTGTGTGATTTTATTTATTTTATTTGTTTCTATCGATGAGCCGGTCCTTTTGGTAAGTCTTTTACTTCTATTTTTATTTATATATATATATATATATATATATATATATATATATATATATATATATGATTATTAAGACGAAAAATTCCTAGCAGGAAAAATAAAATATAAAAAATAGACGAAGATTACTCACCAGGCGAAGGAGCACAGGTGTGACAGCATCACAAATAAATAAATGAATACACACACACACACAATCGCAAGCTTTCGCAACCCAGTTGCGTCTTCAGGCAGTAGGGAAGGAGAGGGAAAAGGAAATGATGAGGGTTTTAAGGAAGGGGGTAAGGAGCCATTCCAATCCCGGGAGAGGAAAGACTTACCTTGGGGGAAAAAAATGGAGGGTAAACAAATGCACACATGCCCACACATTCACACAGACACAAGTACACCTAGGCAGACATACTGTAGAAAGCAAAGCCAGTATGTCTGCCTAGGTGTACTTGTGTCTGTGTGAATGTGTGGGCATGTGTGCATTTGTTTACCCTCCATTTTTTCCCCCAAGGTAAGTCTTTCCTCTCCCGGGATTGGAATGGCTCCTTACCCCCTTCCTTAAAACCCTCATCATTTCCTTTTCCCTCTCCTTCCCTACTGCCTGAAGACGCAACTGGGTTGCGAAAGCTTGCGATTGTGTGTGTGTGTGTATTCATTTATTTATTTGTGATGCTGTCACACCTGTGCTCCTTCGCCTGGTGAGTAATCTTCGTCTATTTTTTATATTTTATATATATATATATATATATATATATATATATATATATATATATATATATAATAGAAGGAGACCTTCCAGGTAGGAAAATGGTACAAAATAAAGATTTTTTGACTTACCTAAAGTACAGGCTTGTCGATAGGAACACTAAACACACAAAAACACACAACCATTCGAGCTTTCGCCACCAGTGGTGGCTTCTTCGGGAAAAAGAGGGAGGAAGGAGAGGAGAAAGGGAAGGATACGGGTTTTAAGGAAGTGGAAAAGGAGCCATTCCAATCCCAGGAGTGGAAGGACTTACCTTAGGGGACAAAAAGGAAGGTAAACAAATACACACACACTCACACATATCCACATCCAAACACACTTAGGCAGACATTTGTAGAAACATTTGTAGAAACCCAAATTAGCCACATACAACAATCAGTATTGACTTCTGAACCTTCACTAATAATACGACTAACGACTTTTCATGTACGCTTTTCATCATTATTATTTTATTTATTATTTATTATTTTTTGTTATTTACCGCTTTCATCACTGCATCTCCTGTACAATATCTACCCGTTATCTACATTTACTGTGGTAATACTATTTCACAACTCCATTTTACAATAACCTATAATAATCATTTTCGGCTTTTCCTAGAAACTTCGCGATTATTTCCGATTCTCGTTTTTCCACATTTCCATTCATTCTTCCGACATTCGCGATCATTTTTCTAAACTTTCTATACGTTTTAACCCAATTATTCTTTCGTCAGCTTATTATTACTATTACTTCCGATTTCCGTTTTTCCACATTTCCGTTCATTCTTCCGACATTCCCGTTCATTTTTCAATAACGTTTTAACCCTATTTTTCCTTCGCCAGCTTATTATTATTGTTGCCGAACCCCATCTTTCCACATTTCCGTTCATTCTTCCGACATTCCCGTTCATTTTTCAGTAACTTTCATACGTTTTTAACCCTATTATTCCGTTCTCAGATTATTGTCTACCTCATAGTCGTAATCTGCCACTACTAATCAGTCATTATAATACGCTTTCCTTTGATTTTCTCCTCCCTGTAACTTGTTTTGGACGCCAATACAACCACCAAACTATTGTGCATTACGTTGTTAACCAACTGTAGCTGACCTCAGTTTCCACCAGGTTCAACTTCAACAACTCTCTTGAACAACTTTATAGATTTCTATTTTCTTTGCTGAATCCTTTCGCTATCTATCCACCTTCAAAAATTTTTCTTTCCTTTCTAAATACTTTGAAGTCATTTATTCAACGCATAGTTCTCACTTTTCCATTCCATACATTATGTTACCCTACCTGGACCCCATCAAGTTTTACATACATTCCCTCCGCAAGCATGCTTTCATCCTCGCCAGATTACGGTCCCACATTTTGTTTATTCAGGCATGTCTAACATTTGGCATAACCCCCAAGGGCCTCACAATAAAAGTTCCCATCCTTTCATCAAGCCCTACACCAATTCCAAACAGAACAATCCACAGCCCTCACCCGCCTAATCCTTAACCTATACATCAACTCCGCCAATGAACACACCTGTCAACTCCTATCCCTAATCAAAATCCTCAACCTTTCCTCTTCCGCATCCACACCCACAGTTCAGAACATCCTCCTACAGGCCAACCGGAAATCAGAACAACATGCCACCCTCCACCTCAAAAAACTATCCCAACTCCTTGTCACCCACCTCCGGAAAGGCAATGCACTCTCCCTCAACACACACTCCCTCAACAACCACTCCAGTAAACCTCAAGCTCCTCTTATTGCACAGAAACCCAGTCTCTCCCATCTACTCAATCTCCCACTTCCAGCTCCACTCCCCCCCAAACCTTTAAATCCTACTGCACACAATCCGGAACCACGACATCCCAATTCAGTAGTTAACCTCTCCTCTAAACCGCTCTCCCAAACTGAAACCTCTGTCCTATCCAAAGGCCTCACCTTTAGCCCTACTCCCAAATTCAACCAAACAGCCCTTGTCAAAGATTTACTATCCTATACTCGTAGCCTCTGCTGGAGATATCACTTTGCCACAAAGAAAACTAACCCTACTCCTAATGATCCAACTCCACAAGACATGACTCAAATAGAACCTTGCCTGGAACAGTTCTGTCCTCCATCACAGCTAGACCCACCCGCTCTTCCTCAAAATCACCCTCTTCAAACCTTCCAGGAATTCCTTACTTCCAACCTTGCCTCTCAGTCTTTCCTAAAAAACCTTAATCCTACTCCCAACATTACTACAGCTGAATCCCGAGCCATCCGTGATCTGAAAGCTGACCGTTCCATCGTCATTCTCCCAGCCGACAAGGGATCCACAACCGTGGTACTTGATCGGCGGGAGTATGTGGCTGAGGGACTGCGTCAGCTTTCAGACAATACTACCTACAAAGTTTGTCAACACAATCCTATCCCTGATGTCCAGGCAGAGCTTCAAGGAATCCTCAAAACCTTAGGCCCCCTACAAAACCTTTCACCTAACTCCATTAACCTCATGACCCCACCGACACCCCGCACCACCACCTTCTACCTACTCCCCAAGATCCACAAACCCAATCATCCCGGCCGCCCCATTGTGGCCGGTTACCAAGCCCCTACTGAACGAATCTCTGCCTACATAGACCAACACCTTCAACCCATCATGTGCAGTCTCCCATCCTTCATCAAAGATACCAACCACTTCCTCGATCGCCTGAAATCCTTGCCTAGCAAGTTACCTCCAGATACCATCCTTGTAACCATTGATGCCACTTCCTTGTACACTAATAACCCACATGCCCAGGGCCTTGCTGCGATGGAGTATTTCCTTTCACGCCGACCACCCAATTCCCTACCTAAAACCTCTTTCCTTAATACCCTAGCCAGCTTCATCCTAACCCACAACTTCTTCACTTTTGAGGGCCAAACATACCAACAACTAAAGGGAACAGCCATGGGAACCAGGATGGCCCCCTCGTACGCCAACTTATTTATGGGACGCTTAGAGGAAGCCTTCCTGGACACCCAAGCCTGTCAACCCAAAGTTTGGTATAGATTCATTGACGACATTTTTATGATTTGGACTCACAGTGAAGAAGAACTCCAGAATTTCCTCTTCAACCTCAACTCCTTTGGTCCCATCAAATTCACCTGGTCCTATTCCAAATCCCATGCCACTTTCCTTGATGTCGACCTCCATCTGTCCAACGGCCAACTTCACACATCCGTCCACATCAAACCAACCAACAAACAACAGTACCTACACTATGACAGCTGCCATCCATTCCACATCAAACGTTCCCTTCCCTACAGCTTAGGTCTTCGTGGCAAACGAGTCTGCTCCAGTCCCGAATCCCTGAACCAGTACACCAACAACCTAATATCAGCTTTCACATCCCGCGGCTATCCTCCTGATCTGGTACAGAAACAAATTTCCAGAGCCACTTCCTCATCCCCCCAAATTCAGAACCTTCCACAGAAGAACCCCAGAAGTGCCCCTCTTGTCACCGGATACTTTCCGGGACTGGAGCGGACTCTGAATGTGGCTCTCCAGCAAGGATACGACTTCCTTAAATCCTGCCCCGAAATGAGATCCACCCTTCATGACATCCTTCCCACTCCACCAAGAGTGTCTTTCCGCCGCCCACCTAACCTCCGTAACCTCCTAGTCCATCCATATGAAATCCCCAAACCACCTTCCCTACCCTCTGGCTCCTACCCTTGTAACCGCCCCCGTTGTAAAACCTGCCCTATGCACCCTTCCACCACCACTTACTCCAGTCCCGTATCCCGGAGGGTGTACACGATCAAGGGCAGAGCCACTTGCGATAGCACCCACGTGATTTACCAACTGACATGCCTGCAGTGTGAAGCGTTCTATGTGGGAATGACCAGCAACAAACTGTCCATTCGCATGAACGGTCACAGGCAGACAGTGTTTGTTGGTAATGAGGATCACCCTGTGGCTAAACATGCCTTGGTGCACAGCCAGCACATCTTGGCACAGTGTTACACCGTCCGGGTTATCTGGATACTTCCCACCAACACCAATCTTTCAGAACTCCGGAGATGGGAACTTGCCCTTCAACACATTCTCTCTTCCCGTTACCCGCCTGGTCTCAACCTCCACTAAATTCTAATTTCCGCCCGCCATCTTTAACATCTTTGCCTCGGTTCTGTGGACAGAGCCTCTGCCTGAAGTGGCATCTCTGTCCAAATTCTTTGGTTTCTACAAATGTCTGCCTAAGTGTGTTTGGATGTGGATATGTATGAGTGTGTGTGTATTTGTTTACCTTCCTTTTTGTCCCCTAAGGTAAGTCCTTCCACTCCTGGGATTGGAATGGCTCCTTTTCCACTTCCTTAAAACCCGTATCCTTCCCTTTCTCCTCTCCTTCCTCCCTCTTTTTCCCGAAAAAGCCACCACTGGTGGCGAAAGCTCGAATGGTTGTGTGTGTTTAGTGTTCCTATCGACCAGCCTGTCCTTTAGATCAGGGTTTCTACAAATGTCTGCCTAAGTGTGTTTGGATGTGGATATGTGTGAGTGTGTGTGTATTTGTTTACCTTCCTTTTTGTCCCCTAAGGTAAGTCCTTCCACTCCTGGGATTGGAATGGCTCCTTTTCCACTGCCTTAAAACCCGTATCCTTCCCTTTCTCCTCTCCTTCCTCCCTCTTTTTCCCGAAGAAGCCACCACTGGTGGCGAAAGCTCGAATGGTTGTGTGTTTTTGTGTGTGTTTAGTGTTTCTATCGACCAGCCTGTACTTTAGGTAAGTCAAAAAATCTTTATTTTATACTATATATATATATATATATATATATAATAGAAAAGAGATGACTTACCAAAAGGACCGGCTCATCGATAGAAACAAATAAAATCACACACAAACACACATACAAGCTTTCGCCACCACTGGCAGCTTCTTCAGGAAAAAGAGGTAAAAAGGGGAGGAAAAAGGGAAGGATATGGGTTTTAAGGAAGTGGAAAAGGAGTCATTCCAATCCCAGGAGTGGAAGGACTTACCTTAGGGGAAAAAAAGGAAGGTAAACAAATACACACACACTCAGACATATCCAAACGCAAACACACTCCTGGGATTGGAATGACTCCTTTTCCACTTCCTTAAAACCCATATCCTTCCCTTTATCCTCCCCTTTTTACCTCTTTTTCCAGAAGAAGCTGCCAGTAGTGGCGTAAGCTTGTATGTGTCTTTGTGTGTGATTTTATTCGTTTCTATCGACGAGCCGGTCCTTTTGGTAAGTCATCTCTTTTCAATTTTTTATTTTTTTTTATCCCACGGGGAAAGTTTCCCTCTATAATTTTCGTTTCATCAATTTGCATATATATATATATATATATGACAAATGTCTGTCTAGGTGTGCTTGCGTTTCGATATGTCTGAGTGTGTGTGTATTTGTTTACCTTCCTTTTTTTCCCCTAAGGTAAGTCCTTCCACTCCTGGGACTGGAATGACTCCTTTTCCACTTCCTTAAAACCCATATCCTTCCCTTTTCCTCCCCTTTTTTCCTCTTTTTCCTGAAGAAGCTGCCAGTGGTGGCGAAAGCTTGTATGTGTGTTTGTGTGTTATTTTATTTGTTTCTCTCGACGAGCCGGTCCTTTTGGTAAGTCATCTCTTTTCTATTTTTATTTTTATATATATATATATATATATATATATATATATATATATATATATATATATAGTTTGGTTAGTACCAACAAACACCAGTCGCTCAGAGCTACGGAGGTGGGAACTTGCCCTCCAACATATCCTCCCCTCCCGCCACCTCCCTGGCCTAAATCTACGCTAACCCCTCCCCTTCCTCCATCCTCAGCTCAAATTCATTATCCGTTCCTTACCCCCCCCCCCCCCCCCTCTCTCTCTCTCTCTCTCTATCTCTCTCTCTGTCATTCTCTCTATCTCTCTCCGTGTGTGTGTGTGTGTGTGTGTGTGTCCACCCATCCATATTTCCCTGTTAATGGAAAACGTTTTAGACACCCCCCGCCCCTCCGACACCCCCTCAGTATCATTCATTTCACTCCTCTTCTCTTTACTACTTGATCTTTCCTCTTTGGTTATATTTATCCTCTCTGGCTCGGCTCAGAACATACATGCTGTATCTCTGACGTCCACACTCCTGAAACACCACCTTCATGACCTAGGTCATGAACTACCTTTCCCTTCTGTTCCCATCCTTTCTTCTTCCCTTCTCTCCCACCTGACGAAGGAACTGTGTTCCGAAAGCTTGTCCTTTTTGTCCCCTTTTTTCTGATTCTACTTTTGTGTTACTATCGGCGGTACAGCACAATGGTAAGTACTGGCCAGCCATTCTATCTCGTTTTTAAGAATATTTATCATCTCTGAGGAGAATTTTCTTCATTAATCTTATATATATATATATATATATATATATATATATATATATATATATATATATATAATAATGGAAAGTCCAGGTTGGAATAAATAATATAGTGAGGACAGTTTACTACTATATATATATATATATATATATAATAATGGAAAGTCCAGGTTGGAATAAATAATATAGTGAGGACAGTTTACTACTCACCGCAAAGACGTGGCGACGAGCTGCGACAGGCACATACAAAAGACACACACATACAACACATTCAGCTATCGGCCATGGCCTTCTTCAGAAATAGAGCACTCACGCAATCACAAAGGCACACAACACAGTCATACAACCATCACCTCCGACTGCCACACTTCGAATCACGCTCTGCAGCGAATCGGGGACGGGAGGGGAGGGGAGGGGGAGGGGATAGAAAGGTTACGTCACGGTGGTGGGGATGGGTTATATGGGAATAACGAGATGCAGCTTAGGAATGGAGTGGGGAGGCGGGTGAGGGGAGAAAATAAAATAAAATAAAGTAAAATAATTCATGTACACTGCAAGTGCACAAGACCACATACACACACACACACACACACACACACACACACATACATATACACACACACGATCACACATTCACACACCACTCAAATCAGGCGAGGTTTGGGATACAGAGGTAGGAACTGTAAGGTATGGAAGGGAAAATGAAAATAAAAAAAAAAATAAAAATTAAAAAATTAAAAAAAATATAATATAATATTTTTTAATATATATTTTTTTAAATTATTTTTTTTTTTTTTTTATTTTCCCTTCCATACCTTACAGTTCCTACCTCTGTATCCCAAACCTCGCCTGATTTGAGTGGTGTGTGAATGTGTGATCGTGTGTGTGTATATGTATGTGTGTGTGTGTGTGTGTGTGTGTGTGTATGTGGTCTTGTGCACTTGCAGTGTACATGAATTATTTTATTTTATTTTATTTTCTCCCCTCACCCGCCTCCCCACTCCATTCCTAAGCTGCATCTCGTTATTCCCATATAACCAGTCCCCACCACCGTGACGTAACCTTTCTATCCCCTCCCCCTCCCCTCCCCTCCCGTCCCCGATTCGCTGCAGAGCGTGATTCGAAGTGTGGCAGTCGGAGGTGATGGTTGTATGACTGTGTTGTGTGCCTGTGTGATTGCGTGAGTGCTCTATTTCTGAAGAAGGCCATGGCCGATAGCTGAATGTGTTGTATGTGTGTGTCTTTTGTATGTGCCTGTCGCAGCTCGTCGCCACGTCTTTGCGGTGAGTAGTAAACTGTCCTCACTATATTATATATATATATATATATCATATATCATATATCATATATATATATATATCATATATATATATATATCATATATATCATATCATCATATATCATATCATCATATATATATATCATCAAAGACACCAACCACTACCTCGATCGCCTGAAATCCTTACCCAGCCTGTTACCTCCAGAAACCATCCTTGTAACCATTGATGCCACTTCCCTATACACAAATATCCCACATACCCAGGGCCTTGCTGCGATGGAGTATTTCCTTTCACGCCGACCACCCACTTCCCTACCTAAAACCTCTTTCCTTAATACCCTAGCCAGCTTCATCCTAACCCACAACTTCTTCACTTTTGAGGGCCAGACATACCAACAACTAAAGGGAACAGCCATGGGAACCAGGATGGCCCCCTCGTACGCAAACTTATTCATGGGACGCTTAGAGAGGAGTATTTCCTTTCACGCCGACCACCCACTTCCCTACCTAAAACCTCTTTCCTTAATACCCTAGCCAGCTTCATCCTAACCCACAACTTCTTCACTTTTGAGGGCCAGACATACCAACAACTAAAGGGAACAGCCATGGGAACCAGGATGGCCCCCTCGTACGCAAACTTATTCATGGGACGCTTAGAGGAAGCCTTCCTGGATACCCAAGCCTGTCAACCCAAAGTGTGGAGAGATTCATTGATGATATCTTCATGATCTGGACACACAGTGAAGAAGAACTCCAGAATTTCCTCTTCAACCTCAACTCCTTTGGTCCCATCAAATTCACCTGGTCCTATTCCAAATCCCATGCCACATTCCTCGATGTCGACCTCCATCTGTCCAACGGCCAACTCCACACATCCGTCCACATCAAACCTACCAATAAACAACAGTACCTGCATTATGACAGCTGTCATCCATTCCATATCAAACGATCCCTTCCTTACAGCTTAGGTCTTCGTGGCAAACGAGTCTGTTCCAGTCCTGAAGCTCTGAACCAGTACTCCAACAACCTATTAACAGCTTTCACATCCCACGGCTATCCTCCTAATCTGGTAGAGAAACAAATTGCCAGAGCTACTACCTCATCCCCCCAAATTCAGAACCTTCAACAGAAGAATCCCAGAAGTGCCCCTCTTGTCACCGGATACTTTCCGGGACTGGAGCGGACTCTAAATGTGGCTCTCCAGCAAGGATACGACTTCCTTAAATCCTGCCCCGAAATGAGATCCGTCCTTCATGACATCCTTCCTACTCCACCAAGAGAGTCTTTCCGCCGCCCACCTAACCTCCGTAACCTCCTAGTCCACCCCTATGAAATCCCCAAACCACCTTCCCTACCTTCTGGCTCCTACCCTTGTAACCGCCCCCGTTGTAAAACCTGCCCTATGCACCCTTCCACCACCACTTACTCCAGTCCCGTAACCCGGAAGGTGTACACGATCAAAGGCAGAGCCACTTGCGATAGTACCCACGTGATCTACCAACTGACATGCCTGCACTGTGAAGCGTTCTATGTGGGAATGACCAGCAACAAACTGTCCATTCGCATGAATGGACACAGGCAGACAGTGTTTGTTGGTAACGAGGATCACCCTGTGGCTAAACACGCATTGGTGCACGGCCAGCACATCTTGGCACAGTGCTACACCGTCCGGGTTATCTGGATACTTCCCGCTGACACCAATCCTTCAGAACTCCGGAGATGGGAACTAGCCCTTCAGCATATTCTCTCTTCCCGTTGCCCACCTGGTCTCAACCTCCGCTAAATTTGAATTCCCACCCACCTTCTTAACATCTTTGCATCAGTTCTCTGGACAGAGCCTCTGCCTCAAGTGGTATCTCTGTCTAACTTCTTAACTTCTATAACTTAACTTCTTTGCTTTCTACAGTATGTCTGCCTAGGTGTACTTGTGTCTGTGTGAATGTGTGGGCATGTGTGCATTTGTTTACCCTCCATTTTTTCCCCCAAGGTAAGTCTTTCCTCTCCCGGGACTGGAATGACTCCTTACCCCCTTCCTTAAAACCCTCATCATTTCCTTTTCCCTCTCCTTCCCTACTGCCTGAAGACGCAACTGGGTTGCGAAAGCTTGCGATTGTGTGTGTGTGTGTGTGTGTATTCATTTATTTATTTGTGATGCTGTCACACCTGTGCTCCTTTGCCTGGTGAGTAATCTTCGTCTATTATATATATATATATATATATATATATATATATATATATATATATATATATATGTGTGTGTGTGTGTGTGTGTGTGTGTCTACCTTGTTGTATTTGCGTGTGTGTGTGTGTGTGTGTGTGTGTGTGTGTGTGTGTGTGTGTGGGTGGGTGCATGCACGCACGTGCTTTCCCCTTAAGGTAAGTCCTTCCACTCCTAAGATTGGAATGACTCCTTTTCCACTTCCATAAAACCCGTATCCTTTCCTTTCTCCCCTACTTCCATTTCTCTTTTCGTGTAGAAACTACTAATGGTTGCGAAAGCTTTTATGTGTTTTTATTTGTATCTGTCAAAGAGCCTGTCCTTTGGGTAAGTTATCAGATTTCGATTTTTTCATACATTTTTATCCCACTAGGAAAGTTTCCTTATATATAAAATAGACGAAGATTACTTACCAGGCGAAGGAGCACAGGTGTGACAGCAGCACAAATAAATAGTACACACACACACACACACACACACACACACACACACACACACACACACACAAACGCTAGTTTTCGCAGTCTAGCTGCTTCATCAGGCATAAGGGAAGGAGAGGGAAAAGGAAATGATGAGGGTTTTAAGGAAGGGGGTAAGGAGCCATTACAATCCCAGGACAGGAAAGACTTACCTTGGGGGAAGAAAAGGAAGGTGAACAAATACACACACACCCATACATTTACACAGACGCAAACACACCTAGGCAGACGTACTATAGAAACCAAAGAAGTTAGACAGAGATGCCACTAGAGGCAGAGGCTCTGTCCAGAGAACTGAGACAAAGATGTTAAGATGTTAAAGATGGCTAGCGGGAATTCAAATTTAGCGGAGGTTAAGACCAGGTGGGCAACGGAGAGAGAGAGTATGTTGAAGGGCTAGTTCCCATCTCCAGAGTTCTGAAGGATTGGTGATTCACCTAACTCCATTACCTTCATAACCCCACCGACACCCCGCACCTCCACCTTCTACCTACTTCCCAAGATTCACAAACCCCTCATCCCGTCCCCCATTGTGGCCGGTTACCAAGCCCCTACAGAATGAATCTCTGCATACACAGACCAACACCTTCAACCCATCATGTGCAGTTTCCCATCCTTCATCAAAGACACCAACCACTTCCTCGATCGCCTGAAATCCTTACCAGCATGTTACCTCCAGAAACCATTCTTGTAACCATTTATGCCACTTCCTTATACACAAATATCCCACATGCACAGGGCCTCGCAGTGATGGAGTATTTCCTTTCACGCCGACCACCCACTTCTCTACCTAAAACCTCTTTCCTCAATACCCTACCCAGCTTCATCCTAACCCATAACTTCTTCACTTTTGAGGGCCAGACATCCAACAACTAAAGGGAACAGCCATGAGAACCAGGATGGCCCCTCATATGCAAACTTATTTATGGGATGCTTAGAGCAAGCCTTCCTGGATACCCAGGCCTGTCAACCCAAAGTTTGGTACAGATTCATTGATGATATCTTCATGATCTGGACTCACAGTGAAGAAGAACTCCTGAATTTCCTCTTCAACCTCAACTCCTTTGGTCCCATCAAAATCACCTGGTCCTATTCCAAATCCCATGCCACATTCCTCGATGTCGACCTCCATCTGTCCAACGGTCAACTCCACACATCCGTCCACATCCAACCTACCAATAAACAACAGTACCTGCATTATGACAGATGCCATCCATTCCACATCAAATGTTCCCTTCCATACAGCTTAGGTCTTCGTGACAAACGAGTCTGCTCCAGACCCGAAGCTCTGAACCAGTACACCAACAACCTATTAACAGCTTTCACATCCCGCAGCTATCCTCCTAATCTGGTAGAGAAGCAAATTGCCAGAGCCACTTCCTCATCCCCCCAAATTCAGAACCTTCAACAGAAGAATCCCCTCTTGTCACCGGATACTTTGCAGGACTGGACCGGACTCTGAACGTGACTCTCCAGCAAGGATACAACTTCCTTAAATCCTGCCCCAAAATGAGATCCGTCCTTCATTACATCCTTCCCACTCCACCAAGAGAGTCTTTCCGCCGCCCACCTAACCTCTGCAACCTCCTAGTCCATCCCCATGAAATCCCCAAACCATCTTCCCTACCTTCTGGCTCCTATCCTTGTAACTGGCCCCATTGTAAAACCTGCCCTATGCACCCTTCCACTGCCACTTACTCCAGTCCCGTAACCCGAAAGGTGTACACGATCAAAGGCAGAGCCACTTGCGATAGTACCCACGTGATCTACCAACTGACATGCCTGCACTGTGAAGCGTTCTATGTGGGAATGACCAGCAACAAACTGTCCATTCGCATGAATGGACGCAGGCAGGCAGTGTTTGTTGGTAACGAGGATCACCCTGTGGCTAAACACGCCTTGGTGCATGGCCAGCACATCTTGGCACAGTGCTACACAGTCCGGGTTATCTGGATACTTCCCACCAACACCAATCCTTCAGAACTCCGGAGATGGGAACTAGCCCTTCAACATATTCTCTCTTTCCATTGCCCATCTGATCAATGTCTGTCTAGGTGTGTTTGCGTTTCGATATGTCTGAGTGTGTGTGTATTTGTTTACCTTCCTTTTTTTTCCCCTAATGTAAGTCCTTCCACTCCTGGGATTGGAATGACTCCTTTTCCACTTCCTTAAAACCCATATCCTTCCCTTTTTCCTGAAGAAGCTGCCAGTGGTGGCGAAGGCTTGTATGTGTGTTTGTGTGTGATTTTATTTGTTTTTATCGACGAGCCGGTCCTTTTGGTAAGTCATCTCTTTTCTATTTTTATTTTTGTTTATATATATATAGAAGGAGACCTTCTAGGTGGGAAAATGGTATAAAATAAAGATTTTTGACTTACCTAAAGTACAGGCTTGTCGATAGAAACACGAAACACACAAAAACACACAACCATTCGAGCTTTCGCTACCAGTGGTGGCTTCTTCGGGAAAAAGAGGGAGGAAGGAGAGGAGAAAGGAAAGGATACGGGTTTTAAGGAAGTGGAAAAGGAGCCATTCCAATCCCAGGAGTGGAAGGACTTACCTTAGGGGACAAAAAGGAAGGTAAACAAATACACACACACACACACACACATATCCACATCCAAACACACCTAGGCAGACATTTGTAGAAACTAAAGAAGTTGGACAGAGATGCCACTTCAGGCAGAGGCTCTGTCCACAGAACCGAGGCAAAGATGTTAAAGATGGCGGGCGGGAATTAGAATTTAGCGGAGGTTGAGACCAGGTGGGCAACGGGAAGAGAGAATGTGTTGAAGGGCAAGTTCCCATCTCCAGAGTGCTGAAAGATTGGTGTTGGTGGGAAGTATCCAGATAACCCGGACGGTGTAACACTGTGCCAAGATGTGCTGGCCGTGCACCAAGGCATGTTTAGCCACAGGGTGATCCTCATTACCAACAAACACTGTCTGCCTGTGACCGTTCATGCGAATGGACAGTTTGTTGCTGGTCATTCCCACAGGAAAGAAACGTGACAGTTGTCATCTGCTAGCAACTGGAGGGAGCGTTGGATCCGATACACGATAGGATGGTTCGAGAAAGGGTCCTTAAGACTCTGCAGGGCACTAAGGGACTCAGAACATATGGCATAGAAAGGTTGGCGGTGGCGGCAGGTATACAAAACGGCCTGGTGGAGGGCAAAAAGCTCAGCCGTGAAATTCGAGCACCGGTCAGGGAGCTTGTATTGGAAACGGTTGTCCCCGACAACGAAGGCAGATCCGACACCGGCAGTGTTCTTGGAACCATCAGTGTAAATAAATATGGCGTTATCGAACTGCGAACGGAGTCCGACAAGCCTCGAGCAGTATACCAAATCCGTAGTGCTCTCCTTGGGGAGCGAACTAAGTTCTTGGTGAGTGTGAACCTGGGCCTGATGCCACGGTGGCAATGGGCTTTCGCTCAACCGAAAGGTGGAAAGAAGGGTTTAATCGAGCCGCTGTAGTAGGTGGTGAAACCGAACTCCAGGTGGAAGTAAGGCAATCGCAGACAACTGATATTTGCGATCGAGGGAGTCGTCAAAAAATAATTGGTAAGATGGATGGTTGGGCATCGACCGCAGGCGGCATGCGTACTGACCCAAGAGTATTTCGCGCCGAGTGGTCAAGGGTAATACAGCAGCCTCGGCATACAGACTTTCAAACAGGTCTGGTATAATATGCACCAGTTGCCAGACGTAATCCCCGATGGTGAATAGAGTTCAGACAGCGGAGAATCGACGGCCGTGCAAAAGAGTATACAAGGCTTCCGTAGTCGAGCTTCGACTGAACAATAGCCTGGTAAAGGTGAAGCAGGACGGTACGATCCACTCCCCATGATGTGCCACTGAGGACACGAAGAACATTAAGGGATCAGGCACAACGGGCAGCCAGGTAGGACACATGTGTGGACCAGCAAAGTTTACGAACTAACATTAGCCCCAAGAATTTCGTAGTCTCCACAAAAGGGAGAGCAACAGGGCCGAGACGTAGAGAAGGTGGAAGAAATTCCTTGTATCTCCAGAAGTTGATGCACACCGTTTTCTCAGTGGAGAATCGGAAGCCGTTTGCGATGCTCCAGGAATATAGACGGTCAAGACAGCGTTGAAGACAACGCTCCAAGAGACACGTCTGCTGGGCGCTGCAATAAATTGCGAAATCGTCTACAAAAAGGGATCCGGAAACGTCGGCTGAAAGGCAATCTACGATCGGATTGATTGCAATGGCAAAGAGAGCCACACTCAAGACGGAGCCCTGCGGTACCCCATTCTCCTGGCGAAAGGTATCTGACAAAACAGAGCCCACCCGTACCCAGAACTTGCGATCCGCCAAAAACGCTTGAATGAAAAGAGGGAGGCGGCCCCGAAGGCCCCATGTGTGCAAAGTGCGGAGAATGCCCGCTCTCCAACAGGTATTGTATGCCTTCTCCAAGTCGAAGAACACTGCTACTGTTTGACGCTTCTTTAGAAAGTTATTCATAATGAAGGTCGACAACGTAACGAGGTGATCAGCAGCAGAGCGGTGTCGACGAAAACCGCATTGGACATTAGTTAGGAGGCGGCGAGATTCGAGGAGCCAGACCAACCGAACGTTAACCATGCGTTCCATCACCTTACAGACACAGCTCGTCAGAGAAATAGGAAGATAGCTGGAAGGAAGATGTTTGTCCTTCCCTGGTTAGGGGATGGGGACAACAATGGCTTCACGCCAACTTGTGGGAACATGACCTTCAGTCCATATGCGATTGTAGGTAGTAAGAAGAAAACACTTGCCCGCAGGAGAAAGGTTCTTCAGCATTTCAAAATGAATGGAATTGGGCCCGGGAGCAGAAGATCGGGACAGGGCGAGAGCACGGTCTAGCTCCTGCATGGTGAATGCGACGTTATAATTTTCACGATTAAAAGAGTGGAAAGAAGGCGGCCGTTCCTCCTCTACCTGTTTTCGAGGGAGAAAGGCAGGGTGATAATGGGCAGTGCTCGAAACCTCCGCAAAGAAATGGCCCAATGCGTTGGAAACGTCAGCAGAGTCCACGAGTACTGCGTTCTCCACGGTCAGGCCAGGAATCGGGGAGTGGACCTTGATGCCGGATAAACGGCAAAGGCCATGACAAACAAATGTGGAGAGAGTAAAACGGTTAAAACAACTAGTAAAAGCAGTCTAGCAAGCTTTCTTGCTGTCGTTTATGAGATGACGAAGTTGCGCTCTCATACGTTTATAATGTATGCAATTCTCCAAAGTTGGGTGGCAGCGGAAGGTGGGTAAAGCACGGCGCCGGGCTCAAAGCGTGTCCCGGCAGGCTGCAGTCCACCAAGGGACCTGGACACGACATGGAGAAGAGGAAGTACGAGGTATGGAACGTTCGGCAGCTGTGAGAATAACCTCTGTGAGGTAGTCGACATGACTGTCACAGTTAGGAAAATTCTGATCGTGAAAAACAGCCATGGAAGAATAAAGCCCCCAGTCGGCTTTAGAAATGTTCCAACTGGTGGGACAAGGAGATGGGGAATGATGCAGAAAGTGGATGATACAGGGGAAATGGTCACTCGAGTACTTGTCAGAAAGTGCATACCACTCAAACCGACCGGCAAGCTGAGGAGTGCATATTGCGAGGTCTATATGGAAATAAGTGTGTGTTGTGTCTGAAAGGAAAGTCGGTGCACCGGTGTTGAGGCAGACAAGATCGAGGTGTTGGAGAAGGTCCACCAAAAGGGAGCCTCTCGGACAAGGTGCCGGAGAGCCCCATAGAGAGTGGTGGGCATTAAAGTCGCCTATCAACATGAAAGGTGAAGGGAGCTGATCAACAAGGTGCCCTAGTAAGGGCAGATGACGATGGCGAATAAATATTACAGAGGGAAAAAGTAAATGTGGATAGGGTGATGCGGATGGCAACTGCCTGTAGGTGAGTATGCAATGAAATGGGATGGTAATACACATCGTCTCGAAGGAGCATCAGAACCCCTCCATGGGCTGGGATACCTTCCACGGGTGGCAGGTCGAACCGCACAGAGGTGTAGTGTGTAAAGTCTGCACGATCACTTGGACGCAACTTAGTTTCTTGGAGGCAGACGAGAAGCGGGCAGTGCAATCGAAGGAGTAGTTTTAATTCCTCCCGATTGGAACGAATGCCGCGAATATTCCATTGAAGGAGCGCCATGATAAAAAATGAGAGAAGAAAAGAAGATAAAAAGGAACAAGCAGATGGGGTCACCTCGACGGCCGCTGAGGACCGGACTTCGAGGGAGCACTGCTATCGCCATCTAGTGGCAAAGGGTCATGTTCCATTGGTTCGATCGACACGTCTGCCACCTCCCAGAGCTGATCAGGAGGGGCAGCTTCCACCGCCGGTAAACGGCCGGGTGCCCGGCAGACGGAGCGTCCCGGTGAAACAGAAGACGGCCGAGGCCGGCAACTGTTGGATGGCGTGACCGAAGAGTCACGCCTCGGTGGGGAAGGGGGGTGGGCTGTTTTTTCTGGAAGCCTTCTTAGAAGTATGACGGGTGGAAGATGCGGTTGACGATTGAGAAGTCTGAGTTTTGAGAAAATCTTCACGGACTGGTTCTTTTTTTGAACTCCGGGCAGCAGATTTGGGTGCCCGGGATGTGTGTGAACTGGTCGACGAATTCGTTGTAGAACGGGCAGAAGGGATCGGAGAGGTGGAACGAGCAATTTTCGGGCTAGCCGACCTGACGACAGTGTCACAGAACGTTAGATTGCAAGTCTGGATGCCTACCTCCTTAGTTGGTCGAGGGGAGGCAAGGACCTGGGTGAAGGTACCTGATGGGAGTACAGCAGGCTTCCTACTAGCTAATAATTTCCAAGCGGCATAGGTGGAGACCTTTTCCTTCACGCGAATCTCTTGGATGACCCGCTCTTCTTTATAAACGGGGCAGTCCCGTGAAGAAGCAGCATGGTCACCCATGCAATTAATGCAGCGAGGGGATGGAGGTTGACATTCACCCTCATGAGCGTCTCTGCCACAGGTGGCGCACTTTGCTGCATTACAACAGTACGGGTTGGCACGAGGTCATTGTTGACCTTTTTCATCACGCGATGAACAGCTGTGACTCCCTGATCTAACATATAGTTCAATATCTCCTCGTCTGATAACCCATCCAGCGATCTAGAGAACACTACCCCCCGCGAAGAGTTGAGGGTGCGGTGAGCCTCCACTTTCACAGGGAAAGTATGTACAAGTGTGGCTCGAAGTAACTTCTGCAAAGAGTTGAGGGTGCGGTGAGCCTCCACTTTCACAGGGAAAGTATGTACAAGTGTGGCTCGAAGTAACTTCTGCACCTGGAATGCATTCTCTATTTCGAGTAACAAGGTCCCGTTGCGCTGCCTGGAGCAGGTCTTCAAGGGACCTGCGATCGCATCGACACCCTTCTGAATGATAAACGGATTGACTGAAGAAAAATCCTTATCATCGGTACGTGATACCACCAGGAACTTTGGAATGTTAGGCGATGCTTTCTACGGCTGAGAATCATGTTTCCGCTTATGGGTCAGGGTTATAGTTGATGTGGAAGGTATCATGGCGGAGGTGTCCCCCATGATTACCGGCGTCTCCGATGGCGCGCTCCTTCTTTGTGGGGGCCCTCACTGAGGGCGCACCCGCCTTAGGTGACTGTTCGCACCTCAGGTCACACCTCCCGAGAACGGACAGAGGGACCAATCGGTATGGTCGGAAGGTATCAGCTCGAGTAATCACCCCTCCCTGGGCCCGGCCTTTACCGGGGGGTACGTACGTGCCCTACATGTCTACCCGGGGCGGGGAGTTACACCTTACCCCGTCACCGGCTACGCAGAGCGTGGGTCGACCTTCAGACACGCACAGGGAGGAAAGAAAGGAGGAAGGAGAGAAAGGGGTGAAGGAGGAGGAAGAATCTCAAACGCCGAGGCGGAGATTAAAGGGTGAGTCGAGAACAAGGAGAAAGGAAAAAGAGGGGAAAGCTGAAGAACAGGAAACGAAGAGGACCAAGAAGAGAAGACAGAGGAAGCGAAAAAGAAACCTTGGACTGATGAAAAAAACGCCTGTCTCCGGGCGAAGGCACAAACTGGGGGGAAAGAGGGAAGCGGCCTGGGACGGAAGAAAGGTCGCTTCGGCTCGCGGCCCCGAGCGCGCCACACATGTACCCACAAAAGAGCTGTGGGCCCCCTGGTAGGACAGCCAGGTTAAGCACGTAACTTTAACAAAGCTGTGAAAAGTTTAATTAAGAGATCCAGCCTTAGCTGTGCCTCTGTCATTACTAGAATGTGTAACCATAATTAATAAACTTCTTCTTGATACGCAATGTTTAATATAAGATGTCCATAATAAATAAAATATAAACAAGTACTCCGTTTTCTTGAGAAACTTCTTAAATCAATTTATTTGCCTTATGGACGAATACATTGGACATCAGTCAAACCATGAATGAATAATAATACAATAGTTCCAAGAACATACATATAAATCAACAAGAACAATTCTTCAATTGTTTTTTCCAGTGTTATTCCTAAATCATGGAGAAACATCTTCGTATTATGTTCTATGTCATCTGTGATTACTGTGCGCTGGCCTTCACCCCCAGAATCTGCAACAAACATTGATTCTGGTGCCAGTTTCTGTTCTGGTCCTGTGGTGTCGCACAAGTACAAAGTGCGCGCCACCTACTTTCGCCGCGCGCCGCCATGCACACACGGCGCGGCGTTCTCACGACAGCCACGAGCGCCCTCTGCTGCAACCCCGCTCGTGGCCACCACGGAAAGACATCGGCCACTTCGGACTGAGATAGCAACCAGTTAGGACCTTCGTAATCAGATAGGCACCAGTGAAGACTTTGCTATCGTACAGGCACTAGGCAGGCCTCTAACAACTATGTATCAACATTCTGCAGTACTATGTAAAAGTTAAGTATTGTTACATTCTGTGCAATATATATCTTTCTAATTTACTCTAGTGTTTATAGTTTCTGGCTGCTCCACTCGGCCACCGACACCTACGACGAGGCTGGGACACAAAAGTGGCGACGAGGAGTGATAGAACCTTGGACCAGCCCGCTTACAGCAGCCAGACAGCAGCAGTCGGAGCACGCAAAAATTGCTCCCGCCCACCCACCCTTATTATAAGATTTCTGGGGGAATATATTCAGTTACGTGTTTTGTGGACTTTTTTGTTGCAGAGTGTCCTCTTTCATATTGCATTTGTGTTTTGTTATAATTTACTTGTATGC
Source organism: Locusta migratoria (assembly GCA_026315105.1). Taxonomy (NCBI): domain Eukaryota; kingdom Metazoa; phylum Arthropoda; class Insecta; order Orthoptera; family Acrididae; genus Locusta; species Locusta migratoria. Next base: position 482,363,634 of record CM048748.1, read on the forward strand.
GCGGCGCCTAATCGGTCAGCATGGTCACTACCCCGAACCCAAACTTAATGGAAATTATTCAGTTACAGACGGCGCAAATAACACAACTTCTCCAGCCAGTGGCGCAGTTGACGACAACTCAACAACAGCCGTCGCATCAGCAGCCCACAACTGCCGCCGCAACGCTTCCTTCTTTTCGCCAGTACAACGAACGTGAGGAAGAACGGAGCGACTATTTCGCACAGTTTCAAGAACTCGTCGCGGCTCATCAACCTCCAGGTCAGACTGTTAAGCATCTTTTATTGTCCGTGGTGGGCCCCAAAACCTTCGTATTACTGCAGAAACTGTTCCCCAACGCATCTCCTCGTGATGTAGACTTTGAACAAATTGTAGATGCACTGAATGCTCATTATGAGAGAAAAGTTCTTGTAGCCACTGCACGATACCGATTTTTCAGACTTAAAAAATTACCGCAGCAGTCACACCAAGAGTGGATAACGGAATTGCAGGGCTTAACCCGCCAATGTGAATTTACTTGCTCTTGTGGACTTTCTTATAGTGACGTTATGTTGCGGGATGCGATTACGCAGAATATTCAGGACCCCAGAATTAGAGCAGCAATTCTGAAACAGTCTGATCCTTCATTAGACAGTGTACTGCAGCTTATTGAAGCGCATGATACTTTTGACTTAGCAGATGTAGAAATGCAAAGCCACAGTGTAAATTCAGTGCGCCGCAACGGACGCTTTCCTAGCCGTAGTTCTCAGTATAGCACTAGTGATTCTTATTTTTCAACTAGCCGTGCTGAACAGACAGTGAACAGTAGCCAGAGTAAAAGTGCGACGCTAAGGTCGCCCCGTAGTGTTAGACACAGTAATTTGCATAACGGGCGCCAACGCTCATTTCAGAAAAATGTACGTAAATCTTGCCCCCAGTGTGTGTCTCGCCACAAGCGTGCTCATTGCCCTAGTCGCAAAGCAACCTGTTATCATTGTGGCAAATCAGGACATGTACAGTCTGTGTGTATGCAAATTAAAAACTCAAAGGATGGTACCGTTAGAAACAGAAACAGTGCTTCACAGAGTGCAAGAACAGTTCATTCTGTAAATGTTATACGGGCTGTGGAATTGAACAGTGCTTTCCTTGGATCTCAATTGCAAGAAAGTAGTTCTGCGCCTATGGCAAAACTATATAGTGCACCACGTAGCAAGCGCCGACGAGCGCGTAAAACAGTGCAACGGAAAAGGGTTCGGGACAAGCAAAATGACTATGAACAGTGCAATCCTGTAGTGAAAATAGTGCCTTCTGCAACTGCTCCTTGTAATAGTGCCCAGTACTGTGTAGCTAGTGACAGTAGACATCAGGTAGCTACTCAAAGTAATATTAGTGCAGTAGTTAGTAAATCTGGAGTAGCTTCGCAGGCTTGCGCGGACGCCGATCCGGCGGTAGTGTCATCTAGTGACAGTGTTGTTAATCCGCTGCGTGCCGAGTCTGCGCCGCTTCCTTCACTACGCGGCCCGCGCAAGCGCAGTAAACAAACCGTAGCAGACGTTGCCCACATTCGCGCACCTGTCGAGCGCCGAAAGCAAAAACTTTTTGTGAATCTTTCCATTGACAATAAGACTGTTCAATTTCAGCTCGACACTGGTTCTGCTGTTACCTTAATTAATAAAGATACTTATGAACTTCTGGGTTCGCCAAAATTATCGCTGTGTCAACAAGTGTTAACAGCTTATACAGGTCAAAATATTCCCGTGCTAGGAACGTGTAGCCTGCCTGCGTCTTTTCAAGGTGTTACGAAAACAGTTGCTTTTGTTGTTCTTCAGGCCAAATCTACGCAGAACATTTTTGGACTAGATGCATTCGATTTATTTGGTTTATCAATTCAAAGAGATGTGCTTCAAATTTCGTCAATAGTGCCTCAGGATAAAATCAATGCATTGTGTGACAAATACAGTGACTTGTTTTCGCCGGAACTGGGTTGTGCAAAAGACTTCGTGGCACATGTGACTTTAAAAGAATCTGCAGTTCCAAAATTTCGTAAAGCTAGACCAGTGACTATCGCCTTGTGTGATACAGTTGCCGAAGAACTTAAACGTTGGCAAGATAGTGGGGTGATTTCTCCTGTTTCTGCGAGTCAGTGGGACTCGCCTATAGTAATTATACCCAAGCCGTCAGGAAAACTTCGTCTCTGTGCGGACTTCAAATCAACAGTGAACAGTCAAACAATTGTAGACACTTATCCCCTGCCCAGACCTGAGGAACTGATGGACAAATTAGGACAGTCTCGCTTCTTTTCTAAGATTGATTTAGCAGAGGCATACTTACAAATTCCGCTTGATGACGAGTCAAAAAAATTTTTCGTCATTAATACTCACATGGGCCTTTTTCAATTTCAACGCCTACCCTTTGGCAGTTCTTCCGCTCCCACTATTTTTCAGCGTTTTTTGGAACAGCTGACAGCTTCTGTACCTTGTTGCTCGAACTACTTAGATGATATTGTGGTATCCGGACGTACAGTTGAAGAACATTTAGCAAACCTGGATTGCCTTTTCAAAGTGTTGACTGCAGCAGGTCTACGTTGCAATAAAGCAAAGTGTTCGTTTTTTCAAACTGAAATAGAGTACCTAGGCCATGTGATTAATGCCCAAGGAATTCATCCCTTACAGTCACATCTTCGAGCAATCAAAGACTTGCCTCCTCCTAAGAATGTGCATGAATTGCAAGCAGTGATGGGAAAGCTTAACTATTATTTCAGGTTTCTTCCCAATGCCTCTCAGATTGCAGCTCCACTGCATCACTTACGTAGGAAGAATGTTCCTTTTGTATGGTCTAAAGATTGCCAGGTTGCCTTTGACAAATTAAAGTCGGCACTACTCAGTGATGCATGTTTGATTCCCTTTGACCCACAGAAGCCTGTAGTGTTGGCAGTTGACGCCTCGTCGTACGGTCTGGGTGCCGTTCTGTCGCATCGTATTGGATGTCACGATCGTCCTATTGCCTTTGCATCCAAGCTACTGACGCCGACGCAACAGAATTACAGTCAGATAGAAAAAGAGGCCTTAGCAATCATTTACGGTGTCACAAAGTTTCATCATTATCTGTATGGCAGAAAATTCTATTTGTTGACAGACCACAAGCCTCTCACGTCGTTGTTCTCACCCACAAAGCCAATTCCGCCACGAACAGCACAAAAGCTTCAGAGATGGTCCTTGATATTGTCAAATTATCAGTATGAGATTTTGTACCGACCTACCACTAAACATGCCAACGCGGACACACTTTCCCGACTTCCGGTTGGCCAGGATGTATCATTTGATTCTTCAGAAATGGCATGTTGTCAGATAGACTCCAGAGATGCTTCCGCTGTCGCAGACTTTCCTTTGAACTCTCGTCGGGTTGCATAGGAAACAGCTGCGGATGTAGACTTAAGTGTGGTAGCACGTTTTGTTCGCTCAGGGTGGCCTGCCAGAGCCAAAGACATTGATCGGCCTCTGGTTAGACGTTATTTTGCACAACGTCATGCATTGTCTTTAAGTCAGGGTGTACTGTTGTTGCATACCGACAACGACCAAGCAAGAGTGACTGTTCCTCGTTCCCTGCAACGAGAAGTGTTACGCCTCCTGCATCAAGGACATTGGGGCATTGTTAGGACAAAGCAACTGGCCAGACGTCATTGTACCTGGGGTGGTATGGACGCTCAGATAGAGAGCATGACATCACAGTGTACAGTTTGTGCGGAGCATCAGGCGGCTCCTCCGCAACGTTTCTCAGACTGGCCACGCCCCAAGGGACCATGGCAACGTTTACACAAGGCGGATGCCGGGGCGCGGACGGCGTCTCGATCCCAGCCTCAGCTACGACGCCCGTCCCACCAGTAACGCCCCCACCCAGGCCCTCCTCCCAGTGCCGTCGCCGTGGCCCTCAGCCCTACGCCACGACGGCGCAGCGGTTTGGGGGGGAGGGGTGTGGTGTCGCACAAGTACAAAGTGCGCGCCACCTACTTTCGCCGCGCGCCGCCATGCACACACGGCGCGGCGTTCTCACGACAGCCACGAGCGCCCTCTGCTGCAACCCCGCTCGTGGCCACCATGGAAAGACATCGGCCACTTCGGACTGAGATAGCAACCAGTTAGGACCTTCGTAATCAGATAGGCACCAGTGTAGACTTTGCTATCGTACAGGCACTAGGCAGGCCTCTAACAACTATGTATCAACATTCTGCAGTACTATGTAAAAGTTAAGTATTGTTACATTCTGTGCAATATACATCTCTTTCTAATTTACTCTAGTGTTTATAGTTTCTGGCTGCTCCACTCGGCCACCGACACCTACGACGAGGCTGGGACACAAAAGCGGCGACGAAGTTGGGACACAAAAGTGGCGACAAAGTTGGGACACAAAAGTGGCGACGAGGATGGGATACAAAAGGTCCAGCCTAATAACAACTTAATTAATATGTAGATACCTCAAGTCGACATAAAAGAAGGTAGTAGTGTTCAATGTAACACTACAACAGAGTTGGTGATGCACCTGGAAGACATGGCCAAAACGGGGGCAACAGATGCAGTTCATAGGTGGGATATATGGCTTCACATCAATTCTGCAGATCATTACCCTCAAAAGCCTGGATAAAAGTGCCAGTGTCAACACAATTACCCTTAGAGCCTCTATGGATGTGACGAACGAATCTTACACTGTGCCATTCCAGGTTTGCCCAAAGTTCCTTGTCTGATTGTAACAAAAGGTCCCTGTGAAAGATAACGCCCTGTGTCATATTGAAGGACTGGTGAGATGTGATGCTCACTGGGATGTCTCCCAATTGCTGGCAGGCTCAAAGTGCAGCCAACAGGGCGCAGAAGATGTTCGAACAAGACAGAGACAGTTTGCATCTTACTCAGTGCCTCAACTTCACCAAACTTGTGTACTATGTGATCCACAAAGAAGAGAGGATTGGTAGCAGCAAATGTCTTCCCATTGTCCTGGAACATGTATTTAGGAAATGGCTTTGCACCTAGTCTATGTGCTTGACCATCTTCCCAGGGTGTAGCCAGGGAGAGGAAGGCCATGGAAGAAAAAGCAGGAACTGAAGAAGAACTATTCCTTTCTAGGGAGTGTTTGGCTTCAGGAGACCAACCAGATACCTATGCACATATCATGTGCAGGACATCTGCTCTGGTACCACCCACTCCAGACAGACAGGGGCTCGTCCCATGGGCACAGGAAGGACCGCTAGCAGGATGGTTGTTGGTGGGAGTTCCAACAGGCCAAGAGTATAGGTAACCTCTTGTAGGCATACATGATGAGTTTACATCTCTGATACCACTAGTGTGATCCCTATATTGTCATGGGGCTTGAACAGAAGGGTACATAATCCCCCCTACCACACACACACACACACACACGGAATGGCTACAAATGATGGGGACCTAGCGGGAAAAGGACGCTACAGCGAAGAGGGAGTGGGGAAAAGAAGGGAGAGGGATCTGCACTGTAGGGGTTAGGTAAGGAGATTTTCCCCTGATGGTTCACACTCAAACCCTGAGGGGGAACAAACTTGGCCAAAAACAGGTGTAAACAGCAAGGAGAGAAAAATCGCAAAAGTCATGTCTGTACCATAGTAATAGCCCGTCTGTTTTGAAGTGAGGCACCTAGAGAGGGGAAGTGAGAGGGGAGTAGGGAGTAATTAGAATGAGAAGGAGGGGAACTGGGAGAGGTAATGCAGCCTGGAAGTAATAGGAAGAAAGGCTGCAATGGCTCAGGGATCCATTTACACCACACACATACCCACAAAAGAGCTGTGGGATCCCTGTGGGGACATGGCTACATTTAGCGATAGCCCTGCCTTTAATGGAAAAGGATATGCCTGTAAATGGGCTACAGTTGATGATAGTGGGAGGATCTGAAATAATCTAGAATGCTTCCAAGCAGTCATTCCTAAACTCAACATGGAAATGAGCTTTACATCTGCAGATAGAACAACAATCCAGCACCCAAAAAATGGTCTAGACATGCCAACAAATGCTTCACCACTGCATTTTTCTTGTTTGCTCCCCCTCAACCCATGAAGTCACTTTCCTCAATGCTGACCTCCATGTCAAGGATGGCTATGTCAGTCACATCAAAACAAACCAACCATCCACAAACAATGCCTCCACTTTCACAACTGCCACCCATTCCATACCAACAAGTCCTTTCCAACCAGCCTAGTGACATGAAGGAATTGTATTAATAATGATGAGCAATTCCTCTCCAAGTATGTAACAGATTTCACTGAGGTGTTACGGACTGATATTACCTTCCCAACCTTGTACAGAAACAGATCTACCTGTGCCTTGTCTCTCCAGTCATCTACACACCCACTGTCTAACCAAGACTATAGAGCAACTGAAACCAATACTCTGACAGGGTCTCAACTACCTCTCATAAAGCCCTGAAATGAGGAATATGCAACCCACTATCCTTACCACGCCTCATGCAGGGGTACTTTGCCAGCTACCAAACCTGCAAACTATCATTGTCCATACCCATTCCACCTATTGTTGTTGTTGTTGTTGTTGTTTATAGGGGACCAAACTACAAGGTCATCAGTCCCCTGTTCAAGGCAGTGATGTAACATGTGATAGAACAAAAACACAGAGAACAAGGATTAGAGAATTCCTTGAGTGTAAAATGAAGAGAAACACTTCACTTATACACAGAGCAGTGCACAACAGGGATAAAAGTAAAATTTCACGGCAGAATGCAATGGCTGGCTGATCACTAGGATAAAAACGGATGAGCGAGCCATGCTGTACACACTAAAAAAAAAAAGTTGGTTGGTTGGTGTTGGGTGTTTTAAAGGGGACTGAACTGCTGGGTCATCAGTCCCCTGTTCCCAGCTAAGAGATCACAGTATTTCCATGTACGGTTAAAATAAGCACCCTGCAACCAGTACAGAAGACGTACAGGAAGACAGTGTTGGTCATAATTACAACATAAAAAGGAAAGAGGAACCACAGTAGAGGTGGAACTAATAATCAACTAAAAATCACAGCAGATGATGTTGGCTGGCTGATCACTAGGATAATAATGGATGAGCCAGCCATTCTGCACATACTATACAACTGCCAGTCGGAGAAGGACTGACAAGACAAAAGTGACAACAGATTAAAACTAGAGGCGGTGTATGCCTGAAGATCAGGCATATGAACCCACCGTTAAAGCTTGTGATAAAAGCCCGCTGTGTGAATAAAACCTAAAACACAGTCAGCCATAGAGGCTTCGTCAGCTAAAATCGAAGGGAGCGCAGTAGGCAGCTTAAAAGACTGCCGCAATGCAGCTAAAAGTGAACAGTCCAACAAGATGTGAACTACAGTCAACACAGCTCCACAATGTCATTCTGGCGGTTCCTCTCAACGTAAGAGGTGGCCGTGTGTTAGCCACGTATGGCCTACACGCAGGCGACAGAGAACGACTGAGTCCCTTCGAGAAGGCCTGAGGTAAGTCTTCCAAGCTGCTGTCATGGGCTTGATTCCATGGAGCTCATTGGGCACACTCATTGTTGCCCATTCCGAATTCCAGGCCTCTAAGATCTTTCGGTGGAGACCCAAGCAGATATCGCCTTCTGGGGTATCGATATCCAAGCGCTGGCATGTGATGGCCTGCTTGGCCAGCTGATCAGCACGTTCGTTCCCTGGAATTCCAATGTGGCCTGGGGTCCAGATGAAAGCCACAGAATGGACTGACTTGCCAAGACTAAACACCGTGACCTGTATGGATCGCACCAAGTGGTGTTTGGGGAAGTAGTGGTAGAGAGCGTGCAAGGCACTCAGAGAGTCACTACAGATATGACTTCCTGGGACATGCTCTGAGATGGTCGAGTGCACGGGTTATTGCTATCAGCTCTGCTGTAAAGACAGTACTGTCAGGGGGCAGGGAGCGCTGTTCAGTGTGGTTGCCATGAACATAGGCATAACCCACTCTGCCGTCTACCTGGAAGCCATCAGTGTATATGACGTCTGCATCACGGAATGTGCCAAGTATGTCCAGAAACGTGTGTCTAAGTAATTGTGGTGAAATCGACGCCTTGGGATCGCAAGACAGTTGCAGGTGAAGCTGGAGGCGAGGGATGGTCCAAGGAGGGATATTAGATAGGCAAGAGAAGCAGGACGGAGAGGAAAAGACTTGAGTGAAGAAAGAAGAGAATGTACCCAGACCGAGACTGGAAGACTCGATCTGGGTCAACGTTGTGGAGAGGGAAAGTCAGTATTTGCAAACAATAACCTGTGATTTGGATGGTGAGGTGTAGTGTGGACATGGACAATGTAGGAGGCCAGCAACTGTTGCAGGCGGTACCTCAAGGGAGGGATGCCAGCTTCAGCAAGGAGGCTAGGCACAGGGCTGGTGCGGAATGCCCCTGTTGCTAAGCGGACACCACCATGAAGAATGGGATCCAAGATCCTCAGTGCTGAAGGTGATGCAGAGTCATACACCTAGCTCCCATAATCCAGGCGTGATTAGATGAGCGCCGTAAAGAGGTGCATGAGGGTTCGACGGTCAGCTCCCCAGGCAGTGTGACTGAGACATTGCAATATATTTAGGTGCTGCCAGCACTTCTGCTTCAGCTGACGAAGGTGTGGCCTCCAAGTCAGTCAGTTGTCAAACAGCAAGCCGAGAAACCAATGGCTTTCTGCAACATGAAGCTGGTCAGCAGCTAGGTACAGTTCTGGGTCAGCGTGAAATGCCCGATGACGACAAAAGTGCATCACCCGGGTTTTAGATGCTGAGAACGTAAAGCCATGTGTCGTGGCCCATGACTGTGCCCTTTGGATGGCTCCCTGAAGACACCTTTCTGCGACACCAATGGTAGGAGAGCTGTAGAATAAGCAAAAGTCATCGGTGAATAAGGAACAACAAACCGATGACCCCACTGCCGCAGCAAGACCGTTTATCGCAATTAAAAAGAGCGGTACGCTGAGAACGGAGCCCTGTGGGACGCCGTTCTCCAGCACTCGGCGTGAGCTGAAGGAGGTACCAACCCTAACCCTAAAAGTGCGTAGCGAGAGGAAATTCTTGATGAAAATATGGAGTGGACCCCGTAAGCCCCCGTCATACAGTGTAGCAAGAATATGGTGGCGCCATGTTGTGTCATACGCCCGCCGGAGGTCAAAAAAGACCACAACTAAGTGCTCACGCCTAAAGAAGGCTGTACGGATGGCCGACTACAATGACACTAAATTGTCGATAGTGGAGCGACCCTGGCGGAAGCCCCCCTGTTGTGGGGCCAGCAGCCTCCGATCTTCAAGGACCCACATAAGACGGTGACTCACCATATGCTCAAGCAACTTACACAGGACATTTGTTAAGCTGATGGGGCGGTAACTATCAACTGCCAGCGGATCTGCTCCCGGTTTCATAACAGGGATAATAATACTATCCCTCCACTGGGATGGGAAACCACCCCCTGTCCAGATCCTATTAAATAAGGCGAGCAATTTCTGATGAAAGTTCGCTGACAGGTGGCGGACGAACTGGCCATGTATGCGGTCTGCATCGAGGCATGCAGCAAGAGCAGTGATAAACTCCCATTCCGTAAATGGAGCATTGTACAGTTCCCGGCGGCGAGTATGGAAAGATAGAAGATTTCGCTCCACCCGTTGTTTATGAGGGCAGAAGGTGGCACTATAATTTGCCGTTGCGGAGCAGCTCGCATAATACTCTACCATGGACTCAGCAATAACGGCCGGGTCGGTACAGAGAGTTCCATCGACAGTCAGAGATGGGTCAATAGCAGAATATGTGCCATGTGCTATACTAAAATGAGTGGGTGCACCGATGTTTAAGAGGCATATGTCCTGCTGTCAGTAACGTTTCAACGTCTCTACCACGTCCCGAGGGCTGTATACTGCCCCAGAGAGGGTGGTGGGCGTTGAAGTCCCCCAAAAGGATAAATGGTGGGGGTAGTTGCGCGACCAAGGCAGTGAGGTCAGCAAGGGACATGACCTCATCTGGTGGGAGGTACAGAGAGCAGACAGTTATGTTCTGCATTGTTCGGAGTCTAACAGCCATTGCCTCGAGAGCCGTGTTAAGAGGCACGGCAGCACTAGGAACAGAGGCGAGGACATAAATGCAGACACCTCCAGATAGCCTGTTGTAGTCAGCGCGGTTGTTATAGTAGCCCCGATAGCCACGGGGGGCTGGGGTCCGCTGGACAGGAAACCATGGTTCCTGTAGGGCTACAGACAAAGCAGGATAGCGGCACAGTAATTGCTGCAACTCGGGTAAGTGGCGGATAAAGCCGCCACAGTTCCACTGCAAGATCATGCTACTTCTTGATTGCTGAGGCATGGCAGTATTGAGGGTGCTGTTGGTTCCACAGAATCACCAGTCGTCGCCATTGGTGGAGGCAGGGCCTCTACATCCATCGCCTCCAAAGTCTTGGTGATAGCCAAATCCTCTGGTGAGGTGAGGAGTTCCACCACGTCCTCAGATGTGTGAGGAGGAGGTGGTGGTGGTGGTGGTGGCGGTGGTGGTGGTGGTGGTGGTGGTGGTGGTGGTGTTGGTGGCGGTGGTGGTGGTGGTACAGTTTCCACAGTGGAAGATGGTTGCTTAGCAGCCTTCGACCTTTTCTTCTCTCGCTCCTTTTTAGGTTTCTCTTGCTGGGTGGGCTTTGGGGCCTCGACCTCAGCCTCAGGGACTGAGGAGGACCTTGAAGCCCTACGACCATGACTCAAAGTAAGCGGCTGTGTCAGCCACTCACTGGTACCCACATTATCAGTGGGAGAAACCATAGGAGGAAGGGAGCCCAGGGACCCCTTCCTGGCAAGAGGTGCCGGAGAAGGCTGCTGCTTCTCCGACTGGGTGTTAGCGACCGGAGTCCCCATCGGTTGTGGGTCAGTTGCCCCCACAGGAGGTGGTGGGGGGGGGCGCAACTGAAGAAGGGCCCCCAACCGTCAAGGGGGCAGTTTGATCTTTTCGGCCGACAGGGTCCACAGAAGGTGGCGTGCCATGGGAGGCTGACGTCCCCATAGCGATCGGAGACGACGCAATGGCAGCAAAGGACGACGACATCCAAACGGGATGAAGATGCTCATACTTTCGTCTGGCCCGTGAGTACGTTAATCTATCCAGGGTTTTGAATTCCATGATTTTTCGTTCTTTATGTAGCACACTACAGGTCGGCGAGCAAGGTGGATGCGCCGGTCGAAGAGAACTCCTCGCCGCTCTAGGTCGGCGCGCAATTCGTCGTCAGTCTGTGACAGGAGATCACGGTGGAATATTAAGCCCTGGATCATGTTGAGCATCTAATGAGGCGTGAAACTTATGGCGACATCTCCCAGCTTGTCACAGGCAAGTAAAGCCTTTGACTGTGCAGGAGATACCGCTTGTATTAAGACAGATCCGCTGCTCATTTTTGAAAATGATGCCACTTCACCAAATCGATTTTCAATAGTGTCAACAAAAAATTGTGGCTTCGTATTTGTAAGGGATTCCCCATCAGCCCGAGTACAGACTAAGTACTGGGGGGAGTAAGGCTCAGATTGGTTAAGGGACCGATGTTCTTCCCAAGGTGTGGCCAGGGAAGGGAACGATCGGGGGTCATACTGTGAACCATTAAATTCGTTTCTTACTCTCTTAGAGACGGCGTTTTTGCGACCGCCCACGCTATTTATGGCTCGTTTCATTTCCGCCCCACGAGCAGCTAGGGAAATAAGGTCCACCCAGCAGAGCCCCGCTTGCCTAGGTAAGCCTTATACAACTGAGGTGCGGCAGGTTCCTCAGAGGTTGCTCGCTAGCGGCTGTTCAACCTCAACAGCCATGCATCTCCTCGGCACGTAGCACACCTTGAGATTGAGGTTTTTTTTATAGAGGTTTGTACCGTCCTCGCAACCCGGGCGATTAAGCCAAGATCCCCGGGCTCTGAAACGTACAACGTTTCACCGTCGCGCCGAACGATGGTCGTTGAGGCACGCACAGAGCTTATGGTGTAGCGGACTGTTGGCGCGACACAGCCCACGGCTCAGGGCTCAGGACCCCGGGTTCGCCAAGCCCGTACTCAGCAAATTAATGCTGAGCCCCTGAGGGGTCCACCTACTGGCCCAGTCCCATGCCAAATGTTCATATACCTGTAATTGACCTAATGTAAGAACTGTCCCATATATTGTCCCAGAACCAGCCCCTCTAGTCTTTCTAAACACATGTCCCACTCCACTATCTGAAAAAGCAGCCATGTGATCCACAATTTAAGTTGCAACTACTGTGTTGCTTTCAATGTGATATGACAACCAAAAACCAACAAGTTGTCTGCAATGATGACTACTGAAACTGTTGCCAAAGACAGCTGGGTCACCAGGTAACTGAACATGCTTTATAGCCTGTTCCATCAAGAACCTTCCTACTGGCATCAGCTTTTCTGTAATGTGCAGGTTAGAACCTAGCTTAAAATATATCCTTGATTCTGACAAATCCCTAGCCTCACCTCGACCTTCACTGTGTGAGATTACCACACAATAGAAATAATGGTAATTAATAGCATTTGAAAATTAAACAGTATGAAGTTCACTGTAAACATTGATCATGCCAATGCACTAAATGTTACACAATTTTAATCTTATTAATTATGGTAGCAATGTATGTACGCAGTTGGGTGACAACATTTATAGTTAGGCCAAAGGTAGAAATTCTCAACACTGAGATTTGCTGTGTGCTTGTAGCTGACGGGAAGCCAGCGAGCAGGCTGACGTTGGTGGCTTGTTCCAGCTTAGGATTTTCCAGGCTTCGTTTCCGGTGAGGGGAGAGAGGGACAATGGCGAGTGCCAAGTGGAGTGCAGTGCACAGCGTGAAATAAAATATTCTAATACTACTTGCATTTGAAGTAATACGATGCAGTTAGGAACCTTTAAGACACTCATTACAAAATAGCCTGTTGACAAATAAACAATACATTAGCTGATATAGTCACATCTGACGTAATATGTATAATTGACAATGAAAAGTAATAAATTACCAATGAATACAAGACAGTTACACAACTAGCATGGCAATGTTTGTTTATAAAAGTAATATATTAACTATTTCTCATTTTATTTTCAATTAATCTTGTGTATTTTATCTTGAAATATTCAGTTAAATCACTTATCTGTGATATAAGAAATTGCATGACTGTGATAAATAGTACAAAGGATGTTTATACCAATATAAAAACCTAAGAAGACATTTATTTAATGTGTAGTGTAATTATTTAGATTTTAAGTAAAGTTTTAGAAATGTATTGACTGAGCGCTGTACGTTGGCAAGTCGGTTAGAACAGCTCACATGGGGAAGTTGATGACGTAGGGGAAAAAACCCGGCAGTTGAGCTTTTAGCGCGCACGTGCATGGGCAGGAAGTGACGAGGTGGGAGCACATGGGGTAGCTGGCCGGGCGGCATCGCTCTGCAGCAGTCGGCATGTGGATCTCCAGGTGGAGACTTTAGATTTGTGTGTGGCAATCGTCACGTGTGGTTGCTCTTCGTAGACTGCACCAAGTTGAATCGAGTGCTACTGTGTATTGTGAATATTTAGCCGATGGAACAAGGTGTGCATCGCATTGAATTAAAGTGACTGTGATTTGTTAATGTAACACGTGTCGTCGCATAGGCACAAACATAAACGGTGTTTGAGACAGCCACGTGGTGTGAAAACAATTTGCGACAAATATTCATTTTTGTCTGGGCGCTCACGAGCTAATAACTTTATTTGATAAATGTGTCAACGTACAGACGTATCAGCCACAGGGTTCTAATATTGTGAAATAAACAACATAAAGTGAACTTTCATGTGTTTTGAAAAATAGTAGTTAGTACACCATTTTCTCTCATGAACATGATTTTATTATGAATTTTTTTGTTAATCAAATGCAGGGAAGGAAAGCTGCAAACATGTGATATCATCCCCTAGAAAACGAGTCAAACAGTAGCAATCACAGATCCAGTGTTTTTGCATGTTTAGGAATTTGGTTCGCAGTTGGCAGTTGTGAGTTTCAAAAATTAAACTTTCCCTATTTTAAACTCTCACCCCGATCTTCACTCTCGCATTTGGAGGCTCGTTACGGAATAACTTCACATTGGAGATTAGGGTGTGTATAGGATAGTGAACAGTTACGAACAGTTGCAAATAAGTGCGCGGATGCGACGGACAATTTCAAGTGTGTGTGGCGGCTGGCAGCAGAGAGCGGGATAAATTCACACTGATGATGCTCGGACAGAGAGGTAGGGTGTGCTTAGGAAAGTGATAGTGGACAAAACAGTTAGCATAATCGTGGACGGTACGCGAACACGTCGCACGGTTAACGACGGTTGGTGGCTGGCAGAGTTCGGGTGCGGGCATCCGTAACCGGCGTTTGACGGCGCATCGACCCGGCAGCAGTGAGCAGCGGTGCGCGGAATCCACGCACTCAAATTTCATCTTCTGCAACAGACGAGAGTGATCGGGGGGGACTTCGCAAGTCGCCAAAGGAGCGTCAGGGCCCAGCAGCTTCGATTCTACAAAGGATAAGGGATGCAGTGAGGACATGCTCCAGCCACAGCTTCTACAACAGATGGCAGCGAGCGTTGGGGATGTCGCAGCTCATTGCAGAAACTTCTGGATTAAAAGATAAGTAAAGCAGCTGGCTTGTGTGTTAATCAAGCTTTCTTGTGGCACAGAAAATGGAGCACGTTTTTAAAAAGTCGCCAAGCGGCGTAGATTCAGAGAGTAGCATACCAGAAAGTCCAGAGAGGGTAAATACTGGGGGAATGTTGTTGACACCTGAGATGATCGCAGCCATGTTAGCGAGTTTTAGCTCAATTTTAGAATTAAAATAGGATCAAAAATAGAAAATTCAAACTCACATTTAGAATAAAATTTAAGATCAGAAATAGAAACTGTAAAATCAGAATTGAAAGCAGACTTCAAGGCAGATGTTGGGGCACTACAAAATTCAATGCTTGGATTAAAGACAGAAATAATCACAGACTTTGACAAAAAGATAGGAAGTCTAACAGAACGGTTTGAAAATAGGGAAAAGGAGATACATGCCAGAATTGGTGCTATTGTGACTGAGGTAGGAGGCAAGTTAGATGCTGTGAAACAAATATGTGATCACAGGAATGAGGGCACTATGCAAGTGTTGGCTGAGGTTGACAAGAGGATGGTGGCAGGTATTGAGGAAACAAAAACTTTGTTGTCAGGAAAATTAGAGAATACCGAATGTGACTTTAGGAAAAAGATAGAACAAGTAGTGACAGTAAACAATACTGAGATTGAGAAGGTGAACACTAGAATAAATAATCTAGAATTGTGTGCTGCATCAGGAAACACTAATTGGTCCATGGTGCAGACACCTAATGGCAAAAAGTTTTCATGAGTGGGTAATTATCGTCCAGTAGATTTTTTGGCTGCATGCAAGGGCCAATTTGTGTCTGGTATGTCAGACCAGTGTAAAGTGAAGTTAGCAAAGAGAATGCTTGACTGTTCTGCTCAAACTTGGGCAAATCAGTGCGCTGATAAATTTGTTACTTTTGAGGCGTTTGAAAAATTGTTTTTAAATGAGTATTGGGGGCAGGCCAAGCAAGCTAAGATACAAAATGAATTCTTGAATGGGCCAAACTATGTGAAAGGGAAACAGAGCATGAAGGAATTTTGTCAGGAGCAACTTGAGATACTAGTGCATTTAGATACACCTTTGAGTCTTTCAGCAGTAATTTCCACTTTGTGTAGGAGGTTACCTGCAGATTTGCATTGGCAGTTAATTCACCATCCCACAGATTCAGCTGAGAATTTCATCGAATTTGTAGAAAAGATAGACCAGGGTTTAGTTTTGGAACGACAGCTCAGGGGGACACAGCATGTGAACCACAATGAAAACAGAGGCAGTAGAAATGGGGGTCACAACCAGGGAAACCACAACAGCGAGAGGAATTTAAATGAAAATTGGAGAGGTAACAATAAAAGACGAGACAACTGGGAGAATAGAAGCCAGAGGGAAACATGGGAAAATGATAGGAGAAATCAAAGGCAGGAAGGTGGAAATAGGAATGGGGATAACAGTAGGAAAGAAAATCAGAGACAGAATCAGGGAAACTAAGATTTGTTCCAAATGAGGTCTGTTTTGGGACAAGGAACTATTCTAATAATAGGACCAGAAGATGGGATAACAGGGGATCTAATGACCATAATTACAGTAGGAATAGAGATGGGGAGAGAAGGGAGGAAAAACTATGTCACATGGACAGAGATGATGATAGGAAAGAGGAAGTAGGAGTTCACAAAGGCAAGGATAAAGAAAACATAAATAGAGTAAACAAGGAAAGGGAGAAAAGAGAAGAAAGTATGTGTCAGATGGATGCTGTTATAGGTAGTGAGGAAATTTTTGGGGACTGGTTCATGCAACATGACAAAAGAAAGGCAAACAGGAGGAGAAAGGATAGGAATGAGGACAGTAAAGGGGAATATGATGTGAGAAATTTATTTGATAATAACATTAAAGAGGATAAAAACAGTGTTGGGTTAGCCTTAGTTTTGGATAGGTCAGAGGCACAAGTGTTGACTGATTGTGGAAGTATGAATGTAAATATTGATGGTACTGGAGCCAGCATAGATGGTGTTGAGTGTGTGAATGAGAATGAATGGAGTTCTGAATTTAAAAAAAAAAAAATTAAATGTGATCAAGTAATGAGAGAAGTGTGAATGTTTCTGAAGTAGGTGAAATTGTCAATACTGATGTACACCCACCTGTAACTGATGATGTGTTGGAACAGGACAGCGGTATTATTGAGAAGATAAAGTGGATTAGGAAGTGGGCACCAGATGATTGGCTATTACACAAATATGAGCATTTGAACCGAGTTGGGAAGCAATGTAATAGGGATCAAACTTACTATAGCCTATTACACAAATATGAGCATTTGGACCGAGTTGGGAAGCAATGTAATAGGGATCAAACTTACTATAGCCTGGTAAAAGACTTAGTGAGTGGGGAGAATGAATACAATGAATTAAGGGGATTAGGCATGTGTGCTGTAGACCAAAATGAAGTAGATGAGGGATTTGGTGTATTACAGGATGGGATAGATAATGATAAGGAGAGTGTACAAACTTCTGTACTATTTAACAATGAAAATTGTAAGGTAATCGATTGTGATGGGGTAGGAGCAGGGTGGATTGATAAAGAAGTAAGTGAATATGGTCCAGATGATTGGGTCCAATTCCTTGGACATTTAAAATCAGTGGAGCCAGTGACATGGGTAGAAGAGAAATATGGGTATGCAAGGAAACTTGGGGAGTTGAGTGCAATAAACCCAGAATTTGGGAAAGCATTCAGTGAAATATTTGTAAATGATGAGGACATACAACCATATTGTTATGTAGGGGAAATAAATACTACGGTTAAGAACTGCATGCAAGAAATTGAGGAGGATTTGTTGGCAGAAAATGAACTTGAGGAAGATGTTATTTAAAATGTACAGCCCATTATAAATGTTAAGGTAGAAGGGGTCTGTGAAACTGCATTGATTGATACTGGAAGTACAATTAGTGGTATTTCAGAGGATTTCTACAATCAAATCAAGAGTACAGGGACAGTAGAGTTTCCAGTTACTGGGGTATGGAAAAGGAATGCTACTGGCAGTTATAGCAAACAAGTGAATAAGGGAGTAGTGTTAGACTTGATGATTGAGGATGAAGTGTTTAGTCAAGGTTTACTTGTCATAAAGGGACTTTGCTTAAATTTAGTGTTGGGAAATGATTTTTTTGTGCAAATATGGGGCACAACCAGACTATAAGGACAAGGCTATAAAATTGAATGTAGGGGGTCGTATGAAGAAGATTAAATTTAAGAACTCTGTTGATGAAAAGAATCTGATGGCATGCATACAGATAGCACAATGTGTTATTAATGAAGCTGAAGTTGAGGAAGAAATACAGAGGAAGGTAGATGAGACAAAGGGGATAAGTGAAAGTCAAAAGGGGGAATTGTATTATTTATTGTCTAGGTATAAGAATGTGTTTTCTGAAAAGACAGGAAAAATCTTAGATTTTGAATATGAAATTAGGGTAAAACCACATGAACCAGTTAAAGCTAAGCCTTATGCTATAGCCATATCTGAAAGGGAATCAGTCAGAACTGAATTACAACAGATGCTGGACTGGGGCATAATTGAAAGATGTAGAAGCGAGTACAGCATTCCCATGGTAGTGGTAAAATAGAAGGACAAATCTGCGCGGTTAGTGTTAGATGCCAGAAAATTGAACAAAATTATAGTTCCTGAAACAGATCATCCAGAGAACATGGATGAACTGATTCAAGGGTTCCATAATGTGAAACTTATGACCAGCATGGATCTGACAGCCGGATTTTGGCAGGTGCCGCTGGCTGTTGAGAGCAGGAAATACACGGCTTTCTTATTTGAAGGCAGGGCCTATCAATATAAGGTTGTTCCTTTTGGTTTGTGTATTTCTGTTGCTGTTTTCATTAGAGCTTTGAGTTATGTGTTGGGAGATGAACTGATGAGAAGGCTTACAACTTATGTTGATGACATATTGGTTGCTACAGCTGCTTGGAAGGAGCATTACCGTTTATTGCAGGATGTTTTTACAGCTTTACTTGCAGAGGGTATGACACTCAAGCTTAAAAAGTGTGAATTTGTGAAAGCAGAAATTAACTTTTTAGGTCATATGTTATGTTCAGAAGGATTTATGCCTAATGGGGATAAGATTAAGGCAATAGCAGAATGTGAAAAACCTAAGAACCAGAATCGGTTAAAATCATTTCTCGGCATGGCTAGTTTCTACAGAAAATACATAAGTAATCAAAGCCTGAATTTTCCAAATTTGTCACGGTTATTGAAGAAAAATGTGTCCTGGATGTGGTCTGATGAATGTGATAGGGATTTTGAAAGAATCAAAACCAGTCTGTGCAATAGCAAACTCTTACATTACCCAGACATGTCTCTTCCATTTTACTTAGCCACAGACAGCTCAGACTATGGAATAGGAGTTGCTCTCTTTCAAAGAACAGAAGTGGATGGTGAGATTGAACACAGAAGCATATCATTTGCAAGCAGGGTCCTATCAAAACATGAGCGGAGATATGGTATTTCGGAGAAGGAACTTTTGGCTGTAGTTTGGGGTTTTCTAAAATTCAGAATTTACATGCAAGGTCATGAGACAATTGTTATGACTGACCATAAGGCATTGAGCTATTTGCAGGATTGTAAGTTACTAAATCAAAGGCTGGCACATTGGGCACTAATACTCCAACAATTCCAGTATAAGATAGAATACATAAAGGGCACTGAAAACGTAGTTGCTGACAGCCTGTCCCGTTTGCCTATTAAAGGGGATGAAACTATAGAACTTGAGGGTGAAGGCACTGAATTCCACATGATGTACATGAAAGGTGTTGATGGGGAAAAACATATTAGGGACATCTGTAAGGACATGAGACGGATACAGAACACTGATCTGATTCTCGAACTGGTCAAAACAAACATGAGTACGAAAGGGCACGAAAAATTAGATAAATATTACAAGATCTATAAGGGGGTATTGTTTAAGAGAAAGAATGTTGACGAAGAAGAATGGCGGGTATGTTGGCCAGAGGAACATGTTCAGTCATTGATAGAATATATACATTTGTCACATGGTCATTACGGACCACAAAAGTGATTGGAAATATTACAGTATTATGTTATTTTTAACAATATGGATAGAAGTGTTAGGAAACAGTTAGGTGCTTGTGATAAATGCCAGCGTGTGAAGCTTAGCACTGTGGCTAGCCAAGGTGAAATGCAAAGCATTTTACCTAAGGGTGTGGGCGAGTTGTTGGCAATTGACCTTTTTGGATCATTACCAGCAAGTAGGGATGGACAAAAATATGTCATACTTACTGTTGATGTGTTTTCAAAATATGTAAGGCTATACGGTATCAAGAAGGCTACCAGCAAAACAATAATCCGTAAGCTAGAGCTAGATTATTTCAAAAACATGGAAAACCTAAGGCATTGCTGTCAGACAATGGTTCCCAGTTTACATCTAAGGCATGGGAAGATTTTATGCAACAGCCAGGTGTGAAACATATAAAAATTTCAGTTTACCATCCAGCGAGCAATCCTGCCGAGCAATACATGCGCGAGTTGGGACAGCTATGCCGAACATACTGTAGTAATAACCATAAATCATGGGCAGAGTACATTGTTTCTTTTGAGGATGTCATGAACAGTGTTAAAAGTAAAGCAACAGGATATACACCATATGAGATAATGATGGGTAAGAAGGCACCAAATCTAATAGGTGAGATTGTAGATTTCCCACCAAGGGATCAGGTGACACCACAGGAACGGATAAAGCTGGCGACCGAGCAGATGGCTAAGGCAGCAGCTCAGAAGAAAAACAGACATGACAGTAGGTACAAGCCAACTAAGTACAAAGTCAATGACCTAGTACTAGTGAAAACTAAAGAAAAGTCTAGTGACATTGATGGAGAAATAAAGAAACTTTTTGAGTTATATCATGAACCATTCCGGGTAGCAGCATGTCCGTACCCAAATGCTTACCGGTTGGAATACCCCAAGTCTGGAAAACCGTTGGGGTTTTAAACTCTCACCCCGATCTTCACTCTCGCAACTGATACCTGCTCTCCACACCTTTACACTGGTTCACACACTTTTTACACCAATGCATTTGTAATGTCTCCCCCCACAACAGCCTCTTGACTCTGCATCTAGCAGCACTGTCCTTTCACCATTAAGTCCTTGTTTGCTCCCTACCTGCCATTCCTGAGCAACCCCACCCCATGTCTCCTCCTCCACCTAGGAATTACCACCCACAAAACATGCAGGTGCAGTTTGCAAGCAAGCCCAAACAGACAGAGGCTGAGTGGCTGTTGTACCCCCCCTCCCCCCTCCAATCCTCCAAAACACAATGAAGAGACTGCAAAGCATTTAACTGTCTGTGAATCAATGTCTCCTCTACATTGTGAGTAGCAATCTATCCTTTTCATATTATTTTAATTCCATCCCATACTACAAACTGAAAAGATTCCTCGTCCAGAAGATAGACATATGGTATATAATAAAACACGAAAGAAGGAAGGAAGGGAAGGAGGGAGATTACAGTTTAATCAACACCATGTTCATTTGAGGTGGAGCACCAGTTCAAATTGTTTTGATAAGGATAGGGAGGAAAAGTGCCAAGCTCTTTAAGATGAAACACCATGGCATTCGCCTGGAGCAATTTAGGGAAATTACAGAAAAACAATCTGGATGAGTGGAGACAAATTTGAACTGCCAACCTTCCGAATGCAAGGGCAGAGTGCTAACCATGGGCCACTTCATTTGGTAGTAAAACTTGAGATTG
The DNA here is from genome assembly GCA_026315105.1 of Locusta migratoria. NCBI lineage: Eukaryota > Metazoa > Arthropoda > Insecta > Orthoptera > Acrididae > Locusta > Locusta migratoria. Next base: position 482,384,968 of record CM048748.1, read on the forward strand.
AGGCCAATAGCATACTTATGTCAGCTGCTGGTTCCACGCAGCCATCTGAATGTGCTGCAGGCAGACAACATGTTTCGTAGCAAGCAATGAGGGAATATTGTCACTTTCTCACATCAATATACATGCAAAATCTGAAAAGTATTTGGAAAATAGCTGCTACCATATCTTTCAAGAGTTGAAAAAATATTTATCATCATAAAAAAATAACTGTATGCTATTCGAGACACAGTCAACGTATAGAAATTGAGACACACATAATTTGGGATGTCTCTCTTCTGGAAGCTCCATGAAATCTTCAATAAATGTATGTCAAATTTATGACACAGTGACATATCTGTTACCTTTGCCAGTTGTCAAACAAATTATCATCTTCCAAATTAACATAGGCTTGAGATTATGCTGCAATTAAATCTGTAATCACAACAGTCATTCAAAGTAGGTATTAAAGCAATGTCTCATTACCTGCCTCTTATTTGTTAGTCAAACCACTGGCTAGGTGAAACTAATGGGCTGTGAAGTAATGTGTAGTACACAACAATACGGTGACTGGTACTATCCCCACTCTAGACTGTAAGTGGTGTAAAATGTTCTGCAATAAAATATTTTAGTAAGTTCAGGCAAAGGAAAGTGGTCTTATATATATAATATTATAGAAGGAGACCTTCTAGGTGGGAAAATGGTATAAAATAAAGATTTTTGACTTACCTAAAGTACAGGCTTGTCGATAGAAACACAAAACACACAAAAACACACAACCATTCGAGCTTTCGCCACCAGTGGTGGCTTCTTCGGGAAAAAGAGAGAGGAAGGAGAGGAGAAAGGGAAGGATACGGGTTTTAAGGAAGTGGACAAGGAGCCATTCCAATCCCAGGAGTGGAAGGACTTACCTTAGGGGACAAAAAGGAAGGTAAACAAATACACACACACTCACACATATCCACATCCAAACACACCTAGGCAGACATTTGTAGAAACCAAAGAAGTTTCCTAGCAGGAAAAATAAAATATAAAAAATAGACGAAGATTACTCACCAGGCGAAGGAGAACAGGTGTGACAGCATCACAAATAAATAAATGAATACACACACACACACACACACACACACACACACACACACACAATCGCAAGCTTTCGCAACCCAGTTGCATCTTCAGGCAGTAGGGAAGGAGAGGGAAAAGGAAATGATGAGGGTTTTAAGGAAGGGGGTAAGGAGCCATTCCAATCCCGGGAGAGGAAAGACTTACCTTGGGGGAAAAAATGGAGGGTAAACAAAACAAAAACACTCCTTTGGTCCCATCAAATTCACCTGGTCCTATTCCAAATCCCATGCCACATTCCTCGATGTCGACCTCCATCTATCCAACAGCCAACTCCACACATCCGTCCACATCAAACCTACCAATAAACAACAGTACCTGCATTATGACAGCTGTCATCCATTCCATATCAAACGTTCCCTTCCTTACAGCTTAGGTCTTCGTGGCAAATGAGTCTGCTCCAGTCCTGAAGCTCTGAACCAGTACTCCAACAACCTATTAACAGCTTTCACATCCCGCGGCTATCCTCCTAATCTGGTAGAGAAACAAATTGCCAGAGCTACTACCTCATCCCCCCAAATTCAGAACCTTCAACAGAAGAATCCAAGAAGTGCCCCTCTTGTAACCGGATACTTTCCAGGACTGGAGCGGACTCTAAATGTGGCTCTCCAGCAAGGATACGACTTCCTTAAATCCTGCCCCGAAATGAGATCCGTCCTTCATGACGTCCTCCCTACTCCACCGAGAGTGTCTTTCCGCCGCCCACCTAACCTCCGTAACCTCCTAGTCCACCCCTATGAAATCCCCAAACCACCTTCCCTACCTTCTGGCTCCTACCCTTGTAACCGCCCCCATTGTAAAACCTGCCCTATGCACCCTTCCACCACCACTTACTCCAGTCCCATAACCCGGAAGGTGTACACGATCAAAGGCAGAGCCACTTGCGATAGTACCCACGTGATCTACCAACTGACATGCCTGCACTGTGAAGCGTTCTATGTGCGAATGACCAGCAACAAACTGTCCATTCGCATTAATGGACGCAGGCAGACAGTGTTTGTTGGTAATGAGGATCACCCTGTGGCTAAACATGCCTTGGGGCACGACCAGCACATCTTGGCACAGTGTTACACCATCCGGGTTATCTGGATACTTCCCACCGACACCAATCCTTCAGAACTCCGGAGATGGGAACTAGCCCTTCAGCATATTCTCTCTTCCCGTTGCCCACCTGGTCTCAATCTCCGCTACATTTGAATTCCCACCCACCTTCTTAACATCTTTGCATCGGTTCTCTGGACAGAGCCTCTGCCTCAAGTGGTATCTCTGACTAACTTCTTAACTTCAATAACTTAACTTCTTTGCTTTCTACAGTATGTCTGCCTAGGTGTACTTGTGTCTGTGTGAATGTGTGGGCATGTGTGCATTTATTTACCCTCCATTTTTTCCCCCAAGGTAAGTCTTTCCTGTCCCGGGATTGGAATGGCTCCTTACCCCTTCTCTTAAAACCCTCATCATTTCCTTTTCCCTCTCCTTCCCTACTGCCTGAAGACGCAACTGGGTTGCAAAAGCTTGCGATTTGTGTGTGTGTGTGTGTGTGTGTCTGTGTGTGTGTGTGTGTGTGTGTGTGTGTATTCATTTATTTATTTGTGATGCTGTCACACCTGTGCTCCTTCGCCTGGTGAGTAATCTTCGTCTATTTTATATATAGAAGGAGACTCTCCAGGTGGGAAAATAGGTATAAAATAGGTATAAAATAAAGATTTTTGACTTACCTAAAGTACAGGCTCGTCGACAGAAACACCAAACACACACAAAAACACACAAACATTTGAGCTTTCGCCACCAGTGGTGGCTTCTTTGGGAAAAAGAGGAAGGAAGGAGAGGAGAAAGGGAAGGATACGGGTTTTAAGGAAGTGGAAAAGGAGCCATTCCAATCCCAGGAATGGAAGGACTTACCTTAGGGGACAAAAAAAACAAATACACACACACACACACACACACACACACACACACACACATATCCACATCCAAACACACCTAGGCAGACATTTGTAGACAAATATCTGCCTAGGTGTGTTTGGATGTGGATATGTGTGAGTGTGTGTGTATTTGTTTACCTTCCTTTTTGTCTCCTAAGGTAAGTCCTTCCACTCCTGGGATTGGAATGGCTCCTTTTCCACTTCCTTAAAACCCGTATCCTTCCCTTTCTCCTCTCCTTCCTTCCTCTTTTTCCCAAAGAAGCCACCACTGGTGGCGAAAGCTCGAATGTTTGTGTGTTTTTGTGTGTGTTTGGTGTTTCTGTCGACGAGCCTGTACTTTAGGTAAGTCAAAAATCTTTATTATATATATTACTTCTTTGCTTTCTACAGTATGTCTGCCTAGGTGTACTTGTGTCTGTGTGAATGTGTGTGTGTGTGTGTGTGTGTGTGTGTGTGTGTGTGTGTGTGTGTGCATTTGTTTACCCTCCATTTTTCCCCCAAGGTAAGTCTTTCCTCTCCCGGGATTGGAATGGCTCTTTGCCCCCTTCCTTAAAACCCATATCCTTCCCTTTTCCTCCCCTTTTTTCCTCTTTTTCCTGAAGAAGCTGCCAGTGGTGGCGAAAGCTGTATGTGTGTTTGTGTGTTATTTTATTTGTTTCTCTCGACGAGCCGGTCCTTTTGGTAAGTCATCTCTTTTCTATTTATATATATATATATATATATATATATATATATATATATATATATATATACTTACCAGGCGAAGGGGCACAGGCAGTAATAGCAACAAATAAACACACAGACACACACACACACTCAAAAATGCTAGCTTTCGCAGCCTAGCTGCTTCATCAGGCAGAAGGGAAGGAGAGGGAAAAGGAAATGATGAGGGATTTAAGGAAGGGGGTAAGGAGCCATTCCAATCCCGGGACAGGAAAGACTTACCTTGGGGGAAAAAATGGAAGGTAAATAAATGCACATACAACCACACATTTACACAGACACAAGTACACTTAGGCAGACATACTGTAGAACTGTAGAAAGCAAAGAAGTTAGAAGTTAGACAGAGATGCCACTTGAGGCAGAGGCGCTGTCCAGAGAACCAAGGCAAAGATGTTAAGATGGTGGGTGGGAATTCGAATTTAGCGGAGGTTGAGACCAGGTGGGTAACGGGAAGAGAGAATATGCTGAAGGGCTAGTTCCCATCTCCGGAGTTCTGAAGGATTGGTGTCAGTGGGAAGTATCCAGATAACCCGGACGGTGTAGCACTGTGCCAAGATGTGCTGGCCATGCACCAAGGCATGTTTAGCCACAGGGTGATCCTCGTTACCAACAAACACTGTCTGCCTGTGTCCATTCATGCGAATGGACAGTTTGTTGCTGGTCATTCCCACATAGAACGCTTCACAGTGCAGGCATGTCAGTTGGTAGATCACGTGGGTACTATCGCAAGTGGCTCTGCCTTTGATCGTGTACACCTTCCGGGTTACGGGACTGGAGTAAGTGGTGGTGGAAGGGTGCATAGGGCAGGTTTTACAACGGGGGCGGTTACAAGGATAGGAGCCAGAAGGTAGGGAAGGTGGTTTGGGGATTTCATAGGGGTGGACTAGGAGGTTACGGAGGTTAGGTGGGCGGCGGAAAGACACTCTCGGTGGAGTAGGAAGGATGTCATGAAGGATGGATCTCATTTCGGGGCAGGATTTTAGGAAGTCGTATCCTTGCTGGAGAGCCACATTCAGAGTCCGCTCCAGTCCCGGAAAGTATCCGGTGACAAGAGGGGCACTTCTGGGGTTTTGTGGAAAATTCTTAAATTGGGGAGATGAGGAAGTGGCTCTGGCAATTTGCTTCTGTACCAGACCAGGAGGATAGCTGCGGGATGTGAAGGCTGTTATCAGGTTATTGGTGTATTGGTTCAGGGATTCAGGACTGGAGCAGACTCGTTTGCCACGAAGACCTAAGCTGTAGGGAAGGGAACGTTTGATGTGGAAAGGATGGCAGCTGTCATAATGCAGGTACTGTTGTTTATTGGTAGGTTTGATGTGGACGGATGTGTGTAGTTGGCCGTTGGATAGATGGAGGTCGACATCGAGGAAAGTGGCATGGGATTTGGAATAGGACCAGGTGAATTTGATGGGACCAAAGGAGTTGAGGTTGGAGAGGAAATTCTGGAGTTCTTCTTCACTGTGAGTCCAGATCATGAAGATGTCGTCAATGAATCTATACCAAACTTTGGGTTGACAGGCTTGGGTGTCCAGGAAGGCTTCCTCTAAGCGTCCCATAAATAAGTTCGCGTACGAGGGGGCCATCCTGGTCCCCATGGCTGTTCCCTTTAGTTGTTGGTATGTCCGGCCCTCAAAAGTGAAGAAGTTGTGGGTTAGGATGAAGCTGGCTAGGGTATTAAGGAAAGAGGTTTTAGGTAAGGAAGTGGGTGGTCGGCGTGAAAGGAAATATTCCATCGCAGCGAGGCCCTGGGCATGTGGGATATTAGTGTATAAGGAAGTGGCATCGATGGTTACAAGGAAGGTTTCAGGAGGTAACAGGCTGGGTAAGGATTTCAGGCGATCAAGGAAGTGGTTGGTGTCTTTGATGAAGGATGGGAGACTGCACATGATGGGTTGAAGGTGTTGGTCTATGTAGGCAGAGATTCGTTCTGTTGGGGCTTGGTAACCGGCCACAATGGGGCGGCCGGGATGATTGGGTTTGTGAATCTTGGGAAGTAGGTAGAAGGTGGGGGTGCGGGGTGTCGGTGGAGTCATGAGGTTAATGGAGTCAGGTGAAAGGTTTTGTAGGGGGCCTAAGGTTTTGAGGATTCCTTGAAGCTCTGCCTGGACATCAGGAATGGGATCGCCTTGAAAAACTTTATATGTGGTATTATCTGAAAGCTGACGCACTCCCTCTGCCACATACTCCCGCCGATCAAGTACCACGGTCGTGGATCCCTTGTCGGCAGGGAGAATGACGATGGAATGGTCAGCCTTCAGATCACGGATAGCTCGGGATTCAGCTGCGGTAATGTTGGGAGTAGGATTAAGGTTTCTCAGGAAGGACTGGGAGGCAAGGTTGGAAGTAAGGAATTCCTGGAAGGTTTGAAGAGGGTGATTTTGAGGAAGAGCAGGTGGGTCTCGCTGTGACGGGGGACGCCTGCCTAGAACAGTTCCGTCCCCCGTCACAGCGAGACCCACCTGCTCTTCCTCAAAATCACCCTCTTCAAACCTTCCAGGAATTCCTTACTTCCAACCTTGCCTCCCAGTCCTTCCTGAGAAACCTTAATCCTACTCCCAACATTACCGCAGCTGAATCCCGAGCTATCCGTGATCTGAAGGCTGACCATTCCATCGTCATTCTCCCTGCCGACAAGGGATCCACGACCGTGGTACTTGATCGGCGGGAGTATGTGGCAGAGGGAGTGCGTCAGCTTTCAGATAATACCACATATAAAGTTTTTCAAGGCGATCCCATTCCTGATGTCCAGGCAGAGCTTCAAGGAATCCTCAAAACCTTAGGCCCCCTACAAAACCTTTCACCTGACTCCATTAACCTCATGACTCCACCGACACCCCGCACCCCCACCTTCTACCTACTTCCCAAGATTCACAAACCCAATCATCCCGGCCGCCCCATTGTGGCCGGTTACCAAGCCCCAACAGAACGAATCTCTGCCTACATAGACCAACACCTTCAACCCATCATGTGCAGTCTCCCATCCTTCATCAAAGACACCAACCACTTCCTTGATCGCCTGAAATCCTTACCCAGCCTGTTACCTCCTGAAACCTTCCTTGTAACCATCGATGCCACTTCCTTATACACTAATATCCCACATGCCCAGGGCCTCGCTGCGATGGAATATTTCCTTTCACGCCGACCACCCACTTCCTTACCTAAAACCTCTTTCCTTAATACCCTAGCCAGCTTCATCCTAACCCACATCTTCTTCACTTTTGAGGGCCGGACATACCAACAACTAAAGGGAACAGCCATGGGGACCAGGATGGCCCCCTCGTACGCGAACTTATTTATGGGACGCTTAGAGGAAGCCTTCCTGGACACCCAAGCCTGTCAACCCAAAGTTTGGTATAGATTCATTGACGACATCTTCATGATCTGGACTCACAGTGAAGAAGAACTCCAGAATTTCCTCTCCAACCTCAACTCCTTTGGTCCCATCAAATTCACCTGGTCCTATTCCAAATCCCATGCCACTTTCCTCGATGTCGACCTCCATCTATCCAACGGCCAACTACACACATCCGTCCACATCAAACCTACCAATAAACAACAGTACCTGCATTATGACAGCTGCCATCCTTTCCACATCAAACGTTCCCTTCCCTACAGCTTAGGTCTTCGTGGCAAACGAGTCTGCTCCAGTCCTGAATCCCTGAACCAATACACCAATAACCTGATAACAGCCTTCACATCCCGCAGCTATCCTCCTGGTCTGGTACAGAAGCAAATTGCCAGAGCCACTTCCTCATCTCCCCAATTTAAGAATTTTCCACAAAACCCCAGAAGTGCCCCTCTTGTCACCGGATACTTTCCGGGACTGGAGCGGACTCTGAATGTGGCTCTCCAGCAAGGATACGACTTCCTAAAATCCTGCCCCGAAATGAGATCCATCCTTCATGACATCCTTCCTACTCCACCGAGAGTGTCTTTCCGCCGCCCACCTAACCTCCATAACCTCCTAGTCCACCCCTATGAAATCCCCAAACCACCTTCCCTACCTTCTGGCTCCTATCCTTGTAACCGCCCCCGTTGTAAAACCTGCCCTATGCACCCTTCCACCACCACTTACTCCAGTCCCGTAACCCGGAAGGTGTACACGATCAAAGGCAGAGCCACTTGCGATAGTACCCACGTGATCTACCAACTGACATGCCTGCACTGTGAAGCGTTCTATGTGGGAATGACCAGCAACAAACTGTCCATTCGCATGAATGGACACAGGCAGACAGTGTTTGTTGGTAACGAGGATCACCCTGTGGCTAAACATGCCTTGGTGCATGGCCAGCACATCTTGGCACAGTGCTACACCGTCCGGGTTATCTGGATACTTCCCACTGACACCAATCCTTCAGAACTCCGGAGATGGGAACTAGCCCTTCAGCATATTCTCTCTTCCCGTTACCCACCTGGTCTCAACCTCCGCTAAATTCGAATTCCCACCCACCATCTTAACATCTTTGCCTTGGTTCTCTGGACAGCGCCTCTGCCTCAAGTGGCATCTCTGTCTAACTTCTAACTTCTTTGCTTTCTACAGTTCTACAGTATGTCTGCCTAAGTGTACTTGTGTCTGTGTAAATGTGTGGTTGTATGTGCATTTATTTACCTTCCATTTTTTCCCCCAAGGTAAGTCTTTCCTGTCCCGGGATTGGAATGGCTCCTTACCCCCTTCCTTAAATCCCTCATCATTTCCTTTTCCCTCTCCTTCCCTTCTGCCTGATGAAGCAGCTAGGCTGCGAAAGCTAGCATTTTTGAGTGTGTGTGTGTGTGTCTGTGTGTTTATTTGTTGCTATTACTGCCTGTGCCCCTTCGCCTGGTAAGTGTTCTTCATCTATTTTTTACGTATATATTTTTTTCCTGTTAGGAATTTTTCCTCTATAATATTCGTATATATATATATATATATATATATATATATATATATATATATATATATATATATATATATATATATATTATAGAGGAAAAATTCCTAACAGGAAAAAAATATATACGTAAAAAATAGATGAAGAACACTTACCAGGCGAAGGGGCACAGGCAGTAATAGCAACAAATAAACACACAGACACACACACACACTCAAAAATGCTAGCTTTCGCAGCCTAGCTGCTTCATCAGGCAGAAGGGAAGGAGAGGGAAAAGGAAATGATGAGGGATTTAAGGAAGGGGGTAAGGAGCCATTCCAATCCCGGGACAGGAAAGACTTACCTTGGGGGAAAAAATGGAAGGTAAATAAATGCACATACAACCACACATTTACACAGACACAAGTACACTTAGGCAGACATACTGTAGAACTGTAGAAAGCAAAGAAGTTAGAAGTTAGACAGAGATGCCACTTGAGGCAGAGGCGCTGTCCAGAGAACCAAGGCAAAGATGTTAAGATGGTGGGTGGGAATTCGAATTTAGCGGAGGTTGAGACCAGGTGGGTAACGGGAAGAGAGAATATGCTGAAGGGCTAGTTCCCATCTCCGGAGTTCTGAAGGATTGGTGTCAGTGGGAAGTATCCAGATAACCCGGACGGTGTAGCACTGTGCCAAGATGTGCTGGCCATGCACCAAGGCATGTTTAGCCACAGGGTGATCCTCGTTACCAACAAACACTGTCTGCCTGTGTCCATTCATGCGAATGGACAGTTTGTTGCTGGTCATTCCCACATAGAACGCTTCACAGTGCAGGCATGTCAGTTGGTAGATCACGTGGGTACTATCGCAAGTGGCTCTGCCTTTGATCGTGTACACCTTCCGGGTTACGGGACTGGAGTAAGTGGTGGTGGAAGGGTGCATAGGGCAGGTTTTACAACGGGGGCGGTTACAAGGATAGGAGCCAGAAGGTAGGGAAGGTGGTTTGGGGATTTCATAGGGGTGGACTAGGAGGTTACGGAGGTTAGGTGGGCGGCGGAAAGACACTCTCGGTGGAGTAGGAAGGATGTCATGAAGGATGGATCTCATTTCGGGGCAGGATTTTAGGAAGTCGTATCCTTGCTGGAGAGCCACATTCAGAGTCCGCTCCAGTCCCGGAAAGTATCCGGTGACAAGAGGGGCACTTCTGGGGTTTTGTGGAAAATTCTTAAATTGGGGAGATGAGGAAGTGGCTCTGGCAATTTGCTTCTGTACCAGACCAGGAGGATAGCTGCGGGATGTGAAGGCTGTTATCAGGTTATTGGTGTATTGGTTCAGGGATTCAGGACTGGAGCAGACTCGTTTGCCACGAAGACCTAAGCTGTAGGGAAGGGAACGTTTGAAGTACCTGCATTATGACAGCTGCCATCCTTTCCACATCAAACGTTCCCTTCCCTACAGCTTAGGTCTTCGTTGCAAACGAGTCTGCTCCAGTCCTGAATCCCTGAACCAATACACCAATAACCTGATAACAGCCTTCACATCCCGCAGCTATCCTCCTGGTCTGGTACAGAAGCAAATTGCCAGAGCCACTTCCTCATCTCCCCAATTTAAGAATTTTCCACAAAACCCCAGAAGTGCCCCTCTTGTCACCGGATACTTTCCGGGACTGGAGCGGACTCTGAATGTGGCTCTCCAGCAAGGATACGACTTCCTAAAATCCTGCCCCGAAATGAGATCCATCCTTCATGACATCCTTCCTACTCCACCGAGAGTGTCTTTCCGCCGCCCACCTAACCTCCGTAACCTCCTAGTCCACCCCTATGAAATCCCCAAACCACCTTCCCTACCTTCTGGCTCCTATCCTTGTAACCGCCCCCGTTGTAAAACCTGCCCTATGCACCCTTCCACCACCACTTACTCCAGTCCCGTAACCCGGAAGGTGTACACGATCAAAGGCAGAGCCACTTGCGATAGTACCCACGTGATCCACCAACTGACATGCCTGCACTGTGAAGCGTTCTATGTGGGAATGACCAGCAACAAACTGTCCATTCGCATGAATGGACACAGGCAGACAGTGTTTGTTGGTAACGAGGATCACCCTGTGGCTAAACATGCCTTGGTGCATGGCCAGCACATCTTGGCACAGTGCTACACCGTCCGGGTTATCTGGATACTTCCCACTGACACCAATCCTTCAGAACTCCGGAGATGGGAACTAGCCCTTCAGCATATTCTCTCTTCCCGTTACCCACCTGGTCTCAACCTCCGCTAAATTCGAATTCCCACCCACCATCTTAACATCTTTGCCTTGGTTCTCTGGACAGCGCCTCTGCCTCAAGTGGCATCTCTGTCTAACTTCTAACTTCTTTGCTTTCTACAGTTCTACAGTATGTCTGCCTAAGTGTACTTGTGTCTGTGTAAATGTGTGGTTGTATGTGCATTTATTTACCTTCCATTTTTTCCCCCAAGGTAAGTCTTTCCTGTCCCGGGATTGGAATGGCTCCTTACCCCCTTCCTTAAATCCCTCATCATTTCCTTTTCCCTCTCCTTCCCTTCTGCCTGATGTAGCAGCTAGGCTGCGAAAGCTAGCATTTTTGAGTGTGTGTGTGTGTCTGTGTGTTTATTTGTTGCTATTACTGCCTGTGCCCCTTCGCCTATATATATATATATATATATATATATATATATATATATATATATATATATATATATATATATATGTGTGTGTGTGTGTGTGTGTGTGTGTGTGTGTAACAACAGTTTAAAACTCACCGCAAAGACGTGGCGACAAGATGCGAGCTGCGATAGGCACATACAAAAGACACTCGCATACAATACTTTCAGCTATCGACCATGGCCTTCTTCAGAAAGTAGAACACTCACGCAATAACACTGGCACACAACAGTCATACAACCATCACCTCTGGTAAATAACTGTGTCATATGCATATTATGATCTTTTGATACAATTAGTTATGTTCAATACATTGTGTTATGACGGAAGAAAGTAATCTGAGTAATTACAAGATATTGTCGCATTGACATGGAAACAGGCTCGACTTCATAGGCAACTAAACACAGCACTTATACTAAAAGCACGTTTATTACGAACTTAACATACACATAGCACTAACTGCCTCTCGGGCAGAGTGCTCTGCTATTTATAAACAGACAGAATGTACCAGAAATCAGAAGAATAGTTAACATAAGAAAGAAGTAGAATTTACAAGTGAACATAAGAAAGATACAGAACGTTCTGCAATTGTTCATTACAAAGAAATAAATATTTGCCAGTGGTCAGGATTGAAACGACGACCTTCAGCACCGCAAGTCTGTGACTCTATGCCCTGCGCCACGCCAGCAGTCGGTTTACATGGTGTCTCGTCACATTGCTCCCTCTTGGAGAAACAGCGACCCGCTGTTATGTTTCCTGTGGAGCCAGCTGCAATGTCCTGGATCTTGACCTTGTCATGGGTCCACTGTATGGCAGTTCTATAGAATCCTTCCCTTCTCCACAATTATCGAAGACAGACGTTCCTGTCATGGCTTCATCAGTAACATTACCGTCCTTAAAGTCCTTGAACAAGAAGCCATTGTCACCTACCAGCTCTTCAGGATCATAGTAAGGCTTCATGCGCAGGACGTGAACAATGTCTCTTCGTTTTTGTCATTTCGACGACGGCTCATAATCCTCAAATTCGTATGTGATGTCTGACAGGCGGCGTACGACATGATACGGACCAAAGTATCGCTTCAATAACTTTTCTGACCGTCCAACCTTCCGTACAGGGGTAAAAATCCATACCAGATCTCCTGGGCTGTACACAACAGATTGGTGCTTGTCGTTATACCGCTGACGGTCCTTCTCCTGGGCGTCCAGTGTCTGTATGCGAGCCAGCTGTCTTGCTTCTTCGGCCCTGGTGATTAGCTGTTTAACATAATCATCCTGAGTGTTGTCCGGTTGGAACGGGAACAGCGTATCCATTGTTGTTTCAGCTTCACGGCCATGGAGCAGGAAAAACAGCTTGAAGCCTGAGGTGTCTTGTCCTGCGGTATTGTAAGCAAAAGTCATGACTGGCAGAATTGTATCCCAATCCTTCTGCTCAACATCGATAGCATATCGGCTAACGTCTTGTTAAAACGTTCCGTAAGACCATTTGTCTGAGGATGGTATGTAGTTGTCATTCTGTGGTCAATGTCGCACCATGACATTACCTCTGATACTAGTTTTGACTGGAATAGTTTTCCACGATCAGATGTCATGACACGTGGTGCTCCATGCTTCAAAATAATGTCTTCTACAAGCAATTTTGCGATCTCTTGAGCTTCTGCAGTCGGCACAGGTTTGGTGACAGCGTAGCATGTGAGGTAGTCAGTGCAGACTATTATCCATCAGTTACCAGTTGTCGACTTCGGGAACCTCTGTAAGAGATTGATCCCAACTCAGTGGAATGGAGCTGCTGCTGGCGGAATCGGTACGAGATGCCCTGGAGGTAATTGCGGCACATGCTTCCGTCGCTGGCACTCTTTACAGTGACTCACATAGTGCTTGACAGATCGGTAGAGACCTTTCCAGTAATACCTGCATCTGATTCTGTCTAGGGTCTTCACGAATCCCAGATGACCGGATATCTAAGCATCGTGGAAATATTTGAGAATAGCTGGCTGGAGATGAGCTGGAATGACCAGTAGCCATTTGGGGCCCAGTGGATCGTAGTTTCTCTTATACAATGTCCAGTTTATAAGTTGGAACTCTCCATTGGTCGATTCTCCTTTCTCCAAGGCCTCTATCGTTTTTAATAGTACTGGATCTTCCCTCTATTCAGCTGTAACGTCATCTAATTCAATGAGGCGATGGGCTTCTTGCCATAGGTCGTCTGAACTCATCAGCAGGTGATTGCCAGGGATAGAACTGCTCTGATGGCTGACGTCTTGCGGCAAAATAATCATCGAATACTCGCCTTCTCTCTCTGCAGTAGTGTACGACATGTCCAGGACACCCACAGTGGAAACAAAGTGGTGTGTTGTCTTCTGTCCTCCAGACATCTGTTCTTCTGTGTGGCATCATAGTTGCTGGGGGAATTGGTTGTGGCCGCGTCGGTCGGTTCATAGGCTGCCGTTTGGCGGCTGCAACTTAAGTCATAGCAGGGCGCCGCAATTCTTCACGTCGGGTGCTTCTGGCGGGGCAAACAGGAGCGAATATCTGAAATACCTCTTCCTCAGCAGCGTCAGCTCCCTCGTCACTTACAGGGCTTACATCCATGGCCACAATGCTCACTCGGTCTAATAGTCCCAGCTGCTGTAAATTGTTCCAATTCTTCTCTCACAATTTGTCGTATGAGAGAAGCAAAGTCATGCTGGTCTTCCACAATGGCCATAGGGACTACATTCGGGAGTCTGTCATACTTCTTTCATCCAACCCTCCTTTTTTGCATCTCTTCAATACGCTGGCACCACTTAATGAACTCTTCCATCGTAGCGACGTCTTTTATCAGAAGAGCTTGGTACATGTCTTCTGCAATATCCTTCATCAGGTGCATGATTTTGTCGGCCTCAGTCATATTCGGATTCACTATGTTATACAGGGCCAAAACATTCTGTATGTACGTGTCGGCTCACCATGTCGTTGGACCCGGTTCTTCAGTTGTTCTTCTGCCAAGCGGATTTGTCGCTAGCGGTCTCTAAACGTCTTCTTAAGTTCCTCCTGGAATGTCTCCTAGTCATTCAACTTGTCTTCATTGTTTTCAAGCCATTGCTGGGCTGTTCTGTCCAGATAGAAGTAAACATTGGCCAAGCACATCGTATGATCCCACCTGTTGTACTTGGCGACTCGGTCGAACCCTTTTAGCCATTTGTTGGTGTCCTGTCCAGGGTCTCCAGAGAACACCTACAGGTGTCTGATGTGCAGCTGACTTACCGCTGGTTTCGTATCCATGGTTCTTCTGATGATACAGACTTTTGGAAGGTTGTACTCAGTGTATCCCTTGTATTTCGGTTCCAGTCCGTGTAAGCGACGGTTTTTACGTTGCCTAATCGGAGCCACGGTGATGCAGCTTTTGCACAGTGTACCCAGTGCCACCACCAAACAATGTCGCATTCAAATGGAAACAGGCTTGACTTCAAAGGCATCTAAACACAGCATTTATACTGAAAGCATGTTTATTACGAACTTAACATACACGCAGCAATGACTGCCTATCGGGCAGAGTGCTCTGCTATTTATACACAGACAGAATGTATGGGAAATTAGAAGAATAGTTAACATAAGAAACAAGTAGAATTTACAAATGAACATAAGAAAGCTACAGAACATTCTGTAATTGTTAATTACAAAGAAAAACTTTTTGCCAGTGGTCAGGATTGAACCGACGACCTTCAGCATTGCAGTCTGTGACGCTATCCCCTTGCACCACGCCGGCAGTCAGTTTGCATAGTATCTCGCAGCAATATTGCTGGGCGAACAGTGACTTTCATACACTCATACACCATAAGACCAAACTGAGCACACACTTATTTGTGAACATTAATTTGGTGTTTCCAATTCCCCTCTATATGACGGCTTGAACTTGGAATGTCCGAAGTAATGGCCACCCATTCTTCCTCAAGAACAAATATCAGGAAAGTCAGAATACCAGGGTCTGGAGAGAAGTTGCTATCCTCATCCCAAAGGGGATCTGGGCAGGCCAGTCTATTTAGGATTGTTATTGTCCACAAACTACTGCCTCAGAAATACAAACTTACAACAGGATACAACTTATCAAGACGCTGTAAATATGTGTAAATATTGTTGATGAATCAATTGTAATCAATTTTCATTAATTAAAAAACCTATGTAGTGACTGGTTGTCGATGTACATTTCTAATGATATCCAGCAGCGATAGTGACAGTTGGAGCAATGATATTCAACTGAAATTTGTAAAACATCATTCAGCTATTTGCTACGAATGCATCACTATTCTCCTAATAAATATTCATGTCACTGGAAATTTACAGTACTACTTATCAAAACCACTGACTCAATTTCAAAACAAATGTCACAAATTTTGGCAAGAAAATTTCAGGGACAATGCAGTGTTGTTTACAAAATAAAATTGAAAGACATTTTCATTGGTCCTCTTAATGACACTTCAAATTGGCAGTCTTTTGATACTAACATCTAGCCATCAACGAGAATCTAGTGTCACCTAAACTAGAATTGAACCTTCACACTCACATTATCAACAGCCAATTTGGGCAGCTTTAGACTAATTGAAAAGTCACTGTTGGTATTTATTGTACAGGTGACATGAAATGACATGTTAACTTCTGAACTCACCGATTCTCTTCTGACAACACAATACACACTGATTCCTCTTTCACCTGAAGATATATCGCTTGAGACATGTTGAGGTCAATTCCACATTGCCAGGGAGTGTTCAGACACTTTTTGATTAGATAGTCTATCTTGTTGTGATTATCAGTCAAAAGACTGGTTGGATGCAGCTCTTGATGATACTCTAGGACTATTACATGTCATACATATATCACCAAAGGCAATTAACATTAGGAGATAAAAGGCTGTAAGCTGCCAATGGTTTCAAAACATTTTCCATATCATCAATTATTCTAAAAATAGCTTCATCTACATCTCGGCCTATATTCCAGAAACCCCCCCCCCCCCTCAAATTTTGCTTAAAAGTCGAGATCACGGTCAATTAAGTACTGTACTTACATGTGTTGGCGCAGTTATTTTGGCAGTGGGTGGCTTGCAGCATGAAACAGTGTCACTTTGATTATGTGTACCAAGTGAGAAGGCCATTTTCCAATGAAAAATATAATGAGTATTAAATTTTCACCATGCAGAACTTCGACTGTAAATGATCATTATTGTTTCAAGTTATTAGTATTCCAATTAAATTATGGATGCATGAACATAAATGGATCTGTTTGTATTGTAAAAGTAGTGACATGTTCTAAACAAAAGAGAAATGATCATTTGAAATTATCAGTATTTGACTTAATTGATGGGGCTTGGTAGGTGGATGGGTGAACATAAATTGATCAGTGATGATGCATACAGGCTGAAGCATAGAATTAAATTTTGTAACATGACCAGAATTCAAAAACAGACCATCCTCCTCACTAGGCAGATGCATTTACTGACTGCGCCATCCTGACTTCTGGTAAAAAAAAACTGCATGGAATACCCAAAATACATCTCCCCTCCCCAATACAAACTCAAATTCCACTTCAGCCTATTTTGATGTTCCCTCCTGAGATAAAGGATAACCCCCATATCATTCAGTGCTAGGGTGATATTCCAATATTGGATAGCCCTCACAACTATAATATGGATTAAAAAGGAGAACACAAAGCTAGGCTGAACAGTAATTAGAGTTTTCATTTGGGGGATTGTGGGGATGTACTTCATCCTATATACATTATCGTTAATAAAACACACTAGATCTGGCTCAGGAACATATAATTATTTGATAAATAGATCAAGTTTTATTTTAATTAAGGGTCATTCCATATCAATTCAATGCAGTAAAGTCTAATAATGGGAAGTCCAGGTTGGAGTTAATAATATAGTAATAAGGACAATTTACAACTAATCCAAAAACGTGGCGACAAGCTGTGATAGGCACATAAAAAAGACGTACACTTACAACACTTTCAGCTATTGGCCATACACTTCTTCAGAAAATAGAACATTCACGCGATCACACGGGCACACAACAGTCATACAACCATCACATTCAGCTGCCGCATTTCTAATCACACTCTGTGACATGTAAATCGGAGAGATTGTTGTTGTTGTTTGTTTTAAGGGGACTAAACAGCTAGGTTATCAGTTCCTTGTTCCTAGCTGAGAGTAACTGTCAATAAAGATAAAACAATGCCCTGAAAATGACACCACACAAAAGGGCAGGTTAACAATAGACAAGCCACTGACAATACAAAACGAAGACACACACAATTAGTAAAAGAAAGTCACGAATAAAACTGGATAGCAGAGTACCTTGGCTGGCTGATCACAAAGAAAAAACAGGATGAGCCAGCCATACTGCATACACTAAGAACCCCAAAAGGTGTGAAAAGGTAAAAAACGGGATTGGTGGTGGCCTAAGATGTCAGGCCACAGCACCTACCGTTAGATCGAGTCATAAAAACCAGCAGCGCGGATAAAACTTAAAACTTTGTTAGCCATAGAGGCGTCGTCACCTAAAACTAAGGGTAGTGCGTCTGGAAGATTAAAAGAATGCCGCAGGTTGGCTAAAATCGGACAGTCCATCAAAAGATGGGCCACTGTCATTACGACAACACATCGACACACGGGCGGGGACTCACGGCGTAGGAGATACCCATGGGTCAACCACGTGTGCCCAATACGGAGGCGGCAGAGGACAACCGCCTCTCGGCGGATTGGACGCAGTGAAGACTTCCACAGGGCTGTGGACGGCTTCACTGTCTGAAGCTTGTTTGGCGCATTCGCCATAGCCCACTCGGCGCTCCAAGCCTCGCGCACCTTCCGGTGCAACACCAATTTCATATCAGGTTCCATGACGCCAATATTTAGCGGTGGCTCCATAGTGGCCTGCTTGGCTAAGTGATCTACTTGTTCATTCCCTGGGATGCCGACGTGGCCCGGGGTCCATGCAAAGACCACAGAATGGCCAGATCGGCTTAGAGAGTGGACAGTATCTTGGATCGACCTTACCAATGCAGGGTGGCCACAAAATCTTCATTTTCAAATTCAAGGTTTTTTCCAGGTTTTCACGAAACTTAATTTTGCTCAAAGGGGTTACATATTTTAAAAACAAATGTTATCCAAGTTGAACCTTGTCACGTTGTAATAGACACCAAGCAGTGATTCATTCATGATTTGCGGGGGAGAGGAGGAGGAGGACAGAGCTCAGAAAAATTGTGTCATTGTACCTCAAACTGATCTAAAAAGAACCAGCTCATGTTATGTTTTCCTCATGGTTATGGGGGATCTGCAGTCCCATAGACCCCCCCTCCTCCCACCCAAGATTCGACATTGAGACAATGTAAAGTACAGGGTGTACATTTTAAGTTAAACCAGAACTATATATATAACAACGGTTTTCACCATTATGAACGGACAGCAGAGGCTTAGGAAATTATACTAAACTTGAACTGTCTCCACCGTTTGGGAGAGGTGTGAGAGACTAGTGTAAAATTTTTATTGGAAACTCCCATTTTTATTGCAGATTCAGATTCTACTGACCAATCAATTGGCAACATATTGCACTGTAATGGTAAGAATTATACTGCTGAAGAAATGTACCACCCAGGAAAGAAAATAAAGGTTAATCATATTGATGATGCTTCAGAATCAAACCAAATGATACTAGATGTACATTTAAGTTCAATTAAGTGTTTCTTCGGCAATTTATAACTGGTATTCAGACAAGGGCAATCTGGACTAAGGTATCACTTTGGAAGACTGCCCTGTAAACTGCGGGGAGAGGGATGGAACACTTTTGGTATCATTTGGTAGCGTTCTGAAGCATCATGAATATGGTTTTAATTTATTTTATTTCCTGTTTAGTACTTTTCTTCACCAGTATGGCATGTATTTCTTACTATTACAGCGCCATCTGTAGTAAAAAGAAAAACACCAACAAAAAAAACAACAACAACAAAATTATCAACCAGACCATACATGATGTGGTCCTTAGAATCCGAGTCTGCAATAAAAAATCGGGATTCCCATTTCAAATTGACACTCCCCCCCCCCCCCGCTAAGTAAATTAAGTATCCTCGTAATTGTTACCGCAACTCCTCATTGGCGCTAACTGGGCCTTCATGAAAAACAGTTCAGCCATCAACAACACGTACATGATGACTGTGTTTACTATTTGTATATTATCATTAAGACTCCTATAAACCCGAGCTGAACTGTCCGCCATTTTTCCCCAAGCTGTAGTAGTTGCCACGTTCCGGACGAAGCTCACGCGTTACCTCGCGCTTCATTCAACTCGCTCATACTCGCAAACTACTCGTTGTATGAACCTCCAATTTTCATGAATATATTCGTGAATGACTACACTACATTTTCATTTTAATTTCATTTGCGGTAATAGTTTATTAAGAGGATATAGTGACAGTTTAGGAACATGCACTTACTGACGACGTTACGTAATTTTCGACATGCGAGGAACTTTCTTTCAGTTGAAGTTAGGTGAACACATTAAGCTAATGAAATGTCCAAAATACATCAAATTTTCATCGTCTTTAAACAAGAACTCTGTGAGAAATGTATATCTTGAGATGTCAGTTAAACATGCAGCATTGGAATTCGCCAGCCGCGGTGGCCGAGGGGACTGCGGCGCGCCAGTCACGGCCTGCACGGCCACTACGGTCGGGGGTTCGAATCCCCCCCCTCGGGCATGGATATTTGTGCCGTCCTTAGTATTAGCTAGTTCATAAGTAGTTTGTAAGTTTAGGGACTGATGACCCCGTAGTTAAGTCCCATAAGCTATACAAACATTTGAACATTTGATTTGGAATTCGCTCGCCTGTATAGTAATACCTCGTCTTCAGTATTAGAGCTTAGCACAGGTTGTTACTGCATAACGCACATACTTGAAGCTACCGGTACTAACTTCTTAACCCAAACTACAAAAGTGCTGTGTTTCTATGTAATATTTAATTACAATTTTTCATTTGTCTCAAAAGGACATTGTAAATATCTCAATACAGAGTGCTTTATTATGTGAGGAAATGAGAACAAGTCAGTTCATTATATAGTGAAGAGTTTCTTGATACTTGTCATTTTTTAGTATTCTCGCATAAAATCCACGTTAGATTTAGTAATTTTCGTTCTATTACTGCTAGGAAATGTAACTCCTATTAGTTTTTGCAAACTGAGTAGTAGGTCTGAAACAAGTTGGACAACAAGCAACGAAAAAAACATTTGTGACTGATGAAGGAATACCTCAACACTGATTAATAAATCCCTAACTTTACTCTTTTCCGTTAAAAAAATACGTTTCTTTGAATAAAGCGACAGTTAATGAAGTTTTGCGTAATAACCATATGGCAAAATACGCCCCTCTTTGCGTTGTTATTTGCCAAAATATCATTTTGATACCTCTAACCGTGTATGAGACGCACTATATTTCATGCTGGCCTTATCAGCATCGGAAATGAGTTCGCTACATAAAATAAATTTTAGCAATTTGATTGAAGGGTAACTATCTCCTGCTAAATTATAATAAATTTCAATACGTCAGGAAAATTTCATCCGCAGCAACATATGGTGTAACATGCACCCAACGAAACAACATAGCAGCCCTTATTTTTTACTGCAAACTTTTCCTAACTTAGCGCTGTTTCTTATTTCAAAGCCAATATCTTACTAACTATGGCTATTCACGAAATTATGCAGATTTCGTCAAAATGCTGACATATAAAGATTTAAGTAGCGAAAAAATTAAATATTTCTACCCATTAGTTTTCGCGAAATCATTTGTGAAAGATAGCAAGACGTGCGCCTCTATGCTGTTGGTGCAGCGCAATTCCAACCATTTCGGCGGAAACATGGC
Source organism: Locusta migratoria (assembly GCA_026315105.1). Classification (NCBI taxonomy): domain Eukaryota; kingdom Metazoa; phylum Arthropoda; class Insecta; order Orthoptera; family Acrididae; genus Locusta; species Locusta migratoria. Next base: position 482,406,116 of record CM048748.1, read on the forward strand.
GGACGGTTCAGTATGGATATTTAAGAGCTTTAATTACCAATGTTACGTCAGTCACAGCAATCATCTATAATTATTACTAATGAACATAGATGCCGAATTTTGAAAATCTTGGGGTATGCTCAGAGGTGTACCCAGGTATTTCTAAATAAATAAATACAAAGCAAAGCCAAAAACTTATACAAAACATACACGCTATCGATTCCATATCTCCTTCACCATCGCGATAATAAGTCGAAGTCCTTTTTTATTTCACTATATACTTATCCATATTAACAATTTTCACACGCAAGACATTAACCCTTTTAACTCCAAATTTTATTTATTTATGAACAAAAATATTTCTTTGCGTATATCTATAAATAATGATTGGATTAATGTGTATTTGACAGAATTTTTGATTATTTTTAGATTTTGGAATGAAATTTGGGATGACTACACATGCCCTCAGTGTGTAGGATATGTTTCCTTTGCCGTAGCTAATAACATTTTCAAACTATTGACTACTAATTTAGACATTGGACAATTAGTAATAAAGTTTTTTAATTATTTTGTTTCCTTTACCTTGATAAAATTATTTGGAAGTATTCTTGCATTTACTCCAACTTACACATCAAGCAACAATATATATTTTGACAATACATTGTAGCCAAATGCTTTTTGTTCCTTCGACGTAACGGTAGACAATGTAGTCACAATGAATTATTGAAGCCCTGCAATGCCATTTACAATCTTTGAACAAATGGTTGCGGCTAAAGGGACAGATAAAGATGAGAGGAGGGAAAGGGTTAAGACGTAATTCCTTGCACAGGTGACACAGGTCAAAAAGAGCGGAAACTAAGGTCCAACTACTACGGTCAATTGAGAAACTGTTGAAGCCTGAAAATTCAAATTCAGAAAAAAATCTATCACTAGCTGTTGCGTTTAGAGAATTTTGTAGGGCTACAAATTAAAACGCAAAGACCTTCGCAAGTTATGTGTTATGAGGACTGTCTGTTTACAGAATGTTTTAGCTAGAAGGGATAGGGCAGTCTACATAACAAGTATGTCGGCTCACAGGTAAAATATGTGGTTGTCAAAAGGTTACCTCAAAAGATACCGGGAATTAAATTCGTAGCGTAAACATTTTCAATGTATCGTACCAAACCCACTTCATTTCTAGTTATTTAATACCATTAAAAGGTTGTCGCCTTTGGTTTACAATCTTGACTTAACGAGCGGAATTCCATTAACATTCGGACTATATAGAAAACGGTTACTTCACTCACATGAGAATGTGGATTTTAATGCCTACGAATTCAATTACCCGTTTAAAATAATCATTTTAGAGCGGTGTCTTACAAAAGCCAGCCGGCCATCAATGGGATGAGAGAGTCGATTTTAATTACAGTCAAGAAATATAATGTAAAGAAAAAATGATACCAAAATTTTCAGTGGGGTACGCCTAGCATTCCCACTCATATTTTGGGGGTATGCTTGAGCGACCGAGCATCACCATACCAACTTTTACGGAGTTTATAGTTAAAACCAACAAAATGCTTCAGTGAAGAAATTTTTCAACACGGAATCAGACAAGCGAGATCTGTGTTGATGGGAGGGGGGGGGGTATTCGTCAATTACGAAAATTGCTAAAATTTAGTACAAATAAATATCGCCTTTCATTCTAGCTACGATTTCGTAATCGCGCCTTATGATAACGTCGCGTCTCTGCGAAGTACAGCGAGAGGAATTAAGTCGCGTGGTTGAACAATACTTCGAGATAAATACAGAAATAGATAACGGAATACGTACCCTATAATTATAAAACATTTTAAAACGCCCAGAAATATATTTGAAAAAGTTTTTGTATACAAAAATAAAGCGATGAATATTATTTAATCCGCGGGCACTGGCGATCTGAGCATTTTGCTCTCCGTAATTTAAAAACGACTGGCATTTTGTTACTTTTAAATATTAAACTTTGAGGTTTTATCTTACTAAAACTACAAGGATTACTTATTTACATTTATTAAGTGCATTTCGAACCGGTCGTGTAATCTGAGCAATAGGCTATACACGCGAAAGATCATTTAACTCTTGAAGCCGCGAGATCTCATGGGTTAAAAATCCCGGTTTCTGGGTGAAATTCAAGGTTTTTTCCCGGTTTTTTCAAATTCAAGGCTTTTTCCCGGTTTCAAGGTTCGGTGGCCACCCTGCAATGGCTGGCGAGAAAAACACTGGTCGATCACTTGTAAGCCACTCAGGGAGTCAGAACAGATGACAAATGACCCCTGGGGCACGCTTTGAGGTGTTGCAGAGCCCTTAGAATGGTGACCAGTTCGGCAGAGAAAATGGAACTCTCACATGGCAGAGAATGCTGCTCCACATGGTCGTCATGAAGAAATGCATACCCAGCATGGCCATCTACTACGGACCCATCTGTGTAGACGGGTTTTACGGCATGGAACGAGTCTAGGAGTTGTAGAAACTCGTGGCGGAGATGTCTAGCGGAAACCGAGTCCTTTGACGTACAGGACAGATCCAGACGGAGCTGCAATCGAGGAGTAGACCAAGGAAGGTTTCGAAAGGAATAGTGGAACATGGTAGGGAGTGGAGAGAATGTGAGGGACGAAAGAAGGGAACGAGCACGGACTGAGATCGGGTAACCCGACCTAGGACGTCGTGGAGGAATAGGGACCACAGCGTCTGGAAAAATGAGTCGGCGGTTCGGATGGAGGGGCCTGAACATCGGCTACATAAGAAGCCAGCAGGTGTTGCCTGCGGAACCGCAGCGGGAGGACTCCAGCTTCGACAAGGAGGTTTGTCACAGGGCTTGTGCGAAAAGCCCCTGTCGCCAAACGGACACCACAGTGTAAAATTGGGTCTATTGCCTGCAGTGCTGACGGCGCAGCCGAATCGTAGACTATGCAGCCATAGTCTAGGCGTGACTGAATGAGGACCTTGTACAGTTGTAAGAGCGTTGGGCGTGAGGCTCCCCAAACAGTGTGGCTAAGGCAGCGCAGGATGTTGAGGTGGCGCCAGCACTTTTGTTTTAACTGGCGTAGGTGCGGCACCCAGGTTAGACGGTCATCAAACACCATACCTAAGAACCTGTGTGTCTCTTCGACTTGTAGCAGGTCGCCAGATATGTAAAGTTCGGGTTCCAGGTGTACTGCCCGACGTCAACAGAAATGCATCACACGGGTTTTGAATGCAGAAAATTGAAAACCGTGGGCATTCCGAATTGCGATCTGCAACCGCCGTTCAGCTACGCCGATGCTGGAGGAGCTGTAATACATGCAGAAGTCATCGGCATACAAGGAAGTAGAAACCGATGACCCCGCAGCGGTTTATGGCGATTAAGAATAAAGGAACACTAAGAACGGAACCTTGTGGGACTCCGTTCTCTTGACAATGAGGTGAGCTGAAACAAGAACCAACACGAACACGAAAAGAACGCAACGCCAGGAAGTTCTTAATGAATGTAGGAAGTGGATCCCGTAAGCCCCAATCGTACAGCGTAGACAGAATATGATAGCGCCAGGTGGTGTCATACGCTTTCCGCAGGTCAAAAAAGACGGCAATCAGGTGTTCACGAATGGCTGTACGAATGGCTGACTCCAGCGACACGAGGTTGTCGATAGCGGAGCGGCCTTGACAGAACCCACCCTGTTGAGGCACCAAGAGTCCTCGGTCCTCGAGGATCCACATGAGCCTCCGACTCACCATCCGTTCGAGGAGTTTACACGAAACGTTGGTGAGGCTGATTGGGCGGTAACTATCAGCCACCTGTGGATCAGCCCCGGGCTTCATCACTGGGATGATGATGCTATCCCGCCATTGAGACGGGAAGACACCCTCAAACCAGAGACGATTCAGCAAGGAGAGAAGTTGGCGTTTAGAGTCTGCTGACAGATGTTGGAGGAACTGACTATGAATGCGGTCGGGTCCAGGGGACGTGGCTGGGCATGCGGCAAGGGCGCTTTCGAACTCCCATTCGCTGAAAGGGATGTTATAGATTTCCTGGCGTCGCGTTTGAAAGGATATCTGTTTTCGCTCGGTGCGCTCTTTAAGGGCGCCAAAGAGGCGTCGAACTTGCGACCATACCCGTGAAGGTGATAGTCGGGATCCAATGGAGGCGACAAAATGCTCCCAGGAGGCCCTCTTGCTTTGCTGGATCAATCGGCGTGCCCGTGCACGGAGACGCTTAAACGCAATAAGGTTATCGACAGACGGGTGGCGACGGTGGCGCTGTAGTGCTCGCCGACGTTCCCGGATGGCCTCAGCTATCTCCGGCGTCCGCCAGGGCACTGACTTACGGTGGAGTGATCCCAGTGAGACAGGTACAGTTTTCTCAGCAGCAGAAATGATCAAATGAGTGACCTGCTGAACAGCGGTATCTATATCAGCCAGAAGAGGAGAGGGAAGCACAGCGGTTATGGAATATGCTAGCCAGTCGGCCCTATGGAGGGACCAGCGAGGCAGACGGTCAGCAGGTGGACACTGTGGGAGTGACAGGAAGATAGGGAAATGGTCGCTGCCACACAGGTCATCGTGGACCCTCCAAGTGAAGTGCGGAAGTAGGCTTGGGCTACAGACAGACAGGTCTATGGCGGAGAATGTACCGTGTGCCACGCTAAAGTGCGTAGCAGCACCGGTGTTCAGGAGGTAGATGTTCAGCTGGTTCAGTAGTGCCTCAACATCCCTACCCCGTGCCGAGGTCTGCGTGCCACCCCACAAAGTGTGGTGGGCATTGAAATCCCCCAAAAGAAGGAAGGGTGGGGGAAGTTGGGCGACCAAGGCAGCGAGGTCCACAGGAGAGACAGCCTCATCTGGTGGGAGATAGATTGAACAGATTGTAACATCTTGCACTGCCCGGAGCCAAACAGCAACCGCCTCTAGGGGCGTTTGAAGGGGCACGGCAGCGCTAGGGACAGTGGCAAGGACATAGATGCAAACTCCACCAGAAACTCTGTCATAGATAGGCCGATTTTTAAAATAGCCCCGGTAGCCTCGAAGGGCAGGGGACCGCGTCGCTGGGAACCAGGTCTCTTGAAGAGCGATACAAATGGCAGGTGTTTGGCTGAGAAGTTGTCGTAGCTCAGGCAGGTGCTGGAAAAAGCCTCTACAATTCCACTGGAGGATGATGTTTCCTTCTGGCTGTACCGCCATGACGAATAAAACAGCAGATCACTCCATCGGATCGTCTGCTACCATGTGCCCAGAATCCACGGAACCAGAGATCTTATTTTCTGGGGAATCGGTAATTGCGAGATCCTCAGGAGATGCGAGGATCTCGACTTCACCCTCCGAAGAAGAGGATGTGGGTGGTTGTGGCTTTGAAGCCACTGAACATTCTTTCTTCTTATTTCTCTTCTTCTTGTCCTCTCGCTGGCCCTTTGGTTTGCAGGGCCGAGGGGGCTTCCCAGAAGTGGCATCTGGGATGGAGGAAGAGCAGGAAGCTCTTCGACCGGCAGGTTGGAGATCCTGAAGACTGCGGCCAGGATCCTCCGGAGCACTCTGGGAAGCTGCAGAAGGGGTTGTCTCTAAGGACCCCTTCCGAGCGAGAGGGGCCGGAGAAGGCTTTTCCTTCCCCGGCTTAGAGGTGGGGATTGGAGTCCCCGGTGTTGTAGCAGGTGATGCTCCCACTGTGAAAAGAGTGGGAGCCACCGAAGATAAGGTGCCCCCTGCTGGTAGGGGGGCCGGGTCAGTTGATTGGGCCTGGGGGCGCGCTATTGTTGACGGAACAGGTGGAACAGCAGGCACAGTGGACGAGGACGATGAGACTGCCGCGGCATATGTAGTTACCAGGCGGACAGGATGGAGCTTCTGATATTTCCGTTTGGCCTCTGAATAAGTCAGTCGATCTCTGGTCTTGTATTCCATGATTTTCCTCTCTTGCTGCAGAACTGTACACATAGGCGAGCAAGGGGAGTGATTCTGGCCGCAGTTGACACATACTGGAGGCGATGTGCAAGGGACGTTCGGATGAACTGCACGTCCACACTCCCGACATGTTGGGTTGGCATCACATCGGGAGCTCATATGGCCAAACTTCCAGCATTTAAAACAGCGCATAGGGGGAGGAACGTAGGGCTTTACGTCGATCCAGTAAACCATCACCTTGACCTTCTCGGGCAATGAATCACCCTCAAAAGCCAAGATGAAGGCACCGGTGGCGACCCTATTGTCCTTCGGACCGCTATGGACTCGCCGAATAAAATGTACTCCCCGCCATTCTAGGTTGGCACGCAATTCGTCATCTGATTGCAGCAAGAGGTCCTTATGAAAGATGATACCCTGTACCATATTTAGGGTCTTGTGCGGCGTAATGGTAACGGAAACATCACCCAGCTTGTCACAGGCCAGCAGTGCCCGCGATTGAGCTGGGGATGACGTCGTTATTAATACAGATCCCGACCGCATCTTCGACATGCCTTCCACCTCTCCATACTTGTCCTCAAGGTTTTCAACAAGAAATAGTGGTTTATTTGTCTTAAAAGATTCCCCATCACTACGGCTACAGACCAGATACTTACGGGCATAAGCCTCACCCTTCTGTCTTCCCTGACGTTCCTGCCAAGGTGTAGCCAGAGAAGGAAACGTTTGGGGATCATAATCTGTAGCATTGTAGTCCCTTTTACCACACTTAGAGACGCCATTTTTGCGTGTGGCGACGCTATTTATTGCTCGTTTCATGTTCGTCCCATGAGCAGCTAGGGAACTAAAGGTGCACCCAGGCAGAGCCCCGCTTGCCTGGGTAAGCCTTATACAACTGAGGTGCGGCAGGTTCCTCAGAGGTCGCTCGCTAGCGGCTGTTCAACCTCAACAGCCATGCATCTCCTTGGCACGTAGCACACCTTGAGATTGAGGGATTTTTTATAGAGGTTTGTGCCGTCCTCGCGACCCGGGCGATTAAGCCAAGATCCCCGGGCTCTGAAACGTACAACGTTCCACCATAGTGCCGAACGATGGTCGTTGAGGCACGCACAGAGCTTACGGTGTAGTGGACTGTTGGCGCGACACAGCCTGAGGGGAAATCGGAGAGGAAAGGGGATAGGAAGGTTGTGTCACGGTTGTGGGGATGGATACAGCATGACACGACTTAGATAGGAATAAAGAGAGCCATCCATGACCTTAAAACAAATCCTGAAATAATCATCCTCCCTGCAGATATGGATCACAGTGACTACCTGGCAGAAGGCTCCACAAACTTTCTGACTCCTCCACCTACAAGTTGTGCCGGAATGACCCCATCCTCAAAGTACAACAAGATCTCCAATAACTTGGGGGGGGGGGGGGGGGGGGGGGCACAACTTCTCAGGTCATTAGCGCCCAGATCGGAACAGAGATTCACTAGATCTCGAAAAAATTTATAACTGCCAGAAAGGAGAGTATCAAGAGAAAGCTAAAACAGAAAGATAAAAAGAAACAAATGGAAGTGTTAAATATCCTTTGATAAATTAGCCATGTTGATAAAAAGCAAAACTCGAGAAGCCGAGAGGGGCGTGAGGAGGTCCTCCAAGCGGTCGGGATCGGTTTTACGGTTCTCAGTTTGTTGTCATGAAGTGAGAACCACGAACTGTGTCAGGACGACACAATACACCGGCAAAAGGCCCGTTGAATATCGTCAAATGGGACGCAGAAGGTAGCCATGCGAGGCAAAAGAGCTGCTGCCTTGGCTGCAATGTCGGCAGTCTCATTCCCGGGCACACCCACGTGGCCAGGGACCCACAGTAAAGAAACGTGACAGCCGTTATCTGCTAGCAACTGAAGTGAGTGTTGGATTCGGTACACGACAGGATGGGTCGAGAAAGGGTCGCTAAGACTCTGCAGAGCACTAAGGGAATCACAGCAGATGGCATAAAAGGGATTGCGGCAACGGCGGATGTATAAAACAGCATGGTGGACCAATCCCTCTTAAAATCCTATCCCCCCCCTCCCAGAATCCATCTCCCTCCTCACCCCAAAAGCACCCCGCACACCCACCTTCTACATGCTCCCCAAAATCCACAAACGTAATAATCCTGGACGCCCAATTGTGGCTGATTACTGTGCTCCTACCGAAATAATTTCAGCTCTCACTGACCAACACCTCCAACCAACTGTCCAAAATCTATATTCCCACATCAAGGATACCAACCAATTCCTTCATTGACTCTCCACCATTCCCACCCCTTAGCCTCCCGGATCCTTACTTGTCGCTGTGGATGCTACCTCCCTATACTCCAACATTACACATGCCTAAGGCCTTGCTGCTCTGGAACACTACCTCTCCCAATGTCCCTGTGAACTTAAGCCTGATACCTCACTCCTCATAACCCTCACCAACTGCATCCTAACTAACAACTACTTTTCCTTTGAGGGGAAAGTTTACCAGCAAATCTGAGGCACAGCCATGAGCAACCACATGGCACTGTCCTACGCCAACCTGTTTATGGATCGTCTGGAGGAGTCCTTCCTAGCATCCCAAAACCCCAAACCTCTGGCCTGGTTCAGGTTCATTGATGATATTTTCATGATCTGAACTCACGCTCAGGACACCTTATCTCCTCCCTTCAGAACCTCCTCCCCCATCCACTTCACCTGGTCTTCCTCAACCTACCATGCCACATTCCTGCATGTCTACCTCCACCCCATTGATGGCTCCATACACACTTCCGTCAACATTAAACCTACCAACCACCAACAGTACCTACACTTTGACAGTTGCCATCCCTTCCACATCAAAACATCCCTCCCTTACTGCCTGGCCACCCATGGACGGTGTATCTGCGGTGACAAGAACTCCCTTTCTGAATATGCTAAGGGTCTCACAAAGGCCTTCACAGACAGAAACTACCCCACAGACCTAGTGCACAAACAGATCCCCCGTGCCATATCCTCACACATCCCAAATCCTCCCTCTGACACCAGTAACCAGCCACAAAAGAGCGCACTCCTTGTCACCCAGTACTACCCTGGAGTCGAACAACTGAAGTGCATCCTTCACTAATGTTTTGATTTTCTATCCGCATGCCCAGAAATGAGAGACATCAGGCCCGATCCTACCCACACCTCCAAAAGTGGGGTTCCATCACCCTCCCAACCTCCACAACATCTTATTTCATCCTTATGCCACCCCGAAACCCAGCCCACTGCCACAGGGATCATATCCTTGTGAAAGACCCTGCTGCAAGACCTGTCCAATCCACCCACCCAGCACTTCCTATTCCTGTCCTGTCACAGGCTTATCCTACCCTATCACAGGCTGGGCCATCTGAAAGCAGCCATGTAATTTACCAACTGTGCTGCAATCACTGTGCAGCTTGCTATATTGGCATGACCACTAACCAGCTGTCTATTAGGATAAAACAAGGTGGACCACCCCGTGGCACAGCATGCAGCAGAGCACATGCTTGATTTAAATGGTTGCTTCACAACCCGGGCTATCTGGTTTCTCCCATCCACCACGAGCTTTTCTGAACTGCACAGATGGGAGTTATCCCTACAGTACATTCTCCGATTCCGAAATCGTCCAGACTTCAACCTACAATAACTTCCCTTTTTCCCATACTTACAGTACCTACCTCTATCCTAAACCTCTCCCATTTTGAGTGGTGCACAAGTGTGCGTGTGTGTGGTGTGTGTGTCTGACATGCACGCAATTTTTTTATATTTATTATTATTTATTTAAATTTATATTTAACTTCTTAACTTCTTTGCTTTCTACAGTATGTCTGCCTAAATGTACTTGCGTCTGTGTAAATGTGTGGGTGTGTGTGTATTTGTTTACCCTCCTTTTTTCCCCCAAGGTAAGTCTTAATATCACTGCCTGTGCTCCTTTGTCTGGTAAGTAGATTTCATCTATTTTTCTATATTCATTTTGTTTGTTTATTTTATTATATTATTTTTATTTTATTTTTCTTTCCTCACACGCCTGCCTACTCCATTCCTAAGCTGCATTTCATTATTTCCATCTAGGCCATGCTGTACCATTCCCAACACCGTGACGCAACCTTCCTATCCCCTCTCCTCTCTGATTTACATGCCGCAGAGCGTGATTCGAAGTGCAGCAGCTGGAGGTGATGGTTGTATGACCGCTGTGTGCCTGTGTGATTGCATAAATGTTCTATTTTCTGAAGAACGCCATTGGCAGATTGCTGAAAGTGTTGTATGTGTGTGTCTCTTGTATGTGCCTATCGCAGCTCATCACCACCACCACATCTTTGCAGTGAGTTGTAAACTGTCCTTATTACTGTATTATCAATGCAGTAAAGTAACATTTTCAATCTGAACATTTCAGATTTCTTTCAAATTTGGTGCATTCAATGAGCCGATAATAGATGGAAAAATACCAATTTGCACGGCTGTATTACAACTGCGAAGAAAGCTACAGGTGTGGAAAGTTCGGAATTTGTGCGAAATTTACGTGTCTGTCTCAACATAAAATACTGTAATTCTGTTTCTAATTAAGTTACAGCAATGAAAATGGTACCATTGGAAAGCTAATGAATAAACCTTTACACTGATATGCCACATGGCAGGTTTCTGAATATTTTTATTCAAAAGGTCATTGACCTTGACTTTTGACCTTTAATGTCTCAAAACATCCCAGCTTCAAATTTTCTGGAAAAAATATATTTTATTGTTCCATTATGTTACTACAAATATGGTAAATATCATGATGGCACACCAAAGGTATCATTCACAAAAAATATTCTGTCAGCATCAAGACACTACTGAAATGAAGACAGTAACTCACATATATGAAACACAAATTATGATAACATACAATCCATATGTAATATTCTACAAAAATATGGTTTGCATTATTATAATGGTATTATGAACCATTTATATAACAATTTTAATGAAAAGGCAAATGAAAAGTGATTAGATCTCTCCTCAAAATTCTCCAATTAAATTGTCAAGGTTCGCCAGATCTGATGCAGGGAGATTGCAAGTCCTTCCAGTTGGTGTCACTGGATAGTCTCGCGTGTTTTCTGATGACAGACATGTCTGGTTTGGCAGGAAACACAAATGACAGGAGACGGTCCATGTGGATGCAAGAAGTTGACGTTTACTTCCAGTGGCGGTGCTAGGCATGTGGCCTGTGGGGACCTCGCAAAAATTCTTAAAAAAAAAATTAAGATTAATGGTGTTTTTCAACTGCTAAGTTATAGCAACTATGTTGCGTACGGAATAAATACTGAAACTAGCCCCGAATACTTCAAGCGGTACAGTTGGGCTCGAATGACTGCTGTACAGAGCAGACAACACAGCGCAGCTGTCGGGCGCAGGGGCCGGGGCGGGTAAATAGGCCGCGATGCATGGCTCTGATTTACAAAAGAAAAAACAAGTCAAGTGTTTGTAAAGCTTATGGGACTTAAGTGCGGAGTCATCAGTCCCTAAACTTACTAACTACTTATGAACTACCTTGTACTAAAGACAACACAAACATCCATGCCCGAGGGGAGATTCGTACCCTCCACGGGGAACGGCCTTGCGCATTGCAGCATAGCGTCTCAATGCGCATCTGTTCTACAGTATGTCTGCCTAAGTGTACTTGTGTCTGTGTAAATGTGTGGGTGTATGTGCATTTATTTACCTTCCATTTTTTCCCCCAAGGTAAGTCTTTCCTGTCCCGGGATTGGAATGGCTCCTTACCCCCTTCCTTAAATCCTCATCATTTCCTTTTCCCTCTCCTTCCCTTCTGCCTGATGAAGCAGCTAGGCTGCGAAAGCTAGCATTTTTGAGTGTGTGTGTGTGTCTGTGTGTTTATTTGATACTGCCTGTGCCCCTTCGCCTGGTAAGTGTTCTTCATCTATTTTTTACGTATATTTTTTTCCTGTTAGGAATTTTTCCTCTATAATATTCGTACAATGTAAAATAATATACATATGAAGTGTGAATTTGCAAAACGACTTAAGTCCACATTTTCATGGTTTTGTGTTATGGGCACAGCAATGTTCCACCACCCAATACACATCACTTAATACAGGGAGGCCAGAAAAGGACTCACTTACTTCAAAATTAAATATCACGAAAACAAACATTGACAGAGGAATGCAGTACACAGTATGTTTATTGTGAAAGCTGTAAGACGTTTATACAGCAGTTTGAAATAATAGTTACAAAAGCTGCTAACAGATGGCGCTGTAATCGCCATGCCTAATGCCTAGTATAAATAGTGATCCGAAGCCCAGAGCGATCAGTTCCACTATTGAAATTTGAAAGGAGGTTAGTGTACCAAAGGAAGAGATTAAAACCATGTACTCCATTGAACAATGCTTTTTTTCTGGTGCTAGAATACCACATGTTAGAAGAGAGTCCTACGCCAACAAGGCGAAGTTTTCAAGCATGATTTAATGTTCCAAAAGGACCCGATTCGAAAACCATTCATACACTCACCGCAAAATTTCAACGTACAGCAGTGTAACTGATGATCTAGTGGGGCATGTTGGCTGCAAGCAAACCGCAATTACACCTGAAAATATCGCCACAGTTTCTGGAATTATTCAGCGAAATACAATGTCATCCGTCTGTAGAATTGCATCTGACACTGGTTTGAAGTGTTCCAGCACGCAGAAAAAACTGAGAAAGAGCCTACACACATTTCCATTCAAAATTCAAATGCAACAGGCCATACCTGCAGGAGCTGTGCAACAAAGGGTTGCCTCTGCTAATCAGATGCTTACAATGATTGATAGTGAAGGATTTGATGTTGGCTGCATCTGGTTTACAGATGATTAAGCACATTTCCACCTGAATTGATACGTGAATAAGCAGAACTGGCGATTTTGGGATTCCGAAAAGCCATATTGGTGTGAAGCGAAACCCCTGTGTGGGCTGCAGTATGCAGCAGAGGCATTATTGGCCTTTCTTTCATTTCAGAAACGGTAACTGGAGCATGTTACGTTGTAATTTTGGAACAATTTGTCGTCACACAGCAAGCGTTAGAGAATCGACCAGGTACTGAATGGTTTATGCAAGATGGAACCCGACCACATCGGACCGAACAAGTGTTTCGCTTTCTTGAGGAATACTTCGGGAATCGAGTCATTGCTTTGGAATGTCCCAAATTTACTGGTGCAGGCATGGATTGGCATCCATGTTCACCGGATTTGACGCCCTGTGACTTTTTTTTGTGGGGCACAGTGAAAGACATGGTCTACCCGAAGCATCCTGCCACCCTGGACAAGCTTGAATCGGCGATCTTTGTGGCATGTGAATCCATTTTGGTTGAGACACTATGAAATGTGATTGCGAATTTTATTCTTCATTTGCACTACCTCTGTAGTGCCAATGGTGAACATTTTGAAAACACTGTGATGAGATTGTTTGCAAAGAGAGTTTTCATATGATTATTTTACTTATGTATACTGATATGAGCTGTACAGCGTACAGCGCCATCTGTTAGCAGCTTTTGTAACTATTATTTCAAACTGCTGTATAAACTTCTTACAGCTTACACAATAAACATACCATTTACTGTATTCCTCTATTGATCTTTGTTTTCGAGATATTTAATTTTGAAATCAGGGAGCCCTTTTCTGGACACCCTGTACCAAAGAGACTTTAGTCCCCAAATTGTATATATTATTTCCCGCAACAATACATTCATGTTTACTGGCAAAACAGGATTAGTCGAGCTCTTAAGTTGTTTTGCTTGTAGGTAGTGATAATTCTTAACAGATTCATCTATAGCTTTAAGTTGGTAAAACTTCTATATTAATTTTGTTTGTGTGCAACCAAGTTATGCATTGAGAGAGAGGATTCTCTTTCTTTAACATCTGACTACATACAAAATCTATGCTTACCTAAGATACCAGTTCAGGACATGGATAATACATGTATTATCATCGTAAACTAACAATTCCAGTTTTCTCTGTGCATAACATGACAACTAATTCTGTATCCTCCTACATGTACCATGAGGGGCAAGCTAAGAACAGTCCAAATGAGGTGCACAGTTTTCTCCTTCGTTATTTCAATACCAGTGTCTCATCTAGTGTTAAAGAACTCTGGTTGTTTTGTGTCAGCTGTCCTGGCCAGAATAAGAACAACACTCTTATTGGATTTTTTAATGGCTATAAGTGCTCAGAGGTGTTTTTCAACATCAGACTTCCTTTCCTTGTCAGAGGACACTCCTTTCTGCCAAATGATAGGGACTTCGCAGTAGTGAAAAGACGAAAGAAACATATGGAGATATTATACACACTGAAGGACGTTTGTGAAAACATAGTAAGCTCTGGCACTAAAGAAAATTTTATAGTAACAAGCATTGAAAGTGAGGGTGTTTATGATTACAACAACTTAGTGGCCACAATATTAGAAAAGAAATGTCAATTCCATATAGACATCGGTTAAGGACAATCATAGGTATCTTTCAGTGTTTCAACTATCATGGATTTCTGCTTTTCTGCAGAACAGATCGGAATAGGTATGACAAAACCATTCATAGGAGGAGTAATACAGTATTCTTTCATCCTTGGGCCAACATATCACATAGATAAGCTTATCCAAATGGTATGTCTCCAATCAATGGAACTAAAATTAAAGATATACGCAAAATGTTCGAGTATGATGCTTCTGCAGAAACCTACTTCAGATGAATCTGTTCCAGAGGCCTCTGATGAAACCCTCCTCCAAGTTTCTGTAGTTGCTGACAGAACCAGGGTCATCAAAATTTGGCGAAACTGCTGTTATCCAACATTCTGAGCTGAATAAGAAGTTAAGAAGTGAAAATATTTGTGATTCAGAATCAAGAGGACATTGTTCATAAAACAGAGTAATTTGTAGCATTACATTTGGGAAAGTGGGTGTTTCCAGTAACAGATTCACAGCGTTATAATTTAGCTCAAAATGATGCCCAACAAATCCTCGAGAAATCTGATGACAGTTACCCCAAAGACACAAATAAAAAGACATTTTAATAAATTTTATTTTACTAGAAAACTGAGTAACGGTGAAGAGTAACATCACAGATCATTGGTTTACTCTACATCTCAAGATAAAGTTTATTGCTTTCCATGTAGATTTTTCTCAGATTTTCAGACACAGATGGAAAAAGAAGGCTGTTGTGACTGGAAAGATCTGAATAGGAAATTGCAAAGACATGAACATAATCTAAGTCAAGGACACATCGCGTGTATGATTAAATGGATGGAATTATATAAAGGCATCAAATATGGGAAAACAGTAGATAAGGAGACTTATTAGGGAATCACAGCTGTATTGGTATAACTTGGTCGAAAGATGATCGATATTATCAACTACTTAGCCTCATACAATCTGGCATTTAGAGGTCATCGAGAATCCCTTACCCTTAATGATACTGGAAACAGTGGAAATTTTATAGAACTATTTACACTGTTACCTAAATATGATCTAACACTAAAAGAGCACTTGCAACACATTAATGAAAAGCAAATTCCTCAACATAATCTGAGCCACGAGATCCAAAATGAATTAATTTTAATGTCAAAATCTGTCATTAACGATATTGTAAAAAGAGTCAAACAAGCAAAATATTATGTCTTCATGCTCGATTTTACCAGAGATGTGAGCCATGTGGAACAAACGTCAATGATATTAAGATTTTGCAATTCCTCAACTGGAGAGATAGAGGAACATGGGTTTCATGCCATTGCAAAAACAACGGGAAGTATTTAACAAATAACGATCTAGATATAAAGAACTGTCGAGGGCAGGGATATGATAACGGCGCCAGTATCGTTGGCATTAATAAAGGAGTTAGAAGAAGAATACTTAATTTTAATCAATGAGCATTGTTCACGCCATGCGAATGCCGTTTTTGGAATTTCCTTCTTATAGATGCAGCTAACTCATCTACAACAGCTACAACAGTTTTCGTCTTCATCAATAAAATTTATGTACTCTTTACAAGGTCTAGAAAGCGGTGTAAAATTATAGAAACGAAATTAAAATTGGGACTGAAACCTCTGCCTGAAACAAGATAGGAAAGCAGAATTGTAGCACTAAAAGCTATATTATTCCAATTTTATGATGTTATCGAAAGCATGAATGACGTTAAAAGTAAATCTGTGAAAATCTTAGTGACTGTGAAGCAGTCTTGAACGAAATGTTAACTTTTGAGTTTATTGTTGTAATATACATATGGTACGCGATTTTACTACATGTGAACAATATAAATAAACGATGGCAGACGGTTCAAGTGAACATGAGAGTAGCGGTTGACTATTTATGTTCATTTCATGACTGAATTCGAGAATTCCGTATTACAGAATTTGAAACACGCGATGCAGAAGATCGATTGTTTGTAGAAAAAAGTAGTTACGAAATTGAGTCCGAGTTAAAAAAGAAAAGAATAGCACAGAAAAAACGAATGTTCTATTACGAACAAATTGATGAACCATTACAATCTGCTGAAATGCAGTACAGAGTTAATTCTTTTAACACAATGATAGATGCTCCAATAGTTGACAGTGAATGTCTATTGAAAGTGCTTGAAGAATAATTTGAGCTATTTATGACTAGCTGAAAACCCGGCAGTTTGCGGGCTGCGGTGGAGTAGCCGAGCCGTTGGAAGTTCGAGTCTTCCCTGGTGTGTGTGTGTGTGTGTGTGTGTGTGTGTGTGTGTGTGTTTGTTTGTTGTCCTAAGGTTAGTTTACCTTAGTTTTTGTAAGCTACGGACTGATGTTCACACAGTTTGGTCCGATAGATTTACGAACATTTGAACATTTTTTTGGCATTGCCCAGGTATTTATTTATTTATTTATGCCATTTTTCAGGTATATATTTATTTGTATCAGGTCTGTATGTCTGTAAAATCTCTTGGGAATACAATTAGTACTAAAGAAGTAATATATCAAAATTTGGTGCTTGATGGGGTGGTTGTCCATGAACATTACTGTTTATGTACTCATATCTCATGAACTATGTGTCGTACTGTGATACAATTTAGATGGTACACTCAACTATATGCGTGCATATTGTTTGTAAAATTTCCTGTGGCTACAATTTGTTGGGTAGAAATTATAAATTGTAACGTCAAACCAAATGCCGTAGTTTTAGTCCAGGAACAGCATACGTTACTGTTTATGTTCTCATATCTCATGAACTACATGTCGTACTATGATACAATTTAGAATTTACATTCAACTATAAGTGTGTATACTGTCTGTAAAATTTCTTGCACCTACAATTTTTAGTGTCCAAATTATAAATTATAACGTCATACCGAATGCCATGGCTACCATCCTCATGGATTGAAGCTTACGTGTGCAAAATTTCATAAAGATTGGAACAAAACTGTAGATTTGTATGTAACACATACAGACAAATATATGGACACTCTGCTTCATATATAAAGATATCAATTTTAAAATCCAATCCACTAGACTCAATCAAAGATTCAAATCAACTTCTTCAGTACTTTTTAGAAAACAATTAGAAGTATATACAAACATTTACATAACAATCAGAATCATCGTCACAGTTCCAATCAGTACAGTTTCAGCCGAGAGACGCTTCTCAAGATTGATTAAGAGTTACTTGATAAAATGTTTTTAGGTGCTAATCTACAGACGTGATGTACTTTAAAAAAAAATCATTCTTATGCCAAGCCTGCAAAATATTTTTATTTGTTATATTCTACCATCAACAGCAAATCATCAAGATATTTTACATCAAAGTCAATAAGATAAAATTTTTATTGAGTACAGCAACGTGTAATTTACAATAAGATATTGTGATTGTTTCTAAAAGCCTTTTGTGTCAATAACATCATCTGTAAATATTGTTAGAGACTTATTTGTAATAGTTAAAGATTAATGAAAGGAATGCTTACGACATGATGTAAAATGGAAAGGCTTTAAGAAACAATCACAATATTTTATTGTAAATTAGAAGTTGCAGTACGCAATAAAATGTTATCTTGTTGGCTTAGATGTAAAATATCTTTTTGATTTCCTATTGATGGCAGCATCTGCCGAAACCAATAGAATATAACAAATAAAAATATTTTGCAGCCTTGGCATAAGAATGGATTTTTTCAAAATTATGTGAGAAGCACAATGAGGCAAGAAAGACTATCTGTGTTGTTAGTACTATCAACTGAAGCAAAAATAGCGGCTAGTATTAATTATGATGCTATCTTTAAAAAAATTAGTGAGTCAAAAAAGCCTAAAAGTTCCTATTTTAATTTATATTTTATTTGTTGTAATTTTTGTTATTGCAATAATACTTGTATATTATACAAATAAAATTTTAGTATAATGATTATTGGTGTATAATTCACCTCATTTTACTTAACCTTTTTTTTTCCCTACTGAAAAATGAAACGGGCCTTGCAAAGACGTGTTCGCCAACACCTAGTTTTCGTCTAGTGCCGCCAATGTTTACTTCATCTGTTTCTTCCCAAGTTTGTAAGACATATGCAACCCACCATTCATTGTCATACATACAGGCAACAAATCCGTGTATATCTGTTAACAGCATTTCATTCACCATAGCAATCACTGTCTCTTCTCTACTCAGTGAATAAGCAGAATATGTCTTCGTCCTTACTAAACTTTTGTTAACAGGCATTACACAATGAAGCTTATAGGTGCCTAGAATTGCACTTGTAGTTTTGAAACATTGTTTCAGCTTGGCCGAATCTTCATTATGATGGGAAACCAATGTATAATGGAAGATACATGAAGGAATATTTTCCTTGCACCATTCAAACGACTGTCTTGATGTCAGGATATGATTTTCATTAGGTCGCTTGAGACTGGCAAGTATTGATAATCTCTTTACAGTCCGTGCTACTCCATCACAAGGTCCTTTACCATGTGTTGTAGCGAAAAATTCCATTCTGCTCTAACATTAAAATCTTCCTGAAAGGATAGATTCATAAAGTTCTTTCCATTTTTGTATTGGGCAGCACATCCATCTGAAAAGTAAAAAAATGTGCTTTGGAATGGAAACTGACATTTTAAGAAATTGATGAAATTTTTCTGGGAAGAATAAACGCACGCTGAAGGCAGTCAGTTATTTCCACATATGATACATGTCGTATTTCAGTTGTGCTCGAGTCCCTATAGTAAGCTACAAATGGGTGAATTGTAGCCTGTGAATTATTCCAACGCAATCCCTGTTCCCATCCAGAATTATGGAGGAATAATTTTCTGCAAAATCACAAAGAAAAAGAGAATCATTTACTTTGAGACCTTCTTTAGTGATTTTACAGAAATGTGACTGCTGCTGGGAGAGATAAATGAGTGTGCCAGGATCTGATGTAACCTCGATGTAAACACCTCGATGAAATCATCTGTTGACTTTGTTACAGCCTCTAGCATTATCCTGCCCGTAGTTAACCAACACTTATATGTAATTTTGTCAATGCAGTTCTTACTAAACAGATCATACAGATAATCAGTTAGTCTTGTCACACTTGGACAATAGGAACATGAATATAAGAAAAATGCCGGTAGTGCAGGATTGCATGTAACAAATGCTCCACAGTGCTTGTATGATGATAATGTGTGTTCTTCACAATTTGTTAGTGCTTTCAGTTTATGCCCTTCAATCATTAACTTCAAATTCTGGTGTGACACACACACACACACACACACACACACACACACACACACAAACAGAATGGGCCCCACCGGCATTGGCAAGAACACACTGCTTTGGCAACAACTCACAAAATTTTGAGAATCCAATATTTATATATGGGTGTTTATCTTCGAAATAGCATACAGTTTTTTAAGGTTGTGCAACACTTGCTGCTTCTGCTTATGTACTGTAATTTTCTTTCACAGACACAAAGTCTTTTCTTCCTGGCATCATACAGCTCATCTCAGAATCACAATAAAAATCATGCACACGCTGAATGGTTCTCTCACATAATGTCTTACCTGGCTTTGGATCACCATATACCATGTTCTGCTACTAACTGTTTTTCTTTCCGTACCATGTAATCTGAAGCATAAAATTCTTTCATAGTTTTCCTTATACTCCAACTCTTTGGAAGTACAGTAAGAATTTGTATTTTCTCACATATACGGTCTGAATTGTGAAACTTGTCTTTCAGCTGGGTGATGATTTCACTATCTCCATTTTCACTCTCTCCTTCTTCTTTTTTTTTTTTTTTTTTTTTTTTTTTTTTTTTTTTTTTTTTTTTTTTCTCCACCTTTTGCTTTGGGTACTTTTTTTCACTCAGAAGCCTCTGTTTCTTCACAGGAGATTCACCTAAATACTGAAGGATGCTATTTAAAGAATCAAGTGCCAGATCTGAAGCTACTTCATCTTCACTTAAATCTTCTCTGGAATTACCTGGCTCAACTGAAGCAACATCCGCAGTGCTTGTTGGGATTTTTTATATTTTCTTTCTACATTTACTGCAAATTTTTCTACCTAAAAATACATAAGGATATATGTTTATCATCCTCTCCTGAGCATTCTTTAAATTCTTCTGCAATCTTGCATGACTCACTACCCTAAATTGATTGCAACGATACAATTTTGACTTTAATTCCATTTTTGCAAGCTACTACTAATTGTTTCTTTACAACACATGTACACAGCATTTTGATTAAACAAGCAACACCCATAAAACAGTCTAATGGTGATTAAATAAGTCTCTCTGATTAGCTGTTCACAGCTAGAAATATTACAGACCTGATCAGAATAAAATTAACTGCTACTGGCTGGTTTTCTATTATTATTGACAACACATTTTTTTTAATGATGCCTTTGGCATGCCATCTTGATATTTAACATATTTATAGTAACATAATGGAACAATAAAATATATTTTATCCAGAAAATTTGAAGATGGGGTGTTTTGAGATATTCAAGGTCAAAAGTCAAGGTCAATGACATTTAGAACAAAAATATTCAGAAACCTGACATGTAGCATATCAGTGTAAAGGTCTATTCATTAGCTTTCCAATGGTACCATTTTCATTGCTGTAACTTAATTAGAACCAGAATTACAGTCTTTTATGGTGAGACGGACACATGTAAATTTCACACAAATTCCAAACTTTCCAGACCTGAAACTTTCTTCGCAGTTGTAATACAGTCATACAAATTGGTATTTTCCATCTCTTACCTGGGTCATTGAATGCACCGCATTTGAAAGAAATATGAGAGGGTCAGGTTGAGAGGTGCATTGAATTGACCCTTAAGATAAAGTGGCACGCCACTGTTTAACAAAAACAATGTGCATTGCCAACCTATGCGCATTAGAGAAAAGTCGCCATGCTCCCTCTGGTTGTGATCTTAACTTTTAGAATCAATCCAAGTTGGTTGCTTGACCATTTTTACATATTTTGAATTTTTATAAGTGAATATCCTATAATTGATAAGTTCAAAACAGTTTTGAAATTTTTTTACCTTGCACCATAATCAAATGGCGGCTATTTATTTATTTATTTTTATTTGTACATACGCAACCTTTTTTTTAAGTTTGAAGACATCACTGATAATTTTAATATATCTTCCAGTATAGTGTGTATATTGCAATTGACATGACTGTTTTAAAAACAGTTTCTATGACAAAATTAAGTACTTTCCTAGAAGTTGTGTACATCGAACGAAATGGCAGTGCCAACGATACATATCGGACGATGTTTCCTATAAAAATGATAGATATCGAATAAGCGAATGTTATGATTTTTATGAATATGTCATGATTTTAAAGGATGTGGTTAGGCAGAAACCCAAGAGTACAGCTTAAATTGTTGGGAGTGAAAAAGCGAATGATATGATTTTTACGAGTATGACATAATATTAAATGATGGGGTTAGGCAGGAACCTAAGAGTACAGCTTAACTTGTGAGTGAACCAGCTGTACTCTTAGATTCCTGCCTATAACCCTATCCCTTAAAATAGTGACACATTCATAAAAACACTAACATTCGCTTGTTCAATACCTATAGTTTGTTCTAATTACGTAGCTTTGACTGAAAAAACTGCTTTCATTGACAACGAATATAAATAAGTTGTTTATTAAGTGAATGCACTCAATTTTCATTGTGTAAAACAACTGTTACACACCTGTAGTGACTGGATCTGATGTACTTTTCTGATTCACAATCTTGCTTCAATTTTTATTGGCCAAGAAATTTCATATAATTATCACGTCAAGAATGAACATCAGTATTATTAGCTACACAAATCAGCTTGTCACTGTTACCGGAACAAGAGTCAAAAGTCTGATATATATCGATAGCATTGCCTTTTGATTTGATGTACACTGTGCGTACGAAATTACCCATAATTATTTACCAAGCAAATTCACTGAATTCAAAAATAATCTGTCACAATGACCGCCAAAGTTTGTTGGCTGGATTTTGAAAATCCACTTTTTAATCCCAAAAGTAATAACCAAGGAGTGATTTATCCGAGCACACTTCTTTTTCTCTATTTAGATATCAAAAAACCACTAGCCTTATATAGAGCAAGAACACTTCCAAATGTTCCTTAATTTTTTTATGAATTTTTGATATTTGATAATTCTCATTTTGGTGAAGTTTGGACTTAGTTACCTTGGCTGGGACTGAATATAAAATTCTGATTTTTGCACAGATTGTACATCTACATGATAGCAAAGTACTATAAAACTTAACACTGATATTTTACTGTGATCAAAGACATGGATGTTTGAAAATGAGGAAATAATGTCCATTACACTACAACTGATCTTATGGCTGTACACAGCTTAATTAATTTATGATATTAGCTGGATGTAATCAATTACCATTGACAAAGTACTGACTTACAAACAAAACTGGAAACATTACTAAAATAAATATTTATATTATTTTAACAGATTTATATATATAAAAATAGATGAAGGTTACTCTCTAGGCGATGGAGCACAGGTGGTGATAGTAGCACAAATAAAACACACACACACACACGCAAGAAGCTTTCGTAACCCAGTTGCTTCTTCAGGCAGAAGGGAAGGAGAGGGAAAGGAAATGATGAGGGTTTTAAGGGAAGGGGTAAGGAGCCATTGCAATCCTGGGAGAGGAAAGACTTACCTTGGGGGAAGAAAAGGAAGTTACACAAATACACACCCACCCACACATTTACACAGACGCAAACACACCTAGGCAGACATATTGTAGAAAGCAAAGTTTTAACAGATTTAAAATAAATATTTTCAATTAACATACTTTCAAGATTAATGTTAAGAATACTTTTTCTTCAGAAAGCTTTTGTGAAAGAGAATAAGATCTTACAGTTACTGTGGTAAGCAAGCACTGAAAGTTTCCTTAGTACATCACTAGTAGATTTCTTGAACAATGTTCTTGACACAACAGCGTGATAAAAATGCACAAAGACGTCACTGTTTTCCAAATTTATTCTATCAACCTCTGCCAGCCACCATTGTCCATCATACATATGTCACTACCGGTATATCATTCAATGATAACCCTTTTACAGACACATTTTTTGTGGCCACTCTGCAAAGCTAATATCTTTTGTACTGCATTAGAAGTATGATCAATTTATTATACCGTACTTTAATGTTGACAATCTTAATTTTGTGAGTAATGTCTGAAAACTATGGTTGTACATATGCACCACAACACCTTTGTGAGCTTACCACTTAGGTAGTAAATGGATTTTCCTTTTGTGAGCTGTGTCGTATTGCTAATACCTGTTACAAAAAAAAAAAAAAAAAAAAAAAAAAAAAAAAAAAAAAAAAAAAAATGGTTTCTTTTTTTCTACTTAATTTCAAAAATATTTAAATTTCATATTTACTGTTAACACATAATAGTTCTTTCACAACCAAATATTCAAATGATCATCACAATCTCTTCCGAGAACAGTAGTGATCCTGCGAGAAACAGAAACTGTTGTAGTAGTTTTCCTATGCCTGCTACGGTGTAGTACTACAAAATGCCAGACACATACAGAGATGGTTGAGACATTGTCGAATGCTTTATTTCCCAAGCCCCTTTGTTATATCGACTTTGGTGGTAAGCATACTCCCCAAGAACCCTGGATACACTTATGTGCACACTTACCATAGCCCTAAAAGCTATGTTTGACCATAAACGTAAACCACAGGAGCAGACAACTATTTGGGCCTAGCAGCATACAGAATTGGTAACACATGTTGCCATTATTGCAGTGAAGGAATGCCATTAGTGGGAAGTATATATCCCATGGCCCGCAAAAGCATTTAAAGACAGAGATATAATTTTACTGACACAGTTAGCCTTGTAGTTTCAGTTTATGATGTTTCATAGCACCAAACTAAATGTTATGCAAAGTCAAGGAATTTCTGGAGTTCCCTTATCCCTTTTTTGCTGTATGGCTTTCAAATCTGGCATGAAGTGTTTGTTTCTATGAAGAACTACCTCTTCATTCTTGATGAGGAAATAGATGTCATCTCCAATATTAGGTTGCAAAAAATATAGATGTCCCATATTCAATAATGGAGGATAGATAAGAACTTACCGTAAAGAGGCTCGCAATGCTGCTACAGACATAAAAATAGGCAATCACATTCATACAACTTAAATTTTCAACCATGGCCTTCGTGCGATAAAAAAAGAGAACAAAAAGGGAGATATCCTATACTGTAAGAATTAGGTTTGGGGTCGTTCTTTGTAGACTGGCTATAATCACTTCATGATTAGGTGTAATTCATACTCAATTGCACGCACTTTTACTGTGGCAAGAGGAAAACGGTGCCATCCCAACCCAAAACCTACTTTGTAGTGGTAAAGATTCTGTTTGCCTTCATATTGACTACTACTTACATTTGAAGAGTATATGAGCAGCTTAACCTTGGGCAACTTTTCGATAAAATTTTACCTGGTGACATCACAGGATTATGTTGGTAACATCAACAACATGGTAGAAAATCTTTGCCAAACTGTTAAAATTCTTAAAAATACAGATAGAATGACTTGATTATTGTTTTGTACAGACCACAAAGTAAATAATTAATGCTGTTCCTGACCTATACTACATACCCTTGTCCACTCAGTAAAAGTAACTGCCCTTGTAAAAGAAATACTTCAGGAGCAAACATTTGAATTGTTATGGGATTGTCTAATGCCAACATCACACAGCTGGCAACATTATCATGCAAGGACGCCATTATGGTAGGTAAAATTTAACCAACTATTTTTTGTGTCCCAACTTCGTCGCCGCTTTTGTGTCCCAGCCTCGTCGTAGGTGTCGGTGGCCGAGTGGAACGAGACCGACACAGTAACAAAGACAGCACGCTGGTGACGGTACGGAGGGGAGCAGCCAGAAACTATAAACACTCGAGTAAATTAGAAAGATATATATATATTGCACAGAATGTAACAATACTTAACTTTTACATAGTACTGCAGAATGTTGATACATAGTTGTTAGAGGCCTGCCTAGTGCCTGTACAATAGCAAAGTCTTCACTGGCGCCTATCTGATTACGAAGGTCCTAACTGGTTGCTATCTCAGTCCGAAGTGACCGATGTCTTTCTGTGGTGGCCACGAGCGGGGTTGCAGCAGAGGGCGCTCGTGGCTGTCGTCGTGAGAACGCCGCGCCGTGCGTGCATGGCGGCGCGCGGCGAAAGTAGGTGGCGCGCACTTTGTACTTGTGCGACACCACACTATTCTACTACGTAATTTATTAGATCGGCCTACTTTTGAAACACATGGGGAGCCAAACAGTTATGCTCCAGTCAGTCACTTAGAATACAAACTGAAGAACCTAAAATTTCATCTTTCTCATTTTTGAAGTACAGTACCAATGATGCACTGTTCCCCGGTCACTGACCCACTAGTACCCATGTATCTCATCCTGGACTGAAAATGTAAAGTTTTCTGCTAAATCGGTTAGAAATATGCATTCAGTTTCATGAAGTTGAGCTTTTTTGCCCTTCAAAAATTTGCTTTAGATTTTGGAAACATTGTGGAGACTTTTCAGATTTTTTAATTTATCAATTACGGGATCAAAGTTGGCTACTCTTTCTGAGATTGAACCACTCTTATCATTTTTACCCTGTCAGATATGCCCACCGTCTGATGGTAAAATTGTCTGGCATTTCCACACCATATTTGTTGAACAGTTCAACACTGGTGTACTTACCAGGGCATTTATCACACAAACGAATCATGCAGCATAACTGATACTGTAGTATCACAGACCATTAAATCTAATAACTCTCTGTATTTAAGATTACTGAATATTGCAACCGTAATGATCAGTATGACAATTTGATGACACACACACACACACACACACACACACACACACTTACAAAGTCTGATCCTGAGGAGTTCGGCAAAATACATCACTTATGGCAAATGCCACAAAATTCCGACTTTCCAATTTTGCATTCTAAATGAGTAGTTTTGAAAGCTAGATGAAGTTCATTTAAATTTAACGGCAGTAGTCATTTATCCTTTGTTTCATAACAACTTATTTCCTATCATTGCAGCCTAGGCATATTCTACTGTTTTCATCTTCTTCAAAAAACTGCTGTACATGTATTTTTTTGCTTCTTCACTTATAGGCCTACTTACTTGCTCTGCATTTCACAATTACATTAATTGAAAATATTTATTTTAAATCTGTCAAAATAGTATAGGCTTCATGTTTATTTCAGTAATATTTACCGCTTTTGTTTACAGTTCAGTACCTTAGCTTCAACAAGAATTGATTACATCCATCCAATATCACAAAAAATGGACTCCTTAGTTGTCAATTTTGGGCCTAAAATGTGGATTTTCAAAAATTTTTATATCAGACTATTAGGTCATTTTGACTAGTTATATTTTCACTTGAGGTATTTGTTTAATAAACAATTTTGTAGTGGTGATGATTCTAAAAATGTTGCAATGTTGTAAGTAAACCCAGTTCAGACATATGCCTACTCAAATTATCACAAACATCTCCAAACCGATCACACACACATAAAATGGGTCTCAATTCGCCATCAGTACAACATAAAAAAATTAAACTATACCAATTTCCAGGTAATCACAAATAAAAAATTTAAAAATGATCATGCTACCTACTGGACCACTTCATAGGGATTGGCCCTTTAGCTCAAATGTGTTTGTATACCACTGTCAATTACTGCTATTCCTGTCATGTATGGTTCTCAGGGAAAACAGACTGTAGGTACACCTCAGTGTGTGCATTAATCTCAATTTCATCCTTTGGTCAGTTTGCAGTGAAAGAAGCATAAGGAACAAATTGAAATGGAACAAGCGCATAAAAATAATGTTGGGTAAAATAGATGCCAAGCTAATATTCACATGAAAGAATCTTTAGAAAGTGTAGGCTACTCAATCAGCAAAGGAAATAGGTTACAAAATACTCATTCGGCCAATGCTAGAGTATTGTTTATCAGTGTAGGATGTGTACCTGAGAGGGTCAGTATTTTTGTAGGCTATATTAATTTAATAATGGGGCATGTACTTGACTTATTTTACTGATATGATGGTCTAATAGCCATAGGGTAAAATTTTAGCAACCACCATGGCCAACTCATGTGATGATGTTTGCATCGACACATATAAGAAAAGCTTTGCATAGATGTTAAAATATTCTTAGAAAGCCATATAGAGTGACTTGATTGGTGTTTTTTACAGACCACAAACTAAATATTTATAATGTTGTTCTTGCTCTATGGTTGACGTGTTTTCGTATGTACCCTTGTCTACCCAGAAAAAGTAAATGTCCTCATAAAACAAAATTTCAAGACAAAACATCTGCAGTGATTGGCTAATGCCAACATCATGTGATTACCAACACTATTATGCGAGGCTGCGCCAGGACAGTATGTAAAATTTAACTGGCCATAATATCATTACCGTAGGCCTATTGTTCAAGACGATGTAGCACCAGGCTGTGCAGAAAGATAGAGTGTAGGCCTACACAAATGTTAAGAAGAGGAGAGAGCTACAACTAGGTAGTAGCCATGGCAGAAACCCTGGCTTACAGGAGAAGTCAGGAGAGGCGTATCCAGTCACCAGCATTTTTAAGCTGATTGCTGGGCTAAATCAAGTGATTTGAGGATTTATGGGCTGTGTGTAAGCTCTTCATAAAGAATGATTAAGTAATGACACTGGGTGCGGCAGAAACATCTTGGATATAAATGGAGTATACAACAAAAGATAGTGGGTGACCTGGGCAGGCTATAAAAAAAATATATATATACAAAAGCAGGGAAAACCGAAGATCCCGATACAACCCGTCTGCTTACACCCATGACGTCAATGGCAGAGATACTAAACGGAAAAAGGCGGAACTGCGTTCCGAAATACGAAGCAAAACTCATCAAATAATACTTCAGGTTCCGCACAAAGATACTTTCCTTCCCCACAGTGTTTTGCCAATCATGGTGCTCGGTTTGACGCATGGGTGAACGTAAATTGTTCAGTTTGTATTGTAAAAACTAGTAACACAAAAGAGAAATCCCTATTTCAAATTAGCCTATACATGTTTCGAGTCATACATCACAACACGCCGACGTCAGGGGTCAGCGCGAACGGGTGATACCCCTTGCTTCAGTTGACCAGATAAAATTGTGTGATATTTGATGAATGAAAGAGGAGATGTATCACGTAACAACAGAAAGAAACCCCCAGACAGAATTCGAACTTTAAGGTCTTACCTCTTGCTGGGGTACGAACATAATTACGGTGTTCATGGGTGTGTAGGACTTCCATCTTATCTGCAATGCTGTAATCTGAAGTGGTGTTAGTCTGGCAGCTCGACCAACAGCAGCCTGCAATAACAAATATGTTGCACTTATAACCAATAATTTTGCTTCATCAGCAATTTTCCCGGCACGACACGTACCGACAACATAGGTCGGAGCCGAACACTACATGATAGCACCATTTCTGCATCAAAGCGTAGAACACGATAATAAACAAGCTGCGCTAACTTCAAAAGCTGATCACAACATCACAAGCAATTTCAACTTTCTGCATTTGTTTACACTTTACAGATACACACCACGGGCACCAAAGATTACAGTAAACACCAAGCGTAGACTGGTAACAGCGCGAAAGTTTCAAAATGCGTTTTGCGGCGACCATCATGTAACTTATTGAATCTGTTACAGGTATTAATTTCGATCCGAACGTGCCGAAGCGACATTACGGCATCAACCAGGGATTTGTTCCAACACATTGAAAGAAGTCAGAAATGTGATTGAAATTATCTTCAAAAGTAAAGCGCTATACGATTTCCTAATTTACTGACGACCAATCTGGTCGTATAAAACTCTACAATGTAGTCATGTTATTTTTTAAAAAAAGGGGGGTTGAAAAGAACGTGCAACATACCACTTAGTTGAAATATGAAATACGTAAATTATACTTCGCAAGAGATAGATTGGCTGGCCAATATGTACTTTTCTTTGTGTTGTACCACCGATAGTCACACAGGGAAAGAAAAAATGACGAAAAAAGGAATAACAAGCTTTCGGAACAGGGTTCCTACATCAGATGGGAGAAAAGAAAAAAGGAATGGGAACAGAAGGGGAAGGCATCTTTCCCAAGTTGGTGGCGAGTATATGTATAGTTTTAAATCGCTCTACAGTATTTGAAGACCTAGTATCAATCAAGTGTAGTCTATGTGACGAAACTATGCTAAATGGTGTAAGGATTTTCATGTTTAAGCATAAATGGTGTCATTCGTATTGTTTCTCTCAGGAATATGTAAGAATTCAATGTGACTGTATCTTGAAGTGTAACGGCCGTGAAAAACGATTGAAATGTGCTTTGCTCGTTTAGAAGTAAATGTGCTAGAGGGACGTCAAAAAGAGGTGGACGCGATCAGTATGTGCGTGAAAAGACTGGAAAATGCTGAATGCTATTTACGGAAATCTTGTGAAGTATCATATATACCAACAAGACAAGTAAATTTCATCAACGTTGGGGAAAATGTAAATAGTGCGACCGTGAATAGAAATACGATCAGCCCAGTCACACGAAAATGTAGAGGTGAACTTAATGTAGGAAAAGACAATTTGAATATTAACAAGCAACGCAACCTAGATAGTTTAAGTTAATTTTCAAAAACAAAAAGTCTAAATAGCGATGTAACGTGTAGACCGAGACACTCGCATCAGACACATTTTTGCTGAGAGTCATGCAAGAGGACTTGCAGAAATTATGAGAAATAACCATCCAGACGTGAATGTAACAGGTATTATCAAGCCAGTAGCGCCACTACGCGAAATTCTGAAAGCTGCGACAACATTTTAGCGCCCGGAAATAGTTGCATTGTAATCGGAGGCGCAAATGATGTGTACCGTTTCGAAACATCGAATGCAACGAAAACATTGAGAGAGACAATAAAAAAATTCCTCAAGTACATTTTAGATTGTCAGTATTCCTTGAAGACATGATCTGATGGAAAATTCATGTGTGAACACAGAAATTTCTACAGCAAACAGAATTTTTCAGAAAATCTGTAGATGCTTCGAAAATGAGACGTTTATTTATTTATTTACGTCCTTAAATCTTTGAGGTACATATATTACACCATATATGTTGGACATGCATACAACACAGTACCATAAACTTGTTACAATACGGTACTTTAACACAGTTATAATTTTTACATGCTGAGCTCACAATACAATAGACACACAAAACAATAATCTTGATGCAATTTTACACACTTAACACACAATGTATTCACAATACAATAAACTTGGTACAATTTGGGACTTTTAATCTCGTTGTTACATGCTTTACAGACAATAAACACACTTAATAGGATCAGCCATTCTTTCATTATCATTTTAACAGTTCTTTTTTTATATATAGACTTATTATTCGGGAGATATTCTGAATATTTGCAACACTTAGTTTTCTAGATACTGTTGTACTGAGTAAAAGCAGTTTTCCAAAAGATATGAGGTTACAGATTTTTTAAATATGTGTACTTGCTTTTGTAATATTAGCAGGTGACATAAATATAGATATGCTAAGAGACAATGGATGCACAAGACGTTTTCAAGACATACTGAGGTCATACGATCTCCAGTTACTGTACACGTAAAAAGTCCAACAAGATGTACAGAAACATCAAGCACATTAATAGATCACATCCTTACAAATATACCTACTGAAAGACAAAAAGTTCAGGTTATAAATACTGTTATCACAAACCATTCCAGAGAAACAATTGAAATGAAAGATTATGCAAAAGCTGAAGACAAGAAAATGATAAAATATAACAAACAAATATTGCAAATTTAAATAGCCTAGAAATTTTAGTAAAAGCAGAAGAAGGGTATGATGTGTATAACGAGCAGAGTGTAGAAAAAAGCTGGGAATCTTTCTGTGATATACTAAGACACCACATAAATGTGGCTTGTCCTGTAATACGTAAAACTGTAAGTGCCAAGTAAAACAAAAAATGGATCACCAAGGAAACTAAAAAAGCAAGAGAGGAACTTATTAAACTCTATGAAGTTTACCAGAAAGATAAAGAACAGGCCAGTCAAGTGGCTTACAAGAGCAAGAAGAAATCGTACACGGAGGATGATAAGAGAAGCAATAGCTAGCCAATATAAACATGAAATAAAAACTTCTACAAATATTTCTAAAACTGTCTTGAACTTAATAAATGATAATAGAAAAGAGTCAAAGGCCTCAAAAGATACAAATATAATACTGTAAATGGAGGGGATTAAAGTGACAGATCCACTGCAAGTGGCTAATAGCTTAAATCAGCACTATTTAGCTAGTAGTGGACGACCCATCAACAAAGAGCATCAAAAATCCTAAGTGGGTGGCTGAGAGTTTATACCTACTCCCTACAAATAAATTGGAGGTGTCAAACATAATTGGTGCACTAAAAAATAAAAATACAGAGGGGTCTATATGGCATATCAGCCAAAATAGTAAAACATTGTGCTAAATATCTTGTAACACCTTTGACATTCCTGATAAATCTAACAATGAAGAAAGGAGTTTTTCGAAACTGTCTAAAAAGGAGCAAGGTTGTGCCAGTTTTTAAAGAAAGTGATAAAGACGATCCTGGAAACTATAGAACCAATCACGATCAAAACTGTTCTGTCTAAAATAGTAGAAAGAGTGATTAATGATAGAATTGTAAATTTCATAGACAAACATAACATCTTAAATGAAACTCACACTGGGTTCAGAAAGGGGAGATGAATTAAGACAGCAGTGGCAAATTTCATAACATAGATAACAGAGGCCCTGGAACAACAAGGGAAAGTGTCCGGTATATTCTTAGACCTTTCCAAAGCCTTAGATTGTTTCTGCCACAAAATTCTTCTAGAAAAACTAAACTGTTATGGCATAAGAGGAAATACTGCAGACATTATAAAAACATTTGCTGAAAACAGACAACAGTGTGAGGAATTAAAACACAAATGTAGGAACAAAGAAGATAAAGTCTATTCTGAATTCCAGCAGATAAAGTATGGGGTAGCTCAGGGTTCGATATGAGGACCTCTGCTCTTCATACTGTACGTACATGATATGCCCGCTGAAATAAATGAAAAAGTCATAATGTATGCTGATGACACAACTTTGTTAGTATGTGGTGACACAGTGAAGGATTTGGAAAAGAGAGCTACTGAAAACTTCCAAATGGCAGAAAGGTATTTTACAGAAAATAATCTACTGATCAACAAAAAGAAAACAAAATGTACTAAATTTGAAACAAAGATAACAAAAAGCTTAGAGGTTTTTACACTGAAGATTGGCAGTGCAGACCTAGTAGAAGTGGACTGTAAAAGATTTCTGGGAATAGAGGTGGACAAGCATCTGTCATGGGAAAAATCACATTGATAAGGATACCTGTATCTCAAAAGGATTTTCGGAACCCAGCCTCAGCATGGAGAAGTCACTGACAGGGAAAATTACCAATATGAACTCCTCTCAAAATAACATAAATGTATTTAGTCTTAATATTGATGTTTCTGCTGAATGTATTTGTATTCAGGAGCATCGGTGTAAAACATATGAACTTGAAAGAATTAGTATTCCCCCATATAACCTTGTTAGTTTCTTTTGTTGAAAGGTAGTTCAAAATGGAGATGTATGCATTCATGTAAAATCAGGTGTTACAGTTAAAAACAGGCCTGATGTAGATTCCCTGAGTGTAGAAAAACATTTTGAAGGCACAGCAGTCTAACTCAATATACAAAATAGAAAAATTGTAATCTTATCAGTATACTGATCAGTTGGGGATCCCTAAGTCTTTATCAACCAAACTGAGACAATGCTGAGTATCTTACATAATAAGAAAGTATCAGTAATTGTTTGTGGGGACTTCAATATCAATCTGTTGACAGAAACTACAATAAAAAATCCTTAATATTCTACACAGTTTTCAAACATAGATACCTCAGACACAGAAGCTGTGAATTTTAACCTAGGAACATCTGATCACAATGCTCGTATCATTAAAGTTCACTTACTTCCAACAAACACAAACACAGTACATCATATGTATAAAAGCATTTTCTCCACAGAAAATTGCAGGCAGTTTAGTATCACAATGACAAATCAATCTTGGATAGATGTAGTGTCTCAGGCAAATACAGATATGGCTTTTAATGTTTTTCGTCTCTTTTCAAGTCAAATCTTGGAATGACTATTGAAATTTTATACATTTGGTCATAAATACTAACATTTGTGGATCACTTCCGGTATTAAGAACTCACCCAAGACTTTGAGAATACTTACTTCTGAATAAAAATCATGTACTAACCCAAATTATAAGGAATATATAAGAAACTACAAAAATAATATAGAGGGAAACATTCCTGTTCGGAAAAATATTTATAAAAAGTAAAGAAACTTGGACTTACCAGGTGAAAAGGCACTGGTTTGTTGATACACAAATAAAAATAGAAACATGCACATACACACACACACACACACACACACACACACACACAAAACTGAGTTTCACGACCTTAGGTTGCTTCTTCAGAAAGAGCAGCGAAGGAGAGGGAAAATGTAAGGATGAGGGTTTTAACAGAGTGGGTAAGAATCATTCCAATCCCGGTAGAGGAAAGACTTATCTTGGGGGGAAAAAGGATAGGTAAACAAACACTCACACACATATACACGCACACACACAACGGCAGACATATGAATTTTGCATACCAGTTGAAAGACGACCGTCTGTCGTCTTCCATTTTTTTTGTATATTTCTGTAAAGTTATAATTTATTTAACGTCGCTAGATTGTCATTTTGTTAAAACTTGAACCCCACTCTTTCCAAGGCATGAGGAATAGCATTTTTATTTCATGTGTTAAAATATTAGTTAATATTGCTATGTTCTTCTTATTTTGTTATGTTAATAATTTATTATTACATTATTTAATGTGGCATAAATGTGACTTCTCCACTACGCCACTGTCCCTGTGAGAATGGGTACTTGACTTACTTTCAAGTGGATGTGCGAGAATTAATCGCTGTCTGAATGTGGGAAGTGATAGCTCGCTTTGCATCGTTCTCTCTGGCTCAGAGTCGATAGCTGATGAGGTTACCACAGAGGTTTCTACACGCTTTGGTTACAGTTCAGTCGTCGAGCCTTCTCTAGGGCGAGTCTCTCCATCCCCACCACCACTGATCTTGGATTTTCCAGCTTCTCGCGTCTCGTGGCCGCTCGGTCTGGTCATTCTGTGCTAGTTTTCTGGTGAGGTAAGGTTGGTTCTGCTCTTGTGTTTGAAGATGGTAGCGTTTCATTATCTAGCACGTTTAACTTAGACTCGAAATACTTAGAATCATTTTTTTGGAATATTTTCTCCGAATTTGTGTGGAAATGTGGTCTCGTTTTTCAATTCAGTGGTAGATAAAGCGTGTTGTGTGTGATTAAAGTTGCAGTTAGATAACGGCCCCGTTATGTTATAACCTTTTGTGATCATGTGGCGGTGTATGAACTCTGAGCCAACTTTCTAGCTTTGTGGGGCCCGATTTCTAATAGGTGATATGTTAATTTTTGTACAGTGCATGTAAGAATCTTCTCATCCATTCCTTCCATGAGTGATATGTGTTCCACATGGTTGGTTCATAGAACAAAGCCTTCAGCTCCCACTCTTGTTTGTTCCATGCCCATCAGGCAATTAACTATGTGGGTATCCTTCTGATTTCCACAAATATTTCACAATCTTCTCTCCCCGCCTATTTTAATCTGGCTGTTTCTTCTCCGACTGGACTTTGTCAGTAATTCTCTCTGAGCGTTGTACAACCTCAAATCAGGCACGAAAGACCAGAGCCAGCTTCAAAGTGTTTTTGTATATTGTGTTTTGTGCTACATCTGACTTGCTGAATTATGCGTATGATAGCGGCGCTTGCTTCCGCCTCATCTCAGCAGGCTGATATTGGTGAGTTTTGCTGTGGCATTGCATGTGTGTGAGAGAATGAGTGTTGTTTGTGAATCCTTCTCCTCAGTAGCGTTAAATCATGTATAATTTAGGCTGGACAACGTGAGAGATGGCAGCCCATCTCTCATCTTTATTATCGATGATTATTGTTGACACATTGTCTTAATGAGTTCTGTACCTACAATTTTCTATTGCTGTCAGGAATACAATGCAGGGAAGATTTTTGCTAAGGTGAGATGCAGAGCTGACTTGACGAATTCCTTTCTATCAGCATCCTGCGGCGCCGTAGGAGGCCGGTCGCGCTGGCCTTTGGTGGCACAGTGGCAGAGCAGTAGGTCGTAAAAATGTAGCCTTGTGTCCCAAACTGTGAAGGAGAGGCACATCTGCGATTTTTAGAAGAATATAGCAGGGCACACGGCTGTGGCCAAGGGTCCAAAAGGGAAAGCAATGGAATATTGCTGGAGGCTAGGCAGCCGCTCCCACGGGCGACGGTTAGAGCCTGTTAGGTTAGGGTTTTTATGAACACGATTACTTCATTTCGTAAACACACTTTTATTACTGAAAATACGAAACCAAAACTACACAAGTCAAAGTTATTATTTATGTCAAAGAGTGTTAATGTTTGTATTCTTTGATCATCTTTAAAACAATTTTACCTGTTACAAATCGAACATTTACACAACACACTCCCTTAACAGTCAAATTGTTCACATTTAAAACAAAAAACAAAACACTAATTTACACTTTCACTCTCTAAGCAAAAACATTTAAATGATTACAAAAAAATATGATTTGATTTCAAGGAGTCTTCAGTCATTTTCAAATCAAATGTTCAAATGTTTGTAAAGCTTATGGGACTTAACTACGGGGTTATCAGTCCCTAAACTTACAAACTACTTATGAACTACTTACGAACTAAGACGGCACAAATATCCATGCCCGAGGGGGGATTCGAACCCCCGACCGTAGTGGCCGTGCAGACCGTGACTGAAGCGCCTCAGTCTCCTCGGCCACCGCGGCCGGCAGTCATTTTCATTACAAGGACCTTCCTATATTTTTCAAATTTTTCAGTAGTCAAAGATTTTGTGAAATATCTGCAACTTGTTCATCTGATTTACAATACTGGAGATTGAATACACCTTCTTTTAACAGTTGACTTACAAAGTGATATTTCACATCAATATGTTTACTACGTCTACTCATTTGAGCAGATTTGATTAGTTTTATGGCACTTCGATTATCAACATACAAAGTAGTATCAATTAAATTGTGTGTTCGTAGGTTTTCCCGGCGAATATGCTGAGTGAAGATCTCTCGGGCGTGCAGCCGGATGGATTGATCGTTGTAGAACGAATTTTCGATAGCGTAACGTGCCATCATCATCAGGTGACTCAGTCAGCGGGAGTAACCTGATGATGATGGCACGTTACGCTATCGAAAATTCGTTCTACAACGATCAATCCATCCGGCTGCACGCCCGAGAGATCTTCACTCATCAATTAAATTGTCTGTTAGTTCCTCTAACATTGACTTTACAAACTTTAGATCTTTTACACATTCTGCAGCTGATATATATTCTGATTCTGTAGTCGATAAGGCTACAATACTTTGTTTCTTTGAATTCCACACTACTGGTCCTCCTGCAATAAATATCACATAACCACATGTACTCTTCCTGTCTTTTGAATCACCTGCAAAGTCTGCATCACAATACGCTTCAAATGATACACTTTTCTTATTTACATCGGACTTGTAGAGTATTCCTGTCTTTTGGCTTCCTTTTAAATATCTCAGGGTATTTTTCACATTATTTATGTCTTCTTTTGTTGGGTTATTCACAGATCTACTTTCAAAGTTAATTGCATATGCCAAGTCTGGCCGTGTCTTACATGAAAGATACAACAGACTACCCACTGCTTCTCTATATGGAAATTCACTTTTTATTTGTTTTTCTTTACAGTTCTTGTTAAACAGCAAAGGTACTTTTCTTGGTTTTCATTCTGTCATATAATACTTTTCCAGGACTTTTTTTAGCATAGGATTCTTGACACAATCCAACACCATTTTCTGTTCTTATCAATTCCATTCTAAGATAATTGTTTGGATTTTCATTCACAGTTGCATCAAAGTTTTCCTTCAGTTTTATCATTAAGTTGTTCATCTCTTTCAAATCATTTCCCACAACTAAACCATCATCAACATGAAATGCAATGTATATAACCGAGCTGCCAATTTTCTTTACAAAAACACATCTATCTGTTTTTAGTTGTTTCATGCCTACATTAATCAATAAATTTGTCAATCTTATATTCCATTGTAATGGTGCCTGTTTCAGTCCATATAATGCCTTTTGGAAGAGACATACCTTACCAGGATGGTAGTAACCCTCTGGCACTTTCATAAATATTTCTTCTTTTAATTGGCCATGCAAGAATGCAGA
This sequence comes from Locusta migratoria, assembly GCA_026315105.1. NCBI lineage: Eukaryota > Metazoa > Arthropoda > Insecta > Orthoptera > Acrididae > Locusta > Locusta migratoria. The sequence goes on from CM048748.1 coordinate 482,443,853, forward strand.
TTTTACATCAAAGGTTATCACTTTGTAATTGAAGTGAGCTGTTAAAGCTAACAGAATTCTGATTGAAGTTGTTTGTACCACTGCACTATATGTATCTTCAAAATCTAAGTAATCATCATTTTGCTGACATCCTCGTGCTACCAATCTTGCTTTATAACGATTTCCATCTTTAACTTTAAATATCCAACGACTAGTAACTAACTCTTTCCGTTTCGCTTGATTTTCATCAACTAACACCCACACATTGTTAGTTTTAATAGAGTCCTTTTCTTCTTCTATAGCTGCTTTCCATTTGTCTTTATCTGGTTTCTTCAAGCACTCTTCCATTGTCAGCAGGGCTTCTTCTTCCTGTTCATTATACATGATATAATCTTGGTATTTTGCTGGGAGTCTCCTTTCTCTTTGTGGTCTTTGGTGTTCAGTTTCTTGTCTTTCTTCAGTTTCTTGGCTTTCATCAGTTTCACTCTCTTCATTTTCATCTCTATCAGATGTATTTTCAGAATTACTGTCATTTGCTGATTGTTCTTGATTTTCTCCTTGCTCCTCTTCTTCATAAGTTTCCACGGTAATGTATTCACGTGGTTTGCTGTCTTCTTCTCTCTTCTTCGTTCCAAAAACGTTACATCTCTTGACACAAATATTTGTCTTTCTTTTGTATTCCAAAGTCTATAACCATTTTGTGAATATCCTACTAAAACTGCTTTTTCAGCTCTTGCTTTTAGCTTATTTAATGGTCCAAGTATTTTATACATTACTTCAGACCCAAATATCTCAATATTTGACAGATCTGGTCTTCTTTGGTACCACATTTCTGCAGGTGTGACAGGAGAATTTGAAGTTGGACTTCTGTTTTGCAGATATGCTGATGTCAATATTGCTTCTCCCCACATTCCATTGTCTAGGCCAGAGTCAAACAGCAATGCTCTTGTTTTATTCACAAGTGTTCTGTTCATTCTTTCTGCAGTACCATTTAGCTCAGGAGTGTAAGGAATAGTGTAATCAAGTTGTATGCTCTTACTTTTGCACCATTCCTTAAATTCTTTGCTTCTGTATTCACCTCCGTTATCCAGTCTAATTTTTGCCACTTTCAAGTTAAAGTGTGCTTCTGCTTCATAAACATAATTTTTCAAATTTTATGGGGCTTCACTCTTATACTGTAGCAAATACACCATAACAAAGTGGGAATAATCATCTATACACACCATGAAATAGTTCATACCATCATGTGTTGGTGGAGCAATTTTACCACACAAATAAGTATGTATAATCTCTAAAGGTCTTTTAGCATGCTGTCTTTCTTTTGAAAAAGGATTTCTAATGTGTTTTGCCTTAATGCATATTTCACATTTATTTTCTTGACTAACATCAAATGTACTAGGCACACCACTACATAAGGAAGGTAACAATTTCAAAATTTTTCACCAATATGGCCCATTTTTCTGTGCCACATTTGAGTCACATTTTCTTTTTCAGATGCAAATGTTTCTATATTGGTTGTAAAATCAATCACATACAGTCCATTTTCATTCTTAAATCCTTGCAGCAAAGTTTTATTGTTTTTCACAATCATGACTTCATTCTTCTTCAATAGTACTTCTCCATCATTTTATGTCACTTTATTCACAGACAGTAAGTTTCTTGAGAAATCCTCCACAAACGAGACATAATTTAAAATCACATATTGTGTGTCAACTTTTCCAACAACACTGCTTTGCATGACATTATCCTTTTTTGCCACTTTAATTTTAACAGGACTTGTATTCTTAATGTCTGTTAAAATATTAAAATTATTAACCATATGGCAGTTAGCTCCACTGTCTACAACAAATTCAGGATGTGTACTAGTTTTTATCACTTCACTTGTATGACACTCTGCAGAAAATGCTGCCTTGTCTGTCTTCTTTCTTTCAATTTTATTTTCATGTTCAAGGCCAATTCACACTGTCCGTCACGTCGCGTCACGTCACCGTCCGTCAGAACATTCCGCAATGTATTTCTAATGGCGGCATTCACACTGTCCGTCACCGGACCGTCACGTCACGTCAACGTCTGTCAAGATTTCTCTTGCGTAGAGACGCGGTGATAGAAGGGGACTTCGTGTTTTGTAGCGCTGGAGTATGGACGCATCTGGTGGCGACCTCTCCTCCCAGTGTACGGACATGAAGAGTTTGCTTATTGAGCCGATACTTGGACGAGTGAACTTGTATAAGTTTCAGGGTACACTCTGAGATTTATATTTGAGCGGATTGTTCTTGTTTTCGGTTTCAATAAGGTCAGCAGCCAATACTAGTGCATCGAAGCACCATATGGTGCGATATAAGTTGGACTAAGTAAGTAAGATGGCAGTGATAAAAAGTTCGCGAAAATCAAGTTCCGTAAAAAACGTTAAAAAGAGTGAGTCTTTGTGTAAACAATGCAAAAAAATGTATCGTGTTACAACCTGGAATATGTTACTGTTGTGAAGTAAGAGCAAGAAACGCAAATGAAATCACCACAAGATCGAAATCGAGTGGGATAACGGTACCAGTAGCAAGTGCAAGTGCAGTGAATCTCAAGTGTAAACATTGTGAGGATTTTCGTCTTGCTGAAAGCACAAAAAACAGTGAAATCGATGAACTAAAAAGAACTATACACACATTAGAAATGCAACTGAAAAATCTTCTTTGTAAAAGTAAACAAACAGAACATGGATTCAACATCGACATCTCGGCCACCGCTAATGAATAAACTACAAGCCCTACAGCTGGAAGTGGAAATATCGACTTAAATGCATCAGATAGAAACAATACCAAACGTAATTCTACAAACGACGTCACACAAAAATGTACCAAACCTGGAAAAAACTTTGAAGAACAAAAGTTGTGTATAGTGAATTTTTCGAGTGTTTCACATGGTAAACAACGAAATATAACTAAAAACTCGGGTAACACATCTACAGTGCGCGAAAAAGAACGAAAAGTTCTCACTTTTGCTGATAGTCATGGACGTAAAATAGCAGAAAAAGTGGCAGATATGCAAACAAACTTAAGTGTCCAGGCATTTGTGAAACCACGGAGCAGGTGTGAAGGAAGTTACGAAAACAGCAACAAAATCATGCGAAAACCTTGGCCCAAGAGACTGTGTCGTAATTTGTGCAGGTGCAAATGATGTGGCCAGAAATGAAGGTAGTGAACTCATAACAGTCCTTGAAAATATGATAAACAAATTAGATAACACAAATGTAGTAGTAGTAGTAAATCAACCTTGCAGATATGACCTACCCCTGTGTTCATGCGTAAATAAATTAATAGAAAAAGTAAACAAAGAGATTCATGACCTATGCAAAAAAATTTCGGTATGTAAACTTAATTGATGTGAGCAAGTTAGAGAGATCTATGCATACCAGTCATGGTCTTCATCTCAATTACAGTGGTAAACAGTTCTTAGTTGAAAAAATTTGTAATTCAGTATAATTTAACCACAAGAGGTTTAATCTAGATGCTGTACAAAGTACTTTGGACAAATGGGTAGTAAAGAAGGACCAAATACCTACAGTTGTCAAATACGTGGTCCCAGTGACTGAAGAAACTAATGTTGGTACAATACCTGAAGTCCTGAAGACGCCAGCCTAACACCAAAATGGTTTTTTAGACAAAATCAAAAGGAACAAAAAATCTCCAAGGGTGCTCAGTGGTGCCCCAGTGCAATAAACAGGCCTATTCAAGATCAGAATCTTTCCAGTGGGACCAGAAGCAAGAAACCAAACACAACACCACATCCAGCCAGACCTCAGCAGAAAGGAGAGAGAAAAACAAGTAGGCCCCAAATTCTAGAACCAAGTGTCGATCTTGTAGTGTTCCACCAAAATGTGCAATAATCAACGAACAAAACTGATGAATTCCAAATTATGTTAGAAAATGAACTTAAAAAAGTTTCAGTCCTGTGTCTAACTGAACACTGGTTACAGGATGACACCCTAAATATGGTACATTTCCCAAAATTTATACTGGGTAGTTACTACTGTAGGAAAACACAGAGTTTTGGTGGCAGCTGTATTTACATAAAAAGGGGTATTTGATTTGTACCCATACAGTTCCCAGAAGATGTTCCAAGAGAAAAATCTCTGGAAATATCAGGACTTGATTTAGTGCATGTAAATATAGCTATAATTTGTTTGTATAGAACTGGAGATAGTGACATGAACACTTTGCTTGAAAACTTGGAATGTGTACTTCACAAATTGTCAAAAAAAGACTAGACGTATAATTATTTGTGGAGATTTTAATATTGATTTTTCTGTAGGCCTTGAAACTAAGCCAAAAACTGACATACTGAACCTCCTCCTAACGTTTAACATGACACCCACAATACAGACACCAACACGCGTAACAAAAACTTCAGCTACAACAATAGATCAAATATCTGCTAGTGTACCCATGGAATATAAAGCAAGAACCTTGTACACAGGCTTTCGAGGTCATACAGCACAAGAAATAACAATAGAAACGGATCTCCCCCTGCACTGTAAAACCTCATTACTAACCATCACAAGGTGCTTTAATATAAAAAACACAAACCCTTTCACTCAGTATTTAACAAATGAGTCACGGGAAGAAGTTTATAGCTTTAGGGACACAAATGAAAAGTTTGACAAATTCTTAAGTATCTTTCAGCACTATTGTGATTTACGCTTCCCACTCAAGAAAAGAAAAATCAAGAAAAGCAACATAAAAAGTAGGTGGATCACACCAGGCATACTAACATCACTTAGGGAGACAAGAGTCCTTCATACAATATCTAAGCAAACTAAAAGCACTCCAGAATTTGATACTTATTTTAAACAATACAAACAGGTTTTAAATAAACTTATTAGAAAATCAAAGAAACTAACAAATTCCAGCTACATAGAAAAAGCCACAAATAAAATGCAAGCAATGTGGACTATTGTTAAGAGAGAAACAGGCCAAACACAGGACACACACAGTAATATTAATCTGCTTGAAAATGGAGAGGAAATTACTGACCCACACAGAGTAGCTGATTTATTTAATGTCTACTTCACAATAGCAAGCAATCTAATAGATAACCAACAAAAACCAGCTTCTGAAAACAAAAACCAACAAAAAAACTATTAATCAGAAAAAACAATTTTCCTATACCCAACAGACGAAAAGGAAGTCCTGAATATTATAAAGGAATTAAAACCAAAATTTTCATCAGGCATTGATAATATTCCCGATTAACTATTAATAAAATGTGCTACAGTAGTAACAAAGCCCCTAACTCATCTTTACAATTCCTCGTTGTCAAATGGTGTTTTTCCATAAAAACTAAAATTGGCTAAAGTAAAACCTCTGTTCAAAAAGGGAGACAAAAGAAATAAAAACAACTACAGACCAATATCCTTGCTGTCTGGGTTCTCTAAAATATTAGAAAAAGATTTCTACAGAAACTCATTAGTTTCATAGAGGAAAATAATTTTTTATCAAATACTCAACATGGTTTTAGAAAACAAAAGTCAACAGAAACAGCCATTTTTGATTTTGTAAATGAAGCTTTGTCTACAATAGACCATAAAGAACATGTATCAGCATTATTTTTAGACCCCACAAAGGCTTTTGATGTGATAGACCACAACTTTACTTTACTTTTACTTTACTTTAAAAGTTAGAATATGTAGGCATCAGAGGTTTGGCACATAAATGGGTAATATCGTACCTTAAAAACAGAGCGCAAATAGTAGAAATTGCACATCAGGAAGGAAGTAATATTTATACCTACCAATCTGAAAGAAAGGACATTAAATACGGTGTGCCTCAAGGTTCTATCTTGGGACCAGTGCTGTTCCTGATCTTTATTAATGACCTAGAGAAATCCAGCAGCTCCCAGAAATATATAAAATTTGCAGATGATACAAATATACTAATAAAAGGTAAAACAGCTGCAGAACTACAACATGAAATACAAAATTGCACTTCACACATTGAAGAATGGTTCACCACTAACAACCTTGTTATTAATATAGAGAAAACAGTAACAATGTGCCTTCATACCATACAAAATAAACATCCACTAACCCCCACTATAAAACTCTTTAATAAAAAATGAGAAACAGTAAACTCAACCAAATTTCTAGGCATATCAATTCAAGACGATATGAAATGGGACACACACATAAAATACATTAGCAAGAAGTTCAACACAGTATGCTACGATGTAAGCATACTTGCTAGGTGTACAACAAAAGAAACATTAAAAAATGTGTATTATGCCCAAGCAGAGTCACTGCTGCGATATGGGTTAATTTTTTGGGGGAACTCTCCAGAAAGCAGATACTGTTTTGTAGCACAAAAGAGAAAAATAAGGTCAACTGAAAATGCAACACCCAGGAAATCTTGCAAACCACTTTTTAAAGCGCTGCAAATACTACCATTGCCATGTATGTACATCCTTGAGACAGTTAGTTATATTAAGAAGATTTCAGTAGCCCAAAACAATTTAGTATATACAAACAAATCAGTTCACACGCATGACACAAGACAAACACTTGACCTTCATAGTGAGCACCTACGAACAACTCTCTGACAAAATGGACCTCTTCAAATGGGGAAAAAATTATACAAGAAACTTCCTCACAATATCAAAACAATCAAAGAACACCAGAAGTTCAAATTGGCTGTGAAAAATTATTTACAAGATGTTACTATACTGTCAGTGAATATCTGTCAACTTAACCTTAATGTCATGTTTTCTCACATATAACCACTGTAACTATTGACACCTGTTATATGATGTTGATTATATTATTATCTAGACATGCTAAAAACTGCTTAATAGATGTAATATAGTAATGGCTCATTTTGTTGTGATTTGCCATACAAACGAGAAATGTGTATTATTATGTAAAAAACTTGTAAGCAATATCCTATATCAATAACTTGCTGAAGTGGATGCTTAAATAAATAAATACTCAACTTATGGAGTCATTTAGACCTTCAGTACTCATGCGTACTTGTCTACGCTCACTGAGGTGATCTGGACTTGGCAGAATTGTTTGAGATTGTAGGCACTGTGTACTGCCGAGCGCACAGAGGCTGATAGCAGGGAGTACAGTTTCCGAGCGACGGAGAGAGATATTTTTTTATTTCGTGGTCGCGCAAATTTTCAGCTCACAGTCGCCCTGCCCCCATGCCACTGCAGCGCAACACCTTCACATATAAGTCGTCAGTTTGGTAATGTATGACAAAGCAATCGCCAGCAACATATAGTCGATACATCAGGTTCTGCCTTATAGTGGGGATTGTGTAGTTAGGAAAGTCAATCCTGCACTAGTATTCCAACTCGATTATCCCGCTAAGAACATTATATTATTTCACGATAGGGGTTTCTGACTTGCCAGTCATTACTAATTTCCAGTTTCGTAATAATTTGAGTAACTTCATATGCAGTAGATTGTTCTTTCTTATTTGGTTATAAATGTGTTCTTGTTGTTTATGATTTTAGTATTGAATTTATCATTGTGTATTTTATCCTGCTTAAAAAGGTGTAATAAATATTGCTGGATTTGAAAGATGTTTTTTCAACATTATTAGTCATCAGATCCCAGTTAGTTCGTTAGCTTTTTGGTGGGGACAAATTATTAATTATATTTTATGACACTTGCAGGAAGTGGAAGAGTCTCATTACAATTAGAACTGAAACAGGGCAAAAAATGCAAATTATTTGATGGGATGTTAAATATCAGTAATTAATTCAGGGTCAGCCGCTCCTGTCTTCCTGTTGTATTAACTCACATTAACCTTGCCCAGCCGGAATCATTCCTATCAATTTCATTTCATTTCTTTTTTTTTTTTTTTTTTTTTTTTTTTTTTTTTTTTTTTTTTTTTTTTTTTTACCAGTACACCTTACAACTGTTCGCATTAATTCATATAAGAGATGCATTTTTATTATATTAACAAAACTGGTTCCCCATTTTGCTTGTTTTCTATCTGAATAAACAAGTTTAAGTTCAGCATAATCTGTAAGTTGCCTATAAATTATGGTTTTAGAGCAACTTCCCTCTTTTATTTAATATTGTTCTTCACAAGTGCTGAGAACATGCTCAAATGCAATTTTTCTTACGTGTAAATTCCGTTGCGCCATAAATGTTTTCTTAGCCACCTTTCTAAGATAACTTTAATTGTGGTGGCTTGCTTATTAATGCCTGTGTGTAATAACATGTAAGCTGATATGTATATTGACCACTGTAGTATTAATTTCCTGTTATTGAAGTAATTCGAAACGAGTCAGTTCTCAGTTTGGGCCAGGGAACAAGGCTTTGTTGCAGGGAGTGACGAGTAGTTCACACGGACCTGATTTGCTAATTTTAGAGATAAAACAAGGCTCTTGTTTCGTACAGTGGTCGACTTTTACGGTATGTCTGCCTTGGTGTGTGAGTGTGTGTGTATGTTGTGTTGTTACTCAATTCTCAGTTATATGTTACAAGGTATGAAGTCCCCACTAAGTCCTTATTTGCACCTCTTCCTTATCTTTGAAGGTGACTAATTACAAAACGAGGTCCAGCTATGCTGTGCCTCTAAGTTCCTTCCAGTTATCACTCTTCAAAGCTATTCGTAATTCACAGCATTGCCTCAAATAACTGATGAACAACGCCTCTTTGATTCAGATTAATTAAACACTTTTATTTATAATTAGATACATTAATAGGATGAAAACATGTATCTCCTCTGAACATTTAGTCAGATTACAACAAAGTCAATAATCCGAATAATAGGAACAAAAACATTCACACATGGATTACCTTATAGCTTCAATATATTTTATTCCATGCTTCTCTTCGGCTTTCTTCTCCTACTATTCACTTTGCAATGTCGACCGCTTGATATATCTTCAATAAAGACAGGTACTCGTGGTAAACACTGCTTTGCTATGCTGGGTCAATCTACAACTAGGAACCAAGGTTTAGGGTTTGAAAGAAGAGACCACCAAGTCTTTAATTGCCTCAAGCAAACAAAAATTTTGAGTATCAAGTCATCCACTTACTTGCACACTCTTAGATGCCAGCAACTCTCTTTTGGTGCTGCACACCCACTTAACAGGAACCAGCAGTAGTTAGGTCCTCATTATGGGTACCCAACAAGAGATAGTAGCTATTCTATTAAGCCTACTACTCCCAATGAAAACCACCAAGTATCCCAATTCCTGTCTACCAAAGACAATTCCATTCTATAATCTCTCTCTCTCTCTCTCTCTCTCTCTCTCTCTCTCTCTCTCTCTCTCTCTCCCTCTAATACTCCATTGTTCCTTATTCCCACAGGATATTCACCTCTTATCTGTGTTTGAATTGTGCACTCGTTCATCAACTTATGACTCCCCTTTGTTCCCCCCACTCGAAACGAGTGTACACAGGAAACACTCCTAACTGAAAGGCTACGTTTACTTAGTACACATGGTAAAGTTTATATTTTCCTGTGATGAATAACCACGAATTTTATTATATGTGGCTGTCTCCTTTCCTATAGTTCTCCAATGACAATGACAAACAAATAAATCAAAGTAACCTAAAGATTTGTGTAAGAGTGTATGTGTCTTGTGTACTGTTGTTTGTAAGTGTTGATTTGTGTAAAGTGTACATAGAACATGTTTGTGTTTGTAAGTGCTTATGTCTGTTGACATGTGTGTAGAGCGTGAGCTAGACCTCAGGCAATACCCTCAGGAGCAATCAACTGGGGTTGTAGTCAGATAGAATGGAGAGAAGAAAAAAAAATCTGACCTGGAAAATAAGAAGAGTTTCAGCGATAGAAACTATTGAAATATGGAAAGGGGACTAAAAGCCTGGTGCTCTATAAAAGAGTATTAAGAAAAATAAAAGAAAGATCTGGGAGTTGGAGCTGAAGAAAGATAGAAGATAGCCCAGAAAGACAGGAAACACCCCCCCCCCCACCTCCATTGCCCGGATGGATGATCTATCCAGCTTGGCACCTAACACACTGGAGGGCAAAAGATGGCATGCTAGATGTGAGCTGTCCCGCTATAGAACGGACGTGAAAGGCCGCTTTCAAGACTCCCCGAAGAAAAGCTCCAACTGCCACTATTGCAGTGCCTTGGCAAGTGCCGTGTGTCACGTTTCTGTGCAGAGTGCGTGTGTGCAAAATGTGTAACTGTGTGCATGTGATTGTGTACTTACCCTTAGTTTGTAGCATATCAATCTACAAACTAAACGAACCTCCCCTAGAAAATCGAGTAATAACCTTTCCCCATGTTATTACTCATGAAATGTTTATAAAAGTATAAAATTATCCGAATAACATTGAACTTACACGCTAGAGTTTATTTTCTTCTACTTAGATACCAGTAAATGCAACCTGCCTCACTAGCAGACATTCATAAGAAAACAAAGAATAAAATATAACATATCTTATAATAAATATACAGATATGTAACTAAAAATAATAATCTCATATCTTGGTATTATCTCATATCAGGGTGTTATGTTTTGTCAAATACAAGATTTTTTAGACAGAGATATTTCTCATATCTAAATATATCATCACCAGGTGAATAATTCTGTTAACTGTCATTAAATAAATAATAAATAAATAAAAATATTCAACATCAAATGATACAAGTATCATTTTTCTGAACACGTCAGTTGGTTACAAGTGATACATAGCACAATATTTATAAGGGGAATACTTATGAGGTAGGTATGGTATGTAGTACAATTTTTAAAACAAAACAAGGGATACATAGCACAATATTTATATCTTTATTTATCCTTATTTCTTTGTGTTGTAGTTGTGTGTATCAGAGTTCAAGTTTACGTTCAATTTATGGATCAGCATAATTGATTTATAAATATACATATTAACAACAGTCAGTGTGCTAGCTTTAGAGAATAGACTACGGCATGAGTCTTTTGGTTTTGCACCACAAATTATTCTTACAGCCTTTTTCAGTAATTTTAAAATTTTGTTTAGGTTCACTTGTGTTGTTATGCCCCACACTTCTAGTCCATAGCTAATATTGGATGACATCAATGCATGATAAGAAGTACTTGAGTATCGTTGCAGTGTTTACTCAGCATATTTATTGCAAATATATTTTTAGCAAGTTTGGTTGTCAGTGTATCAACATGATCATCCCATTTAAGTGTGTCTTGTATGGTTATTCCCAGAAATTTGACACAATTTTCTTTGGAGGCAATATCTTTTGCAATGCACAACTGAATTTCAAAGTCTGTTTGCCTTGATGGGTTGAAATCCATTACTGCTGTTTTTGTAGTGCTGACACTAAGATGACTTTCATTGAAATACTGAACAATTTCATTTGTGAGACAGTTGGACAATATTTCTAATTGGTCTAGCTCCTTATGCTTGCACACAATAGATGTGTCATCAGCGTACAGAATTATCTTTGAATTTTGGGTACAGTATTTTATGTCATTAACATATATCAAGAAGAAAATAGGTCCCATCACCGAGCCCTGGGGTACCCCATATTTCACATCAGTAACAGTAGATCTGTATGTGCCACTTGATGTCCTTACAACTTCAAATTGTTTTCTGTTGGTTAGATAAGATTTAATTAGATCATGCGCTATGCCTCTGACACCAATATTCCGTAACTTGTCTAGGAGTATTGATATATTTACACAGCCTGCACATATTCCTTGATCTCGATAGCAGTTATTACTTCATCAATATACTGTGCAGCAGCTGTTGCAGTTGATGTGTTTTTAATTAAGCTGTTGTGGTTTTCAAAAATTATATTATGCTTATTTAAGAATGTGACAATTCTGTTGTATATTACTTTTTCTATGATCTTTGAGAGGACAGGCAATATAGACATAGGTCTATAGTTTTCAATTTTTAATCTGTCACCTTTTTTGAAAATTGGTGTGACCTGTGCTATTTTCAGTGAGTCTGGGAAACTTCCTGATGTCAGGATGTTGTCAATTGCAGTGGATAGAGGTCCTGATATGCTGCCAATGCAGGATTTTACTATGTTTATATTTAGCCCATCATATCCTGCAAATTTTGAATTTCGTAAAGTCTTTACTATGTTTCTAATTTCATTACTGTTTGTTGGGGTGAAGCCTTACACTTAAAGGCGTATTTATTGTTATGCAACCTATCATTGTTAGATTTCCCTACAGAAGAGAAATATTCATTAAAGATATTTGCAATATCCTGTTGATATTCAATTACAGATCCATTATAGCTTATTACTGGGTCATTGATTACGTTAGCCTTACCAGCTCTAAAACTATTTATAACATTCCAAATGCAAGCAGTAGTATTATTTCAATTATTTAGTATGTGAGCAACATGTTTACTTCTTTTGTCTCCTATTCAGTTCTTATAATATTCATGATATTTATTGAAAGCCTGTTTCGGCTTTGTATTCTCACGGTTTTCAAGCATTTTGCATTGGAAAAGCGTCAACATATTTCTTGCTTGTGTCACTTCAGCATCTATCCAGGCACTTTTCTGCATTTTTTGGTTATTATTCACAATAACTGATTTTGTTGGGCATCTCATGTCAATATAGTCAAAGAAATTACTGGCAAAATTTTCATAACATTAACAGTTTGTTTCAGCCCATGTTGCACTTTGTAACACATGGGTAAGGTTTCTAATGTTCTCATCATTTATTGTTATTTTGGTTTCATATCTTTTCATTTTAGCAGGTGGAGTGTTTATGTTAGGTGCACACTGAAATTCCACAGCATGGTGGTTTGAAATAGCAAGTTTGAGTACAGCTGTTTGGTATGTAAATTTATCCACGTTAGTGATAATATTATCTAGACAGGTCCTTGTACCACCTACCTCTATAGTTGGTTCCTTGATTAGTAAATTTAAATTGAATTCTTGCAATAAGAGCTGTAATCTTTTTGTAGTGGAATTATTGGACAGAGTATCAATATTGATGTCACCAGTTATTATTATGTTTATGCAACCATTTCTTCCAGAGTATTTATTATCTATCTCTACATGCAATTGATTTAGATTAGTCAGAAAAATATCTATATTTGCAGAGTGGGGTCTGTAAACCCTGACAATAATAATATGTTGCCTTTCCCATCTATAGTTTATAGCAGACAGTTCAATGACTCCTTCAACACTTAAAGAACTTACATCTATTACACAAAAATTACTACCACTTTTTGCAAATATTGCAACACGTCCACCAGACTTGTTCATTCTACCGTAAGATGAGCACAGATTCATCATTAATGGGTGCATAACAGAAATTTTATCTTTGGGGTACCAGAGCTCAGTAATAACTAAAACGTCTGGTTTATTAACAAATGCTAAGACATCTAAATCATTATGTTTATTTCCTAGGGTTCCAAAGTTTTGGTGGATGACCCTTAAACTGCATTGGGATTCTTGAACTGTAACTGAAGATTTAGCTCTCACCTGTGTATTGGATGAGTCTCCAGGCTGATTGGTCACGGCCTTGTTCTCTACATGTTCTGAACCCATAAAAAATCCTTACTAACCAAAGCAGATCTTCTTGGTCTTTCGCTCCATCTGTGTTCAGCTGTTGTTACCAATGTAGGTTGTTTCTTAGCTGCTGTTGCTGGTATTAATGTTGCTGTTGGTGGTTGCACAGTTGGATCTGTTGCTGTCAGTGGTGGCTGGGTCATAGCAGTTGCCTTTGATGCTGGTAGTTCAATAATTTGTTGAACTGATTGTACTTCAATTACTGGAGTTGTTTCTAGTGAGGGTTGTTGTTCCAGTTGTGGTGCATTTGTTTTTACTGGACGTAAATTAACGCCACATTTTTATACATCACCTGTTGCAGATGTTCAGTGGTCTCAAACCTCTTGTAGCTCGCCTGCCATTAACACATTACAAAATTATGTTATGACGTCGGGTTCTTGGATTTTCAGAAAACTACATTTGTGACACTTTCATTTGTTTTTTTAAGTATGTTTATTCATCCATTTCTGATAAAGCAATTTCACAACACACTTCCATACTAAATAAAATGTTACTCCACTAAGATTGCCATAAGACTCCAGACTACTACAGACTCCTACTTCATTCTTCACCAGACTACCTCAGTTTGCGCCAATTCGCGCATATTAATATCTGATAATATTTCTAGAACGTTCTAGAACACGGTAGTACAACATTTAAATATTTAACAATTTGCACAATAAACATTAATGACTCCTGCTTTACGCAAAGATACATAAAAGTATGACAGATGTAATAATAAGTTTTTTTTACATCAAAATAAACAGTAGAAAAGATTGTAAGTAAACAACAATTAGTGCAGTGTTAATATATGTTTACATTGTTAATATGACTTTCAATACTTAATTAATTTGGTTTGTTAGAAGACCCTTGTAATGCAAATTATAATGATTAAAATAACTTGACAGAAGCGCTATAAAATGCTTATGTAATATAAATATGAAATATTAGGTTACAATACTACGGCCAATTATGGGATCGAATACTTCAGTTATTTAAACAAACGTAACCCTCCTGGCTAAATATATTACAATACCCCCCCCCCCACACACACACACAATGTCAGACATCACATGTGGATGACATTGTGTGACAGGAGAATTGGGGAGTATTTACAATCAGCAAAGATTTTAAATTTATATCACATAAGACATAATTATGATCAATTTTTAGGATGAACAAGAACACACAAAATTTATACTATTATTACTCAAATTCAATATTAAATCATGCTATAGTAATATAAAATGACTGATTTTATCAAAAACTGTTACCAAAACAATATTTTACTACTGATGATGATATGCTTACTGAAATGCACAATTCTTTAAAATTAACTGCTATGACATTAGACACAGAAGAACAATAAATTGTTTTATGGAACAAGCATGAACACACAGACAAAGTTGTGATGAACTAAATTTACGTTGATGGGTACAGTCCAAAATCAAACAGGATAAGCTTAATAAAGTTGCATGTAAATAGGTATATCCTGCATTTGTATAAACAGAACATAAATTTAAAAAAAATGAGAAAATATCAAATGCCCTGAAGACAGTATAAAAATAATTACTAGGACAATTTTTTGAATGCAAGTGTACATTGAGTAAATTCCTAAGAAGTTTTTAAAATTTTTAAACACTAGAAATCAATTGACAATGCAAAATTATTAGCAAGTTTTCAAATTGCATATAGATATGAGAGTTTTACCATAACACACCTAGCAAACAGTTACAAAAACATTAATCATGGTAATTATGTGAGGATTATTGCTATGTGAATATTAACAGCAAAATAACCAATAATATGTCTCAATGACAATATAAAACTGTAAAGCTAATTTATGACAATACATCAATAAATGTGACCAGAAGTTTTATGAACAGAAACCCTACCAGTTCTGTACTTGTGCAAACCGCACACAAGCACCTAAAAATTTGTACAAAATATTTGCTGCTATAAATTTTACATCCACAGCCTGCACAGCTACATGACAGCAGATGGGGACAACACCAAATACACGGCTGTTTACTTTACCATAGAAATTCACCTATAAAAATTATTAAATTCATATTGTTTCATGAATGCATAATTCTTTCATATTATTTTATAAATGCAGTATCTAATACAATCCTCATTCCAATAACTTCCATGAATAACAACAAAAGACTCCAGACGTCAAAGTCAAAGTTAACCACATCAAAACTTTCTATATAATCAAAGCACAAAATGTATAGTCTGGTTTGGTTCACAGAAGTCCTAGTCAAAGTTAATTTTCAATGTATCAGATCAGTTAAGTAATCATAATCAAATTTTTAAATTACAGGTACCCCATCAAGTTTCTTACACCAAGATCATTTAACCCCCCACTTCATAAATAAATTTGTACAAGACTGTTCTCAGTTTGAAAATACAACTATTACACAAAATTCAGCAATCAATTTGAAAAATGTCATGAAAACATCTAATAGTAAAAATATCTATTGCTCATACAGTTCCAGAACATTTCATGATTATGGTATCTGTCAGATTTAGTGAAGCATGAAATATACATTTTACTTACAGAAACCAATTTGCAACATATTTAGTAAAGCATGAACATACAGCCTGCTTACAAAATTCAGTTTGAAGTTCCATGAAATGAAAGTATCCAACCATAAAAATTACTTATTCAAGATCTCAAGATTTAGTTTAAAAATCAAACATTAGTAACAGAGGTATGTAACATACAAGTATTTCTGATTAGTCAAACAAGAAACTGTGTGACATGAAAATACCGTTTTATCCAAAAGTGTAACATTACAGACCGTTAATTTTAAATGTGCCCAAAGATTTTTAGAATATCCTACACAGTGTATTTTGGAAAGGAAAAACATCACATCAAAAATCTTCACTATAAATTTAAACAGTAAACATTTCACAACTATAACTTATGGCATCTCTAAATTGTGTGGGTTATGCAACAATTTTCAGTTTAATATGAAAGATACAGTCATCTGTTGGTTCAAGTCAAGGATTTTCTTAAATTGAAAGTGTCTGCTAATAGCTATTACAAGTCTCTTATGACAGTGGCAAATCCTATCAGAACATTTTCATATATTTAAACAAAAGACTGTGTGACCAGTAAAATACTATCTTATCCAAAGGTTTTCATTACAGACAGTTTTACTTGATTATGTCATTAAAATTCTCCAGCTGTTTTGCACAAAGTACTTCAGAAACAATATTACCATCACAGAGACCTAATCAGTTTAAGGAACAAATATTATTATAGTTTTTAGAGAATATGAAAGCAAATCTGAATACATAGTATGCAATAAGACACTTTTACCAAGAAGCAAAATGCATAGAAAAATATGAAAAAGAACCTAGCTTACTAAATGACAATGTACCTTATTACATTTCTTAAACTAGGTAGTTTTGAAAATCAGTCGTAGCAATTACACAGAACATTGTTTTACAACATACACAGGCCTACCATCAGTGAACATTTTAAACTTACACATCAACATTTATGAAAACTTCAAAAGAATCGACAGATGTCAAATAGTTTACTAAAATTCATGAACGACGGTCAAAATTACTATACATTCAAGTTTAAAGCAAATAAAATTAAATATAATGCCCGAATCTGCTTTGGATTGTGTTTCAGTTATGAGAGATCCCAAGCCAACAATGATGTTCCTATTTGTTTTTATTTTTCGGTGTTTCCACCCAGCTCAATTGTAGCATTTTCCATAGAAAGAATATGTGAATTTTAAACTTCTGCCTTAATGTTTTCTTTACAAAAGTTAAATCAGGTAAATTATGGTCAACTTTCGTTAAGACAGTATCATCCAAGTTTACATTCTCAGTATTATTTTGAAGACACAATGTAGTTTCATCAACATGTTCTCTACCTTCAATATTTTCATCACAAACATTTTTGAAGCCTTCATCATTAGCATTAAGATTCCTATTTTCAACATTTACATCTTCAACATAAAACATACTATTAGTTTCAATACCATTTTTCACAAAATCCCTACTTTCATCATATAAAGCATTCTCATTACCAAGCATAATCTTCTCGTCATCATCATAAACATCAACATTGACATATAAAGTATTCTCTTTACAAAGGAAAATATCATAATCATAATCATCAACCTTAACATTGTTAATACCTTGTTCTTTACTCAACTCAACAGCCTCCTTACAATCCTTATCATCAGAGCTACTACTTCCATAATCAAACATGTCATATGTATTTTCATTACAAGTAGGTGACATTTTACAAGAAACATTATATCCTTCACTTGTGTCAGTATGAACATTATAATTAACCTCAACAATACAATTGTCACACTCTGGTAAAATATTATGGCTTTCAGTATCATGTACAAATTCTAAGTTACCATAATCACATTCAGATACAAATACAATATCGCATTTAGGTTTTATTTGTGTCTTAGCATTTTTGTAGTTTCTATTCTCATTAAAATGTGTATTACCATATTTATTGTGTTTGTTTCTTTGCGACCCCCACTCCATCTATCATTATAATTAGACCTTTGCCTTTGAACAAGATTGTCAATTTTGTACACAAAATTCAAAAATTCATCTATATCACTATCAGGTACATGTATTAATTCTCTTTGCAAATAATTTGGTAGCCTATTTTTTAATACATGAATCTGTGTCCTAACATCTAAGGGATATTTCAAATGTATTAGTTTCTGTAATTCATTTTTACAAAAATCAAACAGTCCTCCTGGTCTTCCATTATATGTTGGCCCATACAAAACTCTACTTTTAACCCTGTGTTGGTCATTTTCTGACCAAAACTTATTAATAAAACTTTCTTTAAATTCTTCAAAATTTTTCCAAAGTTTTCTGTTTGTATTAGCCCAGCTTAATGCCTCAACTTTTAGATGATACTTTACATATTTAACTTTATCTACTTCACACATCCCTTCAATAAAACTATTTTCACAGCTTAAAATGAAATCTACAGGGTGTACATTATGTTCTGGAAACATCTTTACAGGAATTTTAGACCATGAATCAAAATTATGTGACATTTGTTACAAGATCATTGTTAACCTTTTCCCTATTAATTTCCTTAATAAAGTCTGCACTTTTTTCTAGTGTCTCAGATTCATGAAAACAAGTCTTCACATAACTCTCATTTATTAGGCCTATCTCAAAATTTTCACACGAAATTTTAATTTCGTCTTTAATTAGATTATGTTGGTCAGTTAAAGTTTTTAATAATTTATTTTCCAGTTCGTTCAATACTGATTGTAGCATGTTTAAAGTTTTATTTTGTTTCGCAGAAAAATCCCTTTTTACATTAATTTCTTTCTCCATTCTGAATAAACCGTAATCACATTCTTTTTAATGAAAAAATCAAACATTAACTTACTTTCTTCGGCGTTCATTCCATTTCAATTTCGTACATACCACACTCTTGCTGCATCGTCCTTTTTTACGCATTATTCCATTCTGGATCGTTTATTAAAATTTCATACAAAAAACAGGTGTACATAAATCGTTTTATCTTCATGTTGCGTCTTGGTTGTTTCTGCAACATGTCACATTTGTAGATTTCCGAAAATCAACAGCATTTTTCCCGGCTGCTGCACCATATGTGTCGCATTTGTTTTTACTGGACATAAATTAACGCCACATTTTTATACATCACCTGTTGCATATGTTCAGTGGTCTCGAAGATCTTGTAGCTCACCTGCTATTAACACATTACAAAATTATGTTATGACGTCGGGTTCTTGGATTTTCAGAAAACTACATTTGTGACACTTTCATTTGTTTTTTTAAGTATGTTTATTCATCCATTTCTGATAAAGCAATTTCACAACACACTTCCATACTAAATAAAATGTTACTCCACTAAGATTGCCATAAGACTCCAGACTACTACAGACTCCTACTTCATTCTACACCAGACTACCCCAGTTTGCATCAATTCGCGCGTATTAATATATGATAATATTTCTAGAACGTTCTAGAACACGGTAGTACAACATTTAAATATTTAACAATTTGCTCAATAAACATTAATGACTCCTGCTTTACGCAAAGATACATAAAAGTATGACAGATGTGATAATAAGTTTTTTTTACATCAAAATAAACAGTAGAAAAGATCGTAAGTAAACAACAATTAGTGCAGTGTTAATATATGTTTACATTGTTAATATGACTTTCAATACTTAATTAATTTAGTTTGTTAGAAGACCCTAGTAATGCAAATTATAATGATTAAAATAACTTGACAGAAGCGCTATAAAATGCTTATGTAATATAAACATGAAATATTAGGTTACAATACTACGACCAATTATGGGATCGAATACTTCAGTTATTTAAACAAACAGAACCCTCCTGGCTAAATATATTACACAGTGATTGGTTGTGGCATTCTGTTGGTGGACCTACTTTTATATGTGCATGATTTCTGCTGTGAGCTGCAGTCAGCATTTCTTGAATTTTATGGCTGAGAAATCTGTTTCCCTTACCGTTTAGGTGCAGTCCATAACTGGTGAAACTATCTCTTCCCAGGTAGTCAGAGGCAGAAAGTGCATGGTATGATAGGTTTTTGCACATTTTCTCGAACTCTGTGTTGGCTTTAAAGATTTCTGTATTTACACAGGAGCTGTTTATGACATCATGTCTGTCAGGAATTCCAACGACTATAATTTGCCTGCATGAATTTGCTTGCACTATTAACTTTACGTTTTGCACAGCACTGGATAATTCATTCTTGTAGACATCGTTGGCACCCCCCACTATTACTGTGAATTCATTTGCACTTGTTGGAATTTCATACTGAATATTTGTTGTGATCTCGTACATAGGTACACGAGGTTTAACGTAACTGCAAGAGTTTACTCCTAGTTCATCACGTAGAAATTCCGAGAAACCACGACCGTCACTATCAGCGTGAATATTTACACTGAAAGTTTGCTTATCTATTTTTCTCATAGTGTCTCTAGATGCACTTTTGATCGAAGTTTCACTACTACACGATTCCTCTACACTCTTGTTTCTCTGTACATTGCACTGACGATTTTTCGGCGACACTTGGGGCACAGTTGCACTTTGAATGGAGCAATTGAACTTTTTAGGCCTATAACGATCGTTATTGTTATTTGGCATAGTAGTATCTCTTGATGCACTTCTGATCCAAGTTTCACTAGTACATGATTCATCTACACTTTTGTTTCCCTGTACATTGCACTGATGATTTTTTCGGTGACATTTGGAGCACAGTTGCACTTTGAATGCAGGAATTAAGCTTTTTAGGCCTATAAAGATCGTCATTTTTGTTTGGCCCAGCTTGCAAGATATTGTTAATGGTTGAAAGACAGAAGGTATTTCAAGTCATTTTGTAACTTGATTAAGTCGTTACAAAGGACGTTAATGATATTTTCTTTTGTAGCTATTTCACCAAGAATTTCATTGATATTTCGTTACAATGATGCATTGTTTGCGAGCTGATCACAGTTCCTTGAACTTACCGGCACTTTTGGTTTATCCGGTGTTTTGTCTTGTCTTGCAGTGTTTTTTACTAAAATATGACACGGTACACACATATTATCATAAACTGCATTATATTTTTCGCACAAAGTACACTTATAAACGCGTTTTTTCTCATTAATACTGTTGAAAAAACTAGCGCAGCGTAAAGATAAAATCTTTCACGATAAATTCTGATTTTTATCGTATATATTTGCAACTGCAATACATTTACAAGACGTGACAAAAGACACAGAATAATAAATTAGCAACGAATAAGTACAGCATCATCATCATCAAAGAATAATTAATTAAGCACCGAAAAATTATTGATCACATTTCCAACACTCCCCCTTGAGCAAGATTTTTCGGTGTTGTATATAAAGTCCCATCAATTAAGCCATACTGTCTTACAATTTTCTGGAATCTCTCCTTGGTCAATGGTTTTGTTAATAAATCAGCCAACATTTCTTCAGAGCTTAGGTATTTCACTTCAATATAATTTCTTCTCAATGTGATCCCTGATGAAATGATGTCTGACATCTATGTGTTTTGTTCTAGCACTTGTTACATTGTTTTTGGCTAAATTAATGGCTCCCTGATTATCACAATAAACTGTTGTTGTCCTTGAATTATTATCAGCCTCAATTTCATTCATTAAGTTTTTGAGCCACAAAGTTTCCTGTACAGTAGTAGATAAAGCCATATATTCTGCCTCTACCGTACTTAATGCTACAGTTCTTTGCCTTTTACATATCCAGGATACTAAGCCTCCCATCAGTTTTAAACAGCTTCCAGAGATAGAGTGTCTATCTTCTAATTCATTTCCCCAGTCTGCGTCACTGTAACATTCCAATTCTTCATTGCCTTCTTTACAATAAATTAATTTATAATTTACAGTTCCCTTTAGATATCTGAAGATCCTCTTCACTGCTTTCCAATGTTTTTCTTTAGGATTACTACAGAATCTGCTTACTACATTTGTTGCAAAAACAATATCTGGTCTTGATGTCTGAGCTAGATATAAAAGACTCCCTACAGCTTCCAAGTAAGATGTAACTTTATTATAATCAGTGTCTTCTTCATATATCATCATTTTTATCCCAGGTTCCATTGGAGTTGAAATTGGTTTACAGTCTTCCATTCCAAACTTTTTCAAAATCCTTTGGTATATGCAGACTGATCTATCCAAAGCTCCTTTCCATTTCTCTGATTTATAATTTTCATTCCCAAATATTGTTTTGCTTCACCCAAGTCATGCATATTGAACCTCTCTTGTAGCTGTTCTTTGAAAACAATCATTTGCTTATCATCTCTAGTTAAAATGAAAAAATCATCTACCCAAATAGCCATTATGGTTAATTCTTGTTTACTTTTCCTAATATAAATACAGGGGTCTGCCTTTGACTGCTTCATTCCCATCTTAACTAATGTAGAATGCAAATACTTATTCCAACAGTACCCACTTTGTTTCAGTCCATAGATGCTCTTTTTAAGCTTCCAAACCTTTCCTTTATCTTTACAATATTTCTGAGCTTCTTTCGGTGGCATTACATAAATTTCCTCTTCTAATATTCCATTTAGATAAGCGGTTTTAACATCCATTTGATGGATTAACATAATTTCTTTCACAGCTAAAGCTAAAAGATACCTCAGTGAAGAATATTTTACAACAGGTGAAAATGTTTCTTTGTAATCTATACCTTCCCTTTGATTACATCCCTTAACCACTAATCTTGCTTTATACTTGGTTGTTTCACTTTCAGGATTTTTTATACTAAATATCCATCTTGTGTTTAAGAGTTTTCTCTTCTGTGGCATATTTACCCATTCATATGTTTCATTTTGATTTAAAGATTGCAATTCTTTCTCAATCGCTTCTTTCCAATTTTTAGAATCTTTACTATTCATAGCTTCTTCAACAGTTTCCGGTTCATCATTGAAACACTGGGCAATATACATTTCATAATCAGGATACTTCTTTGGTTTCCTTGTACGAGAGGAATGTCTTACTTTATCTTCATCACTCCCTGCTTTATCTTGATCACATCTTGGTTCTTCTTCTTCCTCATAGCTTGCCTCTATTGGCCCTTGATTACTTTCTTCTTCCATTTCTGTCTCTTCTCCAATACTGCTATTTACATTTACACCAACAGTTGTACATTCCTTGGTTCTATCTTCACAATTTTCCAGAAATACAACATCTCTACTGGTTACTATCTTATTATTCATAGAATTCAAAAAACGATAACCCTTTGATTCTTCACAATACCCTACAAAAATATATTTCCTGGATTTTATATCCCATTTCTTTCTTAGTGGTTTAGGAACTTGTACCATAGCTTTACAGCCAAAATTTCTCAAATTACTTAAATCTGGTTTTCTTCCTGTCCACACCTCATATGGCGTTTTACTTTTGATAGCTGTGGTAGGTAACGATTTATTAGGTACACTGCTGTTGATACAGCCTCTGCCCAAAATTTTTTTGGTAAGCCAGCATCACTTAGCATACTCCTCGCTTTTTCCACTATTGTTCTGTTTGCTCGTTCTGCAACACCATTTTGTGCAGGGCTATATCGTATAGTGGTCTGATGTCTTATACCAACTTGCTTTAAACGTCCTTCAAATCTATGATTTATGTATTCTTTCCCATTATCAGATCTGACAATCTTTATTTTCTTTCCAGTTTGTCTTTCCACCAAAATTCGGAATTCTTCAAAAATATCACAAACTTGTTCTTTAGAATTCATAAAATAAACATGAATATATCTAGAATAATCATCAATAAAAATAATAAAATAATTATTTCCCCCAATAGATTCACTCTCCATGGGACCACACACATCTGTATGTACTATCTGCAGTAATTCTTTAGTTTTACTGTGACTGGGTTTAAATGGGATTCTTGCCTGTTTTTCCCATTATACATATCTCACAAGGATCCTTACACATGCCATAGTCTTCTAACCCTGTTGCCATATCCTTTAATAATGACATACCTTTTCTATTTAAATGGCCAAGTCTCCTATGCCACAGAACACTTTTGGCAGTGTACACTGAATGACTTTCATTACTACTAACATTCTTAACAGTGTCTAATTTAAAAATTCAGTTTTCATTACTTGCAGTTGCTACAATTTTACCACAACTGTCAATTATTCGAGCTCCATTTATATCAAAAATTACCTTGTTACCTTTCCTTACTATCTCACTAACAGATAATAAATTAGTGGTAACATCTTTGACATAATGCACACCTTGAGCAGTAATATTTTGTGGTTTTTTATTTACCACTATACTAAGATCAACTTTTCCAACAAGTTCACACTGCAAATTTGACCCATCAGCTGTAGATATACCCATATTAGTTGTATCCTTGACATCATACAATACAGATTTATTTTTAATTATTTGCAATGATGCCCCTGAATCCAATATCCATTTTGTTTCTTCATTATTCCCCTTTTTTAAAGAATAATGCATTGAAAGAACCTTACCTTGGTTGGAAGACTTCTTTTCATGGTTATTGGAAACATACCTTTTACCACTAGTACTTATCCTTTCCTTGCACTGTGAAGCAAAATGACCCATCTTCTGGCATCTATAGCACTTGATTTGTGTCTTCTTTTTATTTTTAGAGTACAATGCTGATGCTGTTTCATCTTCAGTTTCACCTCTCACATCTTGTAATATTTTTACCTTGATACTGTCACCTGTTATGGGAACACCAGAACTCTCTAACCCCATTATCATAGGCGTATATTTTTCTGATAATCCAGCAAGTAATAAAGTACCAACCCACTCGTCAGCAATCTGGAAACCTATATTTCTCAGTCTATTAGATGTAGATATTATTTTATTAACGTAGTCGTCCACATTTTTGCACTGATTCAATTGAGTGGTAATTAATTCACGGAGCAATCCGACTCTTCTAGCCAATCCGCCGTCTTCAAAAGCTTTCCTTAACTTGTTCCAGACTTCTTGTGCATTTGCAGTATTTTCGATGTGCACGTAATTTACCGGATCCACCAACAAAATTAATTTTGATTTGGCTTTCCTATCTTTGTCTGCAAAATGCGAATCGGTAGACTTTAATGTACCATCTATTACGCACCATAAATCATCTAATCGCAAATATGCTTCCACTGCGAATTTCCAGGTCCCGTAATTTTCACGACCGACGAGTCTTTCAATTTGAGGTATTTGCGCAGTACCCATTTTTTTCACGTTCGCGATCTATTTCGTCGAACACGTTCGCGATCTATTTCGTCGAACAATTTAGCTTCACGCCTTCTCGTAATTTTTCGTATAACTATTTCGTACTGGGCCCATAACCTGTTGAAAAAACTAGCGCAGCGGAAAAATAAAATCTTTCACGATAAATTCTGATTTTTATCGTATATATTTGCAACTGCAATACATTTACAAGACGTGACAAAAGACACAGAATAATAAATTAGCAACGAATAAGTACAGCATCATCATCATCAAAGAATAATTAATTAAGCCACGAAAAATTATTGATCACATTTCCAACAAATACCACTAAATACGGAACTCGGAAACTGTACATTTCTAACGTCCACCATGACCATGTGAAATTAAGAATGAGTAGTTAAAGTTATAGTTTTTAAAGAATAGAAAAAGAGTGGAGAGTCTGTTCTCAAGAAAACGAGAAGGAAAAATTAGAACACATAACTCGAGACCTGGCGGACGTCACCCGCCAAATCAGCAAAGAATGCTGATTCCGCTGAGGGTTTAATATAAGGTTTAATTATATTGACATTGTATAATCCTTTGTCCATACCCATAACTGGATCTTAGACATATGCTGCTTTTTTATGTGGTATATTTACAATTTTGTAGGGACCAAACCACTTATCAAAATATTTACTAGTTTGTTTCTTTAAAAGTTAGAACGTAGTTGACAATTCCTAACCCATATCAAGCCTCCTTCATTATATGTAGGTATTGCAGCTTCAACCTATGTTCAGCTGCAATGTTTAGGTGGTTTCCTACTTGATCCTGTATACCAGCTTCATCCCTTGTAGGATGAGGTGGCCAAGCAAAATATTTCAATAGTGGCTCTCCTGTAAATTTTTTATTAAGTATTTCTATGGGTGATAGCCCCGTAAACAAATGAGGTAACTTGTTTAGCATGACTTGAAGAGTGTTGTTCAGAACAAAATGTTCTACACAGCCTCCCTAACTCTTGCATCACTCTTTCCACACGGTTTGACTGTGGATTGTATTTAAAAATAGCAACATGTTTGATCTTATGCCACAACAAAAACTCTTTAAATTCGTTACTGGTAAATTGTGGACCATTATCTGAGAGAACCCTCTTAGATTTGCCCACATCTTTAAAATAATCCTTAAAACACTCTATCACAGTTTCTGTATTTACTTTCTTTATGGGGTATAGCTTCACATATTTTGACCAACATTCTATAATGACAAAAATATATTGCACTTCCCCTTTACTGACCAGAAGAGGACCATAAAAGTTACATGCTGTTAAATCATATAAGCCTTTTGGTATTATAGGATACATAACAAAAGGACTGGTCTTGTTGTAATCCTTAACATGTTGACAAATTTGACAAGTTCATAAGTTCCTTATAATTTTCCTACTTAAATTTCTAAAATAGTAAAATTTTGACATATGCTTGATGCAATTAGTTATTCCAAAGTGGGCATAATCTTGGTGCATAAATCATATTAAATCTGCTTGTACTTGCTCGGGTATACAAAGTCTCCAATAATTTTTCTTGACATCACTACACCAAAATAGTGCACCAACATTAATTTTAAAATGGTCATCTAGCCCTTTCGCACATCGATCAAATTTAAGTTTAAAAAATTCATCTGTTCTTGTCAGCGTTCTAATTTTATCAGCTAATATTCGTACTGCATTTTTACGATATGCAACTTGCACGAAATTTATTCTAAAAATAATTCCTTTCCCCTCACTTACTGCAACATTTTCTATTCACACAATCTAGAAAGGGAATCTGGTACCACACTAGTAGATCCCTTAATATATTCTATATCTATATCAAAATTTTGCAAAATTAACGTCCACCTCATCAAACGACTATGTAACAACTTGCTTTCAAACAAAAAGGATAATGCTTGATGATCAGTATATACTATTATCATAGATACCCATATAAGTTTTGAAACTTGGTTATAGCCCAAACTATTGCAAGTAACTCTTTTTCCAGTGTGGTATAATTCCTTTCATGGGATGTTAAACATCTACTTGCAAAAGCTATTGTGTTATGATCTCCTTCTGGTGGATTCCAGTGACCCTGAAACAATTCCGCTGCAACCCCATAAGCTGAGGCATCTATTGCTAGCTTAAACGGTTGTCCTAGTACTGGATGTTTTAATACATCAGATTCTACAAGAGCTTGTTTCATCTGCTGAAAAGCTACTGAAGTTTCTTCAGTCCATTTCCATGGGTTGTTTTTCTTTAATAAAAAGTATAATGGGATTATTTAATACATGACTCTTCACATATCATCTGTAGAAATTAATTAGTCCCAAAAAAGCTTTTAACTGCTTAACAGTTTTAGGTTTGGGATAATCCTTTATAGCTTCAGTTCTTTCAGGATCCGGTCTTATACCCTTTATGCCCACATAATGTCCTAAAAATTTAACTTCATCCCTGCCAAAAAAATGATTTACTGAGCTTTAAAGTAATTCCTTTATCAAGGCACTTAGCTAACAATTTTCCTAATAACACACAGTGATGCTCCCAACTTTCTGAAATTATTAAAATATCATCAACATAGATAATAAGGTGCTGTAACAAGTCTCTCCCCAACGCTTCATACAAGGCTCTTATAAATACAGATGCAGAAATGTTCAATCCAAATGGCAATACTTTGTATTGATATGCTTTACCATCGAACAAAAAGGTGGTATATTTTTGTGAATCCTCATGTATACCCACTTGATGATATCCCGATGTCAAATTTACAGAACTAAAGTACTTAGCCTTCTCAAATTTAGTCAAAATATCATCAATAGACATTGGTCTATCATGGTCCATTTCAACATGTTTATTTGAAGTTCGTGCATCCCACCACATAGCTTTCCCACACAAACTAATGGCTTGTTAAACGCACTGTTGCTCCTTTCTATGATGTCATTATCCAACATCTTGTATATTTCTTCCTGTACTTGTTGTCGTACACTAAGAGGTATCGGGTAAGGCCGATAAAAAAACGGTTTGGTGTCTTTCATTTTAAAAGAGCACGTATATCCTCCTAAGGTACCAGGTTTGTTCGAAAATACCTCCTGATACTTTACAATTAATGAATATAAGTCGTTCTTTGTTCATTAGACAATAAGTCAGACTCGTATGCTTTATATCTCAAGTCACTCACACTTACAGAACTAGTCTTTTCTTTTGTTTCGATTACTTGTGAGGTCGACACTAAATGCATCGAAACAAATTCTGTGGAGTTGTTATTATCTATGAAAAAAAAGTAAATAGAAAACATCATGAGCAGTCCTTCCTGCTGCGTATGGCGGCCGACATCACTTACATCTAGTGTTCTGTAGAACTCTTATTAAATGTTTTAGTGGATCTGCTGATTATTTCGTCATCAAACCTATAGCAAAGGTGTTAACAGCAACGTCTCTGGGAGGCTACTCCCAGAGGCTCTATTTAAAATGGAGAATATTCACGAGATCCCAGCCGACACTGGCCAAGGGTCAGCTAAAGCACTACAAATACGCCACAATAATGAACCAACCAAGCTGCATTCTTCAACAGTGATAACGACAGATCAGCATCCCATTAAAATGTGCTCTCAAGATAACTGTTCTCAATGTCGTCTGATGGAGGTGGAACAGCATTCTTCACATTCAGTTGTCTTGCAGTGTGTGATCAACAACAGCCAGCGACAAAAGTCAAGACACAGATCACCATCATCCCAACAGGTAACAGATCCTGATGCAAATGCACCAAAGAAGGCAAAGCCAAGTTAAAATCATAGTAATAATATTGCAGAGGATGTAGATATGGTAGACATTGAAAATGTTGGATATAATGTTGATGTTGAAACCATGGACAGTAACTTGAATGTAAATTTAGTAGATATGAATTGCAATGGTCAGTATATTTCCCAACAGTATGGTACTCGAAAGGACTTGGGCAATTCAGTGAACATATCAGTAACTGCCACAGGAAGCAACATAATTCCTAGCAATAGGAAAATGCTAGTAAAGATAATACATACCAACCATGGTCAATATTTTGTATTTGTAGAGGGTGACAATGGTAATGTTGGAAAGTTACATCCAATGGCTCTTGGAAGAATGTTATTTAAAGAAAATAATAACTTAAGACATGAAATCGTTAATATCTCAGGAATTGGCAGAAACAGGTATAAAACTGAAATCAAAACTGGGCAATCTGCAAACAGGTTACGGTTGCTAGATACGTTTTGGCAGAAAAATATGGGAGCCATCATCCCTAGTTTTCTAACAACGAGGCGAGGAGTTATCCGTGATGTTGATATTGCTCTATCTAATCAAGAGATCCTTGCAGAAATAAAGTCAGAATTTTTAGTAACTGACGTTCGTAGGTTCACAAAGAAAGTAATAGAGAATGGTGTGATGAAAGTACGCCTACTACCCTCACCAAAATGTGTTGTAACATTTAAATTCCAACAGCTTCCTCAGTTTGTGTATTTTTGCAGTATGCGCTGTCCTGTAGCATCATATGTCCAATCAGTTCTGCAGTGTCACAGTTGTCTCAGATATTTTCATTTAAGTTCTCAATGTCACAGTAATACCCGCTGTGCCAAATGCATGGGAGCCCATGAGACTTCGCAATGCTCACATACTGGAGAGCCCAAGTGTCTGCACTGCAGAGGAAACCACACTGCCACTGGTCGCTGTTGCCCAGGTTATCAGCAGCACATGGAAACGAAGCGCAGAGAAGCCTACACTGTTTCTTATACAACTGACACCTGGTATCTGCGACCAGCAATTGCGCAGGTTACTGCAGATGTTCCTACAACATAAGTGCCCTCTACTGGTGACTGGCCCAAACTATATGAGAAACCAGTGGCAATGAACATGACAGAAAAAAGGCTGCAGCAGGGACCTAAACACGCATTTATGTCGGTTCCAGCCCCCAAGTCTTACAAAAATAAACCATTCACTCGTAGTCTGTACAAGCAAGTTTATTCAGATATGCTGTACGAATTTCAGGGTCTACAGAATCCAATACGAAACAACCCATATCCGCCCACTCCTCTGGCATCATCTCATACTAATCGAGAAGATGCCATTAATAACTTAAGTGCTTCAATACTGCAGATCTTTCTTTCTCTCAAAAATGATTCAGACATGGTAACAACTCAGGCTTTTATTCGTAATGATGTTGAAGACTTCTTCAAAACTGATAATGGCCTTTAAAATACTACAGTGGAATGCACGGTCAGCAATATCGAACATGGAAAGTCTGTATCGAGAAATTATCAGTAATCACATATCGGTAGCTTGTATTTGCGAAAGTTGGTTTCCACCAACACGGCGAATACACTTCAAAGGATATTCAGTACTTAGAAATGAAAGATACGATGGGAGAGTAGGAGCAGCCATGTTAACTAGATAAACAGTATTCACTATTGTCGCCATTTACAAACCATCTTCGTGTAAAATACGAAACCTTTCTCTGGGTCAGATTATTGACCAGCTTCAAACGCCATTTCTCATTTGTGCAGATGTCAACACACATCATACACTGTGGGGATGTGAAATAGACGATGCGAATGGCAAAGAGTTGCTTACACTTTTTAAAACTCTCAATTTAGTTCTTTTGAATGATGGCTCCCCTACTATGATATCTAAACCAAACACACGACCATCGGCCGTCGATTTGACATTGTGCTCTGTTGTAACGGAATGGATGGTCAAAAGAGACCCCCTTGGATCGGATCACCTTCCTCTGGAAATCACAATAAATTTACCTAATTCATCTATTAATACAACAGAAAATATTTATACTAACAGTAGGTGGAAAATTCAGGAAGCTGACTGGCCGAAATACACTGCTACAGTCCAGGCACATTTTCAATATTTTAACAACTTATTAGCTCCAAAAGATGCTTAACAACAGCTAATTTCAATTATTGTAGATGCTGCAACAACTTCCATTCCAAGAAAAAAGGAAGTCATCGTCCTGAAGCGACGTCCACCAGTCTGGTGGACACCAGAGTGCTCTAGAGCTATTGCACAGCGGAAACTTGCATACAATAACTTCCGTAAACAACAAAATGTGGAAAACTTCATTGCATATCGGAAAATAGCGGCGAGGGTTCGAAGACGATAAAAAGAATGTAAAAAGAGCTGCTGGAAAAACTTCTGTGAGTCATTAAATAATAACATTAGTATTGCAGACATATGGAAGAAATTAACGTTTTTCAAAAACAAGAACGACACTACGTGTCAGCCATTGAATGACGCATGGCTTGAAGACTTTTTGAATTTAATCTCAACAGCTTCTGCAGCCAAACAACCCTATCGTCCTTCCGAACAGTCAGATTACCGTCATCCATTCTTGGTTACGTTAAGTATGCAGAATTGAAGAAAGGAATTAAAAATGCGGCAAATTCGGCACCTGGCAAGGATGGTATACACTACCAGATGATAGAAAATCTCCGAGACATTGCCACAGCCTAGGGGATGTTTCCAGAATGAAACTTTCACTCTGCAGCGGAGTGTGCGCTGATATGAAACTTCCTGACAGATTAAAATTGTGTGCCGGAACCGGGACTCGAACCTGGGACCTTTGCCTTTTGCGGGCAAGCGCTCTACCACTGAGCTACCCCGACACGACTCACGATGCCGCCTCACAACTTTACTTCCGCCAGTACCTCTCCTCCTACTTTCCAGCGCACACTCCGCTGCAGAGTGAAAGTTTCATTCTGGAAACATCCCCTAGGCTGTGGATAAGCCATGTCTCCACCATATCCTTTCTTCCAGGAGTGCTAGTCTTGCAAGTTTCGCAGGAGAACTTCTGTGAAGTTTGGAAAGTAGGAGGCGAGGTACTGGCGAAAGTAAAGTTGTGAGGCGGCATCGTGAGTCGTGTCGGGGTAGCTCAGTGGTAGAGCGCTTGCCCGCGAAAGGCAAAGGTCCCAGGTTCGAGTCCCGGTTCCGGCACACAATTTTAATCTGCCAGGAAGTTTCATATCAGCGCACACTCCGCTGCAGAGTGAAAGTTTCATTCTATGTCAAATACTAACCACCCACTGATAAAAAAGTGTGAAACGCTCTGTCGAACCGGGGATAATAGAAATATGGGGAAAAAAGCAGTTTTATATCTACACTCGTTACGAAGTTTGGAAACATATACAAAATAAAATACATCGAACTACAGCCCTTCCAATGTTCTTATATGACTACCACAGATCTTATCTTAATATTCCTGTAACATACATCGACTCTTCCAGTAAAGAAAAAGGATATGATGAATTTTTCACTCTTATCGTACCTGGCAGAAAAGTGGGCGGGATATACCCAAATATATACCGATGGCTCAAAAATGGAGATGAAAAAGCACACAGGGCTTTCTGTTGTCCAAACAATTCAGAAGAAAGAAAGTTTCAACTACCAGGTGATGCTTCAATATTTATAGCTGAAACAATCGCTATTGTAGAGGCCATCAAATATGTAAGGTCCTTGAAAGTACCCAAAGGCGGTGATAATCACTGACGCTCAAAGTGTTCTGAAATCAATTAGTTGCAGGAATTGGGACAAAAGAACTAATAAATACACGCTTGAATTAGTGGAGCATTATCATCAAGCAATGAAGACAGGTCAAATCATCGAATTTGTATGGATAAAGTCTCATTCTGATGTCCTATACAATAATAAAGCAGATCAACTAGCAAAAGAAGCAATTAGTACAGAAATACCTTTGGACATTAAAATCCCATATACAGACTACTTCCAAAAAATCAGACAACAGGCGATTCTTTTGTGGCAGGAAGAATGGAACGAAAGCGAAAAAACAAGATGGTTTGCAAAATCAAAATACTCAAGGAAAATAATAGTTTCCATTATAAGAATGCGTCTCAATCATGGCTCTTTCCCTGCCCATTTACATAGAATTGGCTTATTGGAGACACCCTATTGTCAATGTGATGGAGCAACGGTTGGTGATGTAAATCACATCTTGTTTCAGTGCAGACTGTCTGAGGAAGGAAGAGACAAATTTTTGAAAGATCTCTTGAGATTTGGTCACTGCCAGCCGCTTTGCACTACTTCAGTTTTAGGGGACACAACCAGGAGAGCATATAATGTCATAGCCATATTTATTTCACGGGAAGACATCAAAATTTAACAGGAAAATGGACATTTAATTTATCAACTGCAGTTAATATATATTACAAACAAGTGTATAGTTCATAAGTCAATACAGACAAATGTATAAATGTATGCTCTAAAATGTATGTTTATCATTATCGTAATTTTTGATGGCTAAAAAGTATTTTCCTATCCTAGAAGCCAATAATAAATAAAAAAACAGAAAACTTCACCTTTGATATGGCTTCGTCTATTAGCGGCACGAATGGAAATCAACATGCGACTCCGATTGGCTAACGTCCATGACAGGCTCGCCGATAAGACAAAAACACAAAACTGTGTATGTGTGTATATGTCTGTGGGTGTTTGTTTCCTATCCTTTTTCCCCAAAGGTAAGTCTTTCCTCTCATGGCTTTGGAATGACACCTCACCTGCTCCTTTAAACCCAAATCCTTTCCTTTTTCCTCGCCTTCCCTACTCTGTCCGAAGAAGCAACAAGGTTGCAAAAGCTTGCTTTTATGTGTGTGTGTTTGTTTCGTTTATGTTTGATGTCACATACCTGTGCTCCTATGCCTAAACTTCATCTATCTTTATATACATTTTTCCTCTATAATCTTTGTATCATAAATTTGAAATTATATAATGATTAATTAATTTTCTGGACGGTCTCCATTTCAAATATTGCACACCAGCAGTATCATACTAGTGACAAACAAGTTGAGGAATTTATGAAGGTGTAAACAGATAAATATTTGTGTGTCTTAGAATAGAATCAC
This sequence comes from Locusta migratoria, assembly GCA_026315105.1. Taxonomy (NCBI): domain Eukaryota; kingdom Metazoa; phylum Arthropoda; class Insecta; order Orthoptera; family Acrididae; genus Locusta; species Locusta migratoria. Next base: position 482,477,952 of record CM048748.1, read on the forward strand.
CCTAGCTGTGTGAAAATGGCCACAAGCTATGGATTTTTCTGAATCATGATCTGAGGTTACTATCATTTTTAGGAAAGTCATCAATGGCCAAAAATATGTGATGCTCATCTATTATAGCCTTTTTTCTTCTTTTTTTGTCGTCTGAAACAAGTCTCTACAAATAAACAGATTGAGGAATTTTGGCAACATTTACTCGGGTTATGAAATAGCTTGTAAAACGGCTGGTCTGACTGTGCATTACCGTTAGCTTCATTATAAATCCAAACATTTTCCTTCAAGTAGCTATAGCCATTAAAGGTAAATTGTCTAATGTCATAAAAAATACCACAATGCATTTATTAGAGAGCTGTTCTCGGACAAAAGGACCACATGTAAAATAATTATTAGTTAAATGACAGAAAGGTCACTTATAAAACATGATTCCACCTGTCAGCTTTGACCCATGAGATTGGTGTGTTGTGTAGTAGGCCTACTTTTGACAAACTAGAGTGATGATGTCTATCCTTTTTGACAAAAGTACAGGCTAAACTGCAGAGTCTGTTGCCCATGCACGGCAAATGTTGGCAACACGACAGCAGTCAACCATAGAGCAGGTATATGTTTTATTTATTTTCTGATCTGTATGAAACACTGATCATTTTAAGTGAAAGGTAGGTTAGGTATAGGTTAATCAAGAAGTTTTTTGTGTGTGAGGGTGCACAGCACCCGAATCTCCAGTCCAGAAATGATGATTTACAGTTGCCAACATATGCGCCATGCTAAAAACAAGGGCAACAGACTGCAGTTTTACCAATGTAATTCAATATTTTGTTTTGAATAGGTCAGTTTTAAAGGAACCTAAGAGTACAGGTTAAATTGTTGCGAGTGAACAAACAACAATGGCACTGCAATGCTCATGTGCTCAAAATGTACTGATAGTACGCTGAAAATGCAATAAGCAACGCTTCTTCCAAATTACCGGTAAATTTTTAACAAGCCCTCTGATTTAAAAACACTAATCAAATGAAACACTGATAACATACAGTTGGCTAATATGGAAATAAGGGTTTTCGTACGTGTTGATGATTTCTTGGATCAAAGCAGATGGGTAGAATCGTTGCGTATAATTATACCAGAAATGTAATAAATTCATACAGTGAAATCTAACAGTTATTACTACTGCTATGATACAAAATGGCAATATTAACTTAAAATACTCCAATTATGTAAGTTTCTTGGATATCTTTTCCTCACAAAGATTTCATTATTCAGCGTAAATGTTGTTGAACAATGGTATAAAAAATATACCTATTTTATGTAATAAGAACTGATTTATTTTCTATGAATTACAATGAGGAATCCTCTATCGCTGAGGTGAATGGACTACAATCAAATACAATTCGTTCATCTATTAACATGAGTATTAAATCTGTACTACGCTAGCCACACCGATAGTGCGTATGCAGTGAGATATGTAACATACTCATACAAAATAAAGGTAATGTGGACATAAAAAATAACTTTATCAACATATTTTAAAGTCTTCTTTTGATTAATATTTTGTACAAGCAACTTTTCAAACATCTTTCCAGTAACCTTTGACCTATCCTCATTGTTATTCCATCATGATCATAATTACGCATTTGCCAAAACTGAAGTCAAGTGATTACAAATTCTGAGTAATTTGAGATAATTACAATATATCCATCAGTTTTCTGATCACACGTAGACCCAATAGATTCAAAACTTTGTTATTTAATTAATAAACCAAATCAATGGAACTGCATGTCACTATATGCAAAGTGCATCACAAACGAATGTTTTTTCTTACCCCGTTTCCTGTCATGTGACCACTGGCAGCTACAGCTGAGCCTCAGACTTTATGCTACAAGCCTGTGGCAATCAACATCAAAACATGTTTCTTACACAGAGGCAGATAGGTATACTATGTTCAAAACTTTGGCTGAATAGTGTTGTATTTATTATATGGACCATTAAGTGAAATAAAGTAGCTAGGGCTGAACTAGCACATATTAAGTAAATTGAAGTAACTAATTTGTGCAATATTTTTTACTCTTGAGCCAAAAGGTACACTAGTTTCATTACCTACTTCAGTTGTTAAGCAACCTGGGTAATTCGCACTTTCAGATCATGTTTTACTTTGCAACAATTTTTATGTCAAACTCTACACTTGTGATTCAGTAAATGAAAACACTAACCAGTTGCTTCACACAAATATTCAAAGGGTTAACAAGTCTCAAAACATAAAAACAATAGCACTCACAAAATGAAACTGGAATATTCTGTCTTGTTTGAAAAATAGCTCCAAACTTCACACTGAAATTCTTTTATTCGGTTACATGGGTGAGAACGGCTGAAACCAACATGTCCTTCACACATGTTTATTCACAGAAAATTACCAATACAACATTTATTGTAGATGGGACTTGATATATTTAGTAATAAACTGTATTTGTTAACAAGTACAGCTGTGAACGTCTGTCATCTGAAAAACCTATGAGAAATTCATCACATATCTTGAATCATAAACCTTGTTTCAGGTAAAGAAGAAAATATTCTCTCCAACATATCCAAATACGTTAACATATGTCACTGACAGTTTCGTAGGACCCTTTATACTGGCGAATTGTACAATTGATAAAGGCAAAGGCGGTAATTGGAGCACAGTAAACAGTTACTAATATAACAAATGTCTGCTTCTAAATGTAGTGGTTAAAGTTAGGTATTAGATCACAATATATTATCAATAAAACATTGCAGTGTCATTTGTTTAAAAATGGCAATTTCTTGAAAATTTCTTGAAAATTATCACTTTTTTACATGAAGCATTGGCTGCTGTGAAATATAGTTGAAACGTATGGAAAATCGATGAAACTGCATCTGGGTCCAGTTGTGGAGTACGTCTTAAAAACCGTTTACTTATCCATCGACTATAAACTGTTCTGATTTACTAAGCACTCTTCAATTAACTGCATTGTATTGCAGGCCTCAGCCAGTGGTTTTTTTTTCCCATCCACTTTGCCTTCAGTTCTTCGTCACACAACAGCAGATCGAAATTTTTAGTATCTGAAACAAGCGTTCAACAGTGCTGTTACAATGCAAATATACACTATTTACAAAATATTAATTTTTAAATAAATAAAACATAATACAGAAGCTTATTCTGACAGAACTTTGAAAATACTTATTGACTGTTAAAAAATACAACTACCTTTACTAGCTGTAAAGTTACACTTACCGTTAAGTTAATAGCAACTTTTTAGCTTTCACATTATTATCCGAAATTAACAATAACAAACGGACAGCTAGACTCGAGTGTAATAAAATGGCGTCCACTCCAAGAGCCCAAATCTGTATTCAAGCGATTATAAGTGAGTGACGTCAGTTGCTGCAGAGGACAAGTCTCGGCTTAATTCCAACAGATGGCAGCAGTTCCAGTCTTGCAAGTCTCTATGACGTCATGGACGTTAGCCAATCAGCATCGAATGTTGATTTCCATTCGTGCCGCTAATAGACGCAGCCCTTTGATGTATCCTGTGACCGTATTGGTTTTAAAATCTAAAGTGGCTTCACAACGATAGAGCCAATCTATTCCAAATAATAAATCAATATTTAAGTTACGTACTACTAACATGGTCATCATACAAACTAAATTACTTAGTCGGACTGGTAGTTGCGCCTCGGTTCTTATTGGCTGACTTTTATAACCTAATATGTTTATGCCACTGACAGGTAATGTTGGACATGAATGACCCTTCTTAATTCTCTCGAAATATTCTTGTGAAATGATGGAAATTTCACTTCTCCTATCCACTAAGATATTAACAGGTAGGCCTACGTCAAAAATAGATCCAACTATTATAGGTTTCTCCTTCATTCTCTAATTACAATTACTTTCCTTTAGTAGCCATTCCCATGTAGGTTCGGAATGTATGTAACTTATAACTAATTCATTATTAGGATCATTAGTCACTAAGTCACATGTTGAGACTGGACACACTACCCAAGATGTGACGAGTTTAGCTTAGTTACATTTTGTGTAGTTTCACCATCAGTTTGTGTCGAACTCTGTACTGACTTAGATTGACAACTTTTATTATTCCTTACATACTTTTTGTTTTTGTAGGTGCTATTACCGTTCCTATTTGCTTCTTGCTTCCTGTGTACCTCACATAATTGCACTTCTCTCCTTTGATTTACTCTATTTGAATTTGCCTGTCCTCTATGATCATTATATTTGTCCCAGGACTTCTGCAAAGAGTCAACCCCTTCTGCAACGTCCAACAACTCTCTAATTGTTTTCCATCCTCTACACCATATTTTACTTTGTTCTGACATGTGTAATCTTCTAACTAATACATTTGCTAAATATCCTTCATTTACCGGTTTATCCAGAAATTTAGCTTTTGTCAAATGATCTTGAATATACCATTTAACAGTACATTGTTTTCTGTCATATGGCACTGGATAAGATAATTCAAACTTAGTTTTTCTTGATTAGTTTCTGACCAATATTTCTCCTTAAATTGATTCTTAAAATCCTCCCAAGATTTGAATTCATCGGCTAAAGCCATTCTCCATTCTAGCGCCTCCCCTTCTAAATAGGGTCTATTTTTAATGAATTTGCCCAACCACTAGGTAATTCCCTGAGAAGGTTCTGATGAAGTGGTTAGGATGAACTTCCCTTCCTAGTTTAAACTTTGGAAGATGTTTATAAAGATTCACTCCTGATGTGATGTTCAATTTACTTTCCCTAGAACTTACAGAATACACTATATGCTTTTCACTGGGAACTACATATTTATTTTCCTTTAATGCAGTTTGTACTCTATGTAACTCTTCCCATTGCCTATCAACTTGTTGATAATTAAAATCAACCGCTGACTGACTGCTGTCAGTGGGGTTGTATAAGATTCTGTGAGTTTTTTTATTTATTAATTCTTCTACCCTTTGTTCCCAGTTAGTATCAAATCCCAATGACAAACCCTCTTCATCTACTGGTTTTCCTCACTCTATGTTTCTCAGTTTATTTTCTGCCCTATAGACCCTTTCATTCAACTTCATGAATTCTACATTGGAGCTTTTTTCTAAAGCTTGGACTTTTAGGTTACATTTAGGTACATTTCTGTCTATCAAGGACAACTTTTCCCTAATTTCTTTATGTACTTCAGCCACACAGTAATCCTCTTCCTTAAGGCTCCCCAAAACCTCTTCCATAAGGTTATGTCTTTCCTTGTCTAAATGAGCTCCTACTACTCTTGTTGCTAACGTGACTACATTGTCAGGTGATACTATTTTTTGTTTTAAATTGTCTACCTCTGCAGTTAAAGTGTTGTAATTTTGCTGACGTTGGTTTATATAAGACTCTACAAGAGTTAAAAAATTTTCAAGCTTACTTCCTTGCTTATCTAGTCTACTATAAAAATCATTCGTTACAGTTTCTAGTTTTAAATCAATATTGTTTTCCAATTTTGTTATGCTCTCCCTCAAATCTTTAGATTGACTGTCCATTTTAATAGATTGACTGTCAGTCCTATTATTAATTTCATTTAATTGATTGTCCATTTGACTAGATTGACTGTCAATCCTATTATTAATTTCACTTAATTGATTGTCCATTTTACTACTCATTTTTTTTAACATTGCCATTATTGGTAAATCTTGTAACATCCTTCTATTTGATATTTTGGTTGGTGGTGGTAATTTATTTGGTTTATTGTAATGCTTCGGTATTATAGAAGCGACATCAATGGTAGTGCAAGCTTTCGTCGTCTTCAAATAAAGATTCAGTACGTACGTAAAATTTTATTTGAGGCATACGTTGATTTATAAGTTGGTACACCTGATATTATTTCATATCTTCAGTTATGGATGCCTCTTTTTTAACTTTCTGTAGCATAACACAGTTTATAGATTATATTTTAACTGATGAACATGGACTCTGCGATCTTAGGGGCTTGTTTTAAAAATTATAAATTATTTTTGTAATAGAATCTTTTCTTTCCCGGTAGTTCCATTAAATGAAGCATGTCACATAAACATGCACTATTCTTTACCTATAAAAGTCATAACATTTTAATTATTTTTAGTCACTTTGATTCACATATAAATCCAAGAAGTTATTTTTAAAAGTTTTTCAATTAGTAATTCGAAGGTCAGGTGCTAACTACTATTGATATGGTCGACACAAAATTTTAAATTAATATTTCTCCTATATTTCACCTTATGCACAGATTTACAAAACACTGTCAGTCACACGACATATTTTATATAAGCAGTCCTCTATAGTTCATTTCACAAAATCGCAGTTTGATATTCTTGGTAAAGTCAATATTTAAAATTATTCCTTTTTTTAAACAAGTTAAAGTTATTTGATTTAATGTTTGTCAATGAAGAAAACCTTTTTAGCAATGATTAATATTGCCTTGACTATTACGTTCCTATCGGGAGGCAGAATTTTTCTAAGTCCGTAGCCTATCCCAAATTTAAGTCTACAGATATTATTTACGCACTCACGTATAAGTTCGATTTAATGAAGCCTTTCAAACAAATTCAAAATTTCGGAATAATTTCGCACCTGACTATCTATTTCAGATACAACTACAAAGACTGACTGAGATCTTATTGTTACGAGCAACAATTTCTGAGAGCTGTTAACGTTTGGAGAAATGAAGACTGAGAGAGAGTAGCTATACTGCGGAACTATTTATACTACTAAAAGTTTACCCTGATTTACGGTGTTTAGACACGGTTACTCTGAGACTGGTCCATTATTATTGCTTTGTGGTGTAGTTGAGCGACAATTGCTCCTACTACTACGTGTGAAATGTGTCTCTGTATTCTGAAAAAATAATTTTTGTCTTCTTCCGACACGCAGCCGACGTGTGGTGTTGCCGTCGGTACTGGCTTGACTGAAACAGGGCCCCCAGGGTCTATCTTGTTCTCGATCATCACCATACACGTTCATTCATGAAACAAAATTGTACAAAAATGTTATAGTACTTAGCATGTTTAATGTCCCTGAAAACATAGAAAACACTCGAGTGGTTAGTTCCTCTACTTTGAGTGCACTGTTTATTCTGTTTCGACTGATGTCACTTTATGTGTAATGGTAATCTCAAGTGTTCCGTTCGACTAAGTAAACAGTTCGACTGGCACTGACAATAGCTGTATTTCACACTGTAACTGATTAAAGTATTGCGTATTAGCACGTCTCTATCATGCACAATGGGTTAACTGAAACATATTTGATTACCATAAAATGGAATGAAATAAAATGTAATTGAAATTGGGTTCATGTTTGTTTCGGACTATCATTTTTAACTGCAAATTGCCTCTTACCAAATCATTTGTTAAAAGAAATAAAGTCATTCGCGATTACAAAAAAATTTTAAATTTCCTGCGGAAATGTCCGCTACTATTACGGAATTTGTTCCTAACTGTGAAGCTATCAGGATACTTGCACTATAATCTCATCTGTTTTTAACTGTGCACTCAGTTCAACAAATAAAAGAAATAATTACTTAATGAATAGACATAACAACATTTTAAATCTATACAACGACAATCGTAAAATTTCTTTTATTTTTTAATTAAGTTATTATTATGCAGCAGGAGGCTGCTTAATCTTCCTTCAGTCACTCTCGTATAATGGAGAGAAGGTCCATACAAGCATTTATTAAAAAAAAAAGTTATATCTTTACTTTCAAGAGACATCTCATTACAACTTACATAGTACTACATCATAAGTATTTACATAAACAATGGAATCATATTGCTGTCTAAAATACAATCTCGTGAAACAGATAAATTCTACTATGTATACATAAGCAACACAATATTTAAGACATATATTATATCAGTCTATTATTTCACCTGCGAGAAACTCACATCACTGTCATGCATTACGTGTCCATTAAGAGTTCGCACATTGCATTGCCAACCTTACGGCACCACTCCAGTGAGCCGCTTAGTGGAATTTCACTAACCATCATAGACTGTTTATACGCTTAGTGCTGCCAATTGTAGCGCAACACTACATAGGTCCTCAAATGGATTTTTACTCTATCCAACTTCTTTCATAATACTATACTACTACACTTAGCAACATTATTCACTATATATGGTAGTCGCTTAGTAAAATGTCAACTGAATAGGTATCTTCGTCATAATATTTCGAACTTCATTTAGATGTATTACTCATTTTATCACATCATTACAACGTACAATAAACAGTTACACTGAGACTGTACTGTTTCGATACTTCAAAGATATATTGACTGTTACTGAAATTTTGACAAATACATAAAAAATTCTGCCTCTTACAAATTATTAGAATTGAATCAGGATGAAAATGGCTATTTGTGCTGTGATTGCAATGTAGTGTTACATAGCCCCCCCAGATGTAGTTCGTTTATCTTATCAACGAACTACATCCAAGTTCGCAACACCACATCGCAACACATTTGGATTGGATAGTTTTCCTATAAAAATTTGAACCTTTCCAACATGATATTAACACTAAATATAGTCATATACAGTAAGTATTATTCGCCTAATTATTTCAAATTAAAATTATTAAAATGATCTTTCATTTTTAAGTACTTCAGCTTAAAATTAGTAAAATAATATTTCATTTTTAGGTATTTCAACTTAAAATTACACAAGGCATAATTGACATTAAAATAATATATACATCATAAATATTTCATCATTTGATATCATAATATAGCTGAAAATTTCGATTTAATTAAGCCTTTCAAATAATTTCAATCATAGTAAACCAGAAGTTGGGAATAATTTTGCACCTGTCTATATATTTCAGATACAAACCACAAAGACTGACTGAAATCTTATCGTTACGAGCAACAAATTCTGAGAGCTGTTAACGTTGGGAGAAACAAAGACTGATAGAGAGAGTAGCTATACTGCGGAACTATTTATAATACTATTGCGACAAAGATGACTAATTTACAGTGTTTAGACGTGGTTACTCTGAGACTACTGTTTCGATACTACAAAGATATATTGACTGTTACTGAAATTTTGACAAATAAGTAAAAAATTCTGCCTCTTACAAATTATTAGAATTGTATCAGGATGAAAATGACTAGTTTGTGCTGTGATTGCGATTTAGTGTTATAATCTGCACCAGCATGATTCTCCTCAGTCATCATTTTTGTTTGTGATCTTGTCACCGGCATAAATTAAAATCACTTATACCCAGACTAAAACACTTAGTCACAATAAAAAAGAATTTATACTCTCACCACGGAGTATGTCCAGAATTGCAGTTGCAGCACCGGTCAGCCAATAATGGCGACAGGCCGCAACCCAAATTTTTCATGCGTCGTCTCGATGTGTAGGCGTGATGTTTAATCCTCCCAGAAACTGCTTCCACTTTCTCTGCTTTTCTTCTAGTGCTAGTTTTGCACAGATGTTATCTTCAAATATGACGAAATAATAGTTCACAAGTTTTTTTATTTCTGTGAGACTTCTTATTATTTGTTTCCCTGTTATTTCACGTTCGTGTTGCCCATCAGTCGCCTTACTGTATTAAATATGTATTTGAAGATAGGTATTTCGTGTCCTATGTTACGCTTGACACATTGCATTGTTACTCAATTCTCAGTTATATGTTACATGGTATGAAGTCCCCACTAAGTTGGTATTTGCACTTATCTCTGAAGGTGACTAATTACAAAACAAGGTCCAGCTACGCTGTGCCTCTACGTTCCTTCCAGTTATCACTCTTCAGAGCTATTCGTAATTCACATCATTGCCTCAAATAACTGATGAACAACGCCTCTTTGATTCAGATTAATTAAACACGTTTATTTGTAACTAGATACATTAATAGGATGAAAACATGTATCTCCTCTGAACTTTTAGGCAGATTACAACAAGTACAATAATACGAATAATAGGAACAAAAACATTCACACATGGAGTATCTAAACTGCCACTGAGCTTCAATATATTTTATTCCATGCTTTTATTCGGCTTTCTTCTCCTACTACACACTTTGCAATGCCGACCGCTTGATATATCTCTAACACAGACAGATACTCACGGTAGACACTGCACTGCTTTGCTATGCTGCGCATATGTAAATTAACACCATGATTAACTCAAGTCGATACTAGGAGAAAATGTAGTTACATCTGTAATACTACAGTGTGTGTGTGTGTGTGTGTGTGTGTGTGTGTGCGTTTACCCTTTTCCCCCAAGGTAAGTCTTTCCTCTCCCAGAATTGGAATTTCTCCTTACCCACTCTCTTAAAACCCTTATCCTTACCTTTTCCCTCTCCTTCTCTTCTCCTTCAGAAGAAACAACCTAATGTTGCTAAAGCTCAGTTGTGTGTATGTGTATGTTTTTATTTTTATTTGTGTATCAACCAACCGGTGCCTTTTCACCTGGTAAGTTCAAGTTTCTTTACTTTTCACAACTACAAAAATATATATGGAAGGGTGATCAGTGTAGCAAAAGTTCTTAGTAATGACAGATTAATAAAGAAGTCAGATAATAATCCAAAACCTACATGGGAAATTGGATGCGCTCTCCGAAAACTGTCTTGAGCAGTTAAACCGGCAACCCACGCGCAATGGAAATATTCTAGACCTTATAGCCACAAACAGGCCTGACCTTATTAACGATGTCTGTGTAGAGACAGGAATTAGTGATCATGACATCGTCATAGCGTCGATGGTGACCAAAGTTCATAAACCAGTCAAGAAGGCTAGGAGCGTGTTTTTGTTGGGAAAAGCCGACAAGCAAATGTTACGATCGCACTTAGAAAATGAATGGGCATCGTTTAATTCTGGGACTATGGATGTAGAGGAAATGTGGACTAAATTTAAATGCATTGTTAATGAAGGGTTAGAGAAATATGTGCCAGTAAAGACGATTAAGGATGGAAAAGATCCACCGTGATATAATAATAATGTTAGAAAGCTGCTGAGAAAGCAAAGGCTGTTGCATTCTCGATTCAAAAAAGAACACGCAAATGGTGACAGGCAAAAGTTAGTAGAGATTCGTGCGTCTATAAAAAGATCGATGCGTGAAGCATACAATAATTATCACAGCCATACCTTAGCAAAAGATCTTTCCGAGAACCCGAAAAAATTCTGGTCCTATGTAAAATCGATAAGCGGGTCAAAGCCCACTGTCCAGTCACTAGTTGATCATTCCGGGGCAGTAATAGAAGAAAGCAAACGGAAAGCTGAAGTTCTAAATTTAACCTTTAAGAAATCTTTCGCGCAGGAGGACCGCACAAATATACCATCATTTGATCAACGTACTAATTCCGAAATGGGGGACATAGCAATAGGTATTTCCGGTGTAGAGAAGCAGCTGAGAGAGCTAAATACGAAAAAGTCTGCTGGTCCGGATGGAATACCAGTTCGGTTTTACAAAGACTATTCTGCGACATTGGCCCCCTACTTAGCTTGCATTTACAGCTAATCTTTAACTCAGCGCAAAGTTCCTAGTGATTGGAAAAAAGCGCAGGTGACTCCCGTGTATAAGAAAGGAAAGAGAACTGACCCATACAATTACAGGCCAATATCGTTGACATCGGTTTCATGTAGAATTTTGGAGCATATTCTCAGTTCGAATATAGTAAATTTCCTTCAAACGGAAAAGCTTCTTTCCATGAATCAGCACGGGTTTAGGAAACATCGTTCATGTGAAACTCAGCTTGCCCTTTTCTCACATGACATCTTGCGAGCCATGGACGAAGGGCAACAGGCGGATTGTGTTTTTCTCGACTTCAAAAAGGCGTTCGACACGGTGCCACACTGCAGACTCCTAACGAAAATGCGAGCTTATGGAATAGGTTCTCAGATTTGTGACTGGCTGGAAGACTTCCTAAGTAATAGAACGCAGTACGTTGTTCTCGACGGCGAGTGTTCATCAGAGACGAGTGTATCGTCAGGCGTGCCCCAGGGGAGTGTGATAGGACCGCTATTATTTTCTATCTATATAAATGATCTGATGGACAGAGTAAGTTGTAATTTGCGGCTGTTTGCTGATGATGCTGTGGTGTATGGGAGGGTGTCGTCTGTAACTGACTGTAATAGCATACAGGTTGACTTAGACAAAATCTCTAGTTGGTGCGAAGAATGGCAGCTAGCTCTCAATGTAGAAAAATGTAAGGTGATGCGCATGAGTAGAAAAAACAATCCTATAATTTTCGAATACAGCATCAGTAGTGAGCTTCTTGATGCGGTCGCGTCGTTCAAATATCTAGGCGTAACATTGCAGAGCGATATGAAATGGAACGAGCATGTAAGGACAGTTGTGAGTAAGGCAGACAGCCGACTTCGGTTTATTGGGAGAATTTTGGGAAGATGTACTTCACCTGTAAAAGAGACCGCGTATAAAACGCTTGTACGACCACGTCTTGAGTATTGCTCAAGTATTTGGGACCCGCAGCAGATCGGTTTGAAAGAAGACATAGAGGCGGTTCAGAGGCGAGCAGCTAGATTTGTTACCGGTAGGTTCGACCAATGCGCGAGTGTCACGGAAATGCTCCGGCAACTCAATTGGGGATCGCTGGAAGAAAGACGACGCTCTTTTCGTGAATTTCTGTTAAGTAAATTTAGAGGGCCGGAATTTGAAGCTGAGTGTAGTACGATCTTGCTGCCGCCTACTTACATTTCGCGTAAAGATCACAAAGACAAGATAAGAGAAATTAGGGCTCGTACGGAGGCATATAGGCATTCTTTTTTTCCTCGTTCAATTTGGGATTGGAATAGGAAAGGAAATGCCTAGTAGTGGTACAGTGTACCCTCCGCCACGCACCTTACGATGAATTGCGGAGTATGTATGTAGATGTAGATGTAGATATGTAAAGTACTTTTTAGCCATCAAAAATTACAATAATGATAAACATACATTTTAGAGCATACATTTATACAGTTGTCTGTATTGACTTATGAACTATACACTTGTTTGTAATATATATTATCTGCAGTTGATAAATTAAATGTCCATTTTCCTGTTAAATTTTGATGTCTTCCCGTGAAATAAATCTGGCTATGACATTATATGCTCTCCTGGTTGTGTCCCCTAAAACTGAAGTAGTACAAAGTGGCTGGCAGTGACCAAGTCTCAAGAGATCCTTCAAAAATTTGTCTCTTCATTCCTCAGACAGTCTGCACTGAAACAAGATATGATTTACATCATCCATGCTCCATCACATTGACAATAGGGTGTCTCCAATAAGCCAATTCTATGTAAATGGGCAGGGAAAGAGCCATGATTGAGACGCATTCTTATAATGGAAACTATTATTTTCCTTGAGTAATTTGATTTTGCAAACCATGGTTGTCTACGTATTAATGTTTGTATACTAGCATAGTTTCTTCCTCTTGTTTTTTCGCTTTCGTTCCATTCTTCCTGCCACAAAAGAATCGCCTGTTGTCTGATTTTTTGGAAGTAGTCTGTATATGGGATTTTAATGTCCAAAGGTATTTCTGTAATAATTGCTTCTTTTGCTAGTTGATCTGCTTTATCATTGTATAGGACATCAGAATGAGACTTCATCCATACAAATTCGATGATTTGACCTGTCTTCATTGCTTGATGATAATGCTCCACTAATTCAAGCGTGTATTTATTAGTTCTTTTGTCCCAATTCCTGCAACTAATTGATTTCAGAACACATTGAGCGTCAGTGATTATCACCGCCTTGGGTACTTTCAAGGACCATACATATTTGATGGCCTCTATAATAGCGATTGTTTCAGCTGTAAATATTGAAGCATCACCTGGTAGTTGAAACTTTGTTTCTTCTGAATTCTTTGGACAAAAGAAAGCCCTGTGTGCTTTTTCATCTCCATGTTTGAGCCATCGGTATATACTTGGGTATATCCTGCCCACTTTTCTGCCAGGTATAATGAGAGTGAAAACTGCCCATATCCTTTCTCTTTGCTGGAAGAGTCGATGTATGTTACAGGAATATTGAGATAAGAACTGTGGTAGTCATATAAGAACATTGGAAGGGCTATAGTTCGATGTATTTTATTTTGTATATGTTTCCAAACTTCGTAACGAGTGTAGATATAAAACTGCTTTTTTCCCCATATTTCTGTTATCCCCGGTTCGACAGAGCGTTTCACACTTTTTTATCAATGGGTGGTTAGTATTTGACATTCTTTCTAAAATATAACGATAACACAACATTGTTTGTCGAATATGTAGGGGCATTTCTAATGCTTCCACGAGGAGTGCGTTAGTGGGAGAAGAAGTCATAGCTCCAAGACAGATGCATAGGCCTTTGTACTGCAATTTATCCAACAACGCTATCTGCTTGTTAGCAGCATTGTGATAGACTGTGCACCCATAATCTATACGGGATCGTATCAACGTGCGATATAGGGTAAGAAGCACGTTGGGATGAGCCCCCCACCACACCCTTGACACCGATCTAATAACGTTCAATGCTTTTTCACACGTGCTGACAACTGTTCGAATATGTGGCACCCAACTCAGTCTAGAATCGAAAAGAACTCCAAGAAATCTAGCCTGTGATTTCAGTGGTATTTTGTAACCAGATAGTGTTACACTATTCAAGCAACTTGGGATAGCTTCATTTGTGAAAGGAACTATTACCGATTTTTCTGGTGAAATATGTAAGCCATAGCTATGAAGTGTTTGGTCCACTATGTCCATTGCTTTTGATAGCTCATATACAGCCTGATCCAACCCACTGGCTGACACATACAAACAAATATCATCAGCATACTGAAGAATTTTGACTGGAGAAGGGATGATTCTCTCCAGGTCATTGGTATAGACTGCAAAGAGTATGAGGCTAAGGATAGATCCTTGTGGAAGACCTGTTGTGAGTAGACGTGGTTCAATAAATTTATTCCGAAAACGAACCCATATGCTTCTTTCAGCGAAGAAAGTGCTAATGCCATAAATCATTAGTGTTGGGATTCCAATAGTTTCCAATTTCTGTAGCAACAAAGGTATGTTAACATTGTCATATGCTCCAGCTACATCCAGAAAGACAGCTGTTACATTTTCTCTCCTTATTGCTGCGTCATAGATATCTGCGGTTAAGATATTTAAATTATCTATTGTGCCTTTGCCTTTCATAAATCCATACTGACTCGATGACAGGATCTGATTTGATTCCAAGTGATTTTTCACCAGACTTTCTAACGTTTTTCCAATACAGGAAGAAAGAGAAATAGGTCTATATGACATGGCTTTCTCTTCATCTTTATAAGGTTTCAATATAGGTACCACTATTTGAGTTTTCCAATCTTCTATTAGTGTGTCGTTCAACCATATTTGGTTAAATATCTGTAATAATTTCCTTATGGCAATGTCTCGGAGATTTCCTATCATCTGGTAGTGTATACCATCCTTGCCAGGTGCCGAATTTGGCGCATTTTTAATTCCTTTCTTCAATTCTGCATACGTAAACGGAACCAAGAGTAGATGACGGTAATCTGACTGTTCGGGACGACGATATGGTTGTTCGGCTGCAGAAGCTGGTGAGATTAAAGTCTAAAAGTCTTCAAGCCATGCGTCATTTAATGGCTGACACGTAGTGGTGTTCTTGTTTTTGAAAAACGTTAATTTCTTCCATACGTCTGCAATACTAATGTTATTATTTAATGACTCACAGAAGTTTTTCCAGCAGCTCTTTTTACATTCTTTTAATCGTCTTCGAACCCTCGCCGCTATTTTCCGATATGCAATGAAGTTTTCCACATTTCGTTGTTTACGGAAGTTATTGTATGCAAGTTTCCGCTGTGCAATAGCTCTAGAGCACTCTGGTGTCCACCAGACTGGTGGACGTCGCTTCAGGACGATGAATTCCTTTTTTCTTGGAATGGAAGTTGTTGCAGCATCTACAATAATTGAAATTAGCTGTTGTTAAGCATCTTTTGGAGCTAACAAGTTGTTAAAATATTGAAAATCTGCCATGGACTGTAGCAGTGTACTTCGGCCAGTCATCTTCCTGAATTTTCCATCTACTGTTAGGATAAATAATTTCTGTTGTATTAATAGATGAATTAGGTAAATTTATTGTGATTTCCAGAGGAAGGTGATCCGATCCAAGGGGGTCTCTTTTGACCATCCATTCCGTTACAACAGAGCACAATGTCAAATCGACGGCCGATGGTCGTGTGTTTGGTTTAGATATCATAGTAGGGGAGCCATCATTCAAAAGAACTAAATTGAGAGTTTTAAAAAGTGTAAGCAACTCTTTGCCATTCGCATCGTCTATTTCACATCCCCACAGTGTATGATGTGTGTTGACATCTGCACAAATGAGAAATGGCGTTTGAAGCTGGTGAATAATCTATGTAAAGTATAATGAAATTGGACGGGGGGGTTAATTCGATTTACTCCCATAAAAAAAATTGCATAGGGAATTAAGTATGCATTTTGACAAGATGTACAGCTGTTCTTTAAAGCATTTTACGGAATTCGCAATGTTTCCAAAAATAAACATAAGAAATCATAATTCTTAAGTTTTATTTATTTTTTTACGATTTTTATAGTAGTTTTCGTAATAAGCACGTCAAACTACGCAGTTATGCGAAGCTTGATATAAAATCAGAGACAGGTCTTCTTCAGAACTACACTCTTCAATTTACGCAATTGTAAGTAAGTAAGCAGGTATAAATTTATAAAATGCATTTTTAACCATCAGCTGTTTCATTAAAATCCTAAAAATCTGGTAGAACTCCACATAAACATCTTGGGCTAATCTGCAGAGCTCCACATAAACATCTTGGGCTACTACATTACAGAAAACCATTTCGACTATGACAGTTTCGGACCCACAGAATAGTTCACTATTTCCTTTTACAATCCAGGCAATGTTGTGTTAAAAGGAACAGATTCAGTTAATGTATTTTACTCTTGTCTCAGCATTGAGTAAATGATGTAAAGTCCGAAATCTTGGATTTTCCGTCGAGCACAAAATTGGGGACCTGGATATCTCAAAAGCACATAACTATAGTTTAGCATTGTCAAACTAGGAGCAACAAATTCCGTTAATGTACTTTACTATTGTCTCGAGCGTTGCGTAAATGATGTAAAGTTCGAAATCTTGGATTTCACATTGAGCACAAAATTCGTGACCTGGATATCTTAAAAGCACATAATTCAAACCATAGTTTGTCATTGTTAAACTAGGAACAACAAATATCATTGAGGTACTTTACTCTTGATCCCGTGGCGCGAAAATACTTAAAATTGCTATTATTTACATAAATAATGCAGCTGGAAGGTTGGGGTTTGCGTCATTTAAGGGCACAAAATTAGCACAAAATTCCCACGTAGTTGTAATTCCGAAATTTTGTTTGGAAATGTGATCTTCAGATGTAGGGGTGCTACCTTAATATTAACCCATTAATGCCTAGAACTATTTTTTGTTTTTGATTTTGATGAAATTAAGTCAATGTAGGACTTTTAAGGGTAGTAGCATGAATCAATGACTAAAACATTAATTTTTTTAATTGTAGAATATGCATTTTTATATATGAACCAAAACTGCTTTTATTTGAAATGCTGACGACTAGTTTCGGGCTTTGCCCATTTTCTAAGCCACATTCATTGTTGCATATTTGGAAGTATATTATGGTAGGATGGATTGTACTTTATATGCTGGCCAAGGTGTTATGGAAATTTTCGATGAGTTTTTTATTGCACATTTCTGTTTGTTTGTTCTGGGTACTTAGTCATATGTGTATAGATTTGTAATTCTTCTAGAACGTCCATTAGTTGTTCTTTGCATACAATACGTAAAATTTTGAGATTTTCTTCTATACTCCCAGTCGAATGTTCACTTTCTTTGAGGTGTGTGCCGAATGCTGAAACATTATTTCGCTTGTATTTATATGTTCTCTAAATCTAATTTTGAAAGGTCTGTCTGTCTGTCCAATTGATCGCTATAGTCAATCCGGAGTATACAAAATCGAATGCAATGAATGTGACAAGGCCTACATTGGACGGACAGGCAGACCTTTCAAAATTAGATTTACAGAACATATAAATACAAGCGAAAATAATGTTTCAGCATTCGGCACACACCTCAAAGAAAGTAAACATTCGACTGGGAGTATAGAAGAAAATCTCAAAAAATAAATAAATAAATAAATAATTTATACCAAATAAATTAATAAAAGAGGGGGCTAACCCCTGTGGTACACAAAACAGGTTAGATCACTGTTGCAGAAACAAAGAAAAACGCATGCAAAATTTAAAAAGACACAAAATTCACAAGACTGGCAATCTTTTACGGAAACTCGCAACCTAGGACGGACATCAATGCGAGAAGCCTATAGTAGTTACCACAACGAAATCCTGTCTCGCAATCTTGCAGAAAATCCAAAGAAATTCTGGTCATATGTGAAGTACACTAGTGGCAAAACACAAACAATACCTTCACTACGCGATAGCAATGGTAATACTACCGACGACGGTACTGCTAAGGCAGAATTACTAAACACAGCTTTCCGAAATTCGTTCACCAAAGAAGACGAAGTGAACACTCCAGTATTCAATCTAAGAACAGATGCCAGCATGCGAAACTCAGAAGTAGATGTTCCTGGAGTAGTAAAACAACTTAAGTCACTAAACAAAAACAAATCTTCCAGGCCAGATTGATTACCAACTAGATTCCTCTCAGAGTATGCTGATGTAATTGCTCCGTACTTAGCTATAATTTACAACCGATCACTCAGCGAAAGAACTGTACTCAGAGACTGGAAAGTTGCCCAAGTTACTCAAATATTCAAGAAAGGCAATAGGAGTGATCCCCAAAATTACAGACCTATCTCATTGACGTCGATTTGCAGTAGGATTTTGGAACATATACTTTGTTCCAATATTATGAACTACTTCGAAGAGAACGACCTATTAACCAATAGTCAACACGGATTCAGAAAGTATCGCTCTTGCGAAACACAGCTTGCCCTTTATTCACAATAAGTGTTAAGTGCCATCGACAAGGGATCTCAATTCGATTCCGTATTTCTGGATTTATGGAAGGCTTTTGATACTGTACCCCACAAGCGGCTTCTAATGAAATTGCGTGCTTATAGAATATCTTCCCAATTGTGTGATTGGATTCACGAGTTCCTATCAGGAAGGACACAGTTCGTTGTAATTGACGGTAAGTCATCGAGTAAAACAGAAGTGATATCTGGCGTTCCACAGGGAAGCGTTATAGGTCCCCTACTCTTCCTCGTATTTATAAACGATTTAGGAGACAATCTGAATAGCTCCCTTAGACTGTTCGCGGATGATGCTGTTGTTTATCGGTTAGTGAAGTCAACAGAGGCTCAAAAGCAACCGCAAATCGATTTAGACAAAATTTCTACTTGGTGCGAAGATTGGCAATAAATAAAGAAAAGTATGAAGTAATACAAATGACCACTAAAAGAAATCTGCTGAACTTCAATTACACGATAAATCAGTCAAACCTTAAGGACGTAAATTCTACCAAATACCTAGGAGTTACAATTACGAACAACTTTGACTGGAGAGAACATATAGAAAATATTGTGGGGAAGGCGAATCAAAGGTTACGTTTCATTGGCAGAACGCTTCGAAGATGCACCAGCTCCACCTAAGAGACTGCCTACATCACACTTGTGCGTCCTCTCCTGGAGTACTGTTGCCCCTTGTGGGACGCTCACCAGGTGGGACTGACGGAAGATATTGAGAAGGTTCAGAGAAGGGCAGATCGTTTTGTTTTATCCCGTTACGGGGGAAAAGCGTCACGGAAATGATGCACGAATTGGGGTGGAAATCATTAAAAGAAAGACGTTATTCATTGCGGCGTGATCTGTTTGCGAAGTTTCAACCACCGACTTTTAGTTCTGAATGTGAAAATATTTTGCTACCACCCACCTACTTAGGGAGACATGACCATTTCAATAAAATAAGTGAAATCAGATCGAAAACGGAACGATTTAGGTGTTCTTTCTTCCCGCACACTATTAGAGAATGGAACGGTAGAGAAAAATTATGAAAGTGGTTAATGAACTCTCTGCCAGGCAATTAAATGTGATTTGCAGAGTATGTATGTAGATGTAGATGTAGATATAAAAGTGTCTTTTCTACAATATTTAAGAGTTGCAAAACGTGACATATCAAAACATTTGATTTACTGCCTGACTAAGCTAAAAATGTCGTGTTAAATTATCAGAGGACAAAGCTAAAAATCAAGAAAAACATCGAGAGCATAGAAATCAAGGTAACTCCAAATTATGCTGTTGTTAACATCAGAATGAAGACACGTGTAGCACATAACGTTCACAATTGAACATGAAATTAACAACAGCATTAACTTTCTCAACTTAACACTAAGCAAGACTAACTCAGTACATACTTTCAATAGAATAAAGTATGCACTGAAGATAACAAATCTTAAAATAGGCTTCTACACTAACAACACTTTAGGAACCAATATCATACATAAAATAGAAAAAAATTGATCGCTGTAGCCAATCTGGAGTTTACAAAATCGAATGCAGTGAATGTGACAAGGCCTACATTGGACAGACAAGCAGACCTTTCAAAATTGGATTTAGAGAACATATAAATACAAACGAAAATAATGTTTCAGCATTCGGCACACACCTCAAAGAAAGTAAACATTCAACTGGGAGTATAGAAGAAAATCTCAAAATTTTACATATTGTATGCAATGGACAACTAATGGACGTTTTAGAAGAATTACAAATTTATACACATATGACTAAGTACCCAGAACAAACAAACAGAAATGCGCAATAAAAAATTTCCATAACACCTTGGCCAGCATATAAAGTACAATCCATCCTACCATAATATACCTCCAAATATGCAACAATGAATGTGGTTTAGAAAATGGGCATAGCCCGAAACTAGTCGTCATCATTTCAAATAATAGCAGCTTTGGTTCATATGTAAAAATGTCTTTTCTACAATATTTAAGAGCTGCAAAATGCGACATATGAAAAACATTTAATTTTTTAATTGTTACATTGTTTTTTTCGCGTATGATAAAACATACGATGGGCATTAACATTTACAATTCACTAGTGCAATATTATTTGTTATGTATCAAGAAAACAATGTTGTATCTAATTTTATTAATTAAAACTGATACATTACTACTTTTCAAATACATAAATAAGTCGTTAATGGTGTTGGGAAAATAGAAACAATCTGGATGAAGTCCAACACCTTTCGTCGATCTTGGCATGGATCCTCAAGGTTTATTTATTGTAGGTGATGTCAGTAGAGATAGTAAAACATTTCGGTGGAGCTCCAACAAATTCATGTTACATATTGTAAGGAGTCAAGTTTTCCTCACTCTCATTTCCTGCCTATTCCAACCCCAAAATCACATTCTAATCCACAAGTAGAATCTTTTGAATATAAACGTGATGGGGTACAGACATTTTCAATGATAGCAATTACAGTTTGATATGCAAATTACGAGATCATGAAGCAAGTTCAATAAGATAATCAAGGCTGATACGTACTAGTGAACAAACATTTGTTTTTCTAAAGCGAGACGGGGAGCCGGTGTGGTGGCCACCGGTGACAATAGGAGGAGGGCAAAACACTCGTCACCCCAACTCCGTCGCCTCGGCCAGAAAGCCACTTCCTTCGTGGAGAAATATGAAAGCTTAAAAACCTATTAAAAGCTACACATTGTCATGCTCAACAAAGCATGTTTACTTGGAACTTTTAGGACGCAGGTGGAAAGCGACTTACAACTGGCGCCACCAAGCCTGGGAGGAAATTCCTAAATAAGACGTTAGCATTGTAACTGACTCACTATAGGCCAACATAACAGTCGGAATCATTTCCAGCTCATCAGCTCGATCTGTTTCACTGCAGATACTAACATCATCACTGAGAATCATGAGTAGTTATAGAATTTCTTCTGCATTACGAGGATTGTCGTATTATCATAGTATTTATGTAATCTGATGATAAAATATACTACATAAAAATCTAGCAATTGCATTTGTTATTTTACTTGATTAGTAGAAAAATAAATGTTTCGTGAATCACATTTAAAAATAGTGCTAGTTTCCCATTGTATGATATATCATACGACAATCTCTCTATTATAAAAGCCTAGATAAAGATTTTACAGGTAGAAACAATGTCATACTCAATTGTTATTTTGTGTTAATACTAAAACCATAATCCCAGCATTTATATCAGTACAAGCAGCTTCAGTATAAAATAAAATTCTTATCTGTCACTCATGATCTTGGCGATTCAAAGTACCACTAGGAGGAAATGGCTAACTGCACAATAATGGTATTGTTAAGTCACTGAAAACTACGATTATTGTGGAGTGGAACTCTCTGACTGTACACAGAAACAACTGTAAAATACCTACACCATTCTATCTAGTGGTAACAATACAGAATAAAAAAACATGTGTGATGTATGATATAACATACCATGGGCATTAATTTAAGCTAGCACCAGACTCTTAAATTTCGATTTCCAGCTAAACGGCTTGAGCACAAAATTTTTGAATAAAGCAACAAATTAGCACAAAATTCTGGTATAAATTGTTTTTTTATTTTTTTATGGTGGGAGTGCTAGCTTAATTTTGTTGTGTATTTTGCTTATTACCTTTCCATTACAGACTAATGTTTTGGGGAGAAACAAAATCTCACTTGACTGACAGTTTTAAATTACAGAAAGGGGCATTAGAATCATGACACACAGCCCTCCTCAAACACACTGCAGACCTTCATTCTTCCAGTTAGGTATACTTACTGTACCCTCTCCACAAAAGTGTAATGTATATCAGAACACATTTGCCAAGATTTCATCATTCTGATTTTTACACATACAATATACACATCAGTAAGAATCAGCATGTAGAAAGAGTGAGAAAAACAAAAACTTAAATGTATGTGAGCCACCATGGAGTAAAATTTTACATACCTTGCCAGTTTACATAAAGGAAATAGAAGATGAAAAAAATGTAAACTATAATTAAAAAACTACCTATTAGTAAATGTCTTTATGAAATAGAAGAATATTTTCAGTCACTAAAATTTTAACAATTCTCTGTATTTCTACCAATTGCCATTGTATGAAGCAGCCATACTGTAAAATTTAGGTACCTTGTTTGTATATGTATCTCTAAGTGGGCAGTACATATGTCAAAAATAAATTACTTGTATCTGACTAATGCAGTAGCCAATTGTCTCATTTTTAATATAATGTAAACCGTTAATTTGTATGTATTTATATAATTTGTAAATCTGTACAGTGCCAATGCAAAACAGAAATATGACGATTCCTATATCACGTATATGATGCAACGGATGATAATAACTACACTAAATCATGATAATTCTTGACAATTTGTAAAGACCCCTGAACATCTTTGCAGAATTTATAGCTTTTAGGCTTTTTGTAGGTGTTTCTTCCAATTGCATGTTAGGTCAAAAAGTATATTGTCAGGGAGTCCAGAAATATGTTTCCTTAGATGTAAAAGTCAGTTTATTTGTATAACATGTGGGTTAATGTCTTGGAATTTCGAGAGTGATGCCCAACTTTTTCACATTTTCAACCAGTATTAACAAAGTTTTGTAACTTATGCTTTCTGTAGAGAATTTTTTATTTTCCCCATCACTATTCAATATTCATAGGCCCTGTTTATGGGTAACTTTTTTTCTGCCTGCTTTTTCTCTGTGTGGTGTTGGTTTGTGGAGGGAGGATGCACAGTACCCCAATATTTGTGTTGTTACACAACACATTGGTGGGAATAAGATACCCATCGATTTGTCTGCTTTCTGAAATATTGTAGTTTCCGACATATTTCACCCTCAGAAACGTTTTCTACTCTTTGAGACAAACAATTTGAATATAAACTCGACAGTATGCAATTAATTAATAAAGAAGTTATCATCATATTGCTTATAGTAATTACGGTCATGTTGCAGTGCGACAAGGAAAAGAAAAATTAACCACGAGGTTGTCGCGCACATACACGCTTTTATACACTGGAGGTATTTTTAAAGAATGCAGAGTGACCGGCGTAAACACCAGGTCGTGGGAGGTCCCGCACACCCCAGAGAGCTACGAGCGGCAGATGGGACTCGGGGATAAGCCAACCCTCAACAGCAAGGGTATCAGAGAACAGGATAGCGGAAGAAAGCACAGGTAACAGAGATAGTTGTGAGACAGTTCACTGTTAATTGTGCGTTGTGCGTTAGCAGTCCCAATTAATTGTGCGACAGCAGTCTTGCAGTCACGGCTGATGCAACTCGAAACTTCATGGTGCAATAATTGCCAAGATTTCGAGCTGATGTAACATCAAGCCTAGTGACAAAACGGCGCGCGCCGGTGGCGGGATATTTAAAGGGAGAGACGCGATTGGCTGTTCCCCCAGCATAACCTTCTCATAGAAACGTTTTGATTCGTAGATGAAACGACATATGCGCCACACGTAGGAAAAGACAAGAACTAGGGCCAAGGATGCTCCGGAAAGCAGAGAGAAGCTTCACTTCTTCTTGGTGGGCGGCCATAGGAGGTGGTAATCGTGTGGGCTGACCCTATCCTTTGTGTGGGCGAAGTCTTTTCACGGACTTTCACGTGGAGAGCAGCTCTGTCGGCGAGCGAATCACAGTAACTTCTAGTGAAGTACGCGTGATTAAGCGTTTGTTCGAGTATTGAGTCACAATACTTCATATCCGGCTGTGAACAAGCGACAAGAATCAGGGACAGTGCGATCGGCGGTGGCCGATCAAGGCAGTAAAGAGAGTAGTTTGTGACGCAGTGACAGAGCCCAGAGGCAGCCATCTTGTCGCCGGCGCAGTAACAAGGTAAAGTGAGGAATTTGCGATAGGCGAGTCCTCCCAGACCCCGGACAGCATTTACAGATTTCTCACCATAGGTCACGGCATCGCGACAACCTTGTTGGCCAATCTGAGAGTGCGGTAAATTGTGTAAAATCCAGTAGGCGCGATTTTCAGCCATTCTATCAGCCTACTACAGTTATTATTTACTATCCAGTCTATACCTATCCTACGATTTTTAAATGAACCGGGAGCAATAGAGAAACTATGTATATAAACTTGCTTTTTATCTCACTTATTAAAGTCAAATAAACCAATCATCTTTTAGTAAAACAACTTTTTTTGTAGCTAGAGGCATCATAACGTACCGTTATTGAGCCCCACTAGTTACTAACTAAGTTGGAACTAAGCTGACAGGGAGAAGACGGCTTTTATTACGCCTGACAGCCTCTATGAATTTAAAGTAATGCCATTTGTATTATGTAATGCTCTAGCCACATTCGAACGCATAATGGACAACTTGCTTCGACACCTTAAGTGGACGACGTGTCTCTGCTATTTAGATGACATAGTCGTTTTCTTGAAAACATTTGAAGAACATCTGAGTCGCCTGTCAACTGTGTTGAAGTGTGTTCAGGCTGCAGGTCTCCGTCTCAATCCAAAGAAGTGCCTCTTCGTCGCCAAAGAGATAAAAATCCTGGGCCAACTAGTCAACGGAGATGGTGTCCGTCCTGATCCAGATAAAGTAAGGGCAGTCGCAGAATTTCCAACTCCTCGGCACATTTGTGATGTGAGAAGTTTTCTCGGGCTGTGCTCATACTACCGACGTCTCATAAAAGTATTTTGTAACAAGGCACGTCCATTACAAGAACTTCTGTAGGGAGACGCCATATTTTACTGGGATGAGACAAAAGAAAGAGCTTTCCGGGCACTTAAGGAGGCTCTAACTTCCGCACCAGTGCTAGCCTTGTACGACGAGAATGCAGAAAAGGAACTTCACACAGACGCCAGTGGTTATGGGACTGGTGCAGTGCTTGTACAAGTTCAGGAAGGTGCTGAAAATGTGATAGCCTATGCGTCAAGAGTATTCTCAAAGTCTGAGATAAACTACTCTACAACTGAAAAAGAATGTCTCGCGGTTATCTGGGCTATCAACAAGTTCCGGCCGTATTTATTCCATAAACCATTCACCGTCATGACAGACAATCATTCTTTGTGTTGGCTGACTAGCTTAAAGGATCCATCAGGTCGACTAGCAAGATGGGCACTAAGACTCCAAGAGTACGATGTCACAGTGGTATTCAAGAACGGGCGCAAACACAAGGATGTCGACTGCCTTTCGAGGAATCCATTAGTGGAACACAACAGCATTAATGAAATTTCAGCTCTCACTGAATTAGATGACGTTACAGCTGAACAGAGGGAAGATCCAGCACTATTAAAATCGATATAGGCCTTGGAGAAAGGAGAACCGACCAATGGAGGGTTCCAACTTATAAACGGAACATTGTATAAGAGCAACTACGATCCACTGGGCCCCAAATGGCTACTTGTTGTTCCAGCTCATCTCCAGCCAGCTATTCTCAAATATTTCCACGATGCACCAATATCTGGTCATCTGGATTCGTGAAGACCCTAGACAGAATCAGGTATTACTGGAAAGGTCTCTACAGATCTGTCAAGCACTATGTGAGTCACTGTAAACAGTGCCAGCGACGGAAGCATGTGCCGCAATTACCTCCAAGGCAACTCGTACCGATTCCGCCAGCAGCAGCTCCGTTCCATCGAGTTGGGATAGATCTTTTAGGGAGGTTCGCGAAGTCGACAACCGGTAACCGTTAAATAATAGTCTGCACTGACTAGCTCACACGCTAAGCTGTCACCACACCTGTGCCGACTGCAGAAGCTCCAGAGATCGCAAAATTGCTTGTAGAAGACATTATTTTGAAGCATGGAGCACCACATGTCATGATATCTGATCGTGGAAAAGTATTCCAGTCAAAACTAGTATCAGAGGTATTGTCACGGTGCAACATTGTCCACAGAATGACAACTGCATACCATCCTCAGACAAATGGTCTTACGGAACGTTTTAAGAAGACGTTAGCCGACATGCTGTCGATGTACGTCCATGTTGAGCAGAAAGATTGGGATACAATTCTGCCAGTCGTGACATTTGCTTACAATACCGCAAGACAAGACACCACAGGCTTCACGCCATTTTTCCTGCTCCATGGCCGGGAAGCTGAGATGACAATGGATACGCTGTTCCCGTTCCAACCGGACGACACTCAGGATGACTATGTTAAACAGCTCATCCTGAAGCAAGACAGCTGGCTCACATACGGACACTGGACGCCCAGGAGAAGGACCGTCAGCGGTATAACGACAAGCACCGACCTGTTGTGTACAGCCCAGGAGATCTGGTATGGATTTTTACCCCTGTACGGAAGGTTGGACAGTCAGAAAAGTTAATGAAGCGATACTTTGGTCCGTATCGTGTCATACGCTGCCTGTCAGACGTCACATACGAAGTTGAGGATTATGAGCCGTCGAAGAGACATTGTTCACGTACTGTGCATGAAGCCCTACTACGATCCTGAAGAGCAGGTAGACGACAATGGCTTCTTGTTCAAGGACTTTAGGGACGGTAAAGTTCCTGATGAAGCCATGACAGGAACGTCTGTCGTCGATAATCGCGGAGAAGGGAAGGATTCTCTGGAACTGTCATACAGAGGACCATGACACGGTCAAGATCCAGGACATTGCAGCTGGCTCCACAGGGATCATAACAGCGGGTCGCTGTTTCTCCAGGAGAGGGAGCAATGCCACGAGAGACCACGAACCCTGACAGCCGGCGTGGCGCAGGGGATAGTGTCACGGATGCGGTGCAGAAGCTCCCTGGCTCCCTGGTTCAATCCCGCCCACCAGCAAAAATTTATTTCTTTGTAATTAACAATTCCAGAAGGTTCTACATCTTCCTTATGTTCACTTGTAAATTCTACTTGTTTCTTATGTTAACTGTTCTAATTTCTGGTAAATTCTGTCTGTGTATAAATAGCAGAGCACTCTGCCTGAGAGGCAGTCAGTGCTGCGTGTATGTTGAGTTCGTAATTAACGTGCTCTCAATATAAGTGCTGTGTTCAGTTGCCTTCGAAGTCAAGCCTGCTTCCATTGCAATGTGACAATATAACAAGAAAAGTTTGAGAAGATTTCTGGGCTTGGTGAATTTTTACAAAAAATTCATTTGGATAGGCACTTTAGCTACACCAAGGCTATGTGCACTCACAGGAAAAACACACCTTGGATATGGGACAAACAAGCAGATGAGGAATTTCATAAATTAAAGGAAGCATTAAGCAATGCGCCCATTTTATCACATCCAGGTCTCAGCCAGGAGTTTTGTATGGCCACTGACAGTGCCAGAACTGGCCTGGGTGTGATATTATTTCAGGAAATTGAAGAACAGGATAGAAAGGTACACAAAACAATACCTTTTGCAAATAGGGTGCTGTCAAAGGCAGAGAAAAACTATTTTATCACTGAACTAGAAGCCTTACCTGTAGTTGGGGGTTTCAAAAATTTAGATACTTTCTGTTTGGCAGGAAAACAAAGGTATTCACATATCATAAAACCCTTCAATCCCTTGTGAATTCCAAATTAACACATGGATGTTTGGCTAGATGGATGCAGGTACTTCAACAATATGATTTTTCTTTTATGTACATACCTGGTCCAGAGAATATTTTGGCGGATGCATTGTCTCGTGCTCCACAAGGTATGGCAGATGACCAAAGGATTAATATCCAGGAAGCAGAGCGCAACATTCTTTATTTAAAAAACACCATTTTTGAAAACTTCATTACTAATGCTTTAAAAAACACCCATACAGAACAAAGATCCAACATTGTTGGCAATAAAACACAAACTGGCAGATAGGACTAATACAGAAATTAGAAGAAACTATTTATTAAAGGACAACATACTTTTTTAAACATAATACAGACTTATCACCTTGGGTATTATGCATACCAGAAGAGCTGCTCAATAAGTATATATGGTATACCCATTTCAGTAGCGGCCATTTTTGTCCAAAAAAGTGTTAATTGAAGATGAAACAAACTGTACATTTTCCAAATATGGAGCACCATGTTTGGCGTGTCCTGAAAGTATGTAAGAAATGTATAGAAGATCACCAATGTTTCCAATCATTCCTGAGAGATTAAGACACTTAGCAGCAACTGACCTCTATGGTCCACTTCGTAGAACAAGAAAAGGCTGCACCTTTATCTTTGTAGTCATTGAATTAACATCCAAGTACACAAGATTGACACCATTAAAGAGAGCAACAGGATTTACAATAAGTAAAGCATTTTTAAAGGATTTCATACCACAATTAGGTAAAGTAAAAAGAATTATTTCCGATAATGGACCACAATATAGATCAGCTCATTGGAAAAATACATTGAACAGATTACACATCAAACTCACATTCATTTCAGGTACAAACCAAGCGGGAATCCTGCAGAGCGTACAATGAAGGATTTCGACACATTGTGCAGACTATTCTGTAGGAAGAATCATTGTACATGGGATTCGTACCTTCATTAATTTCAGAATATAATTAATGAGACACACAATAGTACAACAACTTTCCCACCAGTTACAGTACTAAAGAACATAGATCCACCAGAGAAAATAAAAGAGATAATCAAATTTCCAACGATACAAGAAAAAGACACAAGCAAATTATCGCCAGTGTTTTACATAATATTCGCACAGCAGCAATGAAACGCAAAATCAGGTATGATACTAGAGCTACTAAACGACCTTTTGTTTTGGGCCAGTGGGTATTTGTAACAACGCATTACCTCTCACAGAAGAGTAAAAACAAATGCCGCAAATTCTTTGCTGTATACAAAGGACTATTAATTATAACCAGAATTGCTCACGCTAATGCCGTGAAGCTTACCAATCCGAAAACAGAAAAAATTCTCGGTGTTTACCACACAAGTCATTTGAAAGCATCTGACTAAAAGATAAGGAAAAAAGAAATTAAATAAATAAAAAAAATTGTATACAAAATTACACAGTAATAAGATTAAAAGGCAAAAATGGGAGATTGAAGTCAAATTATTAATTCATTCTGTACATAGCACGCAGACAAAACACTACCCATGATATAAAGTATGAAGAAGTTCCATTAACAAAATATACAGTAATAGAATGTAATTTTCTTGACTTTAATTTTACTTAATGAAAATTTATATTTGTTTTTAAATTTAATGTGATTCTATTCATACAAAATCGGTTTCATTTAAGGTTTGTTATTACCAATCAACCAATATGTTAAATGTTAGTATTTTGATTTGTATAAAGATAGGAAAGGAAACTTAATATTGTACATACAATTGTAAAATTATAGTCCATCACTACATGACATCATGGAGGAGTATTGTCAAAGACCAGCTCCATCCCAGTCAGTATTGATGAGAGCAACAGAGTTTGTACATCCATGTAGAGTCAGGACCGAAGGGTAAAAAAAGGGGCTAAATGATGATTTGAAGAAAAGAAAACCACTGGAGAGGCAGGTGCATCCAGAGTGAACGTCAATGGCAACAGCGTATACCATACACATGGTCATATGTCGATATAATGGTTTTCAAAAATGTTCAAATGTTTGTTAAGCTTATGGGACTTAACTACGGGGTCATCAGTCCCTAAACTTACAAACTACTTATCAACTACTTACGAACTAGGACGGCACAAATATCCATGCCTGAGGGGGGATTCGAACCCCCGACCGTAGTGGCCGTGCTGACCGTGACTGGAGCGCCTCAGTCACCTCGGCCACCGCGGCCGGCATAATGGTTTTCATCAACATCAGAGAAGACAGTCAGATCCCAAATCCTTTAAATTCCACTTAAATAAAGAAAACACTATTCCTACCCCAAGAAGAAAAGAAAACAAGAACAGAAGAAAAGAAGAGAAGAAGAGGGCAGAAGGTCAGGATTCCTTTCTCCCCTATTCTTATAATGATTAAAATGTCTTTTCATGGTCATCTGAGAGTGGTCGTCACACTAGCCACATCTCATTGACATATTTATATCAACCAATCTTCAAATTATGTAACTCTTGAACTTACATCAATCTGCAACAATAGCAACCTAAACTCCTGCAGCAATGCAGATCCCCTGACCTCTGAGTAACATCGAAAGTTTGTCATATCAACCCTGATGTGACAGAAGAGTTCCATCATCTCTTCAATGTAATGGATGACAGTCATCAACTGCTGTCAACTATTGCTACAATTCCATGTTGTGCCTCAACAACAACGACCCGGTATCGCATGTTATGGGACTACTCTCATGGTGTACATTACTCTAGAGGCAGTCTGCGGGGTTCCACAACTTCAGTGGGCAGCCAGACGAGGATATCATACATCAACCAACCCACAAACAATGTGAAGTGTAAATGTGTGAAGCAGTGAACAGTGAAATGGAAATTTTTTTATCAAAAGTTTGATGGACACATTTTTCTTCCTTTTGGACATGTAAAATTTTATTTTTCAAATGTAATTTTTTTTAAATTTGTGAATGTTTCTATTTTTCTATTTGAATTTAAATTATGTAAGGTATTTTTATTAAATTTATGTATAGTATTTAATCTATTGTACTACATTTATGTAAAGTCTATATATTTCTAATATAATTTCAAAGGGTTACTCAATTATATTTTTCAAATAAATTTAAATATAATCCTACAAAATTTTTCTTGAAAGAGGATAGAATAAGAAAAACTTCTTCATCCTTTTAATAATAATAACAAAAAGAAACATTGACACTTATAAATAAAAATAAAATCTAAAATCAGGAAAACAGATGAAACACAAATGCTTTTGCAGACTTGATGCAAAGCTAATTTAAATAATAAAAGAAATTTAAACGTATAAAATATTACATGCACTGATACGGAACATTTACGAGATTAAAGGAAAAATTTTATTGTAAAGTTGGAAACTTTGTTTGAAAAACAGAAACACGTAATGGCAACGATTCTAAATAAATTATTTTTGTAAAAGAAACTTTGGATCTTGAACAAGACACAAATTTGTAATTAAATAGGAACAGATATAACAAAATTTTATATTGTAAGGAATGGCTGAAGAAGAAAACGAAATCGCTAATTTTTGCCTGACTTTGTTAATGTTCTCCTCAGCATTAACAAAGATACAGATAAAAATTTTATCATAAGGGGGGGGGATATGTAAGGAGTCAAGATTCCCGTACATTGTTTTCCAACATATTTCATCCTCAGAAACGTTTTCTACTCTACGAGACGAACAATTTGAATATAAACTCGACAGTATTCAATTAATTAATAAAGAAGTTATCATCATATTGCTTATAGTAATTACAGTCATGTCACAGTGCGACAAGGAAAGGAATGATTAACCGCGAGGTTGTCGCGCACACACACGCTTTTATACACTGGAGGTATTTTTAAAGAATGCAGAGCACATGGCGTAAACACCAGGTCGTGGAAGGTCCCCCACACCCCAGCGAGCTACGAGCGACAGATGGCAGTCGGCGATAAGTCAGCCCTCAACAGCACAGGTAACAGAGAACACGTAGCGGAAGACAACACAGGTAACACAGACAGTTCACTGTTAATTGTGCATTGTGTGTTAGCAGTCCCAGTTAATTGTGTGAGAGCAGTCTTGTAGTCGCAGCTGACGCAACTCGAAACTTCATGGTGCAATAATTGCCAAGATTTCGAGCTGATGTAACACCAAGCATAGTGACAAAACGGCGCGCGCCGGTGGCGAGATATTTAAAGGGAGAGACGCGATTGGGTGTTCACCCAGCATAACCTTCTCAGAGAAACGTTTTGATTCGTAGATGAAGCGACACATGCGCCACATGTAGGAAAAGACAAGAACTAGGGCCAAGGAAGCTCCGGAAAGCAGCGAGAAGCTTCACTTCTTCTTGGTGGGCGGCCATAGGAGGTGGTAATCGTGTGGGCTGACCCTATCCTCTGTGTGGGCGAAGTCTTTTCACGGACTTTCACGTGGAGAGCAGCTCTGTCGGCGAGCGAATCACAGTAACCTCTAGTGAAGTACGCGTGATTAAGCGTTTGTTCGAGTATTGAGTCACAATACTTCATATCCGGCTTTGAACAAGCGACAAGATTCAGGGACAGTGCGATCGGCGGTGGCCGATCAAGGCAGTAAAGAGAGTAGTTTGTGACGCAGTGACAGAGCCCAGCGGCGGCCATCTTGTCGCCGGCGCAGTAACAAGGTACAGTGAGGAATTTGCGATAGGCGAGTCCTCCCAGATCCCTGACAGCATTTACAGATTTCTCACCATAGTTCACGGCATCGCGACAACCTCGTTGGCCAATCTGAGAGTGCAGTAAATTGTGAGCAGTAGAGAAAATATGTATATAAACTTGCTTTTATCTCACTTGTTAAAGTCAAATAAACGAATCATCTTTTAGTAAAACAACGCTTTTTTTGTAGCTAGAGGCATCATAACGTACCCTTATTGAGCCCCAGTAGTTATAGCTTGTAAGCTTTTTCTTTCAGGTGTTGCCAGCGACAGTGAAAGCGAGTGACAGCAGCACACCAGTGTTGGCATCATTAGATAAGTGTTAGGGCAGCTCTTTGATTTCAACGTGTTCTTGCTGTAGATGTCTTCCTTGCAGGGGCCAAGGGTACATCACGATTCAGTTATCTTGCGCATTTAATATTAGTTGGAAACTTAATTTAATATCACAGCAACGACTCACATGTTACACTGTTTACAAAGTATCGATTTTTTCCTTTTCAATTTGATGTCAGTGAATTGTGGGCATGTTGTATAATTTATTACTTACACATTCATGCACAGTAAAGTGTTAGGACTAAAGATACCTTTTATAAACTTTTTTAAAGTCCTGTACATTGCTTGTAAACTAAACACAGAAGCAGTAGGTTACAAATGCTACAACATTTCTTGAAAATATTACAACTACTGCCTTGTAACCATGATACTGTTGAAAAATAACCTGGTGGGATAAGCAGAATACATGTACTTAACACTATGTATGGTCATGAATTGTAGATTGAAACTGAAATACTGAAAAAAGATAGTAAAATAAAGAGATGGGACCTGAGTAAATTGAAGGAATCTGAAGTTCTTGAGAATTTCAGAGGGAGCTTTAGGCAACAATTGACAGAAACGGAGGGAAATAAAACAGTAGATAAAGAATGGGTGGCATTGAGAAATTAAATAGTGAAAGCAGCAGAGGACAAAATAGGTAGAAAGGCAAGACCTTCAAAACATCCTTGCATATGACAGGAAATACTAAATTTAATTGATGAAAGGAGAAAATATAAAAATGCAGTAAATGAAACAGGCAAAATGGGGTACAGACGACTAAGAAATGAGATTGACAGAAAGTGCAAAATAGCTAAGCAGGAGTGGCTAGAAGGCAAATAAAAGTCTGTATAAGAATGTATAAATAGGGGAAAAATAGATACTGCCTACAGGAAAATAAAAGAAACATTTGTAGACAAGAAAAGCAGCTGTATGAATATAAAGAACATAGGTGGAAAACCAGTTCTCAGCAAAGAAGGGAAAGCTGAAAGGCGGAAAGAGTATATAGAGGGGCTCGACAAAGGAAATGAACTTATATTTGTGTAGTTATTTATTTCATATTGTTATCGACACCACATTACATTCGCATTGAAATATGAGAGTTGGTAATTGTCATGACGTTGTGCCTGACGTCATGGTTCAAAGAAGACGGGTGGTGTCGAAAGATAAGTGTTGCCTATGAATGGTTCTGCTACCATTATTTCGCCGCTGAATCTGCTCCCGTGCCCATAATCTTCTATGGGATTTGCTCCTCTCATCTTCGACAATATCTGATAAGGCCAAAAAACAGCTAATTCAGTAGGATGCATTTTAAACACATACTCCTTGACATGTGTGCTTCACGCTCCAAATGAAGCTTCAGCAGGCGACGATTGTGCGCTGAAATCTGTCGCTAGAGAGCTCTGAAAGCCCAAATCATGTTAAGCAGCTTGTCCCGACGAAGCTGTGCCTCGTAGCGTTGTATTTGCCGTTCCTGTACATGTTAACGTTAACTGCCGACAGCGTAGTTGTTGTTGTTGTGGTCTTCAGTTCACAGATTGGTTCGATGCAGCTCTCCACACTACCATGTCCTGTGTAAGTCTCTTCATCTGATAATACATTCGGTAACCTACATCCTGTGGTGTCGCACAAGTCTGAAGTGTGCGCCACATACATTCACCGCGCGCCTCCATGCAAGCACAGCGCGGTGTTTTTACGACGTTGGCCACGAGCGCCCTCTGCTGCAACCCCACTCGTGGCCACAACTGAACTGCATCGGTCACTTGGCAATCAGACAGGCACTAGGAAAGTCTTTCATCAGTAGGCAGGCCTCTAACTAGTTAAACTATTTATCTGCATTCCACTAGTCTTCAGTTAACAAAGTTAAGTATTTTCCTACCTCTACATAATACACAGCTTGTTCTAATGTAGCTTAGTGTTTCTAGTTTCTGCTGTCCCACTGGCTGGTCACTACAGACTCTGAAGCCGCACACGTGTGCATCCTACTTTCCTGCATTGGTCTCTCTCTACTCGGCCACCGACAACCAGGACAACCGGCGGAATCGAGACCCAAAAGTGCATCTAAAGCTCTAATAAACACCGATACAGAGATATTCAGACCAAACAGTAATACTTTATATTGGTACGCTTTACCTTCAAATAGAAAGGCCGTATATTTTCTCGAATCCTCATGTATAAGAACTTGGTGATAGCCTGAAGTCAGATCGATTGAACTAAAAAACTTGGCCCTCTCAAATTTTGTTAGTAGTTCATCAATATTCACTGGTCTATCTCGTTCGGTTTTGATGTGTTGTCCAAGGTACGGGCATCTAAAACTACGCGCACTCCCCCCGAAGATTTTTTTAACCAAAACCAATGGGTTGTTAAAAATGCTATTACTCCTTTCAATAATTCCATTGTCATGCATTTTAAAAATTTCCTCTTGTATTAATAAGGAGGCTTCCTCCCTTAGAGTTATAGGATATGAACTACAATAAAATGGTTTAGTATCCTTCATCTTAAAAGAACAAACGTAACCTCCCAGATTCCCTGGTTTATCAGATAACGCTTCTCTATATTTATTAAGAATATTGAATAAATCCTCTTTCTGATATTCGGAAAGTAAAAGTGACTCATAACCTTTTAATTTAATTTCGTGGGAGAGCTTAAGTTCAGAGGTTCGTTTGAAGAGCTGCATTCATGCTGCAGCGCATGCGCAGTACGAAAAGTCGTGTTTGAAGAGCTGCAGGCGCCGCTCCTGCAGCCTGCCTGCAGTCTGCCGGCTGTTCGAAGAGCTGCAGGCCTGCAGCCCATGCAGGCAGGAGCTGCAGGAGGAAATTCTCCCTGCAGCTCATGCAGCCAGACTCGCGCATGCGCATAACTCTCGGGCTTGTAGTGGGGGTATAAGAAGCGTCTTTCTTCAAAGTTTTCGGAAGTCCACAGCGTTGTAGTATATAAGTGTACTACATGTTACTTCTGTCGTTCTGCGTTTCTTCAACTGTTTGTAAAGGAAGTTCGTTATTTGTTTGTGTATATTGATGTATTAGTATTTTATTTTATAAGTATTATTTTTGTTTGTATGAAATCACCTCTAAATATTAGAAGAGCAAAATTGTCTATAATAGGTAATTCGTCTTATGCAGACTGAAATTAAAGACATTTGTTTTACATCAGACGTGTTTCGCTTTTTATTTTAAAAGTATCTTCAGTGGACTGTAAATGATATAAAGGTTGTACAGTTTGTTTTGTATGCATAGATTAAAAACAGTTTTAAAAAAACAACTTTGTGCACGTTAGTCCTATGCCTTTTTAAATTGATATTCGATCTACTCAAGGTGTTGTCTCTTCTTTACATCTCAGTACTGTTTTCCGTCTTGTTGTCTGATGTTGTTTGGTTCCTGACGTGCATTTTCCGGTAGTGTACGGAACTTGTCGCCTGTTTTAACTGAAGTGATAATAAATGAAACGGAAGAAACGCCACAAAAGCAGGCGAAAAGTGCTGTACAAACCGAAAAACACACGTCAAGAACTAACCAACCCAGCCAACAAGTCGGAAAAAAAGCAATGAGATGTAAAGAAGAGACAACACCGTGAGTAGACCGTATATAAATTTAAAAACAGATAGGCCTAATGTGCATAAACTTTTTTTAAAAAACTGTCTTCAATCTATGAATATAAACAAACCTTTACATCATTTACAGACCACATATGATGCTTTTAAAATAAAAATCGAAACGCGTCTATTGTAAAACAAATGTCTTTAATTGCAGTCAGCATAAGCTGGATTACGTAATATACTCGATTTTAATAGCCGCTGCAGAAGATGGCCACACAACCAAATATAGTTACAAGAGCATTTGCCAATTCCATTTGTTCCAAATGTTGAGCGATTCAGATTTTGTGTCCAGTGATGACGATTTCGATGAAATTTTGCGCCGAAATAAAAGGCAGAAAAGTGAATATGTGGTTCTGCAGTATTCGGAAGATGAATTTGTAGAACATTTTCTGGTGTTTCTTTATTATTCTCGTAAAACTCTATTAACGCTAATGTGGCGTCCGTGCTCCAACACCGATTCCTGTGTAGGTGGTTCCTATTCTTTTGCAGGTAACTGTACAGAGTAGGTGCGGATGCGGGAGGTTGGAACTTTAAAAATTCCGCGCCTGCAAATAAAGGAAGACTTCATATGGAAATTTTCAAACTGGATTACACGGAAATACACAAAACCATTACACGAACACTTCAATTCCTTAAACGTAAGAAAGTAATTTACTTTTACACGCTGACACAATAAATCGCTCTCTTATGCTACACAGAACAAGTGAGCACACACGTGATACGCAAACTACAGGCTGCAGGTTAGTATTCGAAGAGCTCCGGCAGCATGCACGGCATGTGACGTCATCCTCGCAGCACATGCGCAGTAGTGCCTGCATTGCTGCTGCAGGATCTGCATCCATGCAGCTCTTCGAACGAACCTCAGGACTATGGGAGCTAGCGTGACGTCATTATGACGTGTACATGCTGTATCGAAGAGGCCACGTATCGACTATTGTGAATTTCGAGATACCACAGTGGTGATACTGTGTAGCGCCTCCTTCAATTCGTTGTTCTAGCGTTTTGCGTTTCCTTCAGACTTCGTAACAGTTATCTTGTTTTCAATCGCTTTTCTTAGGCCGCGGCCTGCGTGGGCTACACTTACACTACGTTTACATGCGACACGTCTTCCGGAAGACGAAAACCGAATTTCGTAAACCGTTTTTCGCTATCGTGTTTACATGGTATAGCCTGAAGTGGATTTCCTACTCCACTTAACATGGCGGCTGAAAAACAGCTGATACAGCTCCTGATTTAAGTCAGCGCATTACCTATTTTTCGTTATTTAAATATATAGATTCAGTACCCACTCTAATTTTTATACATCTCTTTCACTAATTAAAATGTTACTTTATCTATATGAGTCGAAAATTCTTAAAAGGAAAACACAATCTGACAAGCCAAGAACGCTTCAAAAACGGTAGCGTTTACAAGGGCACGAAAATAGATTGTGGAACTGGAAAACCACTTTAGAGAAGCGGATTTCCAGAATCGATTTTGGAGTGTTTACATGACCAACCAAAAGCGGAATTGGAAAATCGGTTTACGAAATTCGGTTTTGGGAACCCATGTAAACGAGGTGATTCTAGCGACAGCGCGCGACATCCAGCGACGCGACACTGCTGCTACAACCGGCGACATTCGGCGACATGGTCGGGTGTCCGACGTGAGCGCGACTTCTCTCTACAAGATGGCCGCTAGAACCGATCAGCTGTTTCTAAAAGTTTGTCATGCGTAAGCCGTAGATTAATGATAGCTGTAGAGTAAGGCAATAAAGTTTTATTAACTTTAGGAAATAAGGCGTAAAAGGAATGCTGTTCATTACATTTACAAAGCGAGGAATGTTCGTGTACTATTTCATTCGGAACTTCAAATGCGAAAACAGACTATGAATATCACCGGCCAAATTCTTCGAAAGTACAACGACGAGAACAGCTACTTTCGACTACGTTCTAAATGATTTTTGTGATTACAAACCATCAACAACTGAATAGGTTCGAAATATGACTTATTCGAAGGCGATAGTAACTCAGTTGTTGTTGTTGTGGTCTTCAGTCCGGAGACTGGCTTGATGCAGCTCTCCACAATACCCTATCCTGAGCAAGCCTCTTCATCTCCACATAAGAACGACAACCTACATCTGTCTGAATCTGCTTACCGTATCCATCTCTTGGTCTTCCCCTGCGATTTTTTCCCCACACACTTCCCTCCAACGCTAAATTAACAATTCCTTGATGTCTAAGAATGTGTCCTACCAATCTATCCCTTCTTTTAGTCAAGGTACGCCAGAAATTCCTTTTCTCCCCAATTCTGTTCAGTACCTCCTCATTAGTTACGCGATCCACCCACCTAATCTTCAGCATTCTTCTGTAGCACCATATTTCAAAAGCCTCAATCCTCTTCCTGTCCGCACTGTTTATCGTCCATGTCTCACTCCCATACAAGGCAACACTCCATACAAATGCCCTTAGAAAGGACTTCCTTAGGCCTAAATCAATATTCGATGTTAACAAATTTCTCTTTTTCAAAAACGCTTTTCTACCCATTGCCATTCTGCATTTTATATCCTCTGTACTGCGACCATCATTTGTTATTTTACTGCCCAAGTAACAAAACTCATCTACCTCCTTTATTGCTTCGTTTCCCAATCTAATTCCTTCAGCATCACCTGATTTTCTTACACTGCACTCCATTACCCTAGTTTTGCTCTTGTTAATGTTCATCTTATATGCACCTTTCAGCACACTGTCCATTCCATTCAATTGCTCTTCCAGGTCCTTTGCTGTATCTGACAGAATTACTATGTCATCGGCAAAACGCAATGTTTTTAATTCTTCCCCCTGAACTTTTATTCCTTCACCAAATTTCTCCTTGCTTTCCTTTATAGCTTGTTCAATGTACAAATTGAATAACATTGGAGAAAGGCTACAACCCTGTCTCACTCCCTTCCCAACCACTGCATCCCTTTCATGCCCTTCAACTCTGACAACCGCTGTCTGGTTTTTGTACAAGTTGTAAATAACCTTACGCTCCCTATATTTTACTCCTGCTTTTTTCAGAACTTTAAAGAGTTTATTCCAATCAACATTGTCAAAAGCCTTCTCCAAATCTACAAAAGCTAGAAATGTAGATTTGCCTTTTCTTAATCTATCTTCTAGGATAAGCCGTAAAGTGAGTATTGCCTCCCGTGTTCCTACATTTCTCCTGAACCCAAACTGATCTTCCCCGAGGTCGGCTTCTACCAGCTTTTCCATCCTTCTGTATATAATTCGCGTTAATATTTTGCAGCCATGACTTATTAAACTGATGGTTCTGTAGTTTTCACACCTGTCTGCACCTGCTTTCTTAGGGATGGGGATTATAACATTTTTCTTAAAGTCTGAGGGTACTTCGCCTGTCTCATACATCTTACACACCAGGTGAAACAATTTTGTCATGGCTGGTTCTCCCAGAGACTTCAGTAGCTCTGAGGGAATATCATCTATTCCAGGGGCCTTGTTTCGACTTAGGTCTTTCAGGGCTCTGTCAAATTCTTCTCTCAGTACAGTATCTCCTATTTCATCTTCATCTACATCATCTTCCCTTCCTACAATATTGTCTCGAAGTTCATTTCCTTTGTAGAGCCCCTCTATATATTCTTTCCACCTTTCAGCTTTCCCTTCTTTGCTGAGAACTGGTTTTCCATCAGTGTCCTTGATATTCATAGGGCTGTTTTTCTTATCTCCAAATGTTTCTTTTATTTTCCTGTAGGCTGTATCTATTTTTCCCCTATTTATACATTCTTCTACATCCTTGCATTTGCCTTCTAGCCACTCCTGCTTAGCCATTTTGCACTTCCTGACAATCTCATTTCTTAGTCGTCTGTACTCCATTTTGCATGTTTCATTTACTGCATTTTTATATTTTCTCCTTTCATCGATTAAATTTAGTATCTCCTGTGATATCCAAGGATTTTTTGTAGGTCTTTCCTTCCTACCTATTTTGTCCTCTGCTACCTTCACTATTTCATCTCTCAATTTTACCCATTCCTCCTCTACTGTTTTCAGTTAGCCAGTAGTAATTCGTTATCGGTTGGTGTAGCGTAGGGGTAGCGACTTGGGCTGCTAGTAGAGTTGTGGCGATTCGTCAATGAGTCGTTCATTTGAACGAATACAAATAAAGAATCGTAAGAATCGAATCGTGATCCGGACGAATCGTCGTTCAAAAGAATCGTCTGTCTCGTGACGATTCCAAGATCCAACGATTCACGATTCGAAGGCGACTGCCGAATCTTGTCGAATGCCGGAGAGAAGAGGGGGGACGAATCGTCGTTCAAAAGAATCGCCTGTCTCGTGACGATTCCAAGATCCAACGATTCATGATTCGAAAGCAAGTGGCGAATCGTGCCGAATAATTACGAAGGCCAGAAAGCGTGTGAACAAAGGAAGGACAGAAAGTAGATCGTGAGCTGTTAATTATTAGCCTATTCACGAATTACAAATGACAGAAACAAAACGCAGCGAAATACACAGCTGCCAATACATACGAATATACGTCTTTTATACAGTTTACATATTATGTATTTAAACGAGCAATCTTTACACATTTATATTTTGCGTATCCCGGAAATGGCTGTAGCGATTTGGATTATATTTTGTGTTTAGAGAGGTTGAGCTTTTCGAGTTCATCTACGTAGTTGTAGTTTTTGTAAAAACTCAGTTTTGCAAAAATATTCTTTTTATATAAAAACGCGATTTTAAATGTTTTTGAAGCCATTTCAAAAATCTTTTTTACCATTTTGGTTTTTACGTTATTAGCTTTCCTGAAATAAACAGATTTTAGAAAAAAGAAACATTTTAAAAAACGTGAATTTCTTGTATCTCGAAAGAAATTTAATATTTAGAGACGAAGTTTTATTTTTAATGTTTATTTATATAGACGTGTTTCATTAAACTAACTGATTTTACATAATAATTATTTTATAATGATTATATGTGTGTTAATTACCAGAGCTTTAATTAAATCTATAATTAAATGGTCGAAGTATTCAAAGAGAACGAAAAAAAAGAAGGTTACAGCAGGATTCGAAATAAGTGACCTACGTTCACTAAACCTACAACACTACTAAATGACAGCAGAAATAGTTGGCAGTGTAATATGTATTTATAACCGCTCGCAAAACTTCAGACTATTTTCTCGAGAATTCTTGAGAGCTGAATCGAATGGCTTTGCCTCGTTATTATTTTAAGTCTGAACTTTATGCACCATAAATATTAAAAAATCCGATACCCATATTGTCACCTTTTCGGCATTTTGTAAGAATCGTGCCGTCTCAGACCAGAAAGAATCTTGAATGAATCGTAGGAGCAGATGCAAAAGGTTAAGATTCCAACATCCATGACAGACATCATGTATTGCCATCTATGAGCAAGATGTAGAACTAAGAATCGCGGGAATGCAGACTAAAGAATCGCGATAGAATCGTGAACGAATCGTAGGAATCGATTCACAATGTGCGATTGAATCGCAAGAATCGATTCCTAAAAAAGAATCGTGTTGCCCAACTCTAGCTGCTAGCTCCTAATGTAAGTAATTTTGCGGTCGCGGGTTCGTTTCTCGTTCCATCTTATATTTTAATTACTGCAATTACAACCCTTTCACCTTTTATTTGTGCAAGGTTTTATGTATTATCTTTAGAAACCACCACAAATTATTTTTTTACCCCTAGTTCATCTTTATTGCAAACACATGTACCATACTGTACACCTACCAAACACATTAAATTGCTACTGAAACATTATAACCTGACATTTTACTCAGAAACGTAATTTACACGTATCTCCTTTGACATCCCATAGCTATCTCTCTTTCTCTCAGGAGTACTGTAAATGCACAAAGCACACAAATGGGAGTAATTCCCGCCGCCACAGATGTTGTTGCCGCAGCAAGACTGTTTATTCTTTGTTTTTGCGAGTCTCTTGTTTTTTGTTTAGTACCTAGTTACGACTGTGATCTTCTGTTTGAAACATTGTGCTTTTGATGTGACGATTATACTTTAACGTAAAACGTCTCTCATTTGTGTTTAATGTGTTATATCTGCAGTCACAGGTCTACTAAATAAATTATTTCAAAAAATGGTTTCTGCAGAGAATAATTCCGCGTTCTAGTGGCTTGAAAGATACACGCTAATAAAACGTCGGACAGTTCTGCTTCAACTGCCTCGACAATTGGTGACCCCGACGTGATACAAGTCTGCATAAAACGCGAGAAGATACTAGCAAGATGGAGGAAGAACCTAGAGTTTCAAGAATAGCCGTACGTTTGCCGCCGCTCTGGCCAAATAATCCAGTGTTATGGTTCGCCCAAGTAGAGGCCAGTTTCCGTTGTGAAGGAATTACCGCCGACTCGACGATGTTTTCTTTGGTCGTGAGTCAATTAGATCAACAATATGCCGCGCCGCCGACAGCAGATGCATACAAGAAGCTGAAAACAGAGCTGATTCGAAGAGAAGCCGCTTCACAGGAGGAACGCATACGAGAAGTGCTCACACAAGAAGATGTTGGTGATCGCAAACCTTCTCAGTATCTAAGGCATTTGCGAAGCAAGGTAGACGTCGGTATGGTCCCTGACAACTTGTTACGCACAATTTGGAGCAACCGCCTGCCACCACAAGTTAAGGCGATTATAGCGTCTCAAACAGAGATGTCTCTTGACGCTGTAGCGGAACTCGCTGATCGTATTCAAGAAGCAATCACACCAGTGCGTGTCTACGCCGTGTCAGAAGCCGGCAGCAGTACGGCGGCAACGTCGGGAGTTGCGCGTAGCGACTATGATGCATTAGCTGCAAAGGTAGACGCTCTTTCTAAACAGCTCAGGGAACTGATGTCTCGACAAAGCATCAACAAAGGTAGAAACCGTTATCGACGCAAGTCCAGAAGTAGATCTTCGAAAGGCACTTCGTCTCCTGATGCAGAACATTCGACATGCTGGTACCACTGTAAATTTGGTGAACAGGCACATAAATGTACTAGTCCTTGCTCGTTCCCAAATGCCAGCGGCGGTCGACCTTAGGCGCAGCAGACTGCTGAACAGGATCACAGCGCCTGTTTATCAGCGACAGGAAATCTGGAATGAAATTTCTGATAGACACAGGTTCTGATTTGAGTATATTACCACAAACTGCAATATATGACTGCCGTCCACCGACTGCATTTTGTTTATCAGCCGCTAATAATTCAACAATACGGACTTATGGAATGCAGAGTATTGA
Organism: Locusta migratoria; assembly: GCA_026315105.1. NCBI lineage: Eukaryota > Metazoa > Arthropoda > Insecta > Orthoptera > Acrididae > Locusta > Locusta migratoria. Next base: position 482,522,223 of record CM048748.1, read on the forward strand.
ATTGGACTTAGGACTACGTCACGCCCTGAATTGGAATTTCACCATAGCAGACGTCGCTGAGCCAATCATCGGTGCGGATTTCTTGGCATATTACCGACTGTTGCCTGACGTAGCGAATTCCCGGCTCGTGGACAACGTGACTGGCCTAACTTCACTTGGTTTTCGCTGTAGCACCAACACACCCAGCGCCAAGCTCGTGCAAGCGGAAGACTGTAAGTACTCATCTCTATTATGTCAATTTCCGAGCTTGACTAGGCCCCCTGGAGCCCCAAAACAAGTGCAACATAAGACTGTGCGTTATATTAATACCACAGATGGCCCTCCAGTGTCATGTAGACCCAGATGGCTGGCACCAGATCGACTAGCAATAGCAAAGGCAGAGTTTGCCACAATGCTAAAGGAAGGCATTATTCGCCCCTCGAGTAGCCCATGGTCTTCAGCGCTTCATCTCGTCCCTAAAAAGAGTGGAGCATGGCGCCCCTGCGGCGATTATAGAGCACTTAATGCAAGAACAATACCTGACCGTTATCCAGTTCCGCTGTTGCGAGATTATAATTATGCCCTTCATGGTGCAACGATCTTTACTGTGCTAGATTGTGCCAAAGCTTACACTCAAATACCGGTGGCGGAGAAAGATATACCTAAAACGGCAATTATCACGCCATTTGGCTTATTTGAAAGCATGTTTATGACATATGGATTACGCAATGCAGCTCAGACTTGGCAAAGGTTTATTGATTCAGTATTACAAGGACTACCTTTTTGTTTCTCTTACCTTGATGATATCTTGATATTTTCGGCCACCGAAGAACAACATCAACAACATCTCAAATCAGTGTTTGAACGCTTGGAACAATATGGCGTAGTTTTGAACATAGCCAAATGCATATTTGGGCAACCTGAAATCGATTTTCTCGGCCATCGTATTTCGGCTGCGAGCTCCCTTCCCTTACCGGATAAGGTTCAAACTATCCTAGAAATACAGAAACCAAATACCATCAAAGAGTTACGTAGGTTTCTCGGGATGCTGAATTTTTATCGTCAACATCTGCCACGAGCAGCAGAATTACAAGAACCCTTGACAGCAGCGCTTTCCAGACCCATGATTAAGAGAAATTCATTAGTACTGTGGACTGAAGCAATGAATTCTGCTTTTGAGGCCGCGAAACGTTGCTTGGCGGACGCTGCATTGTTGGCCCATCCTAAACTTGACGCACCGTTAGCGGTTGTAGTTGATGCAAGTTTAAAGGCTACAGGTGCCGTATTACAACAATGGACAAATGGCTCATGGCAACCACTAGCGTTTTATTCGCATAAGCTGTCGCCTTCACAACAAAAGTGGAGTACTTATGACCGGGAACTTCTCGCTATATACAATGCTATTAAATATTTCAGGCCTCAGATAGAAGCGAGGGATTTTGTTATCTACACGGATCATAAGCCACTGACGTATGCATTCCGACGCAATAGTAACAACTGTTCACCTAGGCAATACAATCATTTAGAGTTTATTGCACAGTTTACCACTAAAATAGAGCACGTCTCTGGATTAGATAATGTGGTGGCCGACTGTCTCTCTCGAGTAAACAGTATCTCAAGCCCAATCGACTTCACTGCACTTGCTCAAGCACAACAATCTGACCAAGAGCTCCAGGTATTGCTGAAGGATGACAACACAGCATTACAGATGCAGCTCGTTAGCGTTCCCGGCACAGATGCTAAACTGTACTGTGATGTCTCGACTGGAAGACCAAGACCATTCCTTCCTACTCAATTTCGCAGACAAGCTTTCGACAATTGTCATGGTTTATCTCATCCCAGAATTCGCCCTACGTTCCGCCTCATATCAAAGCGTTTTGTCTGGCCAGGAATGGAAAAGAACTGCCGTGAGTGGACACGTTCATGTGTTCCATGCCAACGCAGTAAAGTGTCTTGTCACGTACATGCTCCAGTGGGCAATTTTCCCGACGTCTCCTCACGTTTTGCACATGTGCATCTTGACGTAGTAGGTCCGTTAAGTCCATCAAATGGTCAACGTTACTTACTTACTATTATGGACCGTTTCACTAGATGGCCGGAGGCAGTACCGCTGGACAACATTACAGCAGAAACACTAGCCTCAGCCTTTGTGTCCACATGGCTGTCAAGATTTGGGTGCCCACTGCATATAACAACAGACCGAGGCAGGCAGTTTCAGTCGGACTTATTCGCCAAGCTTGCACAATTCTGTGGGTATGTTCATCACAAGACCACAAGTTACCATCCAGCAAGCAATGGTTTAATTGAACGATGGCACCGATCGCTCAAGTCTGCTCTAATGTGCCATGACACAGCCTGGACAACCGCGCTACCAATCGTGTTACTGGGTCTACGAAATGCCTACAAACCTGACATAGACGCTTCCTCGGCAGAACTGGTTTTCGGAGAAGCGTTACGTCTTCCAGGTGAATTCGTTGACGTCAGTTCCTTTCAGTCCATTGTGCAAGACCAGCCTGATTTACTACGTCGCTTGCGCGAACGTATCGCATGTTTTCGCCCACAACAGGGTTCCAGATATGGCACTCCATACTGTTATATTCATCAAGACTTGGACAAATGTACGCACGTGATGCTTCGCATAGACGGTGTGAAACCTGCTCTGCAAGCTCCATACACAGGTCCACATCACGTGTTACATCGAGGTGAACGAACATTTGATATTGTCATAAATGGCAAGGCCACGACTGTCTCCATTGACCGCATCAAGCCGGCGTACATCTATCAGGACGCATCACCGGCTGAGGTTTCAAGAGAACAGCTCAAGTCGACAAAGTCAGCGCCTCAAACTCAGTCACAATCGCCAGCTCAACAACAGCCCACCTCTGTTCCACAACCGACACGCACAACCCATTCTGGACGACAAGTACATTTTCCTGCACGTTTTAGAAGATAACGCTCCACTTCCACCGCGAGGGGCTGATGTGGCGACTAATCATCGTTTACTGTACGTGGTCGTCGTGTTTATAAAGAGGATTCGCCCGCCGCCACAGATGTTGTTGCCGCAGCAAGACTGTTTATTCTTTGTTTTTGCGAGTCTCCTGTTTTTTGTTTAGTACCTAGTTACGACTGTGATCTTCTGTTTGAAACATTGTGCTTTTGATGTGACGATTATACTTTAACGTAAAACGTCTCTCATTTGTGTTTAATGTGTTATATCTACAGTCACAGGTCTACTAAATAAATTATTGTAAAAAATGGTTTCTGCAGAGAATAATTCCGCGTTCTAGTGGCTTGAAAGATACACGCTAATAAAACGTCGGACAGTTCTGCTTCAACTGCCTCGACAAAACTATCACTCAGAATAAAAATACAGAAGGCTGATATATTAGAAACAATTTAAAAATTTAAGTTTAGTCGTTTATAAAAGGGAAAAGAAAATTTACGAGATAGTTATCCAAAGCAAAATACTTCGTTATATGTGCAAGGGGAATTTTATTTTCTGTTATTTCACAAACAGTTCCCGTTTCATAAACTCCAGGGATTATTGGCTCGCAGAAATCTTGCGACAACCTTCATAACCTCTAAAAGCAGTCGCCTCTCAACGAAACTTGGCACTTTGTAGCACGTGCGACAAGATTCAAACAGGTTTGAATCTCAAACGTCGCTCGTTGTAGCGCGCGACACGCAGCGACAGGCAGCGCCACAGTCGGCGCTCACGCAGGACGCTCCCGTTAGCAAACGTTAACCGGAGGAAATTCACCTCTCGAAACCACGCCCATTTACCCCCACCATAGCTAGGAGAATGTCCCACCAACTCAACCCCCTCCCCACAACCGCACAACCACAACGGCAAGCCCGCGAAAAGCACACGCTTTTGTGTTGGACGTTTAAAAAGTGTTTAATGGCTACTACAAATATTGCAATTGAGCTGTTTTGTACAAAACTTTTGCATCGTTATTCGTTTGTTCTTATGCGTCGTAGCAGTGATACAAAATGAATGCTTTTAGATGTGAAAATTGGTCGGAATTCTCTGAAACGCAGTCATCGAATATGAGCGAAAAGAAAACAAAGCATTAACATGCGTTTAGTGCAATGTATGTGACAAGGATTTTGCTTCCACACATCATTTGAACATGTAGAGGAATTAATCCTTATATAAGACACCTTGGAAAAAGGTTTCATAGGCATACTTTCTCAGTACTTAATTACGACATACCTTACCTTAAAATACGCGTTTTGCAAATGTCTTTTAAGCGCCGTTACATTTAGGCTGCCAGCTTTTGTAATATTGAAGTATAAATAAAAAATCCACCAAATACGGCACATTTGCTTCCGATCGCTTGAATTTGAGGCCAAAACGTTTTTAATCCCAAAACGAATAAATTTATTGTTCTCTCCTGGGTTTTAAGATGAAATATATGTGACTATATAGCGTGTTGTTTACATTTGTGTTTGGTGGCGTCCTCACTTTATCGTTTTTTCTAATGTTGTTGTATTTTTTTTTTTTAAGTTTTTTGTTAGCAACTCTCAATGTTTCACGCGATTTATCGTGTTGGGGTGGCTGTAACGTATTCCTATGTTTACGTAGCGTGTCTGTGGTGTGGCGCGGGATTTGGAATGGTTTTCACACTTGTGATGTGTGTTTTTTTTGTGTATATCTAATCTACAGAGACATTAAATTAGTGTGTGTATGTGAGGGGGGGGGGGGGGGAATTATTTGTATATTTTCAGTCCTTATCTCTCTGGAATGTTATTTGTGTGTGGTTTTTATTGGATGTCATTTGTTGCATATTGTCTGTTGGTTTGTTGTGAGCTGTATTTCAAATTTGTGTTCTGTCTACTGGTTTTTTTATCATGCCCCCATTTTCGTGTGTGGCTTGTTTTATTGTCTTCAGTTCTTATGTGTAGGCACATTTGGTCATTTGTGTTCTGTTACTCAGTGTAGTAGAAATCTCAAACTTGCCTTCTACTGGGTAACGGGCTGATTGGATTGGTTATGAATCTCAGTGCAGGTCATTGTAGGCTTTCTGTAAATTGTGAATTCATATTTGTTGTTTCTATTATGTACAGTGAGGTCTAAAATTTAATTTTCTAACTTGTGTTTCAGTAGAGAACTTAGTGTCATTATGAAAATCTTTTGTGTGGGAGTGTTGCTGATCTATTAGGCATATAACCTGAAGATGATATATGTACCAATATTTTATCATGTACTGTTTTGGTTTGAGAGTTTTGTTAAAGATTGGTTTTCTATGTGATTCATGAATATGTCGGCTAGGAAGCCACTGCTTGGGGATCCCTTTCCTGTTGAGAGTGAAATTTGTTATTGAATGTGAAGTAGGCCTAATTTTGTTTGGTGGTGAGTTTGAATAGGGTAGATATTTCTTCTGTGATTGTTGTGGGTATCTTACCTTGTAGTTGGAGGTTCCTTTATATGATATTGATGGTTTCTACTCTTCTTTGTATACATGGAAATTATGACAACATCGTTGGAAAACCCATACACGGGATAACACCTTAATACTTGTGTATTGTAGATAATAAATAATTTGTGGTTTTGCTCGTAAATTCCAGATTACAACAACAGAATGTACCATCAGTCACAGGTGTTAGCCCAAAAATTCGCACCATCGCCGCTCACTTGCAACGAAAAAGCCTCTCTGTTAACCTATACCTCACTATCAGAGTGAAGCTACAGGCTACTTTTTAAATACAAAATCATGCTTGTAAACAAACTATCATCTTTCACTCAGCACATGATTACTCATGCTACATACACCGATCATACAGGTCACAGCATACAGGCAGTATCTCTGTCATCAGATCAACAGATGTTGTTTGTGTGTGTGGGTAGGCTATGCTGGGGTGTCAGGTTTGTGCAGTCTGGGTGTGGTACAATGATTTCAGAATTGGGGCTTCAGGATTTTTCCATACCATTCTTTTTATCTGCATGTCTGTGAAAATTATTTCTGTCTTTCAGTGTTTCTTCTGTTTTATGGAAGTTTAGTCCTCTGATTATGAGTTTTATTTCTTCATTAACTAATTCTCCTGTTAATTTTGGACTGAATTAGGTGTAATAAGTGTTATAAAAGTTGTTTTGTGATGTGTTGAACTTCTGTTATAATGTTTTACATTTATCTGTGGGACACTGTTATACCTGTGTTATGTTTCAGACCTTTCTCAACTATGTTGCATTTTTGTTCAGTTAAAAAGCAGATATACTGAACATCTTAGACCACTGAAAAGTAGTAGCTCTCATTCCACATTTGCTGAACACAGAATCGTGCCCCAAGAAAAATAAAAACTGACCTATGAATTCTCAAAACCAGGAAATGGCTTATTCCAAAAACTAAACAATAGAAGCAATGGCCCTCAGTAAGAAAGTACAGTGTGTTAACTATTAGATGCAGAGCTCTCCCTAGTTCCAAATCAGAACGAGTCAGTAGACAGGAGGCTTCGACAGGCAGTCTTTTGTTTGCATACCTATTTCATATTGATTCCCCTTCCTTGTGATAAGTGTAGATAATTCTTGAAGTTAGGATCTTTGTCAACCATGCTTATGTGTAAGCTGTTTTGTTTCATTTAGGTTCAGCATTTAAAGTGAAGTGCCCCACTTGTGCTTCATGGGAGCAAGCTACGCAGTTTGTGGTGCCAGCACTGCAAGATGTAGGCACTGTTTGTCTCTCCCCTCCCCCATCCACCCCTCTCCCACAGCTGGCCTTGTTTGAGGTGTGGCTTATTACCTCTGCTGCCCCCCCCCCCCCCCCCGCCCATCCTTACAGAACTCTACCATCTAACATTTAATATACTGTGCAACAATTCTCTCTTTGACACCATAAAACAACTACATAAATATTTCCCACCCTTGCACTGCCTTTGATTACAAGTTTCTAGCAAAACAAGTTACAAAACTAAAAGATAGCATCAGAAAATGAGATAAAACGATACAAACAAGAGTGAACACCACCGCAGCACAAAGGTTAAAGTGCAGTTTATGAGTCTACAACTGATGCTTGATGTGTAGACATTGGCAACAGCTTGAGGAATAATGGGAGTCGCATTCGAGCGGCCAAAAGAAACAATAAAGTTATTTGTTTTGGAAATAAAAACTTTTTCTTGTTGCTGATGACAATTGTAGAACATGTTATTGCTTAATTAAAGCAACATGTAAACCCTGCAAATAACTTCATTGAGATATGTAAATAAATGTAGGTCTAAATTATTTAACTTAATTCTCATGCCGAAACCTGTTTGGGTGATAAAAAAGCTAAAAAGGCTGTCTTGCATAAGGTGGAATTCCTCTCCAGTTTATCAAAGCAAGCACATAAATAAGATCTGCAGCATCTACAAGATGATCATATCTAAGGGGATTCCCACAAAAAGTGGGAGATTTGGGTGGGCACAAACTAAATTGAAACACAAAAAAATGCCAAAAATATTGAAATTCATTAATGGCCTTACGAAAATAAAGAAAAATAGACAAGAATCAAAAGAAACATCTTGGAATAAGTAACTAGAATTAGTATCAATTCCAACACTACATGCATAAGATTATTATTAACCCGTGAGAACTCGTTGACATATATAGGTCAATTCTAGTTACCAATACCATCCATTCATAAAAAAAAGACAGGTCTATCCCATTACCCAGAACCAAATATTCATTTGCAAACTACAAAGAGCTCTTATTGATAGCAAGAAATGAGGTGTGTATGTCGATTCTACAGCAGTGGCGGTGTAGTGTTCTGATAATGGAAATGCTCTTTGAAAACCCTGTCACCTAAAATGAGAGGAATAATCTTTTGTGTTAACCACAAAATAAATGTTTAATGTAGTTTCTGCTCTGTGGATGACAGGTTATGGTATGTACCCTTGCCCTGTCAGTACCTATATTATGTATCCTGTTTCAAACATTAGCACACTGTGCCACCGTTGCAGTAAGTATAATTTAATCCATTTTCCAGCAGCAATTATTTTAGGGATTCACACAAATAGGCTATTCAAGTTACCCTTGTTTGTGAAAAATATTTTGTATTCGCAAAAATGTCAAGATTTTCAAGAATGTGGTTAGGCAAAAAATAAAATTACAGCTTAAGTTAATTTACAAATGGAAACACATTGTGTGATATAACTACTGATATACAATAATATCTGCTGCTTGTAATAACTATGAATGTAATCAGTAATGCGTACAATGACATAACACATTACATACTTGGTAAAAGCCAACATGTGGAATCAGTCACTGCAGTTGACTTTTTAAAAACCATACTGTTCTCATTGAATTTTTTGAGGTTTTGTATCTCTAGATTTGCAAAATGTCTTCCACCAATTTTCTCCTCTGAATGTAAACATACTTTGTCAGCACCCATATTCATGAGGGAGATATGATCATCATAATAAAATAAGATTGAAAATGGAAAGATTTAGATGTTCCTTTTCCACTATGCACTTTCACAGAATGGAACAGTAGATATATACCATGAAAACAGTTCAATGAACCAAATGTGATTTGATAATAAATATTCCTTTTTTTCCATGAGCTATTAGAGAATGGAACTGTAGAGAAACATAAAAGCGGTTTGAGGAACCCTCTGCCATGTACTTCAATGTGGCTTGCAGAGTATTTATGTAGATATGTTTAACTTCAGGCCTCTGCTATAAGTTTAGGAAATATTAACACAAGTAACACTAAAGACCTACTTGGTTAGCCATGCAGTTTAAGGCAGCGCTTACAGGGTGGCATGCTGGCCCACGTTTGAATCCACCCACTGGATTAGTGATGTGGGTCTGAGTGTCAGGCGCCTGTATGTGTTTTTTTTAAACAGTTTGCCACAGGTGAATATTAGGCTGGTATCAAAGTTCAACCTCCTTTACATGACTTACAAATATTTAGAAAACCTAATTATTCTGAAAGGAAAGACGCCAAGATCACAGTACGAGTAATTGATTGACAACCGGTATTGATGTGCTTTGCCATCATCTTCTGGTGGTATATATTTTACAATATGGTCATATGTTAAAAAAATAAAGTGCAACATTGTAATTAGTCAAAATATTTTTTATATATATTTATACAAAAACAGGAAGAGCAACATTGTGTTTAATCAAAATGTAATAGTCTGGCTAAGTGCAATGTTGCACTTTCTTTTTTTTAAACATGTCCACATTGTAACAAATATATGACCAGAAAATGATGGCATAGTATATCAAAACCGATCATCAATAAATTAATCGTATTGTGGTCTTGGTATTCTTCCTTTTGGAGATAATTAATCATTGCAGATCACCTCCATTCTGCAAAGTCAGGTAATTTCAAATTAGAAAATTTCTAAGGGGGTAATTAAGTGACGATAGGTAGGCCATCCGGCCAGATGTTAAATTTAATCGCCAAATACGTACAGTAGTAAATATTATTTAAAATAGACAGTGTGGCTATCCAGTACTTAGCTCAGTATTGTCAAGTCGTACAAAGAAAACAAAAATAAATTTCCATATGAGGTTTTGGAAATTTTTTTCTTCATCGGGTAGGATAGAGAAGAAATGGGATAGAAGGGAAGGGTAACTACACACAACCTAGACCAGGCACGACCAACATTTCCGCCTAGCGGGCGCGCCCGCAAGCGGAGTGCACTATATTTCCCAGCTCCAGCTACAACCATATGTCACTAGTGTCCCACACGCCGCTGCGCACAGAGCGCAGGGCAGGGGCGTGGTAAAGGCTGCCCGTGGGCGGTGCCGCGGGCACGGCAAGGGCACCACAGGGCAGTGTTTGGCCATGCCTGACTGTGGTCATGAGTAAGGATGGAGGGGAAGGGTGATATGTGGCAGTCAGACATTTGATTACTGTTGCTACTGAGCTAAGTATTGGGCAGCCACTGTCTCTCTTTGACAGATACTCGACAATGAGATGCAACAATATTATTTCAGACTATCAGATATGTAGTAATAATGCCAAACCTGCATCAATATGGGACAACGACAAATGGAAAAGAAGTAGCTAGGCCAGTAACAGTAAGAAGTTACTTTCATAACATTTAACACATTGATTGCCATGAAACCACAGCAGAGCCAAGGGGAACTGTGCCTTATTTTATAGTATTCCTTATAAATTTATTTAATGTTTGAAATACTGCCATAAATGCTGTATATAAATGGCACACATTTCTCTTGTACCAGTACTCAAAAGACAGACAGTGTCAATTGAAGACCAAGATACCACCTGTGGGCATTGTGTAATGACGTCATATCTGAATCTCACAAGATACTCTATGTAGCTATACCAACCAGCAAAACAAACACTATCAACGAATATAAACAGACGGGATAATATTGTAATACTCATGTATTGTAGATACTAAATAATATGTGATCATCCTCATAAATTACAGAATACCACAAAAGGATATGCATTCGTTCACAGGTCTCAGTCCAAAAATTTGAGCCTTTGGCGCTCACTTGCAAAGAAAAGAATAATCTCTTGGCCTTGATCTATATCTAACCATCAGAAAGAAGCTACATATCACTTTTTAAACGCAAAATAGTAATCTTTAATCTATGTTATGCTTGTAAACAAACTATCATCTTTAACTCAATATGACATCATTGGTTAAAGCCGATGGATAGTATTGCGCTCTTCAGTTGACCCAACACCATACAGTCAAGTTCACAGAATTTATTTGCAAATACAAATTACTATTAGATCGCAATTTGTGCAAGTACATTAAGAACCAGTCACTGCAAGGGTGTAACAGTTTGCTTTAGGTAATATAAATAGACTGCATTTATTCAGTGATAACTTCCATACCTATGACACCATTGGCCAAAACTGACAGGTGGTATCCCTGTCTTCAATTATGATGAAAGAGACAATTTCTACATTCTGTAATAGTCACATTATTTTTGCAATAGAAACTGAACAGAGCTTTTTGGCTGTGTGTTGTTTATATAAGACGTTGTATCCCTTCTTCAATTATGCCGTAAGACATAATTTCTATGTTCTGTAACAGTCATATTTTTGCAGTGGAAACTGAACACATCTTTTTGGCTGTGTGTTGTTTGTATAAGGCCTAAGGTCCATCTATCGCAACAAAGTTAGTAGCTTTGGTTTATAACGTTCTTGTGAACTCCTCACTTTCAAATGTAAAAATTTTATTCTTTAGAATGGGAACTATTCAGAAATGTTTTTAACTTACGAGTTGTAGACCACTGGAGCATACATGTACAATTCAGTAATACTTTCAATTTGCAAAAGTATGATAAATCTAGTCATAACTATGAAACTTAACACACAACGTTTATGCAGGAGTAAGTGCAGAAGAATTTCTGAATATAATCTGGCTATTTGCAGCTTTTTCTACAAAATTACAAGACATTAAACAGCTGTTGAATTGGCATCAGTTGTGCCAGGTACTTCCACAGTAAAAGTTGGTGAAGAGAATACTGAATTCTTGAAATAGTAATATCACACAGCAGCCTTATGTTCGAAAGGAACACAATTTTAGATTGTTCTTCCAAAGATAGGCAAATTACCGTGTCAATGTTAGACATTTCAAACTTATTTTTTATGTTATTTACTGATTAGTTTCGATGAAGGTATAAAAATACAGATTATAGCAGTAATGGATGTTCTTTATGCTATGGTAACGTTTATTACCTGCACTACCAACATTGTCACGGTAAGGAAATACAAATCGTTAGGATGACAGAATATTACTTGTCATACAAAAAACACGACTAAAAGAATAGAAGCAGGTGTTTTTCTAGCGATTTTACAACAGGAGACAAGCTACCAACTAACCACAAAGCAACACGGTTAAATTAACACTCTGCAAATGATATCCAATTTCGACGAGCTACAATAATAATAATATAGGATTAAATAAAACCATTTTACTTGTTTTTGTTTATATGTAAGATCGGATGACCATCGAGTAATCGATACATGCATGAATCGATCACATCCAAGATAATCGATTTTTATCGTTAATTAGGGTGATGCACTGATAGCTCAGTCTCCACAAAATGTAGATTTGTTACTGATTACTGAATATCATCATGAATCAAACATATACTGTAAAACATTTTGTGATGTCACATATTTTTGAGTTTGACTGACTCAGTGATGCTAAGACCTTTGGTGTATTCATGCAGGTAGCGTCCTTAAGCGACATATCTGTGAGTCCCTCATGGTATGGGTGAAACCATAGACCATAAATAAACATAGACTGCGCACGCTCCTATCTCTGCCATGTTGAGGTTTGAAACCAACATCTAAATCACGTGACTCGGGGCAAGAAGCAGTGTTTACGTCATTACTAGCAGTGTGATGTGCAGCTGACAGTTGTAGTATTTCTTATTTATAAATGAAATCAAGCATTGATTTTAATAATGAAACTACACGTCCTATTCCTATTACACATGTTATTGTTCTATTCACGTAAAATCTCGGAAATTTCGCTTGATAATGCAGTGGTTATCGATTTTATGTGGAGCCAAGTGACAGTTGTTGACAGTTGTTTGTAAAGGCCACATTTCTTTAGTGAATACGTGTTTTTGTTTCAATGTCACGTCATTTGACTTCTGTATTGCATCCTGCATTGGTTTTTAACAATTCAATAATACGTGTGAAATGTTTAGTACGCTTTCGTATGAAACGAAATCCGTTTATAATCAGTACGTCAGGTTTGTTACACCAAATAAGCGTCCGCTTAATCAAGTGCAGATACCGTAACAATATCAAGAAAACTGTTTTAAAGGAACGATAGGCCTTATTATGTTGCAATAGGCGCATCCAATAGTCAGTATGTTCAGTCTTCACTATGTATTGAAGGATTTGATGTTTTTCAAACACACAAAATAACATATGTACAATTAAGCCTAGTGCTTGTTATTGGAATGTTTCACAGAAAATCTTGTAATGAAGGCTTAAATTTCATTGGCAGAACACTTAAGAGATGCAACAGTTCTATTAAAGAAACAGCCTATATTACATTTGTATGTCCTGGTTTAGTATATTGCTGTGGATTGTGGGATTCCCATTAAGTGTGACTGACTGACGATATAGAGTGTTCAGAGAACTGCAGCTCATTTTGTATCATAACAATTAATGGAGGAGACACAGAAATGATGCACAAGTTGGAGTGAATATCAACATAAGAAAGGCATTATTCGTTGTGCGAGATTTATTTGCAAAATTTAATTCATCAACTTTCTCCAAACGCCAATATATTTTGTTAGCCCACACCCCATACTTACCCAGACATCCAAGTGTAAGCTCAGTCTCTAATAATAATGCTATAGATGGGACATTAAACTTTTAGCTCCCTTCCTACTCCTTTTGACCCATGACGTCAGCAAGTTGTATGGCTTGAAACAATCTTTCTGTTATGAATGTGACATTATCAATACGATCTTATAAATTTACATTCATCCTTTCACCAACTGAGTCCCATGTTGCTGTTAAAGAACACTAGGATAATTACTTGAAACGCCAATAATTCATACTGCCAAATTCTTGCCAGAACACTATGGAAAAGGAAAGTTTCTTTTTGTGTAATGGAAAGTTTTACTTTGTGTGTTTTGAAATGTTGCTTTCCACATTTTTCTGTTTAGTATATTGCTGTCATGGGTTCAAAGCGAACTTGTGGTACCCCAATCTTCAGTTATGCCCTACTGTAGTACACCTTCATATCCACAACAACAAAGACAAGTTATTTCTGACATTGCAATCAATTTCATGAACACATGAATTTCATTTACCTTTTACATGTGGTCAAAGAGATGGTTCCTTAATATATCCCAAAACACAAAAACAATTCCAATTACTGGTACATTGTCAAAGACTGGTACATCCACCTTTAGTTGTATACAAAATACCTGTCGAGTAACTATAAAAACTCAATCTACTTGAAGTAATTACTGGAACATGTGATTAAGTATACTTTAATTTTGAATCATTTGGTAAGAATTGAAATCAATATCTTGCTTTATCTTAGGCAGGAACTTAGTGAACACTGTGTGTTAGCATGATAATTCATTACTCCTCTCTTAAGACTGGGCAAGAATATAAATTGTGCATACAAATGTCTCTGGTTGCCTCAGTGTTGTCTACATCAGCTAAAAGAGGTTTCTGTTGCCAGTGGAAAAACCATTTAGGAGTACATGTATTGGGGAGTAAGAATTCAAAGTTCTTTAAAAACTCATTCTGAACTGTATGGACATCTACCCCACACAACATATTCTATGATTAGTTGTTGTGAATTAAATTACTCCAGGTGCTCTGCTCCAGAGAATAGGTTGACAAAAGGATTTTGGAAAATGTATATAAGTCAACACAAAATTGTAACAGAAATACTATCCTTCCCCCACTTTAAAATTAACACAAACAGCTATGTAGTTTTGTACACTCTACACATTACAATGTTTACTGTTCGTACACTTCCTTTAGATGAACTGATTGGGCCACATGAATACACCATATATGCTGTGTGTGTGTGTGTGTACACACATGCGCATAACCATTAGGATCTGTAGATGTTAAAGACTGCTGCCTTTCCTGGTAAATTATCAGGGACAAGTAAGTAAACTTCTGATGACTAACATTTCTTCCTTCCTGAACTAATGCCAAAAAGAAATCATTTCCTTAAGTCAGCCATAAAAACAAATGATTGAATTGATAAACACATCAGAGTCACACAAACTTTATATCCTTGTAATGTGCAAATTTTATAATGCATAATCACTCATCACATATTTTAAAAATAACCTCATTCCAATGATATTTTGACAGGAAAAAGAAAAGAAAAATAAATATGGAGGGGGGGGGTGAAGAAAAATAATGAAGTCAGTTTAAAAATTAATTTATTTCACATAAATACAAGAAATCAGCCAGCAAATGAAATGAATTTTCAAAATGTACAATTACTGGTTCTTAAACAAAATAATTTTTGTGTGGAAGCTCCTGACACGTGCATCATGTAGCTTCTCAGTGTGGAGTCTTGCTTCGTGATGCAACCTTACTTTAAAATATTCATACAACACTGCTTTCTTCAACTGGTGAACATGGTTATCAATTGGAGGACAATTTGCCACAAGTTCATAGAGCTGCATAAAAATATCACTCTTTATATCCTGCATGGACAAGGTAACCAATCTGTTCAATAAATTTTTCACATTTAAAAGTTGTGTTTGCCGTAATATTTTCTCACCCATCTTGCAAAGATAAACAACATCATTCGATGGAATTGTCAAGCCGCCTCTGTTCTTGACTTTCAAGATCCCAGAACTTGAAACATTTGAACACAGTGCCATTTGGCAAAACTGGCACTTCACTTTTTTCAGAAGTTTCTTGGTGACAAATCCAGCTATATATTGCACAACATCATGTACATACAAAGTAAGTGAAGCTGGATTTGGTATAATCATGGTCATGATTAATAAATGCAACCTGCAGAACAGGTGGCAATTCATGATCAAGGTCTTCTTTATTACCGCTTGACATTACACTAAGAATTGTTGTCGAATCAATAGCTGAACAATTTGCACTAGTTGGTGCACCAATTTGAATATGTACCAAAAGTCTCTTAAAAGCAGCTTCAAACTGTCGGGCTGTGGGATTATTATTGGCCCCCCCACGACTTCTCACTGCACTGAAGAAAACTTCCAAGTGGTCTTGACTTAGTTTGTGTGTTAGCAAGAAAGACATTTGTGGTGCAAATCTATTTTGTATGTCCTCATAGATGGCTAAGCTTGAATGCAGACTTGCAATCATGCCTATAAATCCAACTCTTCTTGAAGAATACACTAATAATGTTCCACTGGCTGATTCTTTTAGTGCAAAGAGCCAAGCTGTAGCCTCCTTTACATACTGGCATACATTATTGTATGTAGTCTGCTCCAAGGGTCTTTTGAACCCCTTTGAAAATCGATTCCTACTGTTTAATATATCAAATATATTATCTAATAACCTCACAAATTTCACTGTTTCATCACAACCCTGAAACTGAGGTAAACCCAAAACGTTTTCGCAGTATGTAAAGGCACTGGCTACACTTTGACTCAATGTCTGTGCGGCAAGTTTTACCTTCATGGGCTCTTTATGCCAATTAATATGGCGTTTCGTTAATTTTGTCCCCAAATGCAGTCCTTCCTGAGCCTGTAATTTTGGAGCTCCACAAAGTAACTCCATTTTATTGGACCATCTTTACCGAAGAGTGTCCCCTTTGTGGCAAGACAGTTTCGGATAAGCTTTAGCATGTGACAGGCATCTAACAGAATGTGTACTTTCAGACCTGTTGCTGGATTTATAAACCATGGCTTCATGTTGTCAGCAGTAAGTTCCGCTCCCAAGTAACGAGCCATTGACATATTTGCAGCAGCACCATCAAATGTTACAGAAAGTACATTAATGTCTATTTGTTGCAAAAAATCCAGACAAGATAGAATTAAATTAGCCCTCTCACTACCACATAAACCATTAGTCAAGAAGTAACCCACTGGAATTTTCCAATTGTCATTCAGTGCCACCACCATGAACACCAAGGCATCTTTTGCATCAGGTAAATTTTCACACAACATTTCAGTGCCACAATCCACATACCCAATAAACCTTTTACCATCAAATTCAATATGTTTTCGAATGGCCATTTCGTCCACCATCAGAGATACGACAACTTTTTTGCCCACAGCTGCCATATGACATGATTTTTGAATAAGTGCAGCTTTTGCTTCAGCACTGAATCCTGGTTTTCCACTTACCCCTTGGTACCATTTACGCAATGTACTGGGATGTGGTAAGTAATTATTGAAAACATCTCTTACATAATCATATGCCCGGCTAGAAAAAAAGTTCAATGTAAGGGCAAACTTGCGAAGCTCTTCAGGGTACTCCTTCCCATGCTCTCCTTTAAAACTCCTCAACAACTCGACCACAACAGGTGGGAGAAGATTCTACAAACAGAAAGTAAAACATTTATCAATACTTTAATAACATCTGTGCGTACACACACACACACACACACACACACACACACACACACACACACACACACACACACACACAAACAAACTGACAACTTATTTGTAGTAAGATCTGAATTAAAGCAATTCTAATCAAAATATAACTTCAGCTTGGTTCCAGTATTTTCTACTTTAATTTACGTAAAGTGTATATTACTGCTCTTTTACTCCAACACTCTTCCGTTTAAAAGAATAAATGTATTACACCAAAACAAGTTATCACATTTGTACTATTGTTTTATTCTACAGAGTTCTTCACGTCGAAGCACTATACAGCTGTAATTATATGAAAAAATAGAAACATTGTCGTACCTGTAATATGTCAGATGTACTTTCAGTAATCAACTGCCTCTCTTTTAATTCTGACAGCAGTGCTTCAGCAGTAGTAACTTTTTTCAATAAACGACGGCATTTCTGCCTTTCCAAACGTAACTTCTTTCTTGTATCTGCAAGTCTATTTTGAGCAACTTCAATAAAATTTGTTGCTTTACTGGGTGACAGTGCCACTGCTTCTGTTTTATAATCTCCTATATATGACTTCCTGAATGTTTTTGGCCGTTTCAGCTGCTGTTCATCTGTGATGGGACTAAGAAAAGCAATATGTTGACAATTTTTGGACTGATTTGTACACTAATTCAACAATATTTTGATACTTGGAGCTATTGTCATATAGCTACTTATAATGAAACATGTTGCACATTATGATAAACTAGTATGTAGGCTTAGGTCTGCAGTATACCACACACTTTTTAAAAAACATTTACAGAAGGAAACTACTGTACTGGGCAAACCCCAAGAGTAATAATATTAAAAGAATTAATGTATTGAAAAAGACAGTGTTATCTTAAATAAAACAAACAGTGATACAAAACTGACTTCCACAATAAAAAATAGTGTGTTCTAAAGTATGTACATGAAGGGAGAAATCAGTTTCAGAAATAAATGGCAATAGGCCTACATTATTAGAAAACAAAATGCAGATATTCATTAACACCGTAAAAAATTAAGGCCTGCTGAGTTCAGTGCCACACACACAAAGGTCCTCAATACATACTTGTACAACTGCAAAGGCATGTTTGTTTTATTCCTATACAGAAGAGTGAAGTGAAAAAGCATCGAGAAAACCTCTAAAGTATTATTAGAGAGAATGAATTTTATAGTGAAGAGTAGGCTATATATGCAAAGGATGATATTACCCTTTGCATGTACTTTTAAACTACCACATAACTGTTTTGTTAATAGCTTTAATAACTAGATATTAATGTACAGAAAAATGTATAAAGACAGGCCACTATCAGCATTGTTAATTTGATGTTCTGAAGTGTCTTGTGTAGAGCACATTTTACAATAGTGGTTTAAATTCACTTGTCATATTTCAAAATAAACAATGAGTTTAAATGGTGGAAAAAAAACTTACATTATGACCTCTCAAACCTAACAAATCTAATTTTACGATACCAGCTTAAATTTAAATGTTATGTTTAAGTGATTCGAATTGTCCATAACAAATTTAATGTCATACAGATAACTATTAGGTAAAAATAAAATTCATCTTACACATTTTCGGAAGATGATGACGCTTCTTGCATGTCCCTCAGAGCTGGTGGTTTCCTCTTCCGTCCTCTAGGTAGTAAGTGCGGAGGAAAATCGAAAATTGTTGGTACAGCATCTGGCTTTAGTTTCTTTCCGAAACCAAAAGCCTCGGTATCAAAAGATTCAGGCGAAAAATGTTTGCTGCACAACATTGTGTGTTCGTTGGGCTTGAAATTCTCCCTTTTCAAATCAAGGGTCCAAACTTTTCTCCGCCCTTCATCTTTTGGAAAACTGTAATCGATTTTGTGATAATGTAGAAACAAATCAGGAAATACGAGAAAAAACAAAGACCATGGAATTTCTTACTGAAATTCATCACTTATTTTTACTGAACAATCCCAGTTAGACTTACAGTATAGGGACCTTCATAATTCACTTCATGACATTTACAAAAGTAAAATATACTGAGAAAAGCATTTGTATCTGCTTTGGAACAATATAGCCCATTGCTTTTGATTGTAAATATACTGAATTCATCTTACAAAATGTATCCACAAAGCGATTTGTAGCATTAAAACTCTACCTGTGAAAAGATATATTGCTTCCTTTTACGAATCTTTCGGTGCAACCGAACGCAGAACAGGATCTCACCATTGTAGCAGAGTAACTACAAGTGAAAATACCACACAAACAATAAAAGAAACGAAGTTCAACAGTAAAGCGTCGCACTCTTACACAGTAATAACTCAGCAAACGTTAGCCGGAGGAAATTCACCTCTCGAAACCACGCCCATTTACCCCCACCATAGCTAGGAGAATGTCCCACCAACTCAACCCCCTCCCCACAACCGCACAACGGCAAGCCCGCGAAAAGCACACGCTTTTGTGTTGGACGTTTGAAAAGTGTTTAATGGCTACTACAAATATTGCAATTTGGCTGTTTTGTACAAAACTTTTGCATCGTTATTCGTTTGTTCTTATGCGTCGTAGCAGTGATACAAAATGAATGCTTTTAGATGTGAAAATTGGTCGCAATTCTCTGAAACGCAGTCATCGAATATGAGCGAAAAGAAAACAAAGCATTAACATGCGTTTAGTGCAATTTATGTGACAAGTATTTTGCTTCCACACATCATTTGAACATGTAGAGGAATTAATCCTTATATAAGACACCTTGGAAAAGGTTTCATATACGTAGGCATAATTTCTCAATACTTAATTACGACATACCTTTCCTTAAAATACGCGTTTTGCAAACGTCTTTCAAGCGCCGTTACATTTAGGCTGCCAGCTTTTGTAATATTGAAGTATAAATAAAAAATCCACCAAATAAGGCACATTTGCTTCCGATCGCCTGAATTTGAGGCCAAAACGTTTTTAATCCCAAAACGAATAAATTTATTGTTCTCTCCTGGGTTTTAAGATGAAATATATGTGGCTATATAGCGTGTTATTTACATTTGTGCTTGGTGGCGTCCTCACTTTATCGTTTTTTCTAATGTTATTTTTTTTAGTTTTTTGTTAGCAACTCTCAATGTTTGACGCGATTTATCGTGTTGTGGTGGCTGTAACGTATTCCTATGTTTACGTAGCGTGTCTGTGGTGTGGCGCGGGAATTGGAATGGTTTTCACACTTGTCATGTGTGTTTTTTTGTGTATATCTAATCTACAGAGACATTAAATTAATGTGTGTGTGGGGGAGGGGAATTATTTACATATTTTCAGTCCTTATCTCTCTGGGAATGTTATTTGTGTGTGGTTTTTATTGGATGTCATTTGTTGCATACTGTCTGTAGGTTTGTTGTGAGCTGTATTTCAAATATGTGTTCTGTCTACTGTTTTTTATCATGCCCCCATTTTCGTGTGTGGCTTGTTTTATTGTCTTCAGTTCTTACGTGTAGGCACATTTGGTCATTTGTGTTCTGTTACTCTGTGTAGTAGAAATCTCAAACTTGCCTTCTACTGGGTAACGGGCTGATTGGATTGGTTATGAATCTCAGTGCAGGTCATTGTAGGCTTTCTGTAAATTGCGAATTCATATTTGTTGTTTCTATTATGTACAGTGAGGTCTAAAATTTAATTTTCTAACTGTGTTTCAGTAGAGAACTTAGTGTCATTATGAAAATCTTTTGTGTGGGAGTGTTGCTGATCTATTAGGCATATAACCTGAAGATGATATATGTACCAATATTTTATCATGTTCTGTTTTGGTTTGAGAGTTTTGTTAAAGGTTGGTTTTCTATGTGATTCATGAATATGTCAGCTAGGAAGCCACTGCTTGGGGATCCCTTTCCTGTTGAGAGTGAAATTTGTTATTGAATGTGAAGTAGGCCTAATTTTGTTTGGTGGTGAGTTTGAATAGGGTAGATATTTCTTCTGTGATTGTTGTGGGTATCTTACCTTGTAGTTGGAGGTTCCTTTCTATGATGTTGATGGTTTCTACTCTTCTTTGTATACATGGAAATTATGTCAAATGATATTAATATTACTGTGTTTGGTATACTTCCATTTACTATTTTTTTCTGTTAGTTTTCTTGAGTTCTCTAGGCTTCTATTTCCTGTATATTTGTAGGTATTACGGCATAACTGAAGACAGGGCTACCATCTGTCATCTTTGATCCATGACAACATCGTTGGAAAACCCATACACGGGATAATACCTTAAAACTTGTGTATTGTAGATAATAAATAATTTGTGGTTTTGCTCGTAAATTCCAGATTACAACAACAACAGAATGTACCATCAATCACAGGTGTTAGCCCAAAAATTCGCACCATCGCCGCTCACTTGCGACGAAAAAGCCTCTCTGTTAACCTATACCTCACTATCAGAGTGAAGCTACAGGCTACTTTTTAAATATAAAATCATGCTTGTAAACAAACTATCATCTTTCACTCAGCACGTAATTACTCATGCTACCTACACCGATCATACAGGTCACAGCATACAGGCAGTATCTCTGTCATCAGATCAACAGATGTTGTTTGTGTGTGTGGGTAGGCTATGCTGGGATGTCAGGTTTGTGCAGTCTGGGTGTCGTATAATGATTTCAGAATTGGGGCCTCAGGATTTTTCCATAGCATTCTTTTTATCTGCATGTCTGTGAAAATTGTTTCTGTCTTTCAGTGTTTCTTCTGTTTTATGGAAGTTTAGTCCTGTGATTATGAGTTTTATTTCTTCATTAACTAATTCTCCTGTTAATTTTGGACTGAATTAGGTGTAATAAGTTATACAAGCTGTTTTGTGATGTGTTGAACTTCTGTTATAATGTTTTACATTTATCTGTGGGACACTGTTATACCCGTGTTATGTTTCAGACCTTTCTCAACTATGTTGCATTTTTGTTCAGTTAAAAAGCAGATATACTGAACATCTTAGACCACTGAAAAGTAGTAGCTCTCATTCCACATTTGCTGAACACAGAATAGTGCCCCAAGAAAAATAAAAACTGACCTATGAATTATCAAAACCAGGAAATGGCTTATTCCAATAACTATACAATAGAAGCAATGGCCCTCAGTAAGAAAGTACAGTGTGTTAACTATTAGATGCAGAGCTCTCCCTAGTTTCGAATCAGAACGAGTCAGTAGACAGGAGGCTTCAACAGGCAGTCTTTTGTTTGCATACCTATTTCATATTGATTCCCCTTCCTTGTGATAAGTGTAGATAATTCTTGAAGTTAGGATCTTTTTCAACCATGCTTATGTGTAAGCTGCTTTGTTTCATTTAGGTTCAGCATTTAAAGTGATGTGCCCCACTTGTGCTTCATGGGAGCAAGCTACGTAGTTTGTGGTGCCAGCACTGCAAGATGTAGGCACTGTTTGTCTCTCCCCTCCCCCATCCACCCCTCTCCCACAGCTGCCCTTGTTTGAGGTGTAGCTTATTACCTCCGCTGCCCCCCCCCCCCCAATCCTTACAGAACTCTAACATTTAATATACTGTGCAACAATTCTCTCTTTGACACCATAAAACAACTACATAAATATTTCCCCCCCTTGCACTGCCTTTGATTACAAGTTTCTAGCAAAACAAGTTACAAAAACTAAAAGATAACATCAGAAAATGAGATAAAACGACACAAACAAGAGTGAACACCACCACAGCACAAAGGTTAAAGTGCAGTTTATGAGTCTACAACTGATGCTTGATGTGTAGACATTGGCAACAGCTTGAGGAATAATGGGAGTCGCATTCGAGCGGCCAAAAGAAACAATAAAGTTATTTGTTTTGGAAATAAAAACTTTTCTTGTTGCTGATGACAATTGTAACACATGTTATTGCTTAATTAAAGCAACATGTAAACCCTGCAAATAACTTCATTGAGATATGTAAATAAATGTAGGCCTAAATTATTTAACTTAATTCTCATGCCGAAACCTGTTTGGGTGATAAAAAAGCTAAAAAGGATGTCTTGCATAAGGTGGAATTCCTCTCCAGTTTATCAAAGCAAGCACAGAAATAAGATGATCATAATTTGAAACACCAAGACAATGTTTAATAATAATCATCATATCTAAGGTGATTCCCACAAAAAGTGGGAGATTTGGGTGGGCACAAACTAAATTGAAAAAAAAAAAAAAATTGCCGAAAATATTGAAATTCATTAATGGCCTTACGAAAATAAAGAAAAAATAGACAAGAATCAAAAGAAACATCTTGGAATAAGTAACTAGAATTAGTATCAATTCCAACACTACATGCATAAGATTATTATTAACCCGTGAGAACTTGTTGACATATATAGGTCAATTCTAGTTACCAATACCATCCATTCAGGGGGGGGAGGGGGGAAAGACAGGTCTATCCCATTACCCAGAACCAAATATTCCTTTGCAAACTACAAAGAGCTCTTATTGATAGCAACCCTGTCACCTAAAATGAGAGGAATAATCTTTTGTGTTAACCACAAAATAAATGCTCTGTGGATGACAGGTTATGGTATGTACCCTTGCCCTGTCAGTACCTATATTTTGTATCCTGTTTCAAACATTAGCACACTGTACCACCGTTGCAGTAAGTATAATTTAATCCATTTTCCAGCAGCAATTATTTTAGGGATTCACACAAATAGGCTATTCAAGTTACCCTTGTTTGTGAAAAATATTTTGTATTCGCAAAAATGTCAAGATTTTCAAGAAAGTGGTTAGGCAAAAAATAAAATTACAGCTTAAGTTAATTTACAAATGGAAACACATTGTGTGATATAACTACTGATATACAATAATATCTGCTGCTTGTAATAACTATGAATGTAATCAGTAATGCGTACAATGACATAACACATTACATACTTGGTAAAAGCCAACATGTGGAATCAGACACTGCAGTTGACCTTTTAAAAATCATACTGTTCTCATTGAATTTTTTGAGGTTTTGTATCTCTAGATTTGCAAAATGTCTTCCACCAATTTTCTCCTCTGAATGTAAACATACTTTGTCAGCACCCATCTTCACGGGGGAGATCATCATAATAAAATAAGATTGAAAATGGAAAAATTTAAAGGTTCCTTTTCTACTATGCACTTTCACAGAATGGAACACGAGATATATACCATGAAAACATTTCAACGAACCCTCTCCCAGGCACTTAAATGTGATTTGATAATAAATATTCCTTTTTTTCCATGAGCTATTAGAGAATGGAACTGTAGAGAAACATAAAAGCGGTTTGATGAACCCTCTGCCATGTACTTCAATGTGGCTTGCAGAGTATTTATGTAGATATGTGTAACATCAGGCCTTTGCTATAAGTTTAGGAAATATTAACACCAGTAACACTAAAGACCTATTTGGTTAGCCATGCAGTTTAAGGCAGCGCTTACAGGGTGGCATGCTGGCCCTCGTTTGAATCCACCCACTGGGTTAGTGATGTGGGTCTGAGTGTCAGGCGCCTGGATGTGTTTTCTTTTAAACAGTTTGCCACGGGTGAATATTAGGCTGGTACCAAAGTACAACCTCCTTTACATGACTTACAAATATTTAGAAAACCTAATTATTCTGAAAGGAAAGACGCCAAGATCACAGTACGATTAATTGATTGACAACCGGTATTGATATGCTTTGCCATCATCTTCTGGTGGTATATATTTTACAATATGGTCATATGTTAAAACAATAAAGTGCAACACTGTAATTAGTCAAAATATTTTTTTTATATTTATACAAAAACAGGAAGAGCAACATTGCGTTTAATCAAAATGTAATAGACTGGCTAAGTGCAATGTTGCACTTTCTTTTTTTTAAACATGTCCACATTGTACAAAATATATGACCAGAAAATGATGGCATAGTATATGAAAACCGATCATGAATAAATTAATTGTATTGTGGTCTTGGCATTCTTCCTTTTGGAGATAATTAATCATTGCAGATCACCTCCATTCTGCAAGGTCAAGTAATTTCAATTTAGAAAATTTCTAAGGGGGTAATTAAGTGACGATAGGTAGGCCATCCGGCCAGATGTTAAATTTAATCGCCAAATACGTATGGTAGTAAATATTATTTAAAATAGACAGTGTGGCTATCCAGTACTTAGTTCAGTATCGTCAAGTCGTACAAAGAAAACAAAAATAAATTTCCATACATGGTTTTGGAAAATTTTTTTCTTCATCGGGTAGGATAGAGAAGAAATGGGATAGAAGGGAAGGGTAACTACTCACAAACTAGGCCAGGCACGACCGACATTTCCACCTAGCGGGCGCGCCCGCGGGCGGAGTGCACTGTATTTCCCAGCTCCAGCTACGACCATGTGTCACTAGTGTCCCACACGCTGCTGCGCACAGAGCGCAGGGCAGGGGCGTGGTAAAGGCTGCTCGTGGGCGGTGCCGCAGGCACGTCAAGGGCTCCAGCAGGGCGGTGTTTGGCCACGCCTGACCATGGTCATGAGTAAGGATGGAGGGGAAGGGTGATATGTTGCAGTCATACATTTGATTATTGGTGCTACTGAGCTAAGTACTGGACAGCCACTGTCTCTCTTTGGAATAATATTGTTGCATCTCATTGTCAAGTATCTGTCAGACTATCAGATACGTAGTAACAATGCCAAACCTGCATCAATATGGGACAACGACAAATGGAAAAGAAGTAGCTAGGCCAGTAACAGTAAGAAGTTACTTCCATAACATTTAACACATTGATTGCCATGAAACCACAGCAGAGCCATGGGGAACTGTGCCTTATTTTATAGTATTCCTTATAAATTTATTTAATGTTTGAAATACTGCCATAAATGCTGTATATAAATGGCACACATTTTTCTTGTACTAGTACTCAAAAGACAGACAGGGTCAATTGAAGACAAAGATACCACCTGTCGGCATTGTGTAATGACGTCATATCTGAATCTCACAAGATACTCTATGTAGCTATATAACAACCAGCAAAACAAACACTATCAACGAATATAAACATACGGGATAATATTGTAATACTCATGTATTGTAGGTACTAAATGATAAGTGATCATCCTCATAAATTACAAAATACCACAAAAGGATATGCATTCGTTCACAGGTCTCAGTCCAAAAATTTGAGCCTTTGGCACTCATTTGCAAAGAAAAGTATAATCTCTTGGCCTTGATCTATGCCTAACCATCAGAAAGAAGCTACATATCACTTTTTAAACGCAAAATAGTAATCTTTAATCTATGTTATGCTTGTAAACAAACTATCATCTTTAACTCAGATATGACGTCATTGGTTAAAGCCGATGGATAGTATTGTGCTCTTCAGTTGACCCAACACCATATTTTAATCACAGTCAAGTTCACAGAATTTATTTGCAAATACAAATTACTATTAGATCGCGATTTGCGCAAGTACATCAAGAACCGGTCACTGCAAGGGTGTAACAGTTTGCTTTAGGTAATGTAAATAAACTGCATTTATTCATTGATAACTTCCATACCTATGACAGCACTGACCAAAGCTGACAGGTGGTATCCCTGTCTTCAATTATGCTGAAAGAGACAATTTCTACATTCTGTAACAGTCACATTATTTTTGCAATAGAAACTTAACAGAGCTTTTTGGCTGTGTGTTGTTTATATAAGGCCTAAGGTCCATCTATCGCAACAAAGTTAGTAGCTTTGGTTTATAACGTTCTTGTGAATTCTTCGCTTTCAAATGTAAAAATGTTATTCTTTAGAATGGGAACTATTCAGAAATGTTTTTAAATTGCAAGTTGTAGACCACTGGAGCATACATGTACAATTCAGTACTACTTTCAATTTGCAAAATAAAGATCAATCTAGTTGTAACCATGAAAATTAACACACAACGTTTGTGCAGAAGAATTTCTGGAAATAATCTGGCTATTTGCAGCTTTTTCTACAAAATTACAAGACATTAAACAGCTGTTGAATTGGCATCAGCTGTGCCAGGTACTTCCACAGTAAAAGTTGAAGACAATACTGAATTCTTGAAATAGTAATATCACACAGCAGCCTTATGTTCGAAAGGAACACAATTTTAGATTGTTCTTCCAAAGACAGGCAAATTACCGTGTCAATGTTAGACATTTCAAACTTATTTACTGATTAGTTTCGATGAAGGTATAACAATACCATAGCATAAAGAACATCCATTACTGCTATAGTCTGTAACATTTATTACCTGCACTACCAACATTGTCACGGTAAGGAAATACAAATCGTTAGGATGACAGAATATTACTTGTCACACATAAAACATGACTAAAAGAATAGCAGCAGGTGTTTTTCTAGCGAATTTACAACAGGAAACAAGCTACCAACTAACCACACAGCAACTGTTTACACGGTTAAATTAACACGCTGCAAATGATATTCAATTTCGACGATCTACAATAATAATATAGGAATAAATAAAACCATTTTTACTTGTTTTTGTTTATATGTAAGATCGGATGAGCATTCGAGTAATCAATCCATGCATGAATCGATCACATCCAAGATAATCGATATTTATCATTAAAGGCCAATTCACACTGTCCGTCACGTCACGTCACGTCACCGTCCGTCAGAACATTCCGCAATGTATTTCTAATGGCGGCATTCACACTGTCCGTCACCGGACCGTCACGTCACGTCACCGTCCGTCAAGCTTTCTCGAGAAGAATGTTTTGACGGAACGGCCGTCTGCTAACATCGGAAGTTAACCTATTTTCGACACGCGAATTACATGTTGCAGACTAGGAGTGCACTGTTTATATGCAAATGTGTCTTATTAATCTTTATTTCGTTGTTATACTTCGTTTTAGGGGCAAATCTCAAATGTTTCATGGCGACTTAAATATTTTTGTCAATTGAGTGTCCCCCTAAAATCGAAGTCTGATATATGAAACCAAAAAATGGTTTATGTCATGTGACATTGTAACAGAAAAGACTAAAGCAAACTGTTTATTTGAATAAGATTGTAATTTGATTACGCATTTTTCATTAAATAACATTTTAAATGAAAAATTCAGTTCTAATGAAAGATAACAATTCAGTTGTTTACGATGGTACTAACAATGTTAGCGGACAAATCGTAATGGACAATGTAATCAGGCGCTATCCATGCTCTTATAAGTATTGTTTGATGTTTTCGTATGTTTATTTTTTCGCTTGAAAATAGATGTCGATGTTTTGAAATGTTGTTTCAGTTCCCAGTAAGTTGGCCCAAAACATACGTCGTAAAGTTTTCTTTGGCCGTCAATAACATTTAGCATTGTTGTTTCGTCGATTCTAGTGTTAAACCATGACTTTCTACATAACAAATCGCCATTCATAACCTCACTTTCAACATCGCGTATTGAGATGGACGAATTGACGTGACGGACACGGACGGACAGTGTGAATACAACTTGACGTGACGGTTCCGTGACGTGACGTTGACGTGACGGACAGTGTGAATTGGCCTTAATTAGTGTGTTGCACTGATTGCTCAGGCTTCATACGATTCGTTGATGATATCGTTAATACCATGGAGGTAAAAATATTCTAACCTCTTTGGTTAATACATCCATTATACTAAGTGAATTATTTGATGAAAATTTACACTGACTGACTTTTTCTGTTACTAGTCTCAGAGTACTATACATTTTTTATTTCTTTAGTAATATACACTCCTCTTATATTAGTTTCCACAAAATGTAGATTTGTTACAGAATATCATCATGGATCAAACATATACTGTAAAACATTTTGTGATGTCACATATTTTTGAGTTTGACTGACTCAGTGATGCTAAGACCTTTGGTGTATTCATGAAGGTAGTGTGCTTAAGCGACATATCTGTGAGCCTCTCATGCTATGATCTTTGATGTAGCTTCCAGTGGGCGGAGCTTATACTATGAACAAGCATGGTGGGGGGTGAATGAGCGGGGCTATTGCAGGGTGAATTTCCTCCGGCTAACGGCACGTTAAAAACTCCGCTTCTTGCCCCGAGTCACGTGGTTTAGATGTTGGTTTCAGTGTTATGACGTCACGCGCAGTCTATACTATCTATGGTCTATGGGTGAAACAGTTTTCACACTACCTTTTGCAATCGTGACGTCACCCGTCAGTTTTCGACTATCGAGTTGTGAACGAGCCAGTGTGAGCTGTGTGCCTTTCGATTACTTGTTTACTTGAGATATAGCTAAATAATTTTAAATAGGCGTATGCTGTGATCAGCCAGTTCGCTAAACTAGTTTACTGTTGAGAAAATACACCATAGGGCAATAGAAAAGTGTATAAAAGAAGGTGAAGATTATTTTTTTTTTTTTTTTTTTTTTTTTTTTTTTTTACCTGGTACAGGCAATTGTAAATTATAGTAATTTAAGGGGATATTTGACTGGAATGTTATTTAAACGTGTTCCAGTAATGTCGCTCTCACTGTAAGTAGCATTTGTTCGTATTAGCACATTCATATCAGAAAAGCTCAATGCTATTCATAATTATTAGTAAATTGTAATTTCTACAACGAAGTATAAGCATATATGTGTTTCATAGATTGGTTACTACAGTGCTGTATGGGACATTTAAAAGCAGTAAGTAGGCTACCTACTACTTTTTTGAACACTAACTGATTATTGTTGACGGGCAAGCATTGTACACAACAAACAAAAATTTCTGATTAAAATGCAGGAAGTATTGCACGCGCTATACAATCATATTCTTAAACATCGACATCAATTTTTAAGCGAAAAGATAAAAATATGAAAACATCAAACAATACTTATAAGAGTATAAATAGCGCCTGTTTATTTTATTCGTTACGATGTGCCCGCTTACACTTTAATACCGTCGTAAACAACTGAACGTTTTGTCTTTCATTAAATTATGTAATGAAAAATGCGTAATCAAATTACAATATCATTCAAATAAACAGTTTGCTTCAGTCGTTTCTGTTACAATGTTACGTAAAATAAACCATTTTTTGGTTTCAGATATCCAACCTCGATTTTAGGGGGACACTCAATTGACAAAAATATTTAAGTCGTCATGAAACATTTGAGATTTTCCATTAAAACGAAGTATAACAACAAAATAAAGATGACTAAGACACATTTTTCATATAAACAATGCAATCGTCGACTGCAACATGTAATTCGCGTGACGAAAGTAGGTTAACTTCCGATATTAGCAGACGGGCGTTCTGTTAAAACATTCTTCTCGAAAAGGTGACGTGACGGACAGTGTGAATGTCGCCATTAGAAATACATTCCGAAATGTTCTGACGGACGGTGACGTGACGTGTGAATTGGCCTTTACACAGTCCTAAACATTAACTCGCAACAGCGATCGACAAATCGATAGTCTGGTTTCAGGTCGCCTTCACAGTGCCGCTACGTCACAATGACGTCACGACTGCAAAAGGTAGTGTGAAAACTGTTTCACCCTCATGGTATGATCTTTGATGTAGCTTCCAGTGGGCGGGGCTTATACTATGGACAAGCATGGTGGGGGGTGAATGGGCGGGGCTATTGCAGGCTGATTTTCCTCCGCCTAACGGCACGTTGACTATATGCCGCGGTGCAGTATATCTTTCTGCATGGCCATGTCACAGAATAGGGAGTATACAGAAGGGAAAGCTGGGGGCGGCGCCTTTGATCTGTATGTTAACAAGCATTGCGCTCGACACCATATTGAAAAGCAGTAAACGCGGAACTATAGCCACTTAGTACTTTCGCTGGAAATGGACTTTTTACGAACTGCAGCTAATCTCACCGACTTTTACGAAAGGAAGCGGCTTTCATCTATTTTGCGCCATCTTCTTGCACCTAATTGTAATCCAACGAAAAAAATAGCCCTAAATTTTAATGCAACTACGAAAATGTACATTGGAGTCGATGATCGTTTTATTTGGTGTTTATCTCTAGAAAAATCCCAAATAACGCGAAGTTATGTGTGGGAAATTAGTTATAAATAAGAAAGTGACTTTACAACTGCCAGGTTTTATTTGACACGAATAAATCGCACAAAATATTGAGTGAGACTTAGCAGTCAACGTGATTACACAAAACTAATGACGTCTGGGAATATATAAAAGTTGTGTTTGCTTTAGGAGTATCATTAATGTACTGATCGGAGAAGGGCATACAGAGGAATCTGTCAACCACAGAGCAGGAACAGCATAAAATAATTATTCCCCTTAATCAATTTGTTTGAGTATCCGAAGAACATTCGCTGCCAACATTAGCACTCTACGCCTCCAATGCCGTAAGTAAAATTTTACCTGCCTACTTACACACTATTCTTTGTCATTCATTTTATATTATTCCCTACAACGTTAAACTTATAAAATGTAAATGTACTTCAACATTTCGATGC
Organism: Locusta migratoria; assembly: GCA_026315105.1. Taxonomy (NCBI): domain Eukaryota; kingdom Metazoa; phylum Arthropoda; class Insecta; order Orthoptera; family Acrididae; genus Locusta; species Locusta migratoria. The sequence goes on from CM048748.1 coordinate 482,553,525, forward strand.
CGTTGAACTGCTGCAGCAACAGCGAGAGTTATCGTCGAGAGAAGAAGCAAGGCTACTTTTAATAATTATGCACACATTGCTCTCATTCGAAACTGATAACATTCAACTTTCACTGCACATATAGCGACGTTCACTTACTGCTCAGCATGTTTTGGGAAGGTGAGGAAACTTATATCCTTATTTCTATTCGAATTATTGCGGCAATTAGGTGCTGAACACCATCGGCCGCCTTTTCTTTTATTGCTGCTCGTAATAAAAACGGACAGCTCCAACTACTGACACACAGTTTTTCTTTTCACTGCACCAAATACTTGATTACTTCTATGCGATTCAGGCAGTTAAAATACACAATTAACAAATGTAACTAGATTCCATTTTGTGTGCCAGCCCACCACAGAATTATAATGAAATAACAGGTTTTCGCTTGGTAGGCGATGTGAGATGCTTCTTTTATTTAGCTTTGAAACATATCGATTTCGTCCCTATGATGGGACATCATCAGTGCTGTTAAAAACAAGGTACCTTGGTCAGACATTGAAATTACAATAAGATTACATACACCAAGAATGTTATAAATAGAATTACATACCAGAATTGCAAGTCATGATGACCTATGTGCTCTGCTTAAAACATTTAAAGGTCTTGCCGGTACAAGTCACAACAATAAAATCCGGTAGCCGCTTACGTACACCTACGCAGCTTAGCTTGTACATAGATGGTGCCTGGCCCTCTTTGTTTAAATCAGTTACATTGTTACATTTTTAAAAAAGAAATGGGTTCAAACATATTAAAAGCTTAAAAAGATAAAATGTTGATTCTAGGTGAATTAAAGTTTAACAACTAACATACACAGATTATGCATTATATGATAAAAATAACCATTTATCAGCGCCCTCAGGCGGGTAGCTATTAAAACATATCTTTAAAAATTTTTAAAATTTGTCACCATCAATTGTTAAAGTAAGTTACATTGTATCACGTATAAAATACTATCTGTTTAAAAATATATACATTTTTAATTGAGACCAGCATAAAAGGTAAAGTGGTTACAAAGCACCAATGCATGTGTGAGTGTGTGTTAGAGAGAGAGAGAGAGAGAGAGAGAGAGAGAGAGAGAGAGAGAGAGAGAGAGATACACAGCAGTTCACGCCATCTAGTTTTTCCGAATGATACTATGCTGGCCGTCTTTGCTTAGTTAGCACAGTGTGTCAAAATCAAAATATACAAATGTACATGAAGGTTCAAAGATGATTACATTGCGTCTAAACATAGAATATAGAAATATACATGAAAGTTCAAACATGATTACATAGGAGAGAAACAATAGGCCTTTTTTTTTTTTTTTTTTTTTTTTTTTAATACCATTGCGTTTACATTGTCCAGGTGACATTGGTATATGTGGTTCTTATAGGTCATTCAATATAACTACAGCTACTGTGACTTTGTATCCGAACTACCGCATGAGCACAAGGGATGAACTTGCAATCCAGGACATGGGGAATACACACATTAGCGCTACATGGCGCATACGTCGCTACTTATTTAAAGAAACATATATTGAAATAAAGCTAATTACAGCATGTGGACATTGCAGAGTGGCGTTGTTAGAAACAAACATGAGCTCCATCGAACTAAAGCATGTGAAATAGGACTATTGCTTGTAACAAAAAGCACCCACTTCTGGGAGTTTTTTACATCAACCCTGGTATGAGCTCGTCTACACTGTAGTCGAATGGCTGGGAAGGGCCAAATTTCCCTTTATATCTCCGCAGATGCACATACCACATACGAGAACAATATTTTGTTACAAGCAATAGTCCTATTTCACATGCTTTAGTTCGATGGAGCTCATGTTTGTTTCTAACAACGCCACTCTGCAATGTCCACATGCTGTAATTAGCTTTATTTCAATATATGTTTCTTTAAATAAGTAGCGACGTATGCGCCATGTAGCGCTAATGTGTGTATTCCCCATGTCCTGGATTGCAAGTTCATCCCTTGTGCTCATGCGGTAGTTCGGATACAAAGTCACAGTAGCTGTAGTTATATTGAATGACCTATAAGAACCACATATACCAATGTCACCTGGACAATGTAAACGCAATGGTATTAAAAAAAAAAAAAAAAAAAAAAAAAAAAAAAAAAAAAAAAAAAGGCCTATTGTTTCTCTCCTATGTAATCATGTTTGAACTTTCATGTATATTTCTATATTCTATGTTTAGACGCAATGTAATCATCTTTGAACCTTCATGTACATTTGTATATTTTGATTTTGACACACTGTGCTAACTAAGCAAAGACGGCCAGCATAGTATCATTCGGAAAAACTAGATGGCGTGAACTGCTGTGTATCTCTCTCTCTCTCTCTCTCTCTCTCTCTCTCTCTCTCTCTCTCTCTCTCTAACACACACTCACACATGCATTGGTGCTTTGTAACCACTTTACCTTTTATGCTGGTCTCAATTAAAAATGTATATATTTTTAAACAGATAGTATTTTATACGTGATACAATGTAACTTACTTTAACAATTGATGGTGACAAATTTTAAAAATTTTTAAAGATATGTTTTAATAGCTACCCGCCTGAGGGCGCTGATAAATGGTTATTTTTATCATATAATGCATAATCTGTGTATGTTAGTTGTTAAACTTTAATTCACCTAGAATCAACATTTTATCTTTTTAAGCTTTTAATATGTTTGAACCCATTTCTTTTTTAAAAATGTAACAATGTAACTGATTTAAACAAAGAGGGCCAGGCACCATCTATGTACAAGCTAAGCTGCGTAGGTGTACGTAAGCGGCTACCGGATTTTATTGTTGTGACTTGTACCGGCAAGACCTTTAAATGTTTTAAGCAGAGCACATAGGTCATCATGACTTGCAATTCTGGTATGTAATTCTATTTATAACATTCTTGGTGTATGTAATCTTATTGTAATTTCAATGTCTGACCAAGGTACCTTGTTTTTAACAGCACTGATGATGTCCCATCATAGGGACGAAATCGATATGTTTCAAAGCTAAATAAAAGAAGCATCTCACATCGCCTACCAAGCGAAAACCTGTTATTTCATTACAATTAACAAATAAAGCGGCGTATTACCACGCGCAAGAGTAGGGAGTGATCACGCGTTTACTGCTTTTCAAGATGGCCGTTCCGCGCATGCGCACTAAATTTCGGACGACAGACTGCAGCAGGAGTTTCCTTTCTGTATATTCCTTATTCTGTGGCCATGTCATAATGGCGTGCCGTGGGTTTCCATGGTTCGTTCCAGCAGTTGCCAGACTGCTTGATGCGCATGCGCAACGCTGAAATTGTGTTCCAGCAGCGCCTTCTGCCTCTTCTGGCTACTTGGAGTGTGGTTGTTTGGTGTTCCAGCAGTTGCCGCAAGCAGCCAGACGCTACCCGGAAAAATATTTCTGGTGCCGTCGAGCTGCCAATTTGCGCATGCGCAGATAGGTCTGAGTTTGAGTGGTGAGGGAGTGGGGGGTAGCCTTCACGTGATACGTGTGTGTTTGTAGCGTGTTTTTCGATTATTTCGAAGTCACTGCAATCCTACTTGAGATCAGATATATTAAACTTCTTCGTTATTAGGAAGGAAAGTATTTTAATTATTCCTTTAAACTCACCTTCACCTGCAGCCAGAAAGAGTGCAAGAAGCGTTCCAGCAGTGCAAGTTTCAAACAAGGGTTTTTACGTCAAAGTAGCTGCGCATGCGCAGTAACACCTGTTTCGGTAATTTGGCAGAATCCGTGTACATCGAAGGAAACGGCATTGCCATCGATATATATCAAATGTTCGATATAGTGTTTCCGAACAGGAGATTCGGGCGCTATGCACCCGCACATACTAAAATAAAACTTCTTGTTTAACCTCTAGCTAACCTAACTTTGACTTAAAAATAGTTATCTGTAGCGTAGCTTTAAGAAGGATAGGTATAGATTAATCAAGAAGTTTTCTTTTAGTGCTTGAGGGCGCATAGCGGCCGAATCTCCAGTTCAGAAACACTATATCGAACATTAACCGTCTGGCAGCTGCTGGAAAGAACCTAACCTCCCACTTATTTCGTCTACAGAGTACACGCTTGGCACTTCATTTAATAATATCGTTTGCATTGTCGACTTTAAATGTATCGCATCTAATTTATCGATATCGCTGTCTTTTGTTACAAATGGTAAACAGAATTCCTCGCCATTAACCTGCAACCACATTACATTTAAAGTTAATTACAACTTCGTATTTCTGTAACCAATCAACACCGAACAAAATATCCACATTAATTTTAGGTATCACCAATAAAGCTAACGTACACAACACATTGTTAAGTTTTATTGGAAACTGTGTCTCTATTTTTACTGGCTGACGTAATACCTACAGTATTTACGCCACTAACAGGTAAAGTAAGAAGTGAACGGTGTTTTGATATTTCTTCACATAAACTTTGAGATGTGATTGTAATTTCACTACCACCATCTACTAAAATTTCCACAGGTATGTCGAACTCACTACCATTTATTATTGATTTCATAATGCATGGTGTACTTACTGGATTAGACATATCCTCTTGAAGTAGCCAATCCTTGGTAGGTACCTTATGCATAAAATAAGTTTAAAAATCAACTTGTGGGCCCGAAATTACTGTGTTACATCTTGAGAATGGACCCCTTCCCCAAGATGTTCTCTGTTTCCCTTTGATGTAATTTCTGTCGTTTTACTTTCATGTGCCCCGTTATTATTTTCACTTTGAGTAGAATTCTGCACCGAATTAGCACTATAATGATTATAGATAATAGAACTATTATTATTATTGCTAAAGAATTTTTATACATCTTATTAAATTTTGTATCTTGTTCTTGTTTACGATGAACCTCACAAAGAAAAAGTCTCATTTGTGCTTGTTCCTTATTATTAATATATTTACTGTCCTCCTCCTTGTTGAAAGAATCTATTCGCTCTGCAGCATCTAGGAGTTCCTTAATATTTTTCCATTCTTTATACCATATTCCACACTGTGTATAACGAGGAAGCCTCCTTACTAATACATTGGCTAAATATTCTTCATCGATAGGTTTGTCTAGAAACTTAGCTTTCATAAGATAGTCCTGAATATAATGTTTAATACTACCTAAACTCTTATTATATGGTTTAGGGTCAGATAGTTCAAACTTAAGATTTTCTTGAGTAGTATCTGACCAATACTGTTCCTTGAATGTTTTCTTATAATTTTCCCGGGATGTAAAATTATCTGTGTTTGCATTACCCCAGTCTGAAGCAGTCCCCACTAAATAATACAACACAAAATCTATGTTTTGCGAATCTGGTGATGTATTAGGTAACATCCTAGAGAAAACTCTCAGGAAATGGTTAGGATGAACATCACCATTAGGTTTAAATTTTGGCAGTTGTTTCAATAAATTTATCCCTTAAGTGAAATTGAAATTATCCCCATTAGAACTTTGAGATGAAAGTACTTGGCTATTGCTAAGTTTATTAGGGTTGACAGACCTTTTAGAATTTAATTCTGCCTTTGTCCATTCCAATTCAGCCCAAAGTTTATCAAATTGGTGACTTACTAATTCTGAATCTGAACTCTTATCTTCTACCCCTTGTAAACTGCTAGTATTAATCTCCTGAAATTTGTTGTTAATAAGATCTTCAACCTTACGTTCCCAGTTACCAATTGTATCACCCAAGGATAGATTTACATCTGTAATATTTTGACAACTTTGTAAGCTATCAATTTTCTCCTCAGCTATTGTAAACCTTTTATTAATTTGTGACTTTTAGAGAGAGATTTGCCCTCTAAAACATCGATTTTTTACATGTAGATTGTATATCTTGGTCTAACAATAACAATTTTGAATTAACCTCTCCTTTAAATGATTCTTCAAACTCGTGTGTTCCCTTAAAATTCTGTGTTAACTGCTCTCTTAAGATTGCTTTCTCACTTTCAAGTTTATTTTGCACAATTTGATTGGACAACTCTGTTATTTCCTCTCTGGGAACTATCAATTCTCTTAAGGTACTAACATCCTCTATAATTTTAGTATAATTTTCCTGACAATTTTGAATATGTTTATCTAATTTTACACTCATAGATTCGTTATTGTTCTTCAATCCATGTGACAGATCTTCAAATTTATCATAAATATTATTAGACTGTTCACTGATTTTAGATGATAACTGTCCACTAATTTTATCTGACATTTGTTGAAAAAGTTTCAACAAAGCAGGGAAAATTTCCTCCGATTGTGACATATGTGTTTTATTTAAACTTCTAGCTTGTGGCATGAAATCAGTCCTACAAAAATTAAAGTTCAACACAGTATAATATTAGGACTGGTTACGCTCACCACAGATTCACAGCTCGCAACCGCATCAGAAGATTTGGGTCGGCTGCTATGACGATCGTTGTGAAGCGGCAACGTGGAAACTGTAGTCCCTCGTCTCGTTGGCCAGTTGAAGTGTTGACCCGAAACAGCAGCAGTTTTTTCTTTCCATTCTGGTGGCGTATTCTTTCTTCCCAGTGTTTATAATCATCATCTTAGGGTATCAAGTCCACGATTTGATCGTTGTTGTTTTTGGTAACCATAAGCAACCAGTTTATTTGCCTCGATTTTCGTACCGAAATACCGTATTAATATTTCAATAATTCTCGTTTTTCACGATCGCCTTCAGTCCCCAGGTTATTCCAATCTTCTTTGGCTTGGTCCTGTCTTCTAGGGCGCCAACTTTGTGCTATGACTGTATTTTTCTTTCAGTATTTTCACAGCAAAAATAATACCTTTTCTTGTTAATTTCAGAATATAATATATAATTCAAGCTGTTCTTCCCACAAGGTCCGGCTAGTCCGTACCTTGTATTGAAAGAAAATGGTCGTAATATGCAGACTAATATCTGAAGTTGCTTGATATGGTTATCAGGAGACCTGGAAAAATTTGTCTATATCTACATTTGAAAGATAACTATTCTTTCCAATAACATTAAACTTTATTATTTCTTCGTTAAGAACTACATCAGTTTTACATTTCTGATTCTGATATGGTCTGAACGAAATCCTAATTAAGAATAACAATTGCTTTAAATCGTAAAACAACAGACAGTCATCTTCAAATAACCTTAATCTTCTCTCTCCCTTGGCACTGTACAGTTCTTTTATTCCGTGGCAGTGAGCAAAAATTCACCCGCTAAATCCTGCGGAAATAAATTCCGTCTGGCAGTATTTGCTCACACAGTGCCAAACCCCTTAAAACATAAACTATTTGAATATCTTGGGTCGAGCTAGAAACCAGTAGTGTACAATGTTACACTACAACACAACAACATTAAATTGACTGTGGATCGTCAGGTGGATAATGGAATTAATGTTCTTGATCTGACAATTTCTACTGTAAACAAACGTGCCTTCAAAATTTACAGAAAGCCCACCACCACTGATGTTGTAATAAATAACAGCTCCTGTCACCCCATACAACACAAATGGCATTTTTCAGATCTGCACTTAACCGTATACACAAAATTCCACTCGGCCCACTAGACAAACAAAGAGAAATTAAAATTATCAAAGAAATAGGTCACAGAAATGGATACAACCCAGATTCAATTGACAAACTCCATAACAAAATTAAAAAGAAACACTCCAGCCTTCCCCCCCCCCCTGGTCCGACTCACAAGAACAGATACACACATTTGCTTGCATCCCCTTTATAGGAAAAACTTCATATCAAGTTGCTAACCTTTTCCAAAACAGTGGTATTCAAATATCCTTCAGTACTAACAATAAGCTTCAACAGAACCTCATCCACAACATCAAATCAAACAGCCAATGCCACCGGAAATCAGGTATTTATAAGCTTTCACGTGACAATTGCCCAAAGTTCTACAGGCATGAATTTCACTACAAGGTACCGTGAGCATATGGATGCCTTCAGGTTAAATCATTATGATAAATCCACCTTCGCAACACATCTGAAAGATAATAGTCACTCTGCCACAGCCATTGAAGACAACCTAAAAATATCACAAATTGTTAACAAAGGGAAGAAAATGACTCTCCTTGAAGAGCTTGAAATCTACATCCATAGTTCCAACTCGCCACATCTCATTCTTAATGAACAGGTGGAGCTAGCAAATAAATCTTTTCTGGACATTTTCAACGAATTATTCACAAACAAAAACTGTAACTCATTACCCCCTCACAACTAAACACAGAACAAAACAGAAACAGCCTCTATTAGAAATACATCACAAAAAACACACCGAAATTTATACGAATCTTTTGAAGACGAAAATATGGTAAAGACCACTTTTCACTTATTTGCCATTGTATTTCATAATGACCAGTTTACATATCTAATTTACTATCAACTATTCTACATGTGATAAATGACAGTGTGGCTGCAGATGGGATATCCCGCAGCACTTCACAGGGCCAGACGGACGTGGTGTGCCGTGGCAGTGGTATTTCCAGCGGGCCCCGCAGGCGGAATTCACCGCGCGGCCTGGCAGGTACCTGGGCACTAATGCTGGCTAACACCGCAGCCGATCCCTTTGCCTGCGGGTCTGCGGATGTGAACTGCCGCAGGGCTGCGTGCCGGCCTGTCCCGTGTTCTTTTGTCCCTTCCACTGCACTGGATGGATGTTCCATATTTATTTTTCTGTGCCGCTGCCCCTGCTTTTTGGGAAACACACTGCAACGGATTTCACAGTTGCTGTTCGACATTCGTGCGTGCTATCTGGTTCGTGTGACTATCTGCGTTCTGCTTTTGTGGTGTCGTTTAGCTCTCTGCCATTTCGTTAGGATTTTTAGAGTTTTACAGAGAAATGGCACATCAGCGTCGTTGCACTGAATAAGAAGTACTGGAGATACTGACAAGGAGTGACAGGGACAGTGAGGGAGGCGTCCTCAGTGAATGTAGTGACGATGACGATTCATCAGAAGAATCTCATAGTAATACACCTCCACGTACTTCACCTTGCAGAGCTCCCCAGGACAGTTCTTCAGATTCTGAAACTTAAGACGAATCGATCCGTAAAAGGCCACGCTATAATAACGAAAAATTTGATTGACAAAAACGTGATTTTAGTCCAGCACTTCATATATTTGATGACTCATCTTCAGGACATAATTGCCAACTGGTGCCTGATACAAGCGTCCTCTTGTTTATCATGCTATTTCTATCAGAAGATCTGCTGAAATTTATAGCACTTGAAACGAACCAATTTTATACGTTCACAATGGCAAATACGTCGGAATCAGTTTGTTCTCGGCTATCCACCTGGAGGATACAAGTTTCGTGAAACTGTATAGCTTCATTGGTCTTTGGCTTCTCATGGCTCGTGTTAAAAAGTTGAGAATAAAGAATATTGGTCCAGAGATGTACTACTAAATACTCCAATTTTTGGCGAAGTTATGTCCCGTGACCGTTTTACGCTACTTTTGAGAATGCTACATTTTAGTGACAACTCGGCCATTCGTGGGGATGACAGTTTGTTTAAAATTCGGAAAATAGTTGAAGTGGCGTTCCGAAGTGCATTTAATCCATACAAAAAACTCTGTGTCGATGAAAGCCTGTTATTGTTCAAAGGTAGCTTATCTTTTAAACAGTTCATTCCTTCAAAGTGAAGTAGATTTGGGATCAAGACATTTGTGTTGTGCGATTGTAAAACTGGATACGTCTTGGATTTCATAATATACATGGGCACAACAACAGAAATTGAAGTCCATAATATGGGGAGATCTGGAGATATAGTAACAACACCAATGAAGCCATACCTTGAATGTGGACATACCGTGTATGTCGACAACTGGTACACAAGTCCAGCCTTGTTCCTCTGGTTTCACAACCATAGAACAGCAGCATGCGGTACTATACGTAGCAACAGGCGTAATTTTCCGAAGCTACTGAAGAAACTGAAACGAGGAGAAGTTGAATTTATGGTAACTGACACAATGCTTGCCATCAAGTGGTGCGACAAGAGAGATGTGTTCATGCTGACTACCTGTAACACTACAGAAATGCGTGACACAGGCAAGACAAACAGGGAGACCGGAGAGAACGCAATGACGCCTCGTTGTGTTGTCGACTACAATGCAAATATGGGCGCAGTAGATCACTCTGACATGTTACTAAACTCTGTTGCATCTGTGCGTAAATCTGTTAAATGGTACAAAAAGTTTGTTTTTTTTTCTCCGTGTTTATATTTTCAATGCTCACACTCTTCACAGATCAGTGGCAGGGAGAAAAATGTTATTAGCAGATTTTCATTTATGTCTGGTATGAGAACTTGAGGAAAAATTTCTATGGAACGGAGGAAAGACAGGAAAGGAAGACGCTCTGGTGCCGAGAATCCTCTTCGCTTTACTGGGAGGCACTTTCCACATGTGATTCCAAGGGACCAGTCCAAGAAACACGGACTGTAGCGTAGCTGTGCAGTTTGCTCAAAACAGAATGAGTGCAGAGAAACGAAGTATGAATGCAAAACATGCAATGTACCTTTGTGTGTTGACCCATGTTTTGAAACATACCACACAAAGAAGAACTTTCAGCGAAGTTGCTACAGCTGGAGGATGAAATTAAGCCATTGCTTCTCAAAAAATTGTTTAAAAATAATAAAAAATATAAAAATTAAAAAATATGTTTTTAACTTCGCCATTGCCGGTCCAAAGCCTGGATGAGAAAGAAGGATGGAAAATATAATAGTGCAAACAAGGACAAAAAGAAAAAAGAAACACCGAATTTTCCGAGCTTTAAAAGCCTCTCCAGATGTATTACTTTGATGACAAACAACTGATGTACGAAGATGTGAAACATCCAATCTGTACTGAAAAACACAGACTTGTTGCTTCAAATGTTCGGACATAGGATGCAAAAATAAATACTTGGTGCAAATTTGTGAATTCTTCCGTACCTTCTTGATAGATATTAAACTTTAGATATTCTTAATTAACAAAAAATTCTGGCATTATTATTTCTAGAATATTCTGACCTGGGTTACGGTAAAAGATATTAATTTAAATGACGACTAATGTCGAGCGAAGCCCAAAGACTGTGACAATTAGGCTACATCCTACGTGAGCGACAAGAGCGAGCGACAGCAAGCAACAGCTTCAAGTAACAAATTTCAACCACACATGCAGTTACCGATCTGTCCTATGTGAGCGACATCTGCAGCGCAGCGCGTCACACGCGACAACAAACGACGTTTCAATTCAAACCGGCTTGAATCTTGTTACTGTCACGCCGCCATTTGTTTTTTTGCAGTATGTCGTCCGATTAGGCGGAACTTTTAATTTCTGAAGTTAGCAAAAGGTAGACTTTATGGGATATTGGATCGACTAATTACCGCAATCGGCATCGGTACATTAACGAAAAGGAATGGACGGCTGTGGCCAATGCAGTGGGCTCAACAAGTAAGTATTATGTTATTTCGATTTATTTCATAACATGTGAACGAATTTTATATTTATGATTGTGTGTCCCTTCTATGGCCTGTTGGGGGCTATTTAGTTTTCTGCTTGTAATTTGCAGTTGTTAAAAAGTGACTGTTTCTAAAGACTTTTATGAGAGCTAATATTTTACATTACTATGCATAGTATCCATGGTTTATTTACTGTGCTTAGTGACGAACAAAATATATTGTCATGAAGGTAAAAAGACATTCCATCCTTATTAATTAATAATGTTTGACTTTTGGCCTAGAGATCATAACAGCCAAAATAACCCACATACAGTTTAATTCTCCACACCTTAAGTAAATAACATGCATAAAATAGTCTTTCAGTCTATCGCTTAAATGCAAATTTTGCCAATAATATGTAGTTTTAGATTTTATAACAGTAAATCTTACTTAGGGCATGGGGAAGTATAAATTGGAGTATGATTCGTGTGTGTGTAGATCCATAACATAAACATGTAGTTGTAAATAAAGTAGCTACAGGAATGAGATATTGTCATAGGCTACTCTGTGATATTATGAACACTAATTATTAAATATAAAGTTTTTGAACTGTAATAGGCCATCTCATTGATGTGCAAATTATTAAAGATAATTTTCTTTCATGAAGCAAACTAATCTGGGTGCAGTACAATGTTACCCTATGCATGAATGTTTTGAAGTAAAAGTTAGGAAAGTGATGTCCAATTACTGGTGTCATCATTTTTGTGATACCTCCAATGCATGTAGAATACTTTATTCACTGCACTGCCTATGTTGTGGTTGTACATACTTAATGTGTGTGAATGCTCTTGATAGGTAACTCATTGAACTGTTTTGGTATAATTAAGAAGCCAAAGACCATTACAGTGATACATAAAAATTGTTGAATCATTTGTAGAACATCAAACTTAGGCCTAACTCTGAATTTGCTTGTTTTGGGGAATGTGGAGTAACTGGAAACGTTTTCCTTTTTTTATGCTGACTAATATTTTCTGATATGTTGTAGTTGGTTTAGGTAATCATACTTTCATCTTAGCATAATGACTGGTTCATAAAATGAAGGAAAAATATAACTGCAAAGTCAGTGATAGCTTTTAATTACTTACTTGCTTATCTGCTTTCAGAAGAATAAGCACAAAGAAAATGGAAGAGTCTTAGAGACTGCTTCAGGAGAGAAATGAGCATCGCCATCATCAGGTGATGGAGCGAGCAGTTGGAGCAGCAAGTGGTGCTATTTCAACTTGTTGATGTTGCTCAAGGACACAGTGACACCGAGAGAAATTGCTACAAACCTCTGCCCTGGACGTTCCTCTCCACTACACACCACTGCTGGATGTTCCTCAAATATCACCATAGATGCTGATGAAGATGTTGATGATGATTGTGGTGGTGGTGGCAGCGATAGTGACACAGAGGTGTCAGAAACTGTATTTGATGGGTTCGTTGATTGTGTAGTGACTGAGGTGTTGCCTAGCCCACCCGAGCACAATTATTCATTTGGTGGCACTCCACCACCACCTCCTCCTCCACCAGAATCAGCATGTTCCAGCAAAAGGAAACAAAATCCTTCAAATTTTGAGAAGGACTTTCTGGAGCTGGAGGCAAAGAAAGTGAAGATGTTGGAGAATGAATACTGTCAGGATGGAAAATTTTTACTTTCATTACTTCCATATTTTAAACAATTGGATGCAATTGATAAGTTTGAAATAATGGGGGATTTTATCAGTTTGTTAAAATCAAAAATTTCCAATAAAAATAACACAAGCGTCTGTTTCTAATCATTTATTATCCCCTGCTATTCCAGTTCCCATGATTCAAAGCTGTAAATAGTAACTGCTAGTACTTTTTTTTCTTTTAAATTGTTGTGATTAATTTATACAATTGATCAAGATAGTTTTTTTCTATGGTGTTTATGGAGTTTTTACACGGTATCATTGGAAAGAATTCTCAAAATGTTGTTCTCGTTAACTGTTGAAACAAGTAGGCATAACTCAACAGTCAGCTGATGTGAGAAGTGTGCAGTAGGCCTACATATTGTTTGGATGAAGTCAGATAGGTAAGCTGATATGTAGGGAGACCAACTAGTAGTGGTGTGGCTAGAAATTTTTAGCACTTTATAAGGTATATTGGGACAACCGTTTATAGCCTTGCAAGGTATACATTATATCTTGACAAATATGGTAACAGCGAGTAAGTTGGCTGGAAAGGAGAATAACTTGTGGTGTGCTAGGTAAGTTAATCACTGAGTTTACTTGGGTAAACTGTGTACATTTCAAGACCAGTGATCTGCAGTGAAACAAATAGGTGGGGGTGTTCCATCAGTCCCAAAAAGGGAAATATTTAGTGATGTGGAGTCTAAACTGACTGGTGCACATAGTGTACTGCACACTCTGTTGAATATTGGGTTTATTGTTTACACAAAGTATTGCCTTTCTGTATCAACAAAACAAGATTTGATAAAGTCGAATGAATGTGTGTAAGAGTTACTGGTACATATAGCATTCACTCTGCTTTACAAATTTTCCACAATATTCTTCCCATAATTTACATGCAAACTCTGTGATATTGTTAATGGTCCCATGATATAACTTCTACATCATGAGTACATTTTATTCATAGAATTTGTAAATCATGGTAGGGTAAAAAAATTGCTATAGATTTTACAGGTACATTGAAGCTTGGGATACCACCTGCTCTATGGGTGACGGGTTCTTGATGTATCCTTGTCTGCTCAGTAAATTAACTGAAATCGTTACTGGAAAAATTCATAACAAAACATGGCTACCGAGTACTGTCACAAGCAGCAGCCATAGCCAACATTTGAACACTAAACACTATGCCATGACACGGATTGTACACTTAAGCCTTTTGCTTCAAAGTTGTTATGAATTTGCAATATGTTACTTGCAAATACATTGACATTTGCAATGCTTGCTGATTTCTTTAAAAAGTTTAGAATGTAAAGCCATTTCTCATTGGCCGCATTCACCTCCCATAAGTCATCATGCAACTACCTATATAACATGTCAAGCAGCAACCCTAGGTAAGACCTTAAAATGCATTTTGAGGTAAAGTGCACAGGTAAAGCTTTGTATGCACAACCGATGATTTGCTAATGAGAGAATCATTTTGCCATCAAAGCTTTTAAGAATTTTTGTTTATTTATTTATTTTTATTCAAGAGCAAATTGATGTGTTACTAATTACACAGTGGTTGCCACTGATATGCATAAAATACTTTAGGCTCTGATTCAGAGAAACATTTAAAGATGTTATGTAGAAAAGTAACCATCACACTTTATTAAAAATAACAAAAGTTTACATAAACGCTGTGCCAGGCATGTATTGAAGTATTAAAATTCAGAGGTATTTGACAACAGTTATATCAACAATACAAAATAATTTAAATAAAAATGTAAATTTTCTTTCAATACCAGATTTGTATTTGTATGTATCTGTTGCTTGAGAGTATGGCAGCAAAATTAGCTTTAATTGGAAAATTAAGGCATAAAAGGAGAACTGTAAATAACATATACAACGTGAGAACTGGGCATGGTGAATTTCACCATTTATAGGAGGAATTAAGGCACTCTCCAGACAAGTTCTTTGAATAAACAAGGATTCAGACAAAAACAAGTACACATTTAAAATGACTCCATTACAAGTTTTCATATTGCATAGAGTTGAAATAATCACAAAATGCTTCTATGACAGCTGTTGCCTCTCTGTGTGAATTATTTAATTGCACTGAGCGATGAATATTTGTTAGCAATGACTCAGTGACCAAAAATGTAGGTTCAATGGGAACACCCTCTTTGTCGATGATGACATTGTGGAAAATAGTTGTAGCTTTAACAATCGCTACAGCATTTTCTATGTCTGTTTCAATAGCTTTCAACAGTATTATCCATTTTGCTGCAAGAATTCCAAATGAGAACTCAACGACTCTCCTTGCTTTTGATAGGGTCTCATTAAACACTGCCCACAAAGGAGTTAAAGTCCTAGCTGGATAGGGTCACATTAAGTAAGACCTTAAGGGGAAAGCTTCATCGCCAAAAAATATATGCGGCACTTTAATATTCGAATTTGGGAGGAATGATTCGCTGGGTAAATGAATTTCCTTTGATGCAATTGTTAGGTGAAATATAGAATTGTTGAACACTCCAGCGTCACTGTTTCTTCCATATGCACCAACATCAACAACAGTAAACCTGTACCTTGCATCTGTCACTGATAACAGAACAATTGGAAAAAATTGCTTGTAATTGAAGTACAGGCTTCCTGATCTGGGTGGGTTACGTATTCTAATGAGTTTCCATCAATACTGCCAATTCAGTTTGGAAACTTCCATTTCTGTGCAAAGTCCTTTGCAGTATTAATGAAGTCTTCTTGACTTGGTTGCGGCATATGCAAGAGCTGGAAATAAGCCCACAGAGCTGCCAACACCTCCTTCACAATGTTTGCCACTGTAGTTTTGCCAAACATAAAGGAACAGGACAGTTGGCGAAATGACATGCCTGTTGCTTAATACCTGAGGAAATAAATTTTTTCAATTACTTCAGCAGTTTATTATTTGTAAAAGTTGTATATGTAAAATTGAAACAGGCATTCTCTAATAATAGTTTTCAGCAAAATGATATTTTAGGAGTAGTGTAGGTTCAGCAAAGAAACAAGGGCATTATTTATTAACAGCTATGAATATAAAGGAAACAGTTATGGTACTCCCAAGACCCCGAAGAAACACTAAACAGTGTATGTGAGTGGGCATCCAGCAATAAACTCACACTTAATTTGAAAAAAAAAAACAAATGTTTTGAATTTCTATGTTAATAAAAAACCACAGTATAATGTCTTAAATATATATGACAATTATATTCAATATGTAGAGAACACACAATTTTTAGGCATGCATGTAGACAGTCAGCTAAAATGGGAAGAACACATTAGCATAATTAGAAATCGAATCTCCACAGCATGCTATGCTCTTAGAAGTCTGACTGCAGTATGTGATATGTCATGTGTGAGATCTCTATATTTTTCACTTGGTGATTAGTTACAGGATAATTTTTTGGGGAATAAATAATAAAAATTTTCAAACCATCTTCAAATTACAGAAAAGAGCAGTACACATAATAACAAAAAGTGTATAGGAACTATTCTTATCATAACAAGTACCCGTAAGGGTATTTATAAATTCAGAATTCATCATTTAACTCCTTTATTCATATATCGAAAATGTTACTACTCAACAACTGAAACAATAATAAAACAAAAAACTAAGCCTAAGAAAAAAACATATATAAAGACAAAGAATAAATGTACTGTCTTTCACTTGCTTAAAGAATAATAACTATACACTGTACAGTTTATTCAGCAATATGTGATTCCCACATAGCCCCCCTGCGGTAAAGCGGAGCACCAGGAATGTATGGGAATTTGTATTTAATGCGCCGTCCTGCTCTTGAGGTACCAATAGGAATATTTGGCTTTTCTTCAGTAGGCGTTTGCTCTGTCGATGGTGGCGTGTAATCTTCTTGATCGACATGTGTATCTTGTTGTTTCAGCTGTATATAACGTCTCTCTTCTGTTCGTGCTTCCCCTGTATCCTCTTCGGACCAAAGCATGTGTGCTGGCTTAACTCTGTCCAGGGAAACTGTTTGCGGCTTATCATTAAATAAAATATTCATGGTATGTTCACTTCTTGATAGCACCTTATGTGGCCTGGAGTATGGAGGGTGTAACGGCGGTCTTACAGCATCTGTTCGTAACCACACATGAGAACAAGACCTAAGTCCTTTGTGCACAAATGTCTTTTCTACGCCGTGACGAGAGCCTTGCACAGGGCGAAGCTTGGTTATATGTTCTCGTATCAGCCGCAGGACGTAAGGGATGTCCTCTGTTGTTGCCGCTGGTGGCGCGACGAAAAATTCTGCAGGCAGACGTAAAGTTTCCCCGTAAACTAGCTCTGCAGTAGAAGCTTCCAACTCTCGTTTGTAAGCAGTCCTAAGACCTAGTAAAACTAGTGGCAATGCTGAAATCCAGTTCACAGTATGACACATCAAGGCAGCTTTGAGTGTCCTATGCCATCTCTCGACCATGCCATTACTAGCTGGATGGTATGCAGTCGTATGGTGATGGCGAAAACCACATAGATTGGCTAGTTCTAAAAATAATGTTGACTCAAACTGACGTCCTTGATCTGTAGTCACATACACAGGACAGCCGAAACGTGCAACCCACATAGATAAAAACTTCCGTGCCACTGTCTCTGCCGAAATGTCTGCCAACGGTTCTGCCTCTGCCCATCTTGTAAAACGATCCACTGCCGTCAGCAAAAAAACGGTATCCTTCTGAAGATGGTAGAGGTCCCACAATGTCAATGTGGACATGTGCGAAACGTGCGGTAGTTGGCGGAAATTCTCCCACTGGTTTGTGGACATGTCGCCCAATTTTGCTTCTTTGACATGCAATACATGCTCTTGCCCAGGTACGACAATCCTTTGTAACGTTTGGCCACACAAAACGGTCCGTTATCAGTTTCACTGTAGTGTTAGCGCTTGGGTGAGCTATTCCATGGATGCTATCAAAGACTTCTTTTCGCAATCCTTCGGGAATAAAAGGTCTAGGCTTGCCTTGTGATACATCACACCAGATGTTGACTTTTTCTCCCGCTGGTTGGACCTGACGCAGTCGCAATCCTGTGGTGGTATTTACCGATAATCTCTTAATTGGTTATCTGTGGTTTGAGCTGCTGCTAATTTTTCATAATCTATTGTTTGAGAAATGGCTCCAATTCTTGACCAGAAATCAGCAACGATGTTGTCTGCCCCTTTTATGTAACGCAAGTCTGTAGTGAATTGACCGATGAACTCTAACTGTCGGAACTGTCGTGGAGAACAATTATCCTTGAGCTTGTTGAATGCAAACGTAATAGGTTTGTGATCGGTGTAAATCGTACATGGTCTTGTTTCTACATATGAGCGAAAATATCTCACTGCTTCATAGATTGCGAGGAGTTCCCTATCATATGCACTCCATTTCATTTGTGTTGGCGTGAGTTTGCGTGAAAAAAAACTTAAAGGTTGCCAGCAACCTTGTACACTCTGATGAAGAGCTGCTCCTATTGATTGCTGACTGGCATCAACTACTATAGCTAACATTGCTTTCGGTAATGGGTAAGACAACAAAACTGCTTGTTTTAAGTTCTTTTTAACCAACTCAAATGCTTGCTGCATTTCTGGTGTCCACGCTAACGGTCGTCGCCCACTTGTGTTCATCCCTGCTAATGCTTCTGTCAAGGATGCCTGTACTTCAGCTGCTCCTGGTAAGTGCTGACGATAGAAATTAATTGCTCCTAAAAATCTTCTAAGTTGTTGGTAATCTGTGGGACGAGGCATTCTATCTATGGTTGCTATCTTCTCTTCCGGAGGTTGTATTCCGTTTGCTGATACTGTGTGGCCTAAGAATGTGACCCTCTCTTGGCGAAACGTGCACTTTGCCTCATTGATTATGATGCCATATTTATTTAGCCGTTCGAAAATGCCCTTAAGGTGCTCTTCATGCAATGCTTTAGACGCAGAAAATACCAAAATATCATCTAAATATGCAAAACAACATTGCAGTCCCCTGAGTACTTCATCCACAAATCGTTGCCAGGTTTGTGCTGCATTTTTCAATCCAAAAGGCATTCTGACATACTCAAAAAGCCCAAAAGGTGTGATGACTGCCGTTTTGGGTATATCTTCTTCTGCTACTGGAATTTGATGATATGCCTTTTTACAATCGATCACGCTAAATATTGTTGCACCTGCTAAAACATTAGTAAAATCCCTTAAATTGGGTATTGGATAACGATCGGGGATTGTACGGGCATTAAGTAACCGGTAATCGCCACAGCGCCTCCAAGAGCCGTCTTTTTTTCGTACGAGATGTATAGGTGACGACCAAGGGCTGTCCGATCTGCGTAATACACCTGATTGTAACAAACTTTCAAATTCCGTCTTAGCTGCTACGAAACGGTCTGCAGACAGTCTTCGTGGCCGTTGTGAAACTGGTTGGCCAGGAGTCGTCTTAATGCGATGTACCGTGTTATGCAGTAACTTCGGCATTGGCGTCCCTGCGTTATCAATCTCGTTTTTTACTGCCACAGCATTAAAACAATCAGTAGCGTGACATGTGCATCTTCCACGTATACCCGTGACCACTTCACCATCTTTCTTAATCTGTGCTGCACTGATATGCACTTCAATATTATTTTTACTTAGGAAATCCGCACCTAGTATAGCTTCTGATACTTCAGCTAGTACAAAGTTCCACCTAAAACTACGTTGAAAACCTAAATCTACTTCTAACTCACACTTTCCAAAAGTCGCTATTGGAGATTTATTAGCTGCTGCAAGAAGCAATGCTTTTGTAGCAGTTGAAGCTTTGTCATTTATATACGATGATGCACCTTGGAAAGAACCACTTGGTAGTGCGCTTATATCAGAACCGGAGTCAATTAGATGACATCGTCCTGTTCTCACGTCTGCAACGTACAATCTTTGTGATAAAATAAGAGAAGTTGACAAGTTACTCACCATGCTGAGTCCCCCGTTGTTCTCACCTTCAAATGCACAAGGTTTCGTGCACCTCGTCGCCCTGCTGCCAAACCGTCGATGAAACCAACATACGTCCTTCTGTCCGCTATCTTGTTTGTTTCCTTGAACTTTAGCTGAACTACAGTCTTTGTAAACGTTTTTTACCTGCAATAACTGTGACACTTGGCTTTGCAGATCGTTTAGCTTTTGCGTGAGTTCGTATAACTGCTTAGCGGTGTCTACTTTCCTGCTAGTCTGTATCGATGCCATTTCTTGTTGTTCTACGTTCATTTGTTGTTCTGAGTTATCTGTGACCATTGCCAACATTGACGCACTACTATTGTCCAATGTTGCATGAACTTTATCGGCTACTTTTATTAGGGAACGAGTATCTTCTTTTTCACATGCTGCTACCACCGCTTTAACCATTCCGGGCAATTGCGTAATCCATATGTGCTGTAACATAACGTCCGATACGTCTGCTTCAGATACGATGCCGCGTAGATGACGCCAATATTCGGAAGGTGTCCTATCGCCCATATTTTCGCTCTTGAGTACTCGTTGTATTCATTGACTTTGTGGCTTGGACATTCTATCGATCAGCAGTGATTTTAATTTTGTATATGGGCGTTCCAACCGTGGTGCAAGGATGACATCTCCACCTATAACAGCTGCTCTGGAATCCAACGCATTCACTGCTATTGGAAATTTCGTACGTTCTTCTGCGATTCCATTCTGTTCGAAAGCCAGCTCGAGCATAGCAAACCAAAGTTCCGGTTTGTCTGGCATAAACTGTGGTGTGCGTACTTTCAAGTGCGATCCGTTTACCGTTGCACATCTATTGGTTATCGGACTCATTTCTGCGTTCTCTTGTTGCACTACTTTTGCTTGTAAGTCTTCAATATGTTTTTGCAGCTCGTCGCAGATCTCTTCTAATTGTCTTCTTGCCTGCGTCTTCGTCACGCTATGTGAGGAACATGTTGTCTGATTTTGTATCTCCCTATTGTCTGTCTTTTGCGGGGTCACCACTTTATAGGAACTATTCTTATCATAACAAGTACCCGTAAGGGTATTTATAAATTCAGAATTCATCATTTAACTCCTTTATTCATATATCGAAAATGTTACTACTCAACAACTGAAACAATAATAAAACAAAAAACTAAACCTAACAAAAAAATATATAAAGACAAAGAATAAATGTACTGTCTTTCACTTGCTCAAAGAATAATAACTATACACTGTACAGTTTATTCAGCAATATGTGATTTCCACAAGTGGTAGTAGGGCTCACTGCCTTGAACACTTTCAAACACTGGAAATTCTGACTGTCCCGTGTGAATTTATCTTTCAAAGCATATTGCATGTTAAACAAATATTGACTGCAAAAAAAAAAAAAAAAAAAAAAAAAAAAAAAAAAATCTCTGGTACATGATTATGGAACCAGGAACTGTTATAATCTGCATCTTGAAAGAAAAAATGAAGTGAAAACTTAGCAGAGCTTATTGTACAATGCTGTTATAATGTATAGTAAACTACCACAATGTATAAAAGACATTGAGAAAAATGATCAGTTCAAAATAAAACTAAAAAAAAAGGTACTCAACAAATGTTACCTAAATTAAAAGGTTATGTACAGAAGTTTACATTGCAATATATGATAAAATTAATAACTGTATGAACACATTGTAAAATAGTATAAAAACAAATGTAAGATGCTTTAAATTTCTGTGTGAAATATTTTCTTATGTTGACAATCTGTATATTATTTTTGTTGACAAAATCCATATAATGTAAATTATTACATAGATTAATAAAAGAAATCAAATCAAATCAAAACTTCACAGGTGAAGAGTATGGTAACAGAACAATAGAGTGCATCTGCCATATAAAAAGTAGCAAAGTGATTTAGATTGAAGAAACATCATACAGTTTAAGGATATTTTGTAACAGTGACAGATGATTTGATAAAACAAATTAAGAGAAAACAATCCCAAATATTGCAACTGCAAATTAGTATCTAACATGAAACAATCTATTTATAAATCAATGTATGTAGTGTATGATTTGTGTATTACATAAAAAGGGACAATTAAAACAGCACAACATTTTTCTTGCATTATCATTGTTGAACTATCAAGCATTTGATGTGGAGGAATAACAGATGTACTAGATGTAAAAATGTAATATTGATTTTTTTTGTTTTTGTACAAAGTGGCAAAGATTGTGAATGGTAAGGTTTTCTGTAGAAAATATTGTGGACTTGTGTTGCTACTTCTATCCCAGTTACTTCGTATAAGTGGAAACGAGACAGCTTCTTCCAAATATAACTCAGAAGAATGTGAGGCATGTATTTAAAATTTACCACCCAGACAGACATGCAATAGGCGACCTTTTGTGCAACTAAGAACTCATCATGTGTGTATTATGGCAGTGAAAGTACAATAAGTACAAAACACCTCTTAATAAAAGTAATTTGTGGCTGACCAAGAATACATTTTAATGTGTTCAGTACTACACCACAATCGTCTAGACGTTTGAACGCTTCGAGTAGGTGCTGTCTGTGTTCCTCTGGAGACGATGAAAAAATCAGTATATCATCCAGGTATGCAAAACAGTACGAGAGGCCTTGTAATACGGAATCTATAAACCTCTGCCACGTTTGGGCGGCGTTCCTCAAACCAAATGTCATAAATTTGCTTTCGAATAACCCAAAAAATGTAATAATGGCAGTTTTAGGAATGTCTCTCTCTGCTACTGGGATTTGCGTATAAGCTTTTGCACAGTCTAAAACACTAAACACTTTTTTCCGCGTAAAGCATAATTGTAATCTTTTAACAGCGGCACTGGGTAGCGATCTGGAATTGTTCTAGCATTGAAAGCGCAGTAATCGCCGCAGGGACGCCACGCACCATTTTTTTTTTTTTTTTTTTTTTTTTTCGTACAAGGTGGAGAGGCGACGACCAAGGTCCACTAGACGGACGAATGATGCCTTCTTTCAGCATAGGATCAAATTCTGCCTTAGCCACAGCGTAACGACCAGGAGCAAGCCGTCTGGGTCGACAAGGCACTGGGGGGCCTGCAGTAGTGTTAATGTAATGTAATGTGTCGTGACGTACCTTCTGAGGTGCCCCTGGAGGCCTCGTAATTCCAGGAAACTGCTTCAACAGTTCGGCGTACCCCCAACCATCCACCTGGATCAGCTTGGCGTCGAAGACTGCTGCGTCGCGACGGAAACCACCAGTTGAAAGTCCGCTGATGTAATCCAGGAGGCGAGCGTTGGCGACGTCCGGAAGGAGGTGATAGTGAGCTAAAAAATCTGCGCCGATTATCGGTTCCCTTACGTCGGCTACCGTAAAATTCCATGCCAGAGCACGTCTAAGTCCGAGATCCAATTCAGCATATTGTGTGCTGTACGTCGCTATCGTGGAGTTGTTGGCAGCAGAAAGTAAAAATGATGTTGCCGGCCGGTACTTATGAAGCTGTGTTCGTGGAAAAATACTTAAATCAGAGCCTGTATCCACTAAGAACTTGCGTCCACTCTTGCGGTCAGTAATAAAGAGACGAACGGACGGTGAACGATTATTAGGGGCGATGACCTCTGCTTGTCGCTTGCCACTGGTATAAGTGCACGGCGTATTACATTTGTGTGCCCGCTCTTCGAACCGTCTGTGATGCCAACACATCGTGCCATTATTTAAGTCTTCATGCGCAGTTGTGTTTCTTGAAGAACAGCTCTTTGATCTGCTGCGGAACCGACGTCCGTTGTTGCGTTCTGAAAGTAACTCGCCTAATTGTTTGCTCAGCGCATCTACTTTGCCAGAGAGATTTTTGTAATCAGAACGAGTTATCATCGAAGCACCATGGTACGCCGCTATATTTTCCGAGCTACGATTTTCCACAATTGCGTCTTGGATCTTATCCGCTAAATCAGCTACAGCGTCAAGTGGCATATTAGTTTGCGATGTGACAATTGCTTTCACTTGCGCTGGCGGTCGGCTACTCCACAAGATGCGCAATAAAGTGCCAGGTACTGTGCGAGAGCCTACTTTACTTCTCAGATGGCGAAAATACTGCGAAGGTTTTCTATCGCCGATATCCTCTTGAGTGAGCACCTGACGTACACGTTCTTCTTATGAAGCAGACACACGTCGTATTAATTCGGTTTTTAATTTAGTGTAAGCTTCCGTAGTTGGTGGGGTGGTGATGATATCCTGGACCTCAGCTGCATAACGGTGGTCTAGTTGACTAAACACCAGCGCAAATTTAGTGGCATCTGCGGTCACTCCTGAGCAAAGGAAACTTGCTTCAAATTGTGAAAACCATAGTGCCGGATTGTGAGGCCAAAACAGAGGCAGTCGCACTGCAAGGCGAGATATAGCGGGATAGTCCGTCGTTTCCGCAGATTGGAATTCCCGTTGTAACGTCTCTGCTGCGTCCACCTAATCCTGGATGGGCGAAGTTGCAGTTACATTCTATTTTATGCTTAATCATTTAATAATTGTTCCAATGATTTGACAGTATGGGATGCGGACAATTACGAGGTTGATCCATAACAGTAAACTTTGTTAACTTCCTTTATTAAGGAACGACAAATGTTAAAAACTCTTCCCTTTAAACACACTGATTTAATAACTGCGTGCCACTATGATGAATGTCTACAAGTCCACACTGAAACATTTCAATGTACAACTGCAACCCGTATGCGATACGACGGAATGGCAAAAACTTTAGCCACCACTAAACGCAGGTTACGAACTCACTGCCGACATGCTACCACCTCGCTCTGCGGTCGGCGGGAGACTGCCGCACACCGGCCAACAAACAAAGAACATTCCAACCGAAGCATTGTTGCCAGCAGCTCTCGCTGCACATCAATGATAACTATCGTTCGACCAAAAGGGGTTACTAACCTAAAACCCTGTATCCTCACACCGTTGATTTTCATTCATGCTTCTTTTTACAGTCCAGATGAATCACGTCGGCGGCACCAATGTCCTAACCCGTAGAAAGTTGTGGAATTACGAAAGTATAATAAGGACCATGCCTAGTAAAGCACTGTGGTGTTCAAACCAATCTTCGGATTGTTGACTGCTTTACCTTTATTTAATAATTACGTGGCGACTTCAGGATGAAGTGCGAGTGAATATATAATTCAAGCACTTTACATTATTTGCAGAAATATATTACCCGCTACAAACATTACTAAAAATAGTGAAGGAACACAAGGAAAAAGCATTTATTAAACCACGTTAAGCAAAGACAAAAACAGCAATAAACTATCTAAGAATAAGCATGTCTTTAGACACAGAGGCCACGCTGTAGCAAGGAGTAATTTAAGTTGCCACATCAACACTACTGGTGGCCGGTTTGCGAAATGCTAGGCAATCAGCTGATCGCGCGTCGTCTGTCGCTACAAATCTACCAAAAATCATAGACAGGAAAACGTTTCCCTTCATTTGAAAGTGTAGCATGTAACTGAGAAAGACATACAGTATGATAGGCCATTAACAAAAAATGTTCAAATGTTTGTACAGTCTATGGGACTTAACTACGGGGTCTTCAGTCCCTAAACTTACAAACTACTTATGAACTACTTACGAACTAGGACGGCACAAATATCCAGGCCCGAGGGGGGATTCGAACCCCCGACCTTAGTGGCCGTGCAGACCGTGACTGAAGCGCCGCAGTCTCCTTGGCCACCGCGGCCGGCGCCATTAACACGTAAAACATTGATTTCAATGGTGAAAATTTAAATTTACAAGAAAGATAAATCAAGACTACAAGCCAATGAAATGAAATTCGTCAGGTACATGTTAGGGTACACCAAGTTAGAGTACGAAAGAAATACAGGCATCAGGAAGAAATTATATATTTTTTATATAAAACGTAATGATGACGAATGTAGACAAAAATGGTATCCCATCTGTAATGAATGTATACCACTACATTTCTGGTGATATACACTGCAAGATATAGGATGCATTGGAAGGCCTGAAAAACTGTGGAAGAACCAAATGTAACTACAAAAGGCTGCGGGAATGCCTAATGCATGACGGAAGAAGACCAACATTTAGCATGAAAAAAAATTATGCTGCAAAGGTCAGTATGCATTTTGAAGGCACAACCCGGTATATGGTAGAAAATTTATAATTGGAGATACTGGCTTACCTTAAAGCAATAATCAGCCTTTCTTCAATGCTTATTGGCTGCTGAAAATTAGTAACATGTTTAATAATCTTCTTCAAACCACTGACTAGATAATCGAAGGTTTCTATCTACTTCTTTGTATATTCAAAGAATTTGTCTGGAGAGCGTCTTAATTCTTTAAATAAATGGTGAAATTCTCCAAGCACAGTTCTCGCCTTGTATATGTCATGTACAGCGCTCCTTTTACGCCTTAATTTTCTAATGAAAGCTAATTTTGCTGCCCTAGTTTCGAGTAACAACATACTTCGATTGACGGGCGCCATGTTTCACAAAAAAATGTTAAAAATAGCTGATCGGATCCTGTAGCCGGGTAGTTGTCACGCACGCAGGACACCCCACCATGTCGCTGCTTGTAGCTAAATGAATTACTATCGCCTTCCAATAAGACATATATAGAACTTATTCAGTTGTTGATGGTTTGTAATCACAAAAACTCATTGAGAACATAGTCGAAAGTAGCTGTATCATCGTTGTACTTTCGAAGAATTTGGCTGGTGATATTCATAGTCTGTTTTCGTATTTGAAGTTCCGAATGAACGGTTTACGGTTTACGGATGGCAAACTTTAGAAAAAGGTGATGGGTTGTAGCCGCCATCTTGTAGAGAGAAGTTGTCCCGCTCACGTAGGACACCTCACCATGTCGCCGAATGTCGCCGCTTGTAGCAGCAGTGTCGCGTCCTTGGATGTCGCACGCCGTAGCTAGAATCACTACGTTTACATGGAACACGTCTTCAGGAAGACGAAAACCGATTTTCGTAAACCGTTTTTCGCTGTCGTGTTTACATGGCATAGCCTGAATCGGATTTCGTAGTTCACTTAAAATGGCGGCTGGAGAACTGCTGATTCAGTTCCTTATTTAGTCTGCACAATCGCTATTTTTCTTTATTTAAATACACAGATTTATGTTCACTCTAATGTTTATACTTTTATTTCACATTAGAAAATATCACTCTTTTCATATGTTTCGAAAATTCTTACAGAGAAAAAAAAATCTGACAAGCCAAGAACGCTTCAAAAACGGTTGCATTTACATGGGCATGAAAATCGATTGTGGAACTGGAAAACCGTTTTAGAGAAGCGGATTTCCAGAATCGATTTTGGAGTGTTTACATGACCAACCAAAAGCGGAATTGGGAAATCGGTTTACGAAATCCGATTTTGGGAGCCCATGTAAACGGGGTGATGGAAAGGAATTTATACAAAAAAGTGTTCAACAAAAGTAAGCGTGCAAAACAAACAGATTAGATGGCGAAAAGTAAAGAGCACCTGACAGAAAATTACGTGAATTAAAAAATAATCGCAATCTCTGCTACTTTCCCAGTTTCATTGGAATCACATTATGCAAATATCTCGATGCAACGTCGCTCCACATTATCATAAAAGAGCCTTACATTCTTAAATTTCGTGTCTCTATGCAGACATTATTTCGAAAATTAGGAAAGTTCATTCATTTAAGAATACTTTTTAAACAGACAGCAATAATCAGTATTTTTTTAAACAAACATGTGTCTATTTTGTGCTTTATTTTGCTCTTGTTGCATCTCATAACTTGTAATCACAACCTCAGTACCTGGATTCTTCCCTGCAAATGGCGGAGATCAGCCACTTCAATTCGGGGATAGTTGCTTCGCTTCTCCCCTAAGGCGTGGTAGGGGCTTGGTGTAGCCCACGCAGGCCGCGGTCGTTGCCTTACGTTACCGCTATCCATATTCACATGACGTTAGCGGCGGAAAAATACCAACCGGAAGTGCCTGTAATTTCGCAGTCAGAATTATAGTATCTGTGTCTTCAAGATCTTTCAGTAGGCTACGCAACGCTAAGTGACAGCTCAGAATTAAAACAAAGTGGACGATGATGCAATTTTTTGTCGACACTTGGGTACTGTTTACCTCCGTCTGTTCATTACTAGCGAAATAGCTTGGTGTTTCGTTAGGTATTACGTAAATAACTGTTTCCTCCTTTGGTTTCTAATCAGTTGTAAATGTGAATAAAAGACAGAAAGGTAGAACTAAGTTTCAATACATTCAGACAAGTTCATTTCAAAACGTAAAGACGAAAAAAAAAAAAAATACTATGAGAGAAAACGATCAGACCTTACATCTACATGTAGTACAAATTACGAATCCACAATGCTATCCATTAAGGCCAATTCACACTGTCCGTCATGTCAACGTCACGTAATAGAACCGTCACGTCAAGTTGTATTCACACTGTCCGTCCGTATCCGTCTCGTCACTTCGCCCATCTCAATACGCGATGTTGAAAGTGAGGTTATGAGTGGGCGATCTGTTATGTAGAAAGCCATAGTTTAATACTAGAAAGGGGGAACAACAACGCTAAATGTTATTGACGGCCAAGGAAAACTTTGCAGTGTATGTTTTTGGCGAACTTACTGAGAACTGAAACAACATTTCAAAACATCGACATCTATTTTCAAGCGAAAAAATAAAAATATGAAGATATCAAACCATACTTGTAAGAACATAAATAGCGCCTATGTACTTTATCTTTTACGATTTGCTCGCTGACATTATTAATACCGCCATAAAGAACTGAATTTTTGCCTTTCATTAGAACTGACTTTTTTTATTTAAAGTGTTATTTAATGAAAAATGCGTAGGCTAATCAAATTACAATCTTATTCAAATAAACAGTTTGCTTCATTCGTTTCTGTTACAATGTTACGTAACATAAACCATTTTTTGGTTTCAGATATCAAACCTCGATTATAGGTGGACACTCAATTAACGAAAATATTTAAGTCGTCATGAAACATTTGAGATTTACGCCTAAAACGAGGTATAACAACAACACAAATATGAATACGACACATTTGCATATAAACAGTGCAATCGTGGACTGAAACATGTAATTCGCGTGACGAAAATAGGTTAACTTCCGATGTTAGCAGACGGCCGTTCCGCCAAAACATTCTTCTTGAAAAAGCTTGACATGACGTTGACATGACCTGACGGCCAGGTGACGGACAGTGTGAATGCCGCCATTAGAAATACATTGCGGAATGTTCTGACGGACGGTGACGTGACGTGACGTGACGGACAAAATGGCGCCTAATGTAATTCGCGAGTGTGTTACTTCCGCAAACAAGTGTAAGAATAACGATGAAAAGTGCACATCTTGCAAAAATATCGGTTGGTTTTGTGAACAATTATGTATGTCATGTTATATTATTCAAAAAGTTTCAAAAAAAGACATTCATGAACGCGAAAACTGTGACAAAGAAATTCCGTTTAAGAGTGTACAGGAAGTAAACAAAGGCAATCAGCCTGAAGTGTGTGTGAAATGCAAGATATTCGATGTATTGAAGAACGGGAAATGCATTTGTTGTAATATAATTTTGAAAGTGAAAAAAAAAGCAGTGAGCATGGTGTTAGTTTAGTATCAACAGCATCTACTTCATCATACAACCATGAAACTACACTTCAAGAGGCAACGGACAGGTGCTCTTGTAGAAAGAAAGTCGTTAAAGGTGTTTTGTGTTTGAAATGTAACACTGTTTACCATTATAACTGCGTAAATGCGGAGCCTGCACAAAAGGTCTGGGTTTGTGGCAACTGCAAAAAAGTAGCTACCAACGACAAAAAAGAAGAAATAATCTCTGTGTTGTTAGAAGAGCTTCTAATATTAAAAGGTGAAAATGACAAGTTGTCACACAAAAGGCGACGTAATGAATGTGGCATCAATCCAAGAAGACAGGAAAAAATATCGTCTCTCAGCAGTTATCTCTAGTGAAGACTAGCAACCGTTTTAGTGCCTTAGATGAGAAACCCGACGAAACAGAAGAATGCTCTGGAGTGACTGAAACAGTCGATGTTCCCATAAATACAAGAAAATTTCAGCCCATGAGCTATCATACAAAAAAACTTTTACTACTGTCTGTCAGTCATGGACGAAACTGTGCATCCTTGTTAAATGACTTTCTAAAACCTAGGTATTGCGCAACTTCTGTTATCAAACCAAATGCATGCTTTGGTAGTGTAGTTGAACGTGCATCTGATCTCGCTAGGGATTTCAATCGTGACGATGTAGTTATTATTCTAGCAGGGACAAATGACATTCGTAAAAGTAACAACTTCATCCCTGACTTAAAGAAGTCGATTGCTGCATTGAATCAAACAAACATATTGCTTTGTACTATTCCCTACTGTTACGATCAGACAGAATTTCACATAAATGTGTATAAGTGTAATGAATACATAATGAATTTGACATCAGAGTTTGCTAATGTGAATGTAATCGATATTAATGCTTTATTGCAAAGAAGTGATTATACTAGTCATGGCCTACATCTAAACAAAACAGGGAAGTCAAATCTGTGCAGAAACCTAGTACAATCAGTAACAAACCCATGGAATCATCGTGAAGTGGTAAAAACTCTTACTGCCTGCTCTATGAAAAAAGTTACTTTCTGTGCTACAGAAGCTATTCCATGCCAAACTACACAGCAACCATTGTGAAAACAATAAAAAGATGTACATCTGTGTCTCAGCTTAACACCATCAAATCGTAACTTAATAGTGCTGCAGAACCCACTACGTGCAAAGCTATCCAGGCAACTAATGTGAATGTGAGGAATTCATTTTTGTCTCAGCCAAACACCTTCAGATCCAAATCAAATAATGTATCTTCAGGGTGTGTGATGGGTCTTTCCTCTGTAGCCATCAGCAGTGACATAATTTCATCCCAGTCACATTCCCCAGAAATATCACCACAGGAAGAAGCTCCATCCAAAGGACCTCATCATACTGAAAGTAGTTCTGATACAGCAGTCCCAAGAGAAAAACCTGTTTTTCGTTCTTCCTCAAGAGCAAGAAAAGTGCCAAGGAGATATGGTGATTTTTTATGGCAGCAGGAAGAAGATATGACGGTCCAGACAGCACCACCGGAGCAGCCATCACCCAAGAATCGTCCACCACCCCTAAGGGATGTACCACTTGCAGGAAGGAGGAGCCAGAGGTCCAAAAAAACTCCACTACGCAGTGAGGATTTTTTATGGTTTCCTCCCAAGGAAGGAAAAACAGTGTCATAGCTACATCTCCAAGTAAGCCTAATGTTATTACCAAAAGGGAAAACCCAATTAACCACCCCAAAACTCTAGACAGTGTTAATAAATTAACTGTTTTTCATCAGAACATTCAAGGTTTAAGAAGTAAACTAGATGAGATATCAATTAACATTACAGATAAGGATTGTACCTATAGTGCTGATGTAATCTGTTTTAGTGAACACTTTATGAAACTAGACACTGACTCACTTCAACTGGATAGCTATAACCTAGCAGCTCTTTACTGTAGGCAGTCTTTAGAGAAAGGTGGAGTTGTGATTTATGTAAAGAATAAAATAGTTCATAGATCTTTAGATCTGAGTGACTTCTGCATTGATCAACATTGCGAGGTCTGCGGAGTCGTAATCAGTACTAACCTTTCTTAAATTACTGTCCTGTGTTGTTATAAGGCCCCTGCAGGCAAAATTTGTATATTTTTAAAACAGATAGAGTCTCTGTTAACTCATATTTTTGCAAAAACAAAGAATATTATAGTCTTAGGTGATTTCAATGTTGACTATCTTATTGATAACATGGGGAAAAATGACTTGTCACATGTTATGAGCTCTTTTAATCTAACACCACAGGTAGATTTTCCCACTAGAATCTTCAATATCTTCTTAGATAAAAGCAGAAATCTAAACACAATTGTAAAACATGTTTTAAACGGGCTCTCGGACCATGATGGTCGGCTACTTTCAATTGAAGGTGTTGGCCCCCTTAGTAAGAACAAATCATACAGTAAAACCTTCAGAGCAATTAACCCACAGTCTATCAACACCTTCTGTGATCTATTACAAGAAACTGATTGGGACCAGATTGAGCATCTAGACAATGTCAATGACAAGTACAATGCATTCTTAAATGAATTTATCTGCCTATTTGAAGCAGCCTTTCCTAAAAGGACTGCCAGACCCAAACACGAGACCTATTGTCATAAAAACTGGTTAACTCAGGGCATCAAAACTTCCTGCAAAAGGAAAAGGAATCTGTAAGCTTCACTTAAATCTTGTTTTAGTCTAGAAAAGGAAAAACACTACAAACTGTACTGCTCTATCCTTAAAAAAGTCATAAGAAGGGCAAAGAGTAATTCTATAAAATCAGAGATTGATGTCTCTAGTAATAAAATAAAAACCATATGGGGCATAATAAAAAGGGAAACAGGTAAACTCCCTATCACAGAAAATTCTTTAGAAATTAAAAAAAAATGATGTGATTCATGATAATGTTGAAAGAATTACTGACATTTTTAACAGCCACTTCTTGTCATCAGCAGCCCAAATTGGAAAAACATGCTCTATTAATGAAGCCATGTTGTTTCTTCAAAAATCTATTAAAAAAACAAAGCAAATTAACATGTCTCCTGTCACATTGCATGAAATTCAGGTTATAATCAAAGAGATGAAAAGCAAGAATTCAGTTGGCATTGATGGTATTTCTTCAAGAATACTGAAGCACTGCTATAAGCCAGTAAGCAAAATATTGTGTCATATATTTAATAAATCCATCCAACAAGGAATTGTTCCAGAGAGACTAAAGTATGCAATTGTCAGACCTCTCTTCAAAAAAGGAGATAAAACCGATGTTACCAACTATCGCCTATCTCCCTTCTAACAATCTTCTCAAAAATACTTGAGAAGCTGGTGCACAAAAGATTTATTGTCCACCTCACACAGTATAAGTTGCTAAGTAGTAGCCAATTTGGATTCCAAAAGGGCATATCAACAGATCAAGCTATCTTTTCCTTTACCAACCAAATCTTAGAGTCCTTTAACAGTAAATTATCCCCTGTAGGCATCTTCTGTGACCTTTCTAAAGCGTTCGATAGTGTTAACCATGAAATCCTCTTAGAAAAGGCCAAACATTATGGTTTCATAGGATCAGCCGGCAAATGGATCGAATCATACCTTACCAGAAGAAAGCAGACGGTCATGTTTAACAACTCTGAAGGACACTCAGTGTCATCTAGCTGGGGCTCGATTGGCTGTGGTGTCCCTCAGGGCTCTGTACTCGGCCCTCTTCTCTTCCTCATCTTCATCAATGACCTTCCCCTATATACAAGCTTAAAAACTCATTTCACACTTTTCGCTGATGACACCTCCATTCTCATCAATGAATCTTCCAATTACAATCTTGAGGAATCGGCCAATATTGTCTTAAGAGAAGCACTCAATTGGTTTGTAATTAATGGGCTTCCACTAAATGCTAACAAGACCCAGATTATTCATTTTCAACCTAGTAAAAAATGGAGGATCCAATTACTATCAAATGTAATGGTACCGATTTACTACAAGCTGAGTCAACAAAGTTCCTAGGAATACATATTGACAGTAATCTAAAATGGTCCGAACATATCTTACAACTCCACAAGAAGCTCAGCTCAGCAACATTTGCTATTCGCGTAATTTTCACTAT
Organism: Locusta migratoria; assembly: GCA_026315105.1. Taxonomy (NCBI): domain Eukaryota; kingdom Metazoa; phylum Arthropoda; class Insecta; order Orthoptera; family Acrididae; genus Locusta; species Locusta migratoria. The sequence goes on from CM048748.1 coordinate 482,587,237, forward strand.
CTGTGACCGAGACACCACTAAAACTGCCTATTATAGTTACTTTCATGCAGTAATGTTGTATGGCATAGTCTTCTGGGGGAATCAGCCACATTCTAAAAAAATATTCATTGCACAAAAAAGAGTGATCAGGATAATGTGTGGAGTCAAACCTAGGCATTCGTGTAGAAACCTTTTTAGAAAATTAGGGATACTGACAACTGCATGTCAATATATCTACTCCCTACTATGCTTCATTGTCAAAAATGTACACTTGTAAAAAACTAATGAATGTTACCATACTCACAATACCAGGAGGAAGCTAGATCTCCATTATGAATTAAAAAACCTAAGTACTGTACAAAAAGGAGCCCACTATATGAGCTGCAAAGTGTTCAATGCTCTTCCACTATCTCTGAAATCACTTATCCATGAGTCTCCCAAATTTAGACATCAACTCAAACAATATCTATTAGATAAGTCCTTTTATTCAGTAGAAGAATATTTCAATTTGTGCTAACTAATTATATTTTTTAATTTACAAGATGTTATTTTATGGTAGCATGTTATGTGTAATTTTTATCAATATAACTATCTCTTGCTGCTGAGATCTACCTGTGTTTGTGTAATGTGTAATTTTTAACCTTTTAATGTGTAATTTTTGTGTAACGTGTAATTTTTGTGTAACGTGTAATTTTTGTGTAAAGTGTAATTTTAGCCTATACCTTTTTATGTGTAATTTTTTCTTATATATACTGTTGCAAGAGGGATTCTGTATGTTCCGTTTTGTACCATTTGACACGTCCTACATCCAAGCGAATTTCTCGCTATATTGGATCTATGGGATTTAAATAAATAAATAAAAAATATATAAAATAAAAATTGGCCTTTATGCTATGATGACGTAAGCTGAAAGAGGCTTTTGATTACTTATACCTACACTTGAATAGTTACGTTGTTAATTTGCTACAAATTGCTATTTATTTGTAAGGTAAGCGTTTTCGTGATTACTCTTAAAGGCATCTTAATTTTTAAAGTTCAGAATTTATGAATAAGCTCAATTTCAAATGGCGCCTGTCATATCGACGTGCGCCTAGGGGCCGTAATACACAAGACGTTAAACCTCCTAGGCGCATCTGCTCCAAACGGAAGTGTCGTCATCGGTTACTGATGACGTCAGCAGCGTAGGCGCGCCTGAAATAAAATGTACGGGAAACCGAACTGCTACAGCTTAAGTGCCGTATTTAATAAATATCATTTATATGCACATACTCTAGTGATTCTTTTGTTTTTTATGGTATATGTGTGAAACTAAGTATATCAGCTCTTCAAGAATCGGTACTTTCCTAAATTCTGAAAAACAATAGCCTGTCAAAATATGCCGTGTAATGTGTCATTAACTGAGTTACACTAACAGTACTACGGTACGGTAGCGGGAAAAAATAGTGTAAAAACAAAACAAAATATTTAAAATGAAAATTCGCTTGTAGTAGTGCAGTGTTACACACTGAGCATAAAGCGAGTGAAATTAGCCATGTTATTGCAACATAATGTCAGGGAAATATGTCAGCTGAATAAAATGTAGAATAATATTTCGCTGTTTGTGTCTGAGCTTCCTGAGTCAAAAGCTAGAAGTGTAATTTGTATGTCCAACGATCGAGATAATTAAGCAAAATCGTGTTTTGGTGCGTCTGATAATCTTCGGGAAGGCGAAGTTCAACAACACGAAATTAACATAAGAATATGGAAACGATAGTTAGTGCATTAACTATTGAATTACAAAGGTGCGAAAGGTATGTACAATGCACGGAACATAATGAGGTCAGACAACAAATCCGTGTTGTAAACATTTGTTTCGGCCCGTCTGAAATATAAACAACGCGCAACCGATGACAGTGTCAACTATAGACAGATGCAATAAATCTGATAACGAAAGACACTCATTAAGAAGTACAATCACACCTACACAATTAACCTGAAAAACAGGTATTGCAAATGAAAAATATGTATTTCATCAGACAATCACGGCAAAAGTTATGCAGCCAACATAAAGCCCTTAAGCGCAAACAACAAGGGAAAGGTACCACAAGGACTAAAATCTTACTTCCAGCTTCAGCAACAGCGTTGTGTGCTGATGTTGGCAATGAACTCTGATTTCTCTTCGAAAATCTGTCACACGGAATTAGAGGGAATAATTTATAGTGTCGAACATGAGATACGTAATTAATGCTGTTACTGCTATATTTTTGTCAGACTCTTGTCTCTGCGCTTGCCGTCATAAGGCGAAAATTTTGTTTCCAACATTAGAACACTACGCCGCCGATGCTAACTTAATTACAATTTAACGCTATCGGTAGACATTTGACTCTGTAACGATGAACATAAACTAATAAAAGATTCTGCTCTTATTTAAGGTGGTTAGAATAATGTTGCAAAAAGTGAAAATTGTTCTCCAACACATTTTAACGTGTCTGAAAAATACGAACATTTTTATGGTAGGAATACCACATGACTTGGTGGAATGGTGGTGTTAAACCAAGAAATTAAGACGTGCGAAACAGAAACAAAGCAAAATGGTAAAAGTGTATAATAATGTGAACTTCACTGATGTTCCTGCAAACAGATAAGAACACAACGGCTTTATGTTAACACGAAAGATAAATAACTGATGTCCAAAATAATTCTGGAAAAGATTATGAAAAATGCACAGATCTACTGAAAATTCAAGACAATGGAACTGCAACATACCTACATGATAGGCCTACACCAAGTGAATCTGTATATGCAGACTTACCAAATACATTGCTATCTGGAAATAAAGAAGTGTTCATATCTAATAGTTCAGTACAAAGGAAGACTTCAAAGAACAAACAAACTTCTGCTGAAAGAACGCCATCAAAATCAGAAGAAATAGATTCACAGTCAGCAAATACATTAGTAATTACAAAAGGAAAGGTTGTGACCATGTGCACCATCCATAAATCAAGAGAGATGACAAAGGAATATAAGGCAGTAGCAAACCAGACACAAAGAAGACCACTAAGGAGAAACATACTCAGGGAGCTGCAACAGAAAGGAAAGAACCCCAGCAACAAAGAAGAATAGCAGCCCCACCTCACATACCTGAACCCAGCAACAGCTGACCAACTAGAAGAGCAACCACCTGTGAGAAATAACAATTCTGGTGTGCGAAAAACGGCAGCATCACAACCTAACAGTCATGCAGGGAATGTAAACATTGTTCCAAAACTAAATGTCTTCCACAAAAACAGGAAGAAAGGCAAGGTCCTCACAACATTACAAACTAATATGTGTTGTATTAGAAGTAAGGTACTTGGACACTTCTGTGGTGACATGAATGTTGATGTTGTGCAAAGGTTAATTGAAAATCAGATAGATGTTTCTGTTTCTAATAGATTTGTTTTGTACACACAACATCTGCTGCAACAGAGATGAAACGGTATGCTGTTATCTTTATTAGAGATATTGAATAGTCAAAAACTGATGCACCTACATACTATAAAGAGTTAGATGCAGAGGTAAGTTACATAAAAATCATCAATGAAAACATAGTAGTTTTAAGCTTATATAGGTCTCCTGATGCTGACTGCTACATTTTGAAAAATCTGAGTTAGTGTTTAGAAAAATATGAAATATAAAACAATAATTTCCATACCTGAGGATTTTAACGTAGAAATGTTCAACACTGTGGATGAACTTTCAATAATCTAAGATCACTTAACATATACTGTTCTGAACTTTATCTAACACGCAGAGCTACACAGCAGATGCATTTAACGGATGCAAGGCAGTACAGCAAATTATAGCTCAAGAGTCTGCACAAACAATACGCGGCTTTGTTCCAGTGAATTGAATAACTTCTATATTAGTTAAGGAAACTGAAACTAAAATAGAAGCAACTGACACATTTGCTATGGAATTGGTTAATGCCTTTCTTAATTGGTATATCATACTCACTGAAATTAAAAGAACACACCCAAAATGATCAAACTCGAGTATGGACTGCTACTGACTCTCCAATTACAATGTATAAAACCACAAGATTTTACCTACAAACTACTAACATTCATACTTAGCTGTTTGTCCTCCAGACAGTAAACATTTGTTATCACACAATTTCAATAGTACATTCTGACAGTTGTCAAATGTAGATGCTGTCAGGGTAAAAATACCACTATAGCTGTTTACAAATTATTGACCAGACATTAACCACCTTTAAAAAGCAGAATGTGGTACCACTTGTCTTACATGATTTAAGTAAGGCATTTAATTTCATTCTCTATGATGTCCTGTTAGCAAAACTAGAAGGTAATGCTGTATGTAATCCAAGATTATTAGTAGAAGTTTCATATCTTCACAACAGAAAGCAGTTTGTCACAGCTAAAAATAAACACTCCCCAGTAACAATAATTAATACTGGGGTACTAAAATGCTCGATTCTTGAGAACTCCTCCATCATCACAGTAATTGATGTGCCTTGTTACATAAAAAGTACAGTTATATGCTATGCTGAAGACACAACTCTTCTCCCCTCACACAAGAACGTCAGAGCCTTAAGTAATAGCACACCGGAATCATTCAATTTCATCCTCCACTGGTTATCATGAAGTAAGTTACTGTATAATCCCAAAAAAATAAAACACCTTCTCGTAGGGTTGCCCAGTGCCATAAAAAATACACATTGAAACTTTTAGGACTCTATATTAATTCACAACTTAACTAGGAAGAGCATATAGACCATGTGTGTGAAAAGATGTTGAGTCTCCTTTGGAAACCTTTTTAGACTAATGTACTTTGGACTTTTCAGAGACATGTAACTTTTGGCCTTTCTCTTTGTAGACATACTCCTTACATTTTGATAATTCTGAAAATTCAGAACATTACAGACAAGGTGTAAAGGAGGCTCCAAGCAGAACTGCTGTCCATTTTCCAGGTACAGGCTATTGACTGCTGTGATCGTATATATTTGTGTAATATATGGGAAACACCAGTGGCATGAAAGGCCTTGTCAGGGTCCTTTTTAATGCTTAAATAATCAGAAAGAGGATATACTTTCACATACCAAAACAGAGAAGCACAAACTGGTAATTCACACAAAGTAAATGCTCTAAAGATTTCAACAAACTGTCACTAACAGTTCAGGCCATACCAATTTAAATTCTTAAGGAAAGACAGCACAGCTGCCTATCTGACAACCAATTCTACTGTTAAGACTTATATTGCCTCAGTATTGTTGAAACCAGAGGTGCCTCCTTCTCTCCTGCCCCCCCCCCCCCCCCCCCCGAGATATTTGGTCCTGAATTCCTAGTTTATTATGTAATAGTTATGGTTTTGCCATTTAATATTGAAATTAAATTACATATGTTTCACATTTTGTAAATTCTTTTATAAAGACCCCCCCACAAGGCTGGCCAAAAGGACGAATTTTTCACCCACCCCCAGAAATTTCAATGATGCAGTTTGCATTATGACACCCCCACCCCCCTTGGGCACCTCTGGTTGAAATTTTTCAGCAAATGTACTAGCTGTGCCTTTTTTTTTTGCACTTACATGGATCTACCATTTAACAAATGTATAATTTTGTAAGTATAAGGAACAGCAGCTGAATCCACTAATGGCTCAAGTTTCCTTCTTGTGTTTGGCATTGTGTCGCGATTTAGGGAATGGCTGCTGCATGTGACACTAGCCAGTCAGGTGATATTACATAACATGGTTACGATTACAGGTCAATACCTGAGTGGACGAAGGAACACACAAGAACTGTCAATCTAGAGCAGGAAGAACATTAGTTATTTACTTTATGATCAGCGAAAAAAGTTAACCCCTCTTTCACATGCATCTTCATGGTAACAAAGTAAGATTGTAGACATGTATGTACCTCATTTAGCTGTATGAAAATAATAATGTTTATTGTGAAGACAAAACATCTGTTATCGGCTAATATTTGATTGCCCCATCTGCACTAAAATTGGTCAGCTCTGGGAATTGCTACTTTACACGGCAAGTAAAGTTTTACCACTCTAATAAATGTTGGTATGCATAATTCATATAAATTTATAAATTCTACTTATTAGCTGTACTTGCTTTTTCAGTATACTTTGTACATACATAATAGTATTAAAAATGAACTATCTTTTAGACAATGTGGCTTCTTCTTATAATTTTATCATACATACAAATTGCTTCCATAAGAACTATTCATTGCAAATTATGTGAGAAAGTTTTATTCTGATGTGTACTATATTAATGACAAAGTCTGATCAATGGTCAATAATCTTACTTGAAACTGCTTCTTGACAATACGCATTTCATTCATGACTATGGCCTCTGCTGATTATCATTAAATTGTGAGATAGAGTTTTCATCTTATGTTGACTGTTGTTTAGCTGTGAAACCGATTTTTAATGTTCCGATGTTTGAAATATGAGTAAAAATAGAACTACAACAAAAATTACCCCAAACATGTACGGTACTACACCATCTGCATTCTACCCAGAAAAATCTGTCGGCAACTTCGATGCAGGCAACCTGCAGAATACAAGTGCTACAGCTCTGGCATATATTACACAACTGCTTATGATATAAAACAACATAACAATTTGAAACTAATGGCCACCAATCACCTCAACATCAATTCTGTGACTATAGAGAAGAGCCCATACAGATGCTTGAATATGTAGTTTGGATTTCATAAAAGGTCCATTCTGAGAAACAAACATGGTTTATATGCAAGTTGCCTTCACTGTTTTAACTTAATGCAATTTATCTGGACTGATGTCACATGATTGGCTAAGTGCGGGCAGTTACAGTCGGTGAAATTTGACAGTTGTTACAAGTGGATAAGTAATAGGCTTCAGATGAGACTAAAATATGAACAAAAATTTGTTGTAATGATTGACATGAAAATGTGTATGTACAATTGAACTGGATTACAAATACAATAATGAAGGAGATAAATAGAGTATGCGAAGAAGAGTTCCACTACAATATGATGTCCGACAGGAGGGCAATGGATGGGTAATATTGTGTACAACTTTGTTTTGGCCTATGAAATTGTAAGTGTTGTAGCTCACATCCTTAAAGTGTTGAGAAAATGCTAATTATTTCACTGAATACCTCATAAGGAAAATTAAAAACCATTAATATTATCAAATGTTAATTTAGGTTCTGCATTCAATTATGCCAAATTTTTAGAGAAGTGAAGGGGTGGAGTAGACTGCAATTCTGTCAGTTTATTTTCTATTTATTTATTTGTTTAGGAGCCCTTAATACACGCAAGCAGGGGACCACCACATATGTTCTACTGTCACTTCTACATACATCAGTAGTCAGTCAGGTAGTTCACAAGATGTTGATATGATGTTATTTGGAGTACATGTGGGTAAGATTTCCCATTCATATAGACCCACTTCAGTATATTGGATGAAAGGCGATTGAAGGATACGAACTTTAAGAGCAGGAGGAAAAGTGCAAGGGAAAAGAAGCTCTTCAAAAGTGGATATGTAGTAAGGGCAGTAGCGATTTTCCTGGTGTGACAGAACTTACAATGATAAAGTACTATTAGTTTCAGGTATTGTGTGATACAGAAACACAATGGCAGGATCTTAATTCTTCGATCACTGCTTCTGCAACTGATATCCTTTGGTGCATCATTAACTGATGATTAATAGTAGTATTCTGAGTGTAACGTGTATAATTTTAGCTTATTATGTTAGCTGTTTTTTGTGCTAAGTTTGGAAATAATGGTCAAATAGATGGAGTTTGAAATTTTATGCCCAGTCTGACTTTTGGTACGTTCAATATGCTATCCAAGAGGTTTCTGACCTGCACCAAAATACAGAGCATAAGAACCACAGAACAAGTATAAAGAAATTTTTCTTGCTGAAGAGTGACAAACCAAGCCCTAATTATGAAAATACAGCACCATTGGTTTCTGCATTTACATAATACCAGGAATTTGCTATGCCATATTTTCACAATCATGTTAGCATTACAAAGGTAAGTTAATTTAGTGAAACCTAAGAACCAAAACTTGAATGGGTGGACTGATGTTTGAGTCTTGGTACTCATAGTTATAAGTCCTGACCCTATGTTACGTCTACACTTGATGTAAGTACACAATATTTGTAATAACTGCAACTCTGTGCTAATAACAAAATGTAGCAGAACGATTAAAGAATAGCAAAGATAGTGGCAAATACACTATAATTATGGGACAGGGCATCCCTAGCCTTTATATATCCGGTATATAAAACGTTGTTTTCGCTGAAAGAAGAAAAGAAATTTTTTATATATTTGTTTGTGGGGTCATTTTCTGCAGGACCCGTTACAATTAATTGCAATCGGCTCTTTTGTTTTAAGCCGACAGCAACTAAGAAATTTGTTTTACATCATAGGCGTTTATAATTCAGATATTATTTGCCTGGCACAGAACGTATAAAATCGGACTTTGACTCAAATCACGGCCACTGTGAGCATATACTCAAATATATGGATTTTTTGGAGATTCTCGTTAGTCATAACCTTACTCACGAAAACGTCATATACCGGTAATGTTACACTTCACTACTCACTACCTAGTTTTATATTGTATACTGCTGACGTTAAAATTTAATAATGTGCTGCAACTGCTTCATGTATTATCACTTTATTTGCTAATCATTACGGGTATCTTTCCTTTTCTTTAATACTTTTGCTGCAAACAATACAGAAAGCACATTAGGCCTACTGCGTTTTGAAGAATCCTCTACATCCCAATAAGCAAAAGACATGTCACCAGAAATATCCACGTTACGACTAATCATTAATAACATTCCACAAGACTTTGTGTTCATTCGAAAGTAGCTGCAAATTCATTCTTTCGAACTTTTTTTCCTTAACTTTTGACAACCACGGTTCGGATGACAGCACATGCTGATATCAACAAATCGTTGCAATCCTATTGGCTCTCGCTGAAACCAATGAAGTCGTACTTCTGACGTCACTTCCGTTTGGAGCAGATGCGCCTAGGTTTAACGTCTTGTGCCGTAATACGTGGGAACCATGGAGGTAACCTCCTTGGTGGGAACCGGAAGACCGATAGATGTCTCTGCGGTCGCGCTTGCGATGGAAAATCGTCTGCAGGCAAGCCATGACATATGATTGTCTATGGTCCATGTATGTACTGTACTGTTCGTTTCGCGTGCTATGCTTTCTGATATTTGTATATGTATTACGTAACGCCTAGAAAGTGTTGTGTTCCGGCTTGTAAATGCAATTATACATCAGGGCCTGAAGTTAGTGTATTCAGTCTCCCAACTGACAAAATTTTACGTGAAAATAGGACACGTTGGATGCACAGAGAATTTTGTTCCAACAAGTTTGTAGTAAGTATGCCAAAAATTTCATTCTTCCTTTAACTCTATTCATGCAACTAAAGAAAATATTGACTTATAAAGTATACAGAAACGTTTTTAAACTATCAAAAAGTCGATTGGTATTAAAATTCATGTATGGTTACGAATTCTAACCTTTTTTGTTTGTTTACAGGTGTAAACTACATTTTCAGCCGCACAACAGTCACTGGCAGCAAAACTGGAGAAACTTATACTGCTCTCTTAGAGCGTACTCGTGTAAAGAAAGGTTAGTATCTTAAAATTGCATGAAACCTAATGCTAGTCTCGTAAATATAAACATTGTTTGAAGTACCTTCTTTTGCACCTCATTACCGAAAACATTTGCTGCTGTACAAAATAGTATTTCAGTTAATCACCCACTGTCAATCTTCGTAATGTTCGTGATTTTTCAGATGCAGTTCTCACTCAGATGTCTGATTGCCCTACTCATCTCTCTACGTCAACATCCAGGAGGGAAGATAGCAGGAAACGTTTCGAGAACTCTCAGTTTAGAAGTGCTAAAGTGAAAGTGTTGCCATCCAGACATTATTTGGAAAGTGTGTCGTTTAAGTCTGTATGTTAGCTGAAAGATATGATGAATAAGTGTGAAATTCATGAGTGGCTCATCCAAAATAATGAAAATAAATTCATCTCTTTCCTGTGAAAGACATTCTATGTTCTAAAATTTTGTACCATGTAGTTATTGGAACCAATTACCTAATGACTTGCTTCAGTAAAAGTTTTATATGTGTAGGCATAATTTCTCTGTATTTAATTACGACATACCTTAAAATACGAGTTTTGCAAATGTCTTTCAAGTGCCGTTGCATTTAATCTGCCCACTTTCGTAATATTGGAGTATAAATACAAAATCGACCAAATATGGCACATTTGCTTTTTTAATTAAAAAACCCACAGAAGGGGCAGGCTGGCAGCAGCTAACGTGCTGCTCTTGAGCCGATAGCATACAAATATGGAAACAGAAGATTTAAAACAATAAAACAGGTGACATATGAAGAATATAGCACCGTAACTGAATCATCCAAAATGTCATGTTTTGTATTGTGAATTTTTTCACTATCATTTGATTTTAAAAACTTGAAAGATAGCTCTTAATTTACTTTTTGTTTCATCACATATGTTGCTGTGGTACTGTAAATAAATACTGGGTCAGTGTTACCCACACTCAGTTGTTACATTGAACCACTGAGTAATTTCCTCAATTATTTTATTATTGACAATTGGTGTGTGAAGTACAGTAATAATTGTGAAACCGTTGAGAGATGGCTTCTAAACAGATGATAAAATGTCTAGAGAAGGTGAACTGAATGAAAATATACATGAGCGTGAAGAATAAATAATACTTTAAATTTTGAACCCTGTGGTAGAAAATATTTAATTTTAATCAGAAAATGACACTTGCAGTGTATTGCTGAACAATGTATCAACAACTGATTATTATTGTTTCAGATTCATATTACAATAATTTGCAAAGAATATATTTTGAGGTTACTGGAAAGTATGCATATCAGTGTAATTGCACAGATAACTGTAGCTCCGTTACTTGAAAAGTTAGCCTTGTTTTGTTAGTCATGGTGGACAGATAATTCTTACCAATCATCCCAAGGAAAAATTATAGTTTATATTTTAATTGTTGCTATTTATAGTAGAGCTTTATATTCAATACAATGCACTCTAGCATCCTCAGCTGTCACAACAGGTACAAAACTGTAGTAATTGGCTGGAACTTACATCCCTGTAGCTCATTCTTTGGACATTGTGAATGTATTCTGTCATGTTTATTTCAAACTAAAGTCAAAATTTACATAGGAAAATTAACTTTCTTTGACCAGTTGGCCACAGTTACACTCGGGGGACCAATGTAACCCCAGCTTATGGTAACATCTTTCAACTAGCCAAGTTGACCAATATGTTGGATTGCAAACACTGGTGCTTTATGGCTAATTTTTAATGGACTGTATCAAAATTAATCATCTTGAAACTTGGTAATTTTCATGACATAATACACATAGGCCTACTAAAAGTAATCCTAAATCAGTCTTACTCTGAGGAGAAACAAAGGTTCACAAATACTTTTCTAGTAAAATCAAATCTCTTTCAAGAATAATCACCATTTATTTTGTACAAAGTTACATACATTAAAGGCTAAGGAAAATTTTCAGTTCATATCACTTAACAACACATTTGGTAAAAATAAAATACACATATTCACACTTGACATGTGAATGAATCAGAAAAAGTATAACAAAAATTGTGGTTAAGGTAAAAGTAATGTGCTGGAAGATAAAGAATCTACATTATATAAGTGAAACAAAGTTGTATGTCAGGAAGTCCAGTACAAAAACTGAAAGGTGTAATGGTGACAAGTCGGGGCAGGTACAGCAAAAACATTCTTGAATCATAGTACGAGATTGTTTTATTAAGCAAATGCTCACCATGAAGAGTTTTAACAGAATTAATAAATTTGCAGAACACTTAACTTTCATATTTGTACTAATTGCTGGGTCAGATGATACTAAGTCATAGAAAAGTACTACTGACGTGCACAGAAAAAAGTTGTAATACATACTTCTAGCTTTCAGAGTATAATTCCTTCATCAGGAAGGATGGATGTAAATATGGAGTGAAGGGTACCCTTTTTTGTGTGTATCTGTCAGAGGTGGAGAGCTGACTTAAGTACTGGCCAGCATTTTATTGTATTTTTCACACATCTCAGGTCAGAGTTTATTTCACTTTATTAATATTCTTCAAAACATTAACATGTGTCTACTTAGCAGTTGGGTGACCTAATTTTACACCCAACATCTGAAAGAATTGACAAAGATACTACTAACAAAAATCAGCATGGATAATTAACATTTAGAAAAGTAATGAACTGTCCACAGTTTATTGACCCATTCAAATGTTCAGTACACCTTCAACAAGCCAATGAAATGGAAATGTTTCCAAACAATTTTAGCAGCGTTTCATGTTTTACTGGACACTGGTTGCATTAAAACACCCCCCCCCCCCCACCCGCCAGGTATAATTTGTGAGTGGGCAGTGGAGGAAAGAAAGATGCTCTGATCATCTTTGTGTATATGTGTCACTATATGACAAGTTTCATTACAACCAAATGTACAAACTCTACAAAAAATTAAAATGGAAAAAAATTCTTTTTAAAAAAGGACAATTGTTCATTTCTGAAAATGGACTGAATTTAATGTTGAAACAAAAGATTTACTGAAGCCATTTAATATTCAAGTAATTCACCTCACTCCAATTACTGATCATGTATTTGAAAATACAGAATCTTAAACAACACACATTGTTTACACTTGTCCTACCACCATGCCAAAATTCTAACAATTATTCCAAAACACACAAACCCGCCAAAAACTACAGGTAATATCACAAAACTTGGTGATGAAATCAGATTACATTTGTTCCCCCGAGAGGAGTTTACTTTCAAAATATAAACAATGCCAAAGTCAAATTTGATAAATGAATGACCACACAAACATTTTAAACAATGTTTGCAATCCAATTGATGACAGCAGGAATAAAAAGAAATTGAATATTGAAGAGAAATGGAAGTAATGCAGATGAGGATACCACCCATCAACTTTGGACAAGACACGTGAATGCAGCTACATTGAGATATCATGTCTTTGTTAAATCTCAAATCAAGATGTAAATATAAAAATAAATTGATATTACAGTGTCAGCACAATAAACGATTTTGATTTAAAAAATGTTCAGGTAACTATCACCTGAACATCAATAACAATAGACAACTAGTTCTAATTTCCAGCAGTCACACGACTTGTCCAAATCTGACAGGTGGTATCCTCATCTGGAGTTGGCCCAAGGAAAGCATATAACAATCTCAATCATGAGTCTCCTCAGCAACGGTAACTTTTATTTTTGTAGGAAAAATTCAGCCAAACCGTTGCAGTTAAAACCATTTTAATGCAGGAAGGTTTAATAAAACCAGACCTGCAAAAAAAAAAAAAAAAAAAAAAAAAAAAAAAAAAAACTTGCTTTATCTTGCTTTTACAGAGTATTTTAAACAATATCAATTGATAAATTTCACTTGTTGGAATAATCTGTTTTTCTAATAATATTGCACAGGCAAGATAGTGTATAGTAATATTTTTATAGTTTTCAAAATGATAAGCCAAGATCGCACACTAACAATTTATTAAATGATGACCGGTTTCGGTGCACTGTGTCACCATCATCTGGTCTCATATATATTATAATCTGGTCATCTATCTAAAATATAAAAGACATGCAAGAAATATTGTAAAAACATAAAAAATAATATACATTTGGGATTAAGAGGCACTTAACCTACCTCATTTCAAAAAATTGGGTATAAAATAAAAAAAAAGCTGTCATGTTTTAAACATATATTTTTGACAGATGATCAGATTATAACATATATGTGACCAGATGATAGTGACACAGTGCACCGAAACCGGTCATCATTTAATAAATTGTTAGTGTGCTATCTTGGCTCGTCACTTTGAAAACTATAAAACAATTAGATCGCCTCCAGACCAGACTGTCATGTAATCTTAGTAATATTTTTATTTCCACATCTGATCAGTTTTGACAATCTAGCTGTCATCTTCAGATAACCTGGTGAGGTGTCACAGTAACTAGTCTATGAACATTCCTCAACACCTGGGCACATTTTTAGTGCTTGAGAAATTGTATTCACTTTGTTTTGTGTAATTCACGAGTCTATGTTGCACCTTTGTAAGATGTCACATGTCTTGTTATGGTTCTGCAATTTGTACTGTAAAATTATTTCCAACAAATTCTGAAAATCACACATAGCTTAATGTGGAAAGAAAATTACTGTAATATTGCTATGTAATGGGGCATGTTAAATAATAAATAAATAAAAAAATATGCAATCCTAGTTGCAAAATACTATTTGTATGGTAAACAAGAGAAAATTATAGAAGGAAACTTTCCTGGTGATACTTGGACAAGTGATATCAAATGCAATTTATAAATATCACCAAAAAAGAAACAAGTGCAGTATCATTAAACTACAAAAATCTTCATTAAGATTGCAGTACATTAACTGACTGCCCACTCAACTTAATGCCTAGTAGATGAACAGTTACATTATAAATATACACTGAAAACATTCAGAAATAACAGCCCCTGATTACCTCATTTCACTACCCAAAACTAAACCACCTCAAGATACAAAATTCTGTTGCAACAAATAGTCTAAGATTACAATACTCAATAAATATCAGTGGATGTCAATAAAATACAAGTAGTAGTATTTACTGTGGAAGCATTAACAGTTAATTAAAATTCATCTTCTTGGATGGTATATTCCACAAAAAATATTTCACCACTACACAAGAAAGATGTCACGTATGAACTGCAAACAATGAACCTGTATCAGTTTTTCATGATTTGGCAAAATTCTTCAGAAACTTTTATATGAGACTAACAGTCTTCATAAATAAAGTAAGTGGTTCATAGCATGGGCTCTAAAGTGCCAGGTCAACCTAGTCAGCTATTTTTGCCTTACTAAATAAAATACTAACAGTGACACATAATAGGCAAATTTCTTTATACTGACATTTTCATATGTACAGTGTCAACAACTGACTGTGATATTGTGTTGCACAAACTTAGTAATTACAGTACATAATACAAAAGTAACAAACAAGAAGAACCATTATTACCACAATTAATACAAATAGATGAAACACAAAGAGAGACAATTTTTCATTTTTACAATAAGGCACAAAAATGAAATATAAAGTCTATCAAGATGAATTATTAGGAACACCACAATGTATATGTATGGTTTACAAGAAAAGTTAACTAATGTATCCACAGTAGCCTAATCTCTGCAGGCAACTGAAATAACCATTAAATGATACGTCAGTCCATGTTAGATGAAACAAAATTTAATACTGTGGCTCTGGATTAAAAGGCTAATAATTGAAAACAGGACAGTCTTTCCACACTGCAGAGAAATAATGTAATACCAATTTTTACGTAAGTGGAAAAAATTACAAACATTTGTGAGTAAGGCAATTTTAAGAAATGTCAGGAAAACCTGAAATGGAAGGTAGGCCTACATATAAATAATAAGTTAAATACAATCACATAGGCCTCCTCCATACAAATACCTTCAAAATACAAGGTGTTCAATTGTCAGCACACCATGGCAGTGTCCAATCACTGCTGACTTGAAATATAATCTTCTGACAGTCCTGTCACCATCGAAAGTGTGATTGCATCACATTCAGTGCGAGAAGGGTTGCATAATTTAAGTTTCTTTGGGACAGGTGCTTTCTTAGTTGACTGAAACTTCCTTTGAGTGCTGATTTTTTTGTTTGCAGGTTCTTTCCTAATACCTGACACTGAGGGAAAATTCACACTGTCTGCCTCCTCTGCAGCACTAACAATAAATTTAACGGGTGCTATGTGCCTTTTCAGGGCCTCAAATGCTGCATCTGATTTGATGCTCATCAGAGTTTCTGAAAATTCTGCAAGTAAAGCAGCTTTCCGTTTCTCCAAATCAGTGTCAGTCTTTTTAATTAGTTCTGGAGCACATAACTGCTGTACAAGTGCTTTTGCTTCAGCACATGGAACTGCTGTTTCTCCTGCACATGAGATTGCTGTTTCTCCACTGTTTGTTACAGAACTTGTGTGTTTCATTACTTTGCATACTAAATGGATATGTTTACACATGTTCCACAAAACACTTGAATCAACACAAGTGCAAGTGAAATCATGTATGCAAAACTCGCAGTCCTGCAGTCCTGGCACCGCAAATTACACTTGCACACGTCCATGTTTTTCGCTACTGAATACAATTCTGTGTTGGTCTTTGATGTCACAGTCCACAAAAGTTGGGAAACAGCTAATACTTGTGTTTCAGATAACTTCAATGACTGCTTGTGGCGTAACCGCAGAACAGACAGTTTATGTGAAATTTTCCCTCTATGGATAGCAATGAGGCGATCACGCATCTTATAATTCAGAAACCTCATTAGAGCATGGATGCCTTTATCTAAACGTTTTATTTTTTTCCCATCCAAGTAAATATGCTTTAATGTTCTGTGGAGACTTTCCAGTGCCATATTAGTGTTAATACCAGCATGTAAACGGTAGCAGTAAGCCCACTTTTCTGGCTGGCTGAAAAATTTTTCAAAATAATCTGCAAACTTTTTGGTCTCGTTCATAGAGCGTAAAATTTCCCTTAGATTGTGCTTCATAGTTTCAAAAGTATCAATGTCTCTCTCATAGAGCAACGTTTTGATTCTTTTGTAGGTTGCATATTGATATTCTTCACCTTGTACTTTATTTATATTATTCCTCCACGCTCTGTTCACGTGCCAGGAACAGTACAATTGCCTAGGTCCGAGGCCAAACACAGCAATCCATGCACTGAAAAAGCAGTCGTCCATGTCAGACATAAACCACTTTGGATTTATTATCCCGTCCCTTAAAGAATGTAGTATCACACTAAAAAAAACTTGCATTGCTACCGTATCTCCCCTGCTTGACACCATAAAACAACAAGGGAAACCCTCCCGCAACTCGTCTAAAACCAGTATAGTGTACAATTGGAAATTGTATCCATTAGTCCCATGGGTACCATCGACACAAATTACATCGTTACCATACTGTTGAAGTAGTTGTATTTGACAATCATTGGCTAAAATCAAACAAAAGTCTTGTTTATCTAGTTGGGGCCACTCGGACAATATGCTGCCTTGTGGCTTGTACAGTCTTACAACATCAGAATTAGCGTTCATTTGGGCCACCCAAGAATCCACGCTGAGACAATCTTCACTGTTCAGAACACCGTCTTTCTTCAAATTGTACAACTGTATTATGTTTTGCAGATCTTTTCTTGTCGTCAATTCTCTCCTAGACAAGGTACCCTCAAAATTAGTCACTATCTCGTCCAGAATTGTATTAATCGGGATACCCATAGCAATTTTGCTAGCAAATTCTGCCTTTTCTTCTTTTGAAAGCAAATTCCTGCCAACTTCTTTTTCGTGCCCTACATGAGTTTTTTGGAAAGTAGCAATAACCTCACCACTGGGTAATGACTGTGTCACTACTGAAGCTGGACAATATCCACCTATTTTATTTGACCCTTTTACTTTTAATGAACGGACACCTTGCCCCCTTGGTTTGAAAAAACCACTCCGGTGACAGCAGTATTCCCGCACACCATTTATCTGACGCTGTTGTGAAACAAACCTGGAATTCGTTTCCTTTTCGATTGCAGTCTTCCACTGTTCGAAAGTTGCAATATCTCTAAACTTTAACGTTTCTACCTCCATTCTAAACCCATGACTCTGAAAATGTTCTACAGCGCTTTTCTTGTTAATTTTGCAATCACAAATTGGACACGATTTCGATCTTTTACGGGAGTCGTTCCCTGTATGCATCGCACTAACATGCCTTTTTAAATCATACGAATCACGACACGTTTTCATGCAAACGTCACAGCGATAAGGAGGTGTCTCGTGGATCCATCTCACATGGGATGCAAGAGCTGGAACGTTAGTAAAAACTTTTTCACACTTCTCGCACTCCACGACACTCTTTACGTCCTCCATCACTATTGCTACGAACAACACCGAATGGCCGTGCGCTACATTCCAAAAAGCGCGCCAAATACCATCGCAAGGGCTCACGGTAGTATGATCGTAGAGACATCTATCGGACACTGCAAAAAACGCCAGATACCGGGTTCCCACGTATTACGGCCCCTAGGCGCACGTGTCATATCGTGCCAAAGATTCTATCCGTGCTGTGTATCGTCTCTGGTCCAAAACGGAAGTGTTATTTTTCCGCCGCTAACGTATACTCTCCAAAATACTCAAAGGAAACATGTTTGATTTCTTTTTCCCTGTGATTATCTGGAACTTTTAATTCTTATAATTAAATGTGATTAACATTTCGAAATAAATGTGTCGATAACGTTGACACTGTACTGCACTGCAGATCAGCTTACCATCACGCTTTATTTTCCATGCACATTTGTTGGCTTCGCCAACTCAAAATAGCTGTCACTGTTTAACATAACCTGCAGTATCGTTGACTGTCAATACATTCACGATTTCAGGTGTAAGCTACACACGGTCACATTTCGCCAAAACAGGCCATATCCTTAAGTACTAGATTAACTTTTTTCAGTTATGCTTAAAAAGGATAAATTATTACATGTAGTTATTGAACTTAATGAAGTATAGCAATTTATCTTCTGAATACACAATCGAGGATAACTGAAGACTGGGATACCATCAGTCAGCTTTGACCCATGACATTATCAACATGCCGTAAAATCGGTATACAGGATATCTTAATACTTCTGTAGCGACGAAACAGATTCGAGATCGGCCGTCACCTGTCATCTGGCGATCAGCTGTTCAGTGAAATGTCAAACGTTTTGCATGCAGACCACTAGGAGCGCTTGTGAGCTGTCTGCTCTAAAGCTCTGTATAGGGAAAGTATGGCCAGCCGGCCAGCGGCATCCATGCTGGGCCTATTCCGCTGCTGCTTACGCACCGACCGCTACAACGTTCCCAGCGCTTAACAATACTTATCAGCCGATTTTGAGAAAACTATTCAATGAAAAAATTTAACTTTTTCACGTGTTATAGTGTGATATATTAGCTCGATAATTATCTGATTTTCTATTCATTATTCCGTATAGTTTCCGTGCTACATCAAATTAAGTAAGCTACTGCGCAAAATTTTGAAGAGTTTGCAGAGGAAAAATCGCATTGCGTAGACTTTGTGTATGGTTGCTTTTAGCACATACAATGCTATGGACGAAATGTAGGTAAGATATCGAAATTTTATTTAAGGTTGAGAGCAGAACGATAACTCTTTTCATTCTCGAGATACATGGTGTTATATCCGACGGACAGATGCGAGAACTTCGCGTAGTTGTGTCCATGCGGACCTGGCGGCTCTACGAAATACTTATCGTCCGATTTTAAGACAACTGCTCGGTTTGTGGCTCCAGATCTAACGAGTTCACCAATAAATTCAGACTGACCTGCACCGTAGCCAACTATTCAAATAGACCGCTATATGTCATCGTCGGAGCATAGTGTAAATGAAGAAAACCATTTAGATTATGGATAAGTCTTTGATGAGTTTTTTCTTGCGTATTATGTACTTATATCTTACATGAACTACGATAAATGCAAGAGGATACCCACTACATGACTTTTACCAAGAAGAGAAATAAAAGGTGCCTTTACAACGTCAATTACATTTGAATGTCTAACATTTGTCTTGTTTCAATTCCATATTTGCCGTAATGATACACATGAAAAAGAATGAGAAAAGCTTGCTTCAGGATCTATATATTAATTTCATAAGTACACGAGAATCTAGTTAACTCACTAATTTGTTCAAAATTTGTATGTTTTCGGCAACTACCTGCAGGTGAAACGACGACGTGTCAATAATTTAACCTCACGGCATTATGCAGGAATTTGCTTCACACATTTATTCAAGTTAAAATTATATAGATATCTGCTGCGTGATCCATTAATTAGTGAATCTTTAATCTATTAATTTATATTATGAATTAGTCCTAGTTTTCTCTGACGACTTTCATCAGTCAGACTTTTTACCTTCTGCATTTATGATATATAATGGAAGTACTAAAATGTTTAGCTCCCTTCTTCGCTTCTTAAGAACACCCAAAAGTACAACATTGTGCATTATTCAAACCCAAATATATGAAATTCACAAGTCTTGCCATGGCAGCCAGTATAGGACCAAGATGGCGGAAAGAACCACGTGACAAGCGGCGCGGAAAAGGATGGCCATACTTTCCTTATACAGAGCTTTAGTCTGCTCCGTGCTGCTAAGCGAGCGTTCCTTGAGAAAAAATCGCTGTTCCGAGTAAACAAGAGGGACATTACTTGAAGATAGTAAAAACCTTATCAGTGGCTTCAATGCCCTTCAGCTATACATTATATTATATGTGCCTAAGGCAGTTTGGGTATTTGAAATGTAGCTCTTGCTCTTGTTTGAAAGAAGAATTCATAAAGGGAGCTTTGAAGCAATTTGTCCTGACACCTGAATTGGCTGATAACCGACATGGGTGTAATATTTGTATCTAATGCACCTACAAAAGACAGTGAAAAGATGTTCTGTTGTGTTGAGTTATATGGCTGTTGTTTTTTAGTTTTGTAGATTAATACTTTAAATGATTACTAGGATGTTTTTCAAACAACATCTTTTACAGTGTAAATACTGAACTATTTTTACAGCACACTATTAAGTTTCATACAACTTTACGAAAAACACTGCTACATGCTATATAGGTAACTGAAATTTGAAGCCCAGGAATCAGTTACTCAGGTTATTTTTAAGAAGAGTGGCTAATGAAATGTTTTCATTTTGTTTTGTTTTTTTCTTCAACTTCTCACTTTTGTTTGGTGGTAAGATATTCAATTAGCTTCCTCCAAAGTACAAAAGTCCACTCTGAACCATGAACAAGGATGCAAAGGTTACAGGAAAATTACTTCTGTCTTGTATTATGAATGTATATATCACAATTAAGTGGAAACATATTTTTATTATTGGCAATAAAAACCAGCAAGGAGTAAATGATTTGGGAAGTGTGCCTTTCATTAAGGTGAAGCAATTGGTATATATAAAAAAGTATATTATTAAACCTCAGTGTTTACAGTGCAAAATAAACTGCATTCCACAGACAAACATTGCCTTTCAATTCATTCCATCATCTTTCGGGAGTGCACCCGGGACAGCGACAATTCTTCTTCCGATATTTCGGCTGCAAACCTTACAGCCATCTTCAAGGCGAGTCCAAGACTGAGTTGTCAGCGTCTGTGCGTGCCTATTTATACGGTAAATCACGTGATCCAAGCTACTGAGGATTAGACTGCGCATGCTCGAAGATATCACATTCGTAACTGCTGCACTAGTCATAGATAAATATATACTTCAAAGATAATCTGTGAGCAGTGAGTGCAAACATAAACAGAGCTGTTACGTATCCACAGTGCTTAGAAATGAAAAATTAATCATTAAAAGTGGTAACATCAATCGGAATAGAAGACGCAGACATTCTTTCAGAACGAAGGCGTGATATAAGTGGCTTCCATGCATTATCAAGATGAAATTCGTCGTCACGATTTAGCAGATGGTCCGCCAGTTGTATATGTATAGCTTCCTTTACAACAGAGTCCCAGAAAGTGGAAGCTGTGGTTAAAATCTTTACTCCTTTGTAATTCATGGAATGGCCAGTAGAAATACAATGTTCGGCTACTGCAGACTTGTTGGATTGAAGAAGGCGTGTATACCGTTGGTGCTCAACGCATTGTTTCTGCACATTACGCGTAGTTTGACCTATATAACGTTTTCCACACTCACAAGGGATTTCATAAACTCCCGCTTTTCGCAATATCATCTTTGACAGATCCTAGGAGAGCTGAGGTCTCTTCGGGGAGGAGATGGTTTCAAGTATCCTGAGGTTGGATAAGGTACGAACTTTAAAAGAAAGATTATTAAGTTCCTTGAGCTTTTTACAAAGATGCCGTAGCCATGATATTATACCTAAATTTGCGAAAGTGGTACATTTTATCAAGACTGCTGCAGCTAATAAGATTACTCGTAATGCGAGTTTGGCACTTATAAGGGAAAGAATTAAATATACTCGTAGGAAGTTGGATTTGATTTCAGAAGAGCTGTATCACTTACATCTTAAGATAGCAGCCAGCCTCCCACCTTTTAGTTGGGAATGGACTGACGGCATAACATGGGCAAAATCGGACTGGACTCATCAAGTTTCCACTTTAAGACAAGTTGCGAAGTTCGACCGTTTGACCACTCAGTCGCAGCAAGACGTAAGTTTTAAAACCTCTGTTTTTAATTTTACAAATAAGGATTTGGACAATGCGACGATGTCAGTTTTAGGAAAGGGTCTGAACTTTGCTCCTACGCCAAAGCCCTTGCCGTTAACATCTTTTATCTCAGGTATTGAAGAAGCTGTTAGAAAGTTACCTGGTGACTCTGCTAAAGAAATAAGACGCGAAGCGTGCCGTACACTCACAAGATCCCGTCCACAGAAAAGTAATTTATCTTCAACTGAAAGAACTGCACTACGTAATCTCCGGAATGATACACAGACCTTGGTTCTTCCTGCAGACAAGGGGAATGCCACAGTTTTACTACCAAGAGACGTCTACGTTGAGAAGATGCACAACCTACTGGATGAATCAACAGATCGTAGGATTGACAAGGACCCCACATCTCGTGTTGAGAGGAAGACTGCATCACTTCTGAACGCTAGTTCTCTACCTAAAGATGTTGCAAACAAATTGAAGGGCCGCAGTTCGGTGCCCCCCAGATTATATGGCCTTCCAAAGGTACACAAAGTTTTGCAAACGTCCAGTTCAGAAGAAATTGAAAATCTCAAACCAAACTTGGAGCATATATTGAAAGTGTTGACTTTTCGACCAATCGTTAGTAGGTGCACCAACGTATTCACTGGCAAAATATCTAGCCTCATTGTTGAGACCACATGTGGGGAAATGTGAACATCATATCGGATTTCATCAGTAGGCTAAAAAACCTGAAACTCAACAGCACTGATTTATTAGTTAGTTTTGACGTTGTCTCGTTGTTCACCAAAGTACCCTTGGCTGACTCTTTGTCTCTCATTAGCAACATGTTTGAGGATGATATAACAGCTTTATTTAAGCATGCACTAACCTCCACTTACTTTTTATTTCATGAACAATACTTTGAACAGACTGACGCTGTCGCTATGGGGAGTCCTCTTTCTCCCCCTAGTGGCTAATTTGTTTATGGAGGATTTTGAAGAAAAAGCCCTCAATTCAGCAACATTAAGACCGACGATCTTCTGGAGATATGTGGACGACACATTCATAGTGTGGCCCCATGGAGAGGATAAACTGACAGAATTTTTAGACCATCTTAACTCCATTCATGAAAATATCAAGTTCACTATGGAGCGGGAGAAGAATGGCTGTTTACCGTTCCTGGATGTTCTGGTTCGACGCAAAGAGGATGGATTCCTAGGTCATTGTGTATATCGCAAGCCCACCCATACAGATCTTTATTTGCAGACGTCCAGCTGCCACCATCCTTCGCAAAGTTATATAGGTCAAACTACGCGTACTGTGCAGAAACAATGCGTTGAGCACCAACGGTATACACGCCTTCTTCAGTCCAACAAGTCTGCAGTAGCCGAACATTGTATTTCTACTGGCCATTCCATGAATTACAAAGGAGTAAAGATTTTAACCACAGCTTCCACTTTCTGGGACTCTGTTGTAAAGGAAGCTATACATATACAACTGGCGGACCACCTGCTAAATCGTGACGATGGATTTCATCTTGACCATGCATGGAAGCCACTTATATCACGCCTTCGTTCTGAAAGAATGTCTGCGTCTTCTATTCCGATTGATGTTACCACTTTTAATGATTAATTTTTCATTTGTAAGCACTGTGGATACGTAACAGCTCTGTTTATGTTTGCACTCACTGCTTACAGATTATCTTTGAAGTATATATTTATCTATGACTAGCGCAGCAGTTACGAATGTGATATCTTCGAGCATGCGCAGTCTAATCCTCAGTAGCTTGGATCACGTGATTTACCGTATAAACAGGCACGCACAGATGCTGAGAACTCAGTCTTGGACTCGCCTTGAAGATGGCTGTAAGGTTTGCAGCCGAAATATCGGAAGAAGAATTGTCGCTGTCCCGGGTGCACTCCCGAAAGATGATGGAATATTATGTCCGCCGGGAAAAATTCAAGAATCACATTGCCTTTCAATTTTGTAGGCACACACAAGTATCAAATCATACTGCGGTACCGTAGAGTTTTTGACAGCAGAAAGATAAAACTGAAGAAAACAAAAGTAATGTCAATGTATTGTTGCTGTGTTGACAGTAGAAATTATTTTAAAATATGATTGTATTGTGGAAGTACACTTATTTCACCTGAACACTTTAGACAAGAGTATTAACTACAAACAGCATTGGGCATCAGTTACATTACCTTTTAGCTTGTTTCTGTATGGCAACTATTCACATTAATAATCACACCTGGAAGTAGGCCTACACTTTAGGACTAAGTCCACTTTCTGTACAGATAGGACAAAAAATGGGTCAGGTGAAGACCGGGATACCACCTGTAGGCTTTGACGAATAATGTTATATCTTAGTGACTGTCAAATTCTATGAACTTATTTGGGAATACTATTTGCTACCAGATCGTGATTTATGGAAGTACACCGAGTACCAGTCTCCAGTCTCCCTCCCTCTCTCTCTCTCTCTCTCTCTCTCTCTCTCTCTCTCTCTCTCTCTCTCTCTCTCTCTCCCTCCCTCTTCTCTGAAGACGCATAATGCACTGCATCTGTAACAGAGAAAACAGAAAATGAATAACAGAACATTCTTTGGCAAAGACAACACAGGTGGTACATCAGGAAATAGTTCAAAAAAGTATGCCTACTCAGGAACACAGGATTTACACGAATTAAATACAAATTACATTGTAGGGAAGATATAGCAAATGGTGTTCCAATGGACAGAAGTTCACAACATTACATTACGCCATGGAATGCAATTGAATGGTAGCAGCTTCCCTGCCAAATTGTAATGACTAATTGTAACAGTACTCATTTCAGCATCCCTGCACCAGTATTCCACAACACACACAAGCAATATACCGTACATGACATCATAAATGCTGCTTTAGAGTTTAATTTTTCCCTTTAAACTACTGAATACATTCAACATGCTAAGTGGCCTACAAATTCAAACCAAATTAAAATATCAAATTTTCTGGGATAGAGATTGGTAACTACTGACTCATTTTGTATGTGTGAAGAATCCTTTGGCACTAATCCTTGCAACATATCTATTAATTATTTTCTGTTTCTTCAATTATCTGTTGTAGTCCAAGATTGGACAAAATGCTATAGATTTTATTTTTGGCTTCTAATTGCCTCAACGGCGACAGTTTCTTCAATGTGGCTCCAATACCTGCCAAAAAAGTTTCAATGTGATCATCAGTTGTCTGCCTTGATAATAAGTACTGCATCAAGGCGGCAGAAGCCGATTCAGTAGGCTGCTTCCTCTTTACACCTCTTTGGCTTGAATTTGGTGTGGAGCTGATGCTGCACTGGCTTGTTGTCTCGTCTCTTGGCGGCGAGAACACTTGCTGACTGACTGTTGCTGTCATAGGAGGGGAAACTGAGGTTTGAAGCACGTCTTCATTTATTTCCTGCTCCTCCTCCTCCTCCACACATGAAGCAACAGTCACATTTGTTACTGTTTCCCTTTCTTGCAGAAATGGGCGCAAGAAGGACATAACTTCCTCGTACCTCCAGTACTTCTTCGGTGCAGAAGCTTGGCCACTCTTCGTTTTCTTGTTCACGCTTTTGCGGTATTGATCTCTCAAAGAAATCCAACGCCGCTTGCATGAAATCAAATGTATTTACAGTTCATTATCAAGTTTTTAAGTAGCCAGTACTTTTCAGCACTGCACTGCAAACATGTTTTGTACTTTATAGCATATCCAACAGGAACTTTCTGAGAACAAGAAGTGGGGAAGATTTATTATCTTCAGAATTGTTACAGAGGATCAACTATCAGTGGTTAAATGTAGAAGAACACAGTGCCAAAATAATGAAGAACACATTGTAGAAATATACTTGAAAGAAAGTAAATGTATATAGGTCCTATTGAATAGACTACTCAGAAGTTGAGAGCCCATGAGTTCATATATTTATTTATAAATAGATGTAGAACAACAGTAATAAGTTACACACACTGTCTGCATTGTCTACAAAAAAAAAAAATATTTTATGGTATGAATTTTTTGGTGGGAGACCAGTCATCAGTTATATAATTAACATATGAGCACTTTTCTGTCAATACCCTAACTTACTTTTATTCACTATCATGCTTCTATTCTTATTAGACATTATAAGTGCCTAATAAAAATTCAAGTTGTATGACTTTTCTGAATTATGTCTCATCTATGCATTTGTGAATGAAAGCAAAGCAGTTTCATACCTTTCTATTGCCCATGAAAATTTTCATGCACTATCGGTAAAGCAGTAGTTTTATGAAAACATATCTTGTTTTAATTACACATTTCAGACATTCCAGCTCCTTCTTTTAATTGGGCACTCAAAAATCGCTAATATGGTTGAAATCATGATTATTAATTAAATGAATAATTATTGATAGTTAAATGACATTTATTTCTGGAACATCTTTCAGATTATGCTTGCTATGAGACTACATCGACATTTGTAAAAGTTATTGTATGACAATTCCACACACAGAAGGAAACGAAAATAAGGTACATATTGTTCACTAACCATACTTGCTTTGACCAGATGACCCACATTACTCTTTGAGTAAATATTAATCTCTGGCCACAGTGGGATATGGATTAAATTCCCAATAGCAAGAACCACGTCCCATAAAAGCGAACATAAAACATTCAGGATGCTGGGAGAAGGGAATACAGAAAAGCTAAGATTGATTTTAAGGGAGGTAGATTGGGAGAATAAAGTTTTAAACTGTAATAATGTTAATGAAGCCTTTTCCAACTTTCTGCCCATAATTAGCTTTAACATTAATAAATACTGCCCAAAGATTACAAAGATACTAAATAACCAAAATAAGTTGAAAAATAAAAACATCTGCAAATGGTTCACCTCTGAACTTCTCTGAACTTCTTCTTCATAAGAAAGCCAAACAAGGAAACCAAGAAAATAAAGATAGGTATAGCAGTACAAAGCAAATATACAGAAAGGAAATTAAAGCAGCAAACCTTAGAGCTAATGAAAGTTTTATAAACACATCTAAAAATTAATGTAAAGCTGCTTGGATAGTAATAAATAATGAATCAGGGAGAAAAGTAAGAAAGGAACCAGTGCCTATAGCACCAAACATACTTAATGAGTTCTTTGTAAATAGTGTTAAAAATATCACTCCCACTGACACTCTGAAATCAACATAAATGGACAATATAAGCAACTATACCTCAAATATAACTAAAATTAAACTTCAGTTGGGCACAAGTCACCCCTAGGGAAGTGTCTAAAATAATAACAGAATTGAGTAACTCCAAAACTGAAGATTATTATGGTTTCTCCAATGCTATACTAAAACATATTTCAGATACAATATTGCTAACTTTAACTTATGTCATAAACTACATTTTTAAGGAGGGAATCTTTCCAGATTGTTTAAAAATGACAATCATAATTCCCATCCATAAGAAAGGAGATAGAGACTGCCCAAATAATTATAGATCAGTTTCAATTGTCCCAATTCTTTCAAAAGTCATTGAATACTGCATGAAAACACAACTATTAAAGTACTTTGAAACAAATAATTTATTTAATCATGCTCAGTTTGGATTTAGGACAGGAAAATCAACAGTCAAAGCTGTAAACACAGTCATCACTGAGATTATCACCAATTTCGAATTACACTTAATTACTGGCATTACACTCTTGGACCTCAGTAAAGCTTTTCACAGTTTCCCATAAGATTTTATTTTCTAAGCTACAACAGTACGGAATAAAGGGCTCAGCGCTATCACTAATAAAATCGTTCCTTGACAATAGAAGCCAAATGGTTGCAATTGAGAACCAACTATCCGACATACTCAAAATTGAAACCGGAGTAATACAAGTCTCGATAATTGGCCCATTTCTTTTTCTAGTGTATATCAATGATCTCCCCCATAACTTGCAAAACAAATCCGTGCTATATGCCAATGACATAACTTTAATAACATCGGACAAAAATATGGAAACTGTACAAGAGAAAAATACAGATATGGTAGAAAAAGCCTCTACTTGGCTCAATAGCAATAAACTGGTCTTAAACGGCAATAAAAGTGAAACAATATATTTTCATCTGAGTAACCTGAAACCCGAAGGGTTAGCAAACACATCTGTTAAGCTACTAGGAATGTATATAGATAAACTGATCTGGAGTGAACACACACGACAACTATGTAAGAAACTATCCGGGGTAACTTTCTTACTGCGTAAACTTAGGACTTGTGTGAGTGATAGCCAACTGAGAGAGGCATACTATGCCTTTTTCCACTCGCACCTGGTTTATGGTGTAATACTCTGGGGAAACTTCGCAGGGGTGCAGGAAGTTTTTAAGTGGCAGAAGAGGGCAGTCAGAGTTATAAGGGGATTACCCAGCAATGAGTCATGTAGGCCGGTATTCAGGGAACTGAAAATAATGACACTTGCTGCACTATTCATATACCATTGCCTCATTAGCACAAAAGAAAACCAGAGTAATTTCACATAAGGGAGGAGGTACACTTACACAATACAAGAAATAAAGATTATATTGACATACCCCAGGTAAGACTAAAGAAAACCCAAGACTACCATAACTACACAGGAATTAAGTTATTTAATAAACTACCTAAAACACTGAAGGAAATCCCAATACAGCAACTAGGGAAGAAGTTGAGAAACTGGTTGATCCAGAATACAACCTACAGTGTTGTGAAATTCGAAGAAAACTTGAGATGCCTCCAGTAGGAATGATGAGTATAGCAAGTAGATGCATAAATATTTCTGACAAACTTGAAATCAATCAATGTATAACTAAATTTTTTGATTTCTATTATTTGTGTATATATTCAACTACTGTGTTTCTACAAATATATACCCATCAGAGGCATAGCTGTAAATATGTGTAAGTATGTGGCATAATAAACTTGACAGTTAAACACTGAAAATATCAGACTACTTCGTTTTTACACAGAAATGTCGTAGTATGACATAATCATCCAATTTCTCGTATTTGGTTCTCAATGCACTGCAATAAAAACATGACAAATCCCATTACTTTATTTATCATCTTTTATTCATTCTAATGCTATACGAAAGCTATCTACAATAACGGCAGTATTTCGTTGTCCACTACAGTTTCATGTCTAGTAAATAGACGTCACAGAATTACAGGGAAGGACAATACTCGAATGGAGCATTGATTTTATTTGATTTTCTCAGGCAAGCCAAAACAGTCTTGGTCCAACCCGCCACTGCCCGCGCCGAAACTAAGTTTATCGCGCAGTATCGCTCCCTGTATATCTAGTAAAGCCAACCAAAGCCCTTGAACAGTGCAAGGAGTCCCTTTACCAGTTCTTTATTAGACACAATTTATTCAGGTCTGGTTGTCCCAAATGTTCTGTGCCTTTTACTCTCCAATGCAATGCATTTGAAGATTAGATGTGATGCAGTTTCATCACCGTCATCACAGATCCTACATTTAGGGTCCTCTTCTGTTATTCCCATTGTATGTAGGTGTTTTTTTGAAATACCCATGGCCTGTCAGCAATCCAACCATGAGTCTAATCTCTCTCCTGTTCACGCCCAGGATTGCAGAGCTTCTTTTAAAACATGGCTTTGGCATCATTACCTTGCCATGTTTTTGTTGATAGACTTTGGTCCAATATTCTACGTGCTGTCTTCTGAGCCAGTTCCATAGCTCCAATGTGATAATTGCCTTGGTGATTGTCAGGACAGGTTCTGGTCCAATAAATGGAGTCTCTGCCCCTATCCTGGCTAATCTGTCGGCATGTTCGTTGCCACTGATCCCCGAGTGGCCAGAGACCCACAATAGGTTTACTCTATTGCTTTCCCCTAGCTCCTCTGAACCCTGTGACATTCTGCAACAATTTTAGACCTTGTTGCAGGAGTTGCCAGTGATCTGAGGGCTGCCTTGCTGTCTGAATAGATATAGATGCTACGGTCAAGCTGCCAATTTGCACATGCACAGAAAGGTCTGAGTTAGAGTGGGGAGGGGGGGTAACCATCACCTGATATGTGTTTGTTTGTAGCATGTTTTTCGATTATTTCGAAATCACTGCAATCCCACTTGAGAGCGGATATTTCTCGTTTACACTTTTTCGTTTTTAGGAAGGAAAGTATTTTAATTATTCCTTTAAACTCACCTTCGCCTTCAGCTAGAAACAGTGCAAAAAGCGTTCCAGCAGTACAAATATCAAACAAGGGTTTTTATGTCATAGTAGCTGAGCATGCACAATAACACCTGTTTCTTAGCGCTTGAAAGTAGCCGTCTGGCAACTGCTGGAATGAACCTCTTGAAACAAGTTTACTGATCATGTGACGTCAACTTCCGACAGCTAAACGTCCGAACAGCTTGTGGCGCTCAGTTTTGCCAGCCGCCACACGTCAGCGCGAAGTTCAGTGTTGGAAGTGCAGTGCAGTGTAGCGACTGAATCAATTAAACCGCGTTTATAATTAGTTCCGTACCGGCCACCAGAGGCACGCTACTATCGCGGGTGTAATAAATGAATCGCGCCTGTTAATCGTAGTTCAGCGTCCAGCCGCCAGGAGCGCTGTATATTTTTACGTGTTCTCGTCAAGTTCTCGTATATTCCCAAGCCCCTAGCATGCCGTAGCGGAGGAGCGACGCAACTATTCCCGAATTGAAGCGGCTGATCGCCGCCATTTGCAGGGAAGAATCTCAGTGCTGGGGTTGTCATTTGAAGTATATGAGACGCAACAAGAGCAAAAGAAAGCACAAAATAAACGCATCTTTGTTTTAAAAAAATTACTGATTATTGCT
This sequence comes from Locusta migratoria, assembly GCA_026315105.1. Classification (NCBI taxonomy): domain Eukaryota; kingdom Metazoa; phylum Arthropoda; class Insecta; order Orthoptera; family Acrididae; genus Locusta; species Locusta migratoria. The sequence goes on from CM048748.1 coordinate 482,618,292, forward strand.
GTCTCTTTAAAAAGTATTCATATATGAATGAAGTTTCCTAATTTTCGAAATAACTTCTGCATAGAGACACGAAATTTAAGAATGTAAGGCGCTTTTCTGATAAGGTGGAGCAACTTTTCATCGACATATTTGCATAAGATGATTCCATGAAGCTTGTAAAGTAGCGGAGAGTGCGGTTATTTTTTAATTCACGTCATTTTCTGTCAGGCCCTGTTTACTTTTCGCGGAGTACTCTATACGTTTTGCACGCTTATTTTTGTACATCACATTTTTATGTACATTCCTTTCCATAGAACAAAGAATTTTTCTTTCAACTTCCTCGAATTTCGGTATGAATAATTGTCATAACTCATAAAATTTTAAATACGCATTTCATTCGCACATTACTTTTTAACAAAGATAGTACTTCTGAAAGTGGTTGAGTATGCAACATGCGATCAACTAATGACCATTTACGAAGTACAATTACCAACTATTAAGTACCTAAAAACCAATTATTCGAACTACTTCTGCATCATACTTATATGTCATAAATACCTCTTATACACCTAGTTATTAATTCAGCTCAAATTAGTATTTTTAATAATTTATGTGAAAATAAAATGTACATACTTGACATGCACCAAAGTATGTTTCTTAGTTTTGGAGAGTCATTTATAAGAGAAAACCTAAACAAAAATAAACGCTCTTGATTTCTTATTTATCCATGAAAATACTATACGGCACACAAGTAATAACTGATCTGTGAAATGTAACACTGTTTCCGTCTTCCTCTTTGCTTCCGTTCTGACTGTTACAATTAAAAGCAGCACACGAACGAACCATTTGTACGCACTGTTTCCCTGCAAATGGCAGCTTCTGTCACGTTCAATGTGGGGACGCGACACTAGCGCCAGCGAGCGGTCTAGTTGTTATTTAGTAAGTCTATGTATATTCCATATGCGATGTATACTCTATGATTTTTTATGTTACTCTCTCTGCAATTTACTCTCTGACAACTTTTGTTTTTTCAGAGAGTTCCTTCTGTTGTCTAATAAAGAGTTGTGTTACCAGTAAACCTTTCGCATCGAATTTATTTATTTTATATAGTCGATCAGCTCAAATTACGCTGATACCGACAATTGGTGACCTCGACGTGATTCGCGAGCCAGAAGAACCGAACTGCTACTGACGTTTTATCGAGATGACAGGAGATCGTGAAGTATCAAGGCTAGCGGTCCGCTTGCCGCCTTTTTGGGCTGATAATCCAGTCTTATGGTTTGCGCAGGTGGAATCAAGTTTCTCCGACGGAAGATTCTTACCGAAGACTCAAGGCTGAATTAATACGGAGAGTCACAGCCTCACAGGAAGGTCGGATTCGTCAAGTCCTTACGCAGGAAGAGATTGGAGATTGCAAGCCGTTGCAATATCTGCGGCATCTGCACAGTAAGGTAGATACAGTCATTGCGCCTGACAATTTATTACGCACGCTGTGGAGCAGTAGATTACCGCTACAAATAAAGGCTACAGTGGCTTCGCAAACTAGCATGTCATTGGAAGCCGTGGCGGAGTTAGCAGACCGCATAGAGGAAGCCATGGCGCCTGCCCACATTAACGCAGTTGCGCCACAAAGCAGCAGTACAGCGACTACAGCGCGAGCAGATTATGAAACGCTCGCCGCAAAAGTAGACATGTTATGTGGGCAAGTCAGTGCATTATTGCAAAGCGGCACAGGAAACAGCAGCAGACGTTACCACAGACATTCAAGAAGCTGGTCTTCGAGCTGCATCAAAAATCCACAAGGTGAGCAACAGCTTGTTAGTTGGTACCACCGCAGATTCGGCGAGAATGCGCAAAAGTGTACTTCACCGTGTTTGTACCCAAACGCCAGCGGCGGTCGATCGTAGGCGCAGCCGACTGTCTGTCATCATCCAGGCGCCTGTTCATCAGTGACAGAGTTTCTGGCCTGAAATTTCTAGTGGACACCGGTTCGGACCTCAGTATCCTGACACGGTCTTCGCTACATCGTTACAGGCCTTCAACCGCCTTCTGTCTAACGGCTGCCAACAATTCAACTTATGATACCCAGCAGATGGAGCTGAACTTGGGTTTACGCCGTCCTTTCAAATGGAATTTTACTGTTGCAGACGTTACAGAAGCGATCATTGGAGCAGATCTCCTGGCGAATTACAAACTCTTGCCAGATGTGGCAAACGCCCGACTTGTGGACAGCGTCACTGGTTTAACTGTCAATAGTTTTCACCGCAATGCAACCATCCATAGTGCAAAGCTCGTACAGGCACCTGAGAGCGAATATTCTTCACTTTTAAGTCAGTTTCCGAGTTTGACCAGGCCACCCGGAGCACCTAAACAGATCCATCACAATACAGTGCATCACATCAAGATGACGGGGAGACCGCCAGTGTCATGCCGACCAAGACGTTTAGCGCCAGACCATCTCGCCATCGCTAAGGCTGAATTCAACACCATGCTGCGAGAGGGTATTATCAGACTGTCGAACAGTCCGTGGTCCTCCGCTTTACATCTAGTGCCAAAGAAAGGTGGATCCTGGCGCCCCTGCGGAGACTATTGTGCAATGAACTCGAGAACAGTCCCGGACCGATATCCTGTACCATTATTAAGATACTATAACTATGCTTTACATGGTGCAACGGTATTTAGTGTCTTACACTGTGCGAAGGCTTATACTCAGATACCACTGGCTAAAGAGGACATTCCTAAGACAGCAATAATAACACCTTTCGGCCTGTTTGACAGTATGTATACGACCTTTGGATTGCGCAACGCAGCACATACTTGGCAAAGATTTATTGACTCAGTCCTACAAGGGCTTCCGTTCTGTTTTGCTTATCTGGATGATGTGCTCGTTTTCTCTGAGACAGAACAACAACACCAACAACATCTGCAGGAAGTGTTCAAACACCTAGAACATTACAGAGTTGTGTTAAACGTTGCCAAGTGCGTTTTTGGACGATCCGAAGTGACCTTCGGGACATAAAATATCAGCTGCGGGTTCTTTACCTTTACCAGAGAAGGTTTAAGCTATTCTGCAATTACCTAGGCCAACCACAATCAAGGAACTGCGTCGATTCTTAGGAATGTTCAACTTCTACCGTCGACACCTACCTCGTGCAGCTGAATTACAAGAACCACTGAATGCAGCACCAACTGGTCAGAAGAGGAAAGGCAGTTCGACTGTACACTGGACTGAGACTATTTGTGCAGCGTTCGAAACTGCTAAACAGAGCATGGCAGATGCAGCGCTTCTAGCTCACCCCAACCTCGAAGCACTGTTAGCAATAGTCGTGGACGCGTCACAGACAGCTATAGGCGCGCCGCTGCAACAATGGTCGGACAACGCCTGGCAGCCACTATCATACTTCTCGAAGAAACTGTCACCATCACAGAGAAAGTGGAGTGCTTACGACCGTGAGCTCCTAGCCATTTATGAAGCAATTAAATACTTCCGTCCTCAAGTCGAAGCGCGTGTGTTCACGATATATACGGACCACAAACCGCTGACATTTTCATTCAAACGGAACAGTATCAACTGCTCTCCTCGGCAGTTCAACCATTTGCAGTTTATAGTCCAGTTCACAACAGACATAAAGCATATTTCGGGTATCAACAATGTAGTGTCTGTCTCGTGTCAACAGTGTAACGAACCCTATCGACTTTCCTGCACTGGCCCCAGCACAGCAAGAGGATGCGGAACTCTGCACGTTCATCGACAATGACGCGTCAGGATTACAGTTGCAGCTCGTCGACATTCCTGGAGAAGACGCCAAGCTCTACTGCGACGTCTCATGCGCAAAACACCGCCCATTTCTTCCTGTAGCGTTCAGAAGACAAACTTTCGACAGTGTTCACAACTTGTGCCACCCAGGAATTCGTTCCACTTCTCGACTCGTGTACCAACGTTTCGTGTGGCCAGGCATGGAAAAAGACTGTAAAGAATGGACAAGAACATGTTTGCAGTGCCAAAAGTGTAAAGTGTCTCGCCATGTGCATGCCCCTAACGGTGACTTTCCAGACGCAACTGTACGTTTCGCCCACGTTCATGTGGACGTTGTTGGACCAATTCCGCCATCGAACGGTCAACGCTACCTTCTAACTATGATCGATCGTTTTACTCGCTGGCCAGAGGCAGTTCCCATTGACAATATAACAGCTGAAACGTTAGCCTCTGCATTCGCGTCAGCATGGTTAGCAAGGTTTGGATGCCCTCAACATATCACCACTGACCGTGGACGACAGTTTGAGTCTGATCTGTTCGCTCAGCTGGCCAAGTTTTGCGGATATGTACACCACAGAACCACTAGCTACCATCCCGCTAGTAATGGTATGATCGAACGCTGGAACCGTTCTTTAAAAGTAGCGCTCATGTGCCATGGCAACACATGGACTTCAGCTCTACCAATGGTGTTACTGGGCCTACGAACAACTTATAAACCAGACATCGATTCATTGGCTGCGGAATTAGTATGTGGAGAAACATTGCGTCTGCCTGGTGAATTCGTCGACCCCAATACACTGCAGAAATCAACACAAGACCAGCCAGATTTCTTATGTTGCCTGTGAAACCGTATCGCACAGATCCGTCCTCCAAAGGCTTCACGACATGGCACACCGCCTTGTTACGTTCATCAGGACCTAGATCACTGCTCCCATGTTATGCTTCGCACAGATAGCGTGAATCCACCACTACAACCTCCGTACACTGGCCCATACCGCGTGGTACGGAGAAGTACGCAGACAATGGACATATTGGTGAACAGAAAAGTAACAACCGTTTCTCTAAATAGAGTGAAGCCTGCGTACGTGTTTCGTACCGACCGCTAACCAACGGAGATATCAGAACCTAGCTGAACAAGATGCACAACCAACACCACCGCCGCCACCCACGGAACAGCCTCCGACACGGACAACTCGCTCTGGTCCTCAGGTACACTTTCCAGCACGATTCATCGATACCACGCTCCGATTCCGCCCGGGGGGCTGATGTGGCGCTCAGTTTTGCCAGCTGTCACGCGTCAGCACGAAGTTCAGTGTTGGAAGTGCAGTGCATTGTAGCGACTGAATCAAGTGAACCGCGTTTATAATTAGTTCCGTACTGGCCACCAAAGGCACGCTACTATCGCGGGTGTAATAAATGAATCGCGCCTGTTAATCGTAGTTCAGCGTCCAGCCGCCAGGAGCTCTGTATATTTTTACGTGTTCTCGTATATTCCATATGCGATGTATACTCTATGATTTTTTATGTTACTCTCTCTGCAATTTACTCTCTGACAACTTTTGTTTTTTCAGATAGTTCCCTCTGTGGTCTAATCAAGAGTTGTGTTAGCAGTAAACCTCTCGCGTCGAATTTATTTATTTTATATAGTCGATCAGCTCAAATTACGCTGATACCGACAAGCTGAGTGCGTACTGTCGCGAGAAAGACCCGTACTTTTCATACACCATTTCAGTGTAGGAATCCTTTAACCATTCTCAAACACAACAAAAACATCCGTTTTTTTTGTAACAATTCTTTTACACATGATAATGTACTCTCAAAGTAAAGTGATATGTTGTTATCTGTGTGCCATTTACTAAATGTGAATACGTTGAGTATTTTACTTCAATTCCTGATTTGTCATTTGTATGTTTAGCAAATTCTTGTTGCAAACGAAGCATTGATAACATGTCGAATTACTCATTTCTTGAAGAACTACGAAATGACAAAAATGTCCGATACACGTGAAAACAACAACAGAACCTTTCTTTCCTGAACAACGCTCACAACTAGAATTAAAGAAATGAATAACTTTCTGCTCCAAAGATCTTGAGCTGCAGAGACTTCTCTGGCTTCGTTCCCAGCGGTATATTCGGGGGGGGGGGGGGGGGTTAGCGTCAGCATAATCGGAGTACTGTGTTTTACTCCTTGGTTTTATTAATGGGATGTAAACTGCATTCTGCAAATTTTCCTTCTCAGTGAACTTTGGTGTACGTAACTGTTAATCTCCTTTCATTTCAAGCGTTTTTTTAAAGTTAAATAGCGGAACTATATCTTTTTCAACGGTTTTCTTGGTGCAAAATCTCTTACTGGCGTTAGTGATTAAGTGCATTGCGCTGATAAGTAGAATTTGTAACTGTAACTGAGCGAAAGGTCGGTGTTGACATGGACATGGATTTAGGCGAACCACCGAATACTGGTCAGTTGGCAGGGAATGCACCTTCTGCCAATTTTCCAGGACCAGACCAACCTCAAGGTCAGGAAAAGATGGCGATACTTCCTCAAGATCCCACTCGTCCTGTGACATCCGTAAACAACAACACTGCAAACCAATGGCAACAAACATCTTCTTCGTCAACACCAGTGGCCAGAAATACAGTCAAGAAACCAAGACAGGAATCCACTGAGCTACACAACGCTCAGGAAGCAAGAGATGTTCCTACCATATAATCGCCGCAACCTCAGACTGTAAGTAACGCACTAGCTCCTTATCAAAATGTTATTAACATTGTTTAAGTTACTGCTCGTGCTTCAACTTCTGGGATAAATGTTTTAAAGCGTAATGAGAACTTGAGCAAGGGGAACAAATATTCAGAGACAGATGAAGGACCTTACTATGTGTTTCTACATCTACATCTACATACATACTCCGCAATTCACCGTAAGGTGTGTGGCGGAGAGTACACTGTACCACTACTAGGCATTTCCTTTCCTATTCCACTCCCAAATTGAACGACGAAAAAAAGAATGCCTATATGCCTCCGTACAAGCCCTAATTTCTCTTATCTTGTCTTTGTGATCTTTACGCGAAACGTAAGTAGGCGGCAGCAAGATCGTACTACACTCATCTTCAAATTCCGGCCCTCTACAATTACTTAACAGAAATTCACGAAAAGAACGTCGTCTTTCTTCCAGCGATCCCCAATTGCGTTACCGGAGCATTTCCGTGACACTCGCGCATTGGTCGAACCTACCGGTAACAAATCTAGCTGCTCGCCTCTGAACCGCCTCTATGTCTTCCTTCAAAACGATCTGCTGCGGGTCCCAAATACTTGAGCAATACTCAAGACGTGGTCGTACAAGCGTTTTATACGCGGTCTCCTTTACAGGTGAAGTACATCATCCCAAAATTCTCCCAATAAACCGAAGTCGGCTGTCCGCCTTACTCACTACTGTAATTACATGCTCCTTCCATTTCATATCACTCTGCAATGCTACGCCTAGATATTTGAACGACGCGACAGCATCAAGAAGCTCACTACTAATGCTGTATTCGAACATTATAGGATTGTTTTTTCTACTCATGCGCATCACCTTACATTTTTCTACATTGAGAGCTAGCTGCCATTCTTCGCACCAACTAGAAATTTTGTCTAAGTCAACCTGTATGCTATTACAGTCAGTTACAGACGACACCCTCCCATACACCACAGCATCATCAGCAAACAGCCGCAAATTACAAGTTACTCTGTCCATCAGATCATTTATATAGATAGAAAATAATAGCGGTCCTATAACACTCCCCTGGGGCACGCCTGACGATACACTCGTCTCTGATGAACACTCGCCGTCGAGAACAACGTACTGCATTCTATTACTTAGGAAGTCTTCCAGCCAGTCACAAATCTGTGAACCTATTCCATAAGCTCGTATCTTCCTTAGCAGTCTGCAGTGTGGCACCGCGTCGAACGCCTTTTTGAAGTCGAGAAAAACACAATCCACCTGTTGCCCTTCGTCCATGGCTCGCAAGATGTCATGTGAGAAAAGGGCAAGCTGAGTTTCACATGAACGATATTTCCTAAACCGGTGCTGATTCATGGTAAGAAGCTTTTCCGTTTGAAGGAAATTTACTATATTCGAACTGAGAATATGCTCCAAAATTCTACATGAAACTGATGTCAACGATATTGGCCTGTAATTGTATGGGTCAGTTCTCTTTCCTTTCTTATAAACGGGAGTCACCTACGCTTTTTAACAATCACTAGGAACTTTGCGCTGAATTAAAGATTCGCTATAAATGCAAGCTAAGTAGGGGGCCAACGCCGCAGAATAGTCTTTGTAAAACCGAACTGGTATTCCATCCGGAACAGCAGACTTTTTCGTATTTAGCTCTCTCAGCTGCTTCTCTACACCGGAAATACCTATTGCTATGTCCCCCATTTCGGAATTAGTACGTTGATCAAATGATGGTATATTTGTGCGGTCCTCCTGCGCGAAAGATTTCTTAAAGGTTAAATTTAGAACTTCAGCTTTCCGTTTGCTTTCTTCTATTACTGCCCCGGAATGATCAACTAGTGACTGGACAGTGGGCTTTGACCCGCTTATCGATTTTACATAGGACCAGAATTTTTTCGGGTTCTCGGAAAGATCTTTTGCTAAGGTATGGCTGTGATAATTATTGTATGCTTCACGCATCGATCTTTTTATAGACGCACGAATCTCTACAAACTTTTGCCTGTCATCATTTGCGTGTTCTTTTTTGAATCGAGAGTGCAACAGCCTTTGCTTTCTCAGCAGCTTTCTCACATTATTATTATACCACGGTGGATCTTTTCCATCCTTAATCGTCTTTACTGGCACATATTTATCTAACCCTTTATTAACAATGCACTTAAATTTAGTCCACAATTCCTCTACATCCATAATCCCGGAATTAAACGATGCCCATTCATTTTCTAAGTGCGATAGTAACACTTGCTTGTCGGCTCTTCCCAACAAAAACACGCTCCTAGCCTTCTTCATTGGTTTATGAACTTTGGTCACCATCGACGCTATGACGATATCACGATCACTAATTCCTGTCTCTACACAGACATCGTTAATAAGGTCAGGCCTATTTGTGGCTATAAGGTCTAGAATATTTCCATTGCGCGTGGGTTGCCGGTTTAACTGCTCAAGACAGTTTTCTGAGAATGTGTCCAAAAGTAGCTCGCAAGACTGCTTGTCAGTACCGCCTGCAATGTAACTAGCGAGGTCCGAATCTATACTCTTAAGGTTGAAGTCACCTCAGATTAATATTACATGGCCCGGATACCTATGCACTACCTGGTGTAGACTTTCCTTGAATGATTCTAAAACCGCTACAGCAGCACTGGGGAGCCGGTAAAACACCCAACTATTAACTTTACTTCTTTTAGACCTGTTTAGACTTATACGTGCCCAGATAACTTCACAGTTACATTCAACCTCGATCTCAGTAGAAACAATATCTTTGTCCACAGCGATGAACACTCCTCCTCCAGTTTTATCAGATCTATCTTTCCGATATACATTCCACGCTTCGCTAAATATTTCTGAACTTGCCACATCATCATTTAGCCAGCTTTCGGTGCCTAAAACTATCTAAGCGCAAAAACTTTCATGCAGCGCTGCAAATTCGGGAACTTTGTTTCTCATACTCTGTAAGTTCGTGGCTAATATTTTTATGTTCGAATTTTTGTTCCGAACGTGGCCTGAATTCGCTGTTTGAATGCTGACAGGCGAGTGCTCATCAGAGTTAGCGCGTAGCCTAAAGAACCCCCATGTGCACTCCACAAGTACTCTGCTACCCGAGTAGCCGCTTCCTTAGTGTAGTGCACCCCTGATCTATCTAGGGGCACCCTACAATTCCCTACCCGATAACGCAGATCCAGAAATCTGCAGCCATGACTGTCACAGAGTCGGCGAAGCGTCTGGTTCAGACCCTCCACTCGACTCCAAACCAAAGGACCCCGATCAACCCTGGGAACAATGCTACCAATCGACAACTCTGCTTGCACCCCGTGTGCGAAGGCAGCAGCCTTCACCAAATGTGCCAGCCACTCGTAGGACCTGAGGATGTCCTCAGAACCCAAGCGACAAGCGTCATTGGTGCCGACGTGAGCCACGACTTGCAGTCGACTGCACCCTGCACCCTCAATAGCTGCCGGCAAGGCCGCCTCCACATCTCGGATGAGGCCCCCCGGCAGACATACCGAGTGCACGTTGGAATTCCTTCCAGATCTGGACGCTATCTGCCTAAGGGGCTCCATCACGCGCCTAACATTGGAGCTCCCAATAACTAACAATCCCCTCCCCCCGTGCACCTGCTCGAACCCTGCTGAAGGAGTGGCCACACTTTCACTCATAGGACGAACGGGCGCGGACAGACATCCAGCCTCCACATTGGCATTCCATCCTATCGATACAATTAACTGCAGAAAGTGGAAAATTAAATAATCAACTTTAAAGAAGCCTAGTAGTCTAATGAAGGCTGCTGGCTGCTGACTGAACTGTGGTCAGTGGTAACTACACTGTCGAATCAACAAAACTGAGTCCGGCAGTTTAGCGCTGTTAACGATGTGGCACTGGTGACAGCTGGCACTGGACTGACTGATAACGAGCTTTAGTAACGGTCTCTGACTTGTTTTGAAATACACCGGTCAAAGACGAAGACTAAACAACGGTATTTATCAAATGCGATAGAATAAACTATTAAAACAGTAGTGCAAACGAAATCTGCAAGTACGCGGGAATAAACCTCTTAAAACAGAGTACTAATGAAAATGAACTAGACTGGCAAATTAAATTTGACACAAATTAAATTCAGATACTTAGCGCTGTTTACGATGTGGCACTGGTGACAGCTGGCACTGGACTGACTGATAACGAGCTTTAGTAACGGTCTCTGACTTGTTTTGAAATACACCGGTCAAAGACGAAGACTAAACACAACGGTATTTATCAAATACGATAGAATAAACTATTAAAACAGTAGTACAAACGAAATCTGCAAGTACGCGGGAATAAACCTCTTAAAACAGAAGTACTAACGAAAATGAACTAGACTGGCAAATTAAATTTGACACAAATTAAATTGTAGAAAGCTGTAATGCTAATATTGGGAGATTACACCCTATGGCTCTTGGCAAACTGTTATACCATGAAAATGAAGATAGATATTATTGAGGTACGTAATGCAGGAAGAAATAAAATTAAGGTGGAAATGCGTTCAGGGTCAGCTGCAAATAGTTTAGTGAATCTACAGCTTTTCCCTGAAAATCAAATGGAGGCTTATATTTCCCATTTCACGACTACCAAGCAAGGAGTTATTAAGAATGTTGATGTCTCTTTAACTGTCGAAAAAATACAGCAGGAAATTACCTGTGACAAAGAGATATTAATCGTTAGGTGGTACACTAAAAAAAGTCAGCATTAATGGGTCAGAACAGATCTTGCAACAACCAGTTTGCGCTATAACATTTAAATCCCAGAGGCTGCCAGACTATGTTTATTTATATGTTGTCCGATGCCAAGTGGAACCATATGTCGCCCCTCAAATTCAATGTTTCAATTATTTGCAATTCAACCACAGAAGCTCACACTGTTGTGGTCAGCCTAAATGTGCTAAATGCTCTGGCCAGCAGTTATTAAGTCACTGTACTTCACAGAATGAACCGTGCTGTTTGTTTTGCCAAGGAATGCACTTGTCAACAGACAGAAAATGCCCCGAACACCAACGTCTTGCTTCTCTCAGGCGAGAACGTGTTTACCAGGGTCTCAAGCCACAACCACCCCCTGCATATGAACACTCATATGCGCGTGTATTGTCGTCACCATCTAAAGGATCTGCTTTGGAAAACCCTCCTGCAAGCCGAGTACCTCTTGTTGATGGCAACCAAAGGGAGCACCATAAGAATCATACCACAACCAGACACAAGATAATTAGTGTTCCACAGCCAAAGATGGACTAAAGTCGGGCATACACACGACAAAGCAGTTTTCCTAACCTACAGCAATGTCTATACAGCTACCAAGGCCCCAGTCAATCGATTTGGTCCAAGGCACAGCAATCTAGCACCTATGCCGATATCCAAGAGCTCAGCTCACTTACCTACTAACATAACAGGCAACCCAAATCTATCAAAGACACAATTCTGCCCACAAGCTACGTCTAGCACACCAGAACACCATGACATGTCATGCAACAACTTTCTGTCAATTTATAAGTCCAGTTAAATCATTGAGAAACTTCTCAGCATCAACATAGGAATTGTCTAATAAACTAGAGTAGGAGCAACAATTGACCTGGCTGATGTTCGGCATATGCTAGGCAATATAATGAATGCTGACATTTGTTATCAGAGTCATTCACAGAATGCCAGAGAGGCCTCTCTAAACAAGGAAAGTTTGGAAATATAAAATATAACTTGTAACGTTTCAAATATTCAATCTAAATGGCCTCTAAGATTCTCCAGTGGAATGCTCGCTCTGTCATAGCCAATCGAAAAGCTTTTCAGAGAGAACTTTCCCAGAACAGATCTTTTGCAGTTGCTTTGAGTGAAACATGGCTCAAACCTCAAGTTACTATTAACTTCAGAGACTATGAGATAGTATGACAGGATCGACAAGATGATTATGGTGGGGTCGCTCTTTTAATAAACTCTGCAATCGATTTTCAGCAAGTGCCTTTAAATGTACCTTCATCGGACCTCCAAGTTATAGTGATTAAAGTCAAGACTGCTACTACCAAACTCTGCATTGCGTCGGTATACAAGCCTCCTTGTTATAGAGTCAAAGCAGCACATGGAATAATTTATTTAAACAACTTCCATCACCATTCTTAGTCTGTAGTGACTTCAGTGCTCATCATTAAGCATGGGGTTGCATAACTTTGGATGCTAATGGGAAAGACTTGATGCAGGCCATAGATGATAACAGCTTAACTGTTTTAAATGATGGAACACCTACAATAGTCTCAGATCCTCATCAAAACAGCTCTGCCATTGACATCTCACTTTCTTCAGGTGACTTCAGTTTTTTTGACAAATGGTACGTTAAACCGGACACATTGGGGTCCAATCACTTTCCAATTGAGATAACAATCACATGCCATCTAAACTGCATGCGTATACACTTTCCACCCTCCCCATGGAAAACAGGACAGGCAAACTGGCAACTTTTCGCATCGATACTAGAAGAGTCTGTTCAACACATCAGCTATTCTCTACCACCGCAAACAGCCTACAAGATGCTTCTTGATGCCATTAATGTAACAGCTCGTGCTGCCATTCCCAGGAAGAAAGATTTTATTGTTATCAAGAAGCCGTCTCCAGTTTGGTGGAACTCTACCTGCTCTCAGGCAGTGGCGCGCCACCGCCTTGCATTAAGTACTTATCGCAAGCTACGAACTCTAGACAATTTCCTGAATTACAAGAGAATAGATGCACAGGTAAAGAGAATACTTAAGCGTGACAATAAGCCAAGCTGGATAAACATTAACTAAGGATACAAGCATCACAGACATATGGCACCAAATCAATAAATTCAGGAACAGGAGATTTGGCCACAATCCTCTGATGGAAGCTCCCTGGTTAGAAGAATTCGTTGGTCGAATCTCTCCTCCTTCAGTACGCCCACGACGTCTATGGCGCCCACGAGAGTGCTTCCATGCTGATGACTGCTTGGTCTCTCCATTTACTTTAGTTGAATTGAAACGGGCAATCAATTTGACCATGGACAGCTCCCCAGGCATTGATAACATACACTACACTATGATACGCAACATGCCACCCAACGCCCTACTTCTACTCTTGCAGATATACAACCGACTTTGGAGTTCTGATGACTGTCGAAGATTGGAAAACACAGATAATTATCCCAGTGTTGAAAAGAGGGAGAGCTAGCTGTCAGTCATCTTCATACCGACCCATTGCACTCTCCTCTTGCACTGGAAAAACTCTGGAAATGCTACTTAAAGAACGACTTTAGTGGTGGCTGGAATCACGCCATCTCTTGGCTACTTCCCAGTGTGGATTTCGAAGGGAAAAAGGCGTAATCGGCAACATCGCTCTTTTGTCAACACATATTCTAACAGCCTTTACGGAGAATGAAAAGTACTCTGCTTTATTCCTAGATATCAAAGGAGCATATGATAATGTAAACATAGATATTTTGCTCCACAAACTGGGTACTCTAGGTGTACCAGAACAAATGGTATATGGGATAGGATGTATGCTCTCGGAAAGGAAGATCTTCATCAAGTACCAGGGTAAAATGATTGGGCCACACATTGTTTCATCCAGCCTCCCACAAGGAGCTATTCTCAGTCCTTTGCTATATGCTGTATACACCATGGATCTGGAAGCAGCTATTCCTCCGTCAACCAGAATACTGCAATACACAGATGATGTTTGTATATTCACGGCACTTCTTATACGGAATGTGAAGCTACACTTTCGTTTTCCATGTCCTGTGTCAAAAATTGGCTACATATTCATGACATGGAATTTTCTACTGATAAGTCACACCTTGTTTTATTTTCCAAACATTCCTCTCAGTTTCCTGACAGAATGATCCTAGATTCTGACTACTACCCTGTATCATTGCAGGCTCGCTTCTTGGGCGTCATCTTTGACTCTCGGTTGTCATGGGTCCCTCACATTAACTATGTAATAAATAACTGTGAAAAAGCATTAAATATTATCCGATCAGTATCTCGTGTTTGGTGGGGATCTCATCCCACTCATTTATTGACATTGTACAAAACCTTAATCCGATCAAGACTTCATTATGGTAGTGTGGCATTCCATAATGGGTGCAAGAGTATTCTGAAGAAACTGGATAAATTTCAATTTAGATGTATACGACAGTGATTAGGAGCTATGAGCTCTACCCCTACAAATGCACTCTTAATTGAAGCCCTGAAATGCTCCCACATCTCAGAAAGCAGCTGCTAGCAGACCAATTTCTAATTAACAGGATGTCCATTTCTACTCATCCACTACATTCCAAAATGGAGAGTCTTGACTTTCATATCCGGAAGACTCATCATAGAGCTACTCTTCCTGCCTTAGTATCTAGCCGTATAAGATGGGGTCACCTATCAACAAAAATACTCAGCACAAGCTCGATTCCTATCTACATGAACAATAACTCAGTCCTCTCCCACAAAGTACGTGTACATTTGGATGCTACATCTCTAATGGGCAGTCAGTTCAAACATCAAGATTTAAAGTACCTGCTTTATCAGAAATGGCCAGACTCCTTATACATATATACCGATGGCTCCAAATTGGAGAGTCTTGACTTTCATATCCGGAAGACTCATCATAGAGCTACTCTTCCTGCCTTAGTATCTAGCCGTATAAGATGGGGTCATCTATCAACAAAAATACTCAGCACAAGCTCGATTCCTATCTACATGAACAATAACTCAGTCCTCTCCCACAAAGTACGTGTACATTTGGATGCTACATCTCTAATGGGCAGTCAGTTCAAACATCAAGATTTAAAGTACCTGCTTTATCAGAAATGGCCAGACTTCTTATACATATATACCGATGGCTCCAAATTGAAAGAAGGAAGAAACGCAGGGTGTGCCTTCCTCCAGGGCCGGCGCAAGCCCAAGTGCCGCCCCGTGCGAGCTGCTAAATTGCTGCCCCCCCCCCAATTTTTTTCAATTTTATTTACTTATTTATTTCCAAAACGTTTATGGATTTTTAGGAAATATCAGCAATCAATGGCAATTTTTGTTTTTAGTTTTCAGACATATCTATGCTTTTAATATGTGCTTACATCTAAACCGTCATGTTGACAGTTACGTTCAGCATGACGGTATACATGTCAACATAACTCAAAGCATTGAGAATAGACACACTGTGCCCGAAATCTATGTAGATCTGGAAAATAAAAATAGTAAAAAAGAAACATTGTGACTGATTGGTTACATTCTCTACAGATTTGTACAAAACAGTAAAGCCGGCCGCGGCGTCCGAGCAGTCTGGGCCGCGCCAGTCACAGTCTGCACGGCCGCTACGGTCGGGGGTTCGAATCCCCCGTCGACATGGATAATTGTGTCGTCTTTAGTGTAAGGTAGTTGATAAGTAGTTTGTAAGTTTAGGGACTGATGACCCCGCAGTTAAGTCCGTTAACAAACATTTGAATATTTGAAAACAGTCACTGGACACCAGCTCCAAAATGGAGTCAAACCTGATTGAAAAAAAATCTAGTTATTTTAATAAGCGTTGTGAATTTACAAAAATGTTCAATGTGTGTGAAATCTTATATTACTGTAGGTTACTCTGTTCAGGAAATGAAGTCATAAGCTGCGTGAAATTAAATTCAGGCCGAATATCATTACAGACGCAGGTGAAATAGTCAAAGAGTGGGGCAGAAGACAATGGAGCGAGGAAGAATAAGGAGATGGAGTAACATAATTATGCAATAAATACACACCCGGGCTTCGACGGGTACTGATGCTAGTCGAAATATATTAACTCACTGCACTGTGGTTGTTCATTTCAAACAACTGACACTCGACATCTGTCGTAAATTCCATCTGTCAGTTCTTTCGTGTCTGATTATCTACATCTACATAGATACTCTGCCAATCACATTTAAGTGCCTCGTGGAATAAGGTGTAACAAATTATTCATCGCCGTATCACTTCACTTTTCTGCCTTCTATTTTCATTCTAGCTAATAGGTCGACGCGTGCTTATTTGCCGACTTGCCAATTTTTGAAGTAACAGATCATAAGAAAAATAAATTTTCCTATTCTGATATCTTGAAGGAAGAAAATTGTAAGTTATGAGTAAAGTGCATGCGCAATACTAATTGTACGTTATATGAAAAGCACTTACCTATTACATCGCAAGTTGCAAGAGATTCGGACGCACAAATTCTTCTGTTCTTACGAAACCCAATGAAAGTGCAACTGACCAATCTTGACTCCCTCGGCCAACTACCGAAACTAATTTTGTAGTTTTCGTTGTAGAGAACGCAACAATACCTATTGCTTGCAAAGGGGAAGTGGTGACGCGGTAGTGACAGGTACTAGGTCACATGACGAGGTACAGCGAGGCTATGGTTAAACTAACGCCCAAGAAGAAGAAGAAGCAAGAAGCTCACAATAAGTATGTGACCGATGATATGGAGAAATGTATTATCAGGCAGCAATTTCTATGACATTAGGAACAATAGAAATACGAACTGCGAAAACTGTACAACTTTTGTCAAACAGATGATGATGATTGGCGTTTTAGGGCGCTCAACAGCGAGGTTATCTTCGCCCGTTTGTCAAACAGAAATGAGCTACAAAGCTAGCAAGGAAACCCTTAAAAGCAATGTTGTTCCTATGGATTTTCGTTTTAGAATGTGTCAAAAATAACGTTTTGTTTTGTGCGGACGAGAGGGCATTGTTGCTAAATGCCCGTACTTTCTCAGGTTTTCATCATAATCAAAGCGACCAGTAGTGTACTTACATGAAACATGGACTCACACGCATTATACAGAAAATAAATGTTGGCAAAGTGATAGTATGGGAGTAGTATTGCCAAACAAAAGTGCCGGCCAGAGTTTACTTGTTGTTCATACATGGCTCGAAAATCACATGTCCGACTATCACCGAAAAACGGATAGCAATTTTTTTCAAAAATACGTCGAAACCCAAATTATGCCAGGCTTATTACCAATGTCTTTATCCCTTGAAATTACTCGCAGCGGATTTACCCATTCGGAATAATTGTAGCCATTGTAGGTGTTGGACATGTTTGACTGTAGTAATGTTCAACTACTTTTTTACATAATGCTGGAAGAGTAAAACACTCGAAAACTACCACTGAAGGGCTTAGCAAAATTGCGTCAGGTTTAATATGTAACCGCAGTATCGAACATTGCATTCGAATTTCCAGATTAGATTTCGTCTTCCGCAAAGTTAGCTGTGAGTAAACGCACGGCGCCCTAACAGGCTGTCAGCGCTCCACTCATAAGAATACTGGCTCCCCTGTTACTCCGGCGTAAACAGCTGCCACAGTGGCGAGGAAGAAATTAGTCCTCCTCCCTCTCCTTGTTCAACAGGGGCGGCCGGGAGGTAGTCGAGGCGCCATGCCACACTTCCCGAGGTTTGGTTTCCAATCCCCTCTTGGGGATGAATGTTGAGTTTTTCCGAAAGGGGAAAAAAAGCGGGCGGCACATTTGCCGCCCCTCGGAAAGTGCCGCCCCGTGCGGCCGCACGTTTCGCACGTGCCTTGCGCCGGCCCTGCCTTCCTCTGCCCACAAATAAATGTCTCGAAAATGTACGAACTGCCAAAGGAAACTTCAGTTTTTTCTACAGAAACTGTAGCTATCCTGGAAGTCTTAAAATATGTCCGCTCTACTCAGGCCTCCAAAGTCCTGATTTTGTCTGATTCTATGTCGGTTTTACAATCTCTGAAGCATAACAAGTGGAAATCAAAATCTAATAACCTGATATTGGAAATCATTTGGTTATGCTTTCAGTGTAAAATCCAAGGGAAGACGATAGAATTATTGTGGGTCAAATCTCACTGCGGCATACAATGAAGTGGTCGATATTCTTGCTTAAAGAAGCCACAAAATACGGAATTTTC